>JAWWQZ010000151.1:0-1200000 GCA_033815515.1 Cryptocheilus praepositus
CATTCTGGAATAGTAGGCGATGTTTCAAGATCAACGCCAAGGTCATTTGCTTCTACGCCATCAAGTAATGATTTCAAAGATGGAAGCTTGTCACGGCATAATTTTGCACATTCCGGAATAGTAGGCGATATTTCAAGATCAACGGCGCAGAATAAAGATTTCAAAGGAACTGTTTCTACGCCATCGAATGACGGTTTTAAAGATGGAAACTTGCCGAGTAATATTTTTGATGGATCTGTTTCTACGCCATCAAGTAACAGTTTTAAAGATGGAAGCTTGTCACTTCGTAATTTTGCACATTCCGGAATTATCGATGATATTTCAAGATCAACGCCGCAGAATAAGAATTTCGAAGCAACCGCTTCTCCGTTGACTGACGATTTCAAAGATGGAAGTTTGTCACTTCGTAATTTTGCACATTCCGGAATAGTTGATCATATTTCAAGATCAACGCCACAGAATAAGAATTTCGATGCAACTGTTTCTACGCCATCAAGTAACAATTTCAAAGATGGAAGTTTATCACTTCGTAATTTTGCACATTCCGGTGATATTTCAAGATCAACGCCACAGAATAAGAATTTCGAAGCAACCGCTTCTCTGTTGAATGACGATTTCAAAGATGGAAGTTTGTCACTTCGTAATTTTGCACATTCCGGAATAGTTGATCATATTTCAAGGTCAACACCACAGAATAAGAATTTTGATGCAACTGCTTCCACACCATCAAGTAACAATTTTAAAGATGGAAGTTTTTCACTTCGTAATTTTGCACATTCCGAAATAATTGACCACATTTCAACATCAACGCCGCCGAGTAATATTTTCGAAGCAACTGGTTCTACGCCATCAAGTAACAATTTTAAAGATGGAAGTTTTTCACTTCGTAATTTTGCACATTCCGGAATAATTGATCACAATTCAGCATCGACACCGCCGAGTAATATTTTCGATGCTCATTTATTAAGTGATGCTCCTGTTTCTACTCCTTCCACTAACAATTTCAAAGATGACGCATTAGCTCGGCATCGTTTTGCAAATTCCAGAAAATCTGATGTTGCTGCAGCATCGGCGCGTGATCTTTTCGATGCAAAATTATTTGATGCCGCTTCTGTTTCTACGTCATCCGGTAATGATTTCAAAAAGACAAGTTTTTCTCGGCATCATTTTGCAAATTCCAGAACACCTGACATTATTTCAGCATCCACACGACCGCATGACACTTTCGATTCAAAATCATTTTCTGATGCTTCTGCTTCTACACCCTCCAGCGATGATTTTAATTACGAGACTGCGCCTCGACGCCATTTTGAAAATCCTCGAATATCCGACACCATTTTAACATCAGTACCGCGTAACATTTTCGATGCAAACTTCGATGACGCTCCTGTTTCTGTATCTTCAAGTACGAATTTGAAAAACGATGAATTATCTCGGCGTAATTTTGCAAATTCTGGAATATCTGCTAATATTTCACCGTCAACGCCGGCAAGTAATATATTCTCTACAAATCCGTCAGATGACACAACTTCAACGCACAACTTCAAAAATCCTTACGATTTTCAACGTTCCATCAGCACATCGTATAACCTTGACGACGGCTTCGTTACCCAAAATCCTTTGAGTTTCACAACGCAAAAGCCATTCAAAGATCAAAAGAAAGTTTCGAGTCCCGCGCATCAGGATTCTGAAGATTTTCCTGGCGACAATAAAGAATCCGATAAAATATCTTTTGGTACCTTAGACCATCGTGTAGAAGAAAGGACGACAGTAAATCCTGTAAAGTTCATCAGCGATCCACACGACTTCAATGATCAACATTTCAAAAACTCCCCGCACTCAAAACATCCTGGTTTTGCCTCGACATCAAAGCCATCAGCAGAATTCATCGACAGTTTCAATCGCGAATTCCTAGGCCCAACTGCCTCTCCAACTTCCGACAATCTTCAGAGGACCCCCGAAAATTACGCAGGGCCTAAGTTACTCGCTGACGAAATAAAGAATCGCGAAGAAGCGAAAAAGTCATCAGTAACTCAGCGAAGCGTTGATCAAACGAAGAAAGAAGAACCGCACGAAATTGTTGCGTCGACTCCGAATAATCTGTTCCGATCCTTCCGGCTGGAGACGTTGAAAGAAATTGAAGATACGATCGACAACAGCAAGTCGCCTTATCAAGTGTCACTGACTGTTAATAAAGACACCGATTTGGTGCCGGGGGATGATTTTATCGCGCGATTAATCGCGCAGCATGAATCGAGGAATTTCTCGAACGAGCGCCTCGATGGTTTTGAAATCATACGATCAGTGGATCCTGATGTATTAAGTGATGATGCTGGAGCACAAATTAGTGATCACAATAATCAAACGGCCGAAAATATTAATGCTAAAGAAGAGAATACGGGACAACATTTTGCCGAAGTCAATCATAAGAATCCTGTTAGTAAACAGGCGCATCATTTTAATTACAGCGCAGCAAGTTACCGAGGCTTCGGCAACAATAGTGGACCCACCAATTACCCTAACGATAATCCCATTCCTCCTCGCACAAATGCGCATTTTATTAACAGCACCGACCCAACTAATCATCAAAATCACAATGACCACTCAGGTACCAATTATCACTCGCGACTTAGTGATCATGGCCGCGATTACAATTACACAGTTTCGGTGACGAACTCAACTAGCGTCAAAATTGGAAGTCACCCGCAAACATTCGCAAGAGACACGAAGCTGAACTCCCTCAGTCTCCTGCAGCTGATGGCAGATTTGTTGAAAATCGACAGACTCCCCCGACCTTTTGCCTTGCAGGATCCAGAAAAGATCGAAGTCAGAGCGCGGGCGGATTTAACTCCAGAAATTATTGATCTCAGAACGAAATTATTATCCGCACCAGAAGTGTCAAGTACTTCGCCGAGGTCGATCAGCAAAAATCTCGAGAGCTTCGATCTGCTGTCGGGTTTCAACCCTGGAACCCCTTCGGCAAGATTCAATTCGGACGCTGAAATAAAGATCCGTTCGACGCAGAGTCCCGAAATTCCGACTGCGCATCTAAGTTCGACGTCGGAAGCCATCGAAGTCCGCAGCAGAGGAAGTTCTAGTCTGCAGAATCTGCTGTCTACAACAACTCACAGGCCTTTACTTCCAAATTTGCAGGCTGAATCTCTAGAAACTTCGGCGAGCAGGAACCCGCGGCCGCTCAAAAAGGAAGATATTCTCGAACGTTTGGCTGAGAACTTCGGGCAACCAACTTACACTGCCAATCGCCAGCCAATTTTCGAACTGCCGCACGTGAATCGCGAAGTTGAGTTCAGAAGTGGTCTCCCTCTCGACCGCGAAAATTCGAAATTGCCGGCTTTTGAAGACGATCTAAGTGGACATATTTTAGACACGGATTCCAGGGAGGCACATTTCGAGAATCTCAAAATTCCAAACTTTAGATCGTCCGACAGGCCGAGTTACGAAGATTATAAAGGTACCCCGGGGTCCAGCTCGACTTCTGACTTCAGACACCCAGATGGCGCTGTTGGCTTTGAGCAGACGAGTCCCAAGCCGAGTTTGAAGTTTGGAGGTCCAAGTGTGGATTTCCAGGCGCTGAATGCGGAGTCGCGGCAAAAATTGGCGGAGTTGAAACTGGCGAAAGAGGCAGAGGAGAGAATTAAAGTGACGACGAGCACGACGACGGAAGCGGCGAAAACGATTGTTGAGACGGAATTTGTGCCGTCGATCGGTTTTTCTTTTGACACAGATGAGGGGAGAGAAGAATATGTCGAAGCTGTGCTTGGAGGTTTGATACATGGGCCTGGAAAGGAAAAAACTCGGGAGCCGGAGGGGAAGAATGACACGCGACGACTTTAAGATTTTGGATTAATAAAGTTACAGTTACGACCGGCGTATTGTGAGATATTGTATATGTAGATGAATTTTTTGTATCAGCGTATGTATACGTAGCTGTAAGGATTAGGGATAAGATTCGATAGGATTTACGATTTTTGTATGTGGGCTGAGTGAGTGTAGAACGCGCATCGGTGATAATTGGATTGGAAGCAAATGGGTGCGTGATAATAAATAGAGAGAAAGCGCATGCAGCGATCCTAATGATTTTTGTACCTTATGTAACCCAAGATTTTGCATACTTTTTAAATACACTTTACCCGTTGTACCAAAAGCGTACTGATGTACTTCATTGGTGGGTAGCATTGCCAAATTAAATCCATGAAAACATTCCTTCCCGCAGCCATTTTGTACAAAGACAGGTTCATTAGAATCGAGCGTGTTTCAGTAGGAAAAATTGGAAGATATTTTTACTTAGTAAAACAAATGCCAATTGCCAAATTAAATACATGAAAACTTCCTTGCGAATTCCCGTGTCCATTTTGTACAAAGACAGATTTATTAGAATCGAGCGTGTTTTAGTAGGAAAAATTGGAAGATATTTTTACTTAGTAAAATAAATGTCAGTTGACAAGTTAAATCCATGAAAACCATTTTGTACAAAGACAGATTCATATGAATCGACCTTTTTTAGTAGGAAAAATTGAAAGGCATTTTCACTTAGCAGAATAAATGTCAATTGCCAAATAAAATCTATGAAAACTTCCTTGCGAGGTCCTGCGGCCATTTTGTACAAAAACAGATTCATTAGAATCGAGCTTTTTTTAGTAAGAAAAATTGGAAGGCATTTTCACTTAGTAAAATAAATGTAAATTTCCAAATTAAATCCATGAAAACTTCCTTGTGATGACCCGTGGCCATTTTGTACAAAAATAGATTCATTAGAATCGAGCGTGTTCCAGCAGGAAAAATTGGAAAGCATTTTGACTTAGTAAAATAAATGTAATTATGTTACGGTGACTAAAAGTAAAGGAAACTTGAAAAAATTGTTATTTCGTATAATAGGTTACGTTAGGTTTATTTTTTCATTCGGGTGTAAGAATAATTGCTTTCTTGGCTGAATGTTGCTTTTTTTTAGCGTCCATTTTAACTTAATCTTTTATACAGGGTGTCTGAGGGGTTTCTGGACAAACAGTGTTAGCTTGTTTTATGCGTTAAAATTAAAAAATCTTAATTTTTCTAGGATAATAATTGCTTTCTGTGCTAAACTTGGGGCTCATAGGGGCCACTTTAAATTAAAGTATTATACAGGGTGTCTAAGGGTTTTCCGAACAAACGTTGCCAGCATATTCTGTGCATGAAAATAAGAAACAAAATTATTATGCAAATGTCAACAAGTAAAGCTTTATTACAAAATTGAAACGTAAACTGTGAAGTCGTAAAAAATAAATTGTAATAGTTACTATCAGTACCGCGGTTGAGTGCGTTTCCTTATATGAGGGTAATGTTTACTATACTGCAGTAATCCAACGATTTCTAATCGATATCACATTATTGCCAGTTTCAGAAAATTAATTAGATTAAATCATATCTAATGGACATCATTTTATTGCCTTATATTTAATTAATTTAATAATTATATATTTTATTGCCGTATATTATTGCCATTATCAATAAATACGCGGATATTTATTACGCGTATGATTTGTGTGATGAAAATAGTAAAAATGCAAAAGGCATGCATTTGAATAAAAATTATACGGTTTACAACTTATTTTAATAATAATTACATAACATTGTAATAATTCACTTTATCTTACAAATATTATAAAGATACAAGCATTATGCATAAATATGATAAATATGATATTATAACGTAATACATAAATATAATATTACACATAAATATTATTTGTCGACTTTCACATAATACCTTTTCCTTATTTTCATGCAAAGAATACACTTACAGTGTTTATGCGCGGAAACCTCGGACACCTGTACATAGCATAATATTTGGCGATACGAAATAAAGCATAAACGAAAAACCTAAAGTAATAATATTTCGTCTTTCAGATCTTCTAAATCACCTCTCACTTTTCAGTGTATTCATATAACTGTTTACAACATGCATATATAGTGTGTCATTTATACACAATTACTTATTTTTATCGCATTCATATAGTTATTTCACATAATTACTTAATATACGTATACTCATTTCGTCGCTTACATATTTGTATTTTACATATAACTATTAATTTCGATCGCAGTCGAGTCACACAATTAATTCACTAAATGAAAAAACCATCCAAATTTTTCCATTGGAAATCTCTTCAGTTTATTATTAATTTTTATCGCAGGCCATTCATATATAATAATTATTTCACATAATTATTTAATATACGTATACTGATTTCATAGCATTCATGTTTAGACTTTACATATAATTATTAATTTCAACCGCAGTCGATTCAAACAATTAATTCACTCAGTGAAAAAACCACCCAAATTTTACTACTGGAAATCTCTTTAGTTCATTATTCACTGTCATCGCAAGCCATCACATAATTATTTCACATAATTACTTAATATACGTATACTCATTTTCTAACATACATATTTGTACTTTACATATAACTATTAATTTCGATCGCAGTCGATTCACATAATTATTTCACTTAATGAAAAAACATCCAATTTTTTTCCCTGGAAATCCCATCAATTTTCTATCGAAAAAAATGCATAAAAGATGTCTCAAAATGGACTGACATTTGAATTTATATTATTAATAATATTATTTGTTCTATTGGATTTTATTTAATAAAATTCAATTTAATTATTACATTTACATTTATAACAATATTAATAATATTGAGAATATTATTAATTTAAAATAATTAATATAATATTATTAATTTATACTACTAATACTCTATATTCACTACAAGAAAATGCGCGTAACTTAAAATGTCAGTTAATTTTGAGACACCCTTTATAATCCTTCCCCCCATTGACCGTTTTTCTCCTAATTCCTTCGATCGTTGTAAACACAGCCCTTGTTTATTCGTCATGACAACCTGGAAGCCTCTTTCACAACGTAAAGTTGTCTCCTGTACAGAGTCGCTTAGACTTTCTAGCCGGCTTTGGTTAATTCTAGTACAAAGTGAAATATAACTATTGTTCTGTTACGTTATTATAATGCAAACAAGTTCGCAGTGGTACTTTTAACCTAGGATTTTTAAGTTAACTCGAGATCCGAACATATATTTTGAGGAAAAATGGACTTTGCTGGAAAATTGGAGGATGATTCGGATTCTGTAAGTCTGGACTCGGTTGACGATGATTATGGAGAAGGAGAATATGGGGAAGGAAGTGACAGGGGTGAAGAAGTGGAAGACGGTTTGCAGTTAGATAATAGGTACGTGTAAGGAATTTAATTTTTTGGAAATTTACTATTCAAAGAATCATGTTGTGACATTGAATGCGTGTCTTTAGTAGAGGATTAAAATTTTGCGTTGTTGGGAGACTGCAAAATTTACAATTGAATATAATATAATAATATAATATTTTAATACTTAATATAATATTATAATATTATAATATTTAATATTTTAGAAATCTGCTATTCAAAGATTCATGTTGTGACATTGAATGCGTGTCTTTTGTGAAAGATTAAAGTTTTGCGCTGTTTTTGGACTGCGAAATTTAAAATTGAATGTAACATAATAATATAATAATATTAAAAAAAAATAAATTTCTTGTCGAAACGTCAGGGTTCTTTGTAGGGTCAATTTCAAAAGTTTTTACTCATTTCCGGTGCGAGTCAAAAATCGTTTAAGTTCATCAGGAACGGCGATCGAAATAATGTGATAGAATGTATGTAGAGCAAAGGATTTATTAATTTTTCATGTAATATGTATAGGAAAGAATTTAGTATTTTGGAAATTTGCTATTCAAAAAATCATGTTGCGGCATTGAATGCGTGTCTTTAGTAAAGGATTAAAATTTTGCGCTGTTTGGGGACAGGGAAATTTAAAATTGAGTATAATATAATAATATAATAATGTAATATATAATAAAAAATGAATTTCGTGTCGAAACGTCAGGGTTCTTTGTACAGTGAATTTCAAAAGTTTTTACCAATTTCTGGTGCGAGTCAAAAATTGTTTAAGTTCATCAGAAACGGCGATTGGAATAATATGGTAAAATGTATGTACAGCAAAGGATTGATTTATTGATTTATCATATAATAGGTATAGGAAAGAATTTAATATTTTGGAAATTTACTATTAAAAAAAAATCATGTTGTAGCATTGGGGTTAATGGGGTTGAAAATGGTTGTAAACAAACTCTGAACCAGAAAAGATTAGAAGGGCCAAAATTAATTGGAAAACAGGATTGAAAAGGGTCAAAACTGATTGAAAACCATTTTCCAACCGGAAAAACGTTGAAACGTATCCTTCAATGACAAAAATATACAAAGTCTTCTTATAAAAAGTAAATCTTTCGTTTTCTGCGCAGGTTACTATGGATTCGTGACCGTGTGAACAAGTTCCTGGGCCTAAACAGTCACGACCATCTCTTCTACGATCTCATAACCGTAATTTTCCTCTTTCAACGTCATTCCAATTATCTCCACGTTGTACTCAAATGAATCATTAATAATGAATTAATAATTAATTCCTCATTAGTTACTAATTAATTAATAATTGAGTAATAATTTGTTCCTCATGAGTTACTAATTAATTAATAAATGATTAATAATTAATTAATGATCATTGATATCTACTTTATTAATAATCAAATCCTCATTAATTAATCATTAATTCCTGATTAATTAATAATTGGTTACTAATTAATTCTAAATTAATTCATGATCTTCAATTCCTAATTTCTGATTATAAATCCGTATATAGTATCCATAAATTCCTGATTAATTATCATTAATTCCTCGTTAATTAATTATTCATTCCTGAATAATAAATAATTGATTAATAATTCATTCCTAATTAATTAATAATCATTAATTCGTAATTGCTGATTATAAATCTATGTATAATATCCATAAATCCCTGATTAATAATAATTAATTCCTTATCAATTAATTATTATTTCCTGATTAATCAATTATTAATTACTGATTAATTAATAATTTATTAATAATTAATTCCTAATTGATTAATGATCATTAATTCCTAGTTTCTGATTATAAATCCATATATAATATCCATAAATTCCTTATTAATTATAACTAATTATCTAATTAATTGATAATCAGTTCCTCATCAATTAATCATTAATCCCTCATTAATTCCTAATTAATTAACAATCGATTCCTAATTAATTAATGATTACTTCCTAATTGATTAATAATCAGTTCCTAATTAATTATAATTAATTTCCAACTAATTAATAATTAATTTTGAATTAATTACTAATCAACCACTCATGACCCGACCCCATAGGCGAATAATCGGAAATTCGAAGACAAGCTCCTCTCCTTCCTATCGCACGATCTCCATGGCGTGATGAACCTAAAAAAAAAAGTCATTTACTTCTTCAAGACATACCAGACAGAAACCGTGCAAGAAGAAGTTTCGGTCTGGGAAGAAAGTGAGTACCCCACAATCCGTTCACACCATCATCTCGCCACTCTCTCACGCATTTACTTTCTTGCAAGCGACGGCAGCGCAGCGCGCAAAAATAACGGCGCTCTCCGTTTTCACAACAAAAGGGCGGGCGCATAGACTAACAAAAAGTGCTCCGGGTAAAGGCGTCACGAATCTAAACAGTCGCGCAAGTTCGAGTTCCGTGCAATGAGAAAATAATGTGTCTACGCGACAGGAAAAGTCGATGACGAGAAACGAAAAGGAAGGCGTTCGGCGAGGAAGGCGCTGAAACGGGCGAAAAGCAAAATGGCGCAGATCGATGCCACGCCGATCACCAGCACGATCGAAATGTCGGCGGCTAGTTTGCGGACGGTGTCCACGTCGGAGTCGATAAGCGAAGCTGAAGAAGAAGGGGAGGGCGAGGAAGAGGGACAGAAATTTGAGGAAGGAATGGGAGATGCTAGGAGGTCGACGAGAACGAAGGCGCTGTCGAAAAGTGCGCCGTCAGGTAAGATATTTTCATGATTTTATGTGGGAAGAGTATTTTAGGGGTGCCGTTTGGTGTACAGTGATGCTTCAATACTAAATGTATCGGTACTTTACAACTACGGATTCTTACCATGAGGGATCATTTGACTCCATTTGAAATAAACATGGATTTTCAGAAAGAAATTCCTAATTCATTAAAGCGAGAAATTTAATAAGCGGATAATATGAGAATTTACAGAAACTCAAATGAACGAAGGAAATAACAATGAATGTAGGATTTTAAAGAAAATTTTGAAAGAGGTCAATTCACCCTGCTTGGTACGTTTAGTGTTAAAATTGCGGCTTGATAATCGGTAATGCCTGAAGGTATGAAAATACATTTACAAAAATATAAAATTCTCGTTTAAAAATTGACAATATTTAAATTTATCGGATTTAATCGTATTCCTTGAAAATTAGCAATATTTAAGTGAAGATCATTTAAAACTGCAGCATGAAAATCGACAATGTCTAAATTTATGGAAATACATTCACAAAAATACAAAATTCTTGTTTAAAAATTGACAATATTTAAATTTGCCGGATTTAATCGTACTGCTTGAAAATTAGCAATATTTAAGTGAAGATCATTTAAAATTGCCGCATGAAAATCGACAGTGCCTAAATTTATGGAAATACATTCGCAAAAATACAAAGTTCTCGTTTAAAGTTGACAATATTTAAATTTGTCAGATTTAATCGTACTGCTTGAAAATTAGCAATACTTAAGTGAAGATAATTTAAAATTGCCGCATGAAAATCGACAGTGCATAAATTTAAGGAAATACATTCATTTCAATTTTCTGATGAATCTTTGTAATTTTGTATTTTTATATTCCCTTCTACTTTAATCTGTAGAATGACACGTACAACAGACCTACAGACCTTATAATTCTCGTGATATAACATTTTTTTGTAGCATTTGTACCGAAATAAGTACTTGATAGAACAATTTGAAACTTTTTTGGAAGCTTCTTTCTTATTTAATCTGTAAAAAAATATCCAACAAATCTACCAATATCATGATTAGCCGCGCACAGTATTACTTTTCGGAACTTATAAAAAAAATTACTCGATCATACAATTGGCAACATTTTGTAGTATGTTTATTTATATTCTATTATTATAGTCGATCTTGGTAATTTCGTACGTGTATATTTACAAATCTATATATATAATTTACAAGTATATTTGACATGTATATTTACACGTCTATATTTACCAATATTGCATCGTTATACGTCATAATTCCTATTTAATCGTATAAAATGTTTGTTATTATTTACAATTTAACAGACAGTTCCAGTTTCGCACCACCGCCCGGGGAAGAAGACAAATACGTACTCACAAAGGTACCGTTTAGTTTATCTTAGCCAACGATTGTCTCAGTAAACGAATGCATCCAACTATTAATTGAGCAAGTATCTATAACTTCGAGATCACGAAAATCAGGCACTTCTTCAAATGGGCAATGGCATTTGCTGTTAGATTAACACGCAAGGGCACACTTTCAAGTCAGTTTAACAAAATCGTTATGTCGCCATCGCTCTAATTTAATCTAATACATCTTCTTTCATAGCAATTAAACGATATTATTCTCTATATTAATTTATTTTACTATTTTTACTACTTATATTACTCTCTAATTAATCTTTTTTCTTAACAAATTGAACGATATTATTTATGTTTCTACTACATGGTGTCCGATTTTTAAAACACTTAATTTTTCAAAAAAAGAAATTAATGCCTATACACAATTTATTTTAATAAATTTAAAACATTTTCATAAAGCTATATTATAATCTACACATAACGGAATTTTTCGGTCAAAATTAAAAAGTCATGCGTTTAACGTTAATTTATTCGAAAATAATAAAACACCAGTTTATTTGAAAATTATAAAACACCAGTTTTATTTTTACTTATATTTATATTATTTATTTTTATTCGAGAAGAATCAAACGTCGCTTTATGTAAAACGAATAAAGCCCCAGCTTACTCGTACGGAAAAAAAAACATTTTAAAACGGCAATTTTCCATATCGCATAGTCAAAAATTTACACTTTTTTTGGAATCCCATACATTTCCGAATTTCAGAAAATAGTCGAGCGGGTCAGAAAAGTTCCGGTTCTCAACCTGCGTTTCGGAGAAGTCGAAGTCAACCGGCAGGACCTTTTTGACACGAATTTATTTTACTTCTTGCGAACAACAGAAGAAGGAGTACCGCCATACGATTCTTACGAGCAATGTTGGGACTACATCACCAGCTATTTGATTGTCGGCTCCTTGAACGGCAAATTTCTGACGTCGATGACGAATCTGCTCGTTCACGTACTGCACTGATAAGTTTACGCCTATTTCAATTTAGTATTTGCTTCTTTTATTGTTATCTCAGTTTCGTTGCCCGTCCAAATAATAGTTGATGATTGAACATTTTTATTTGTCACTTCACACTTCAGGGGGGCGAAAAGATATTAAGTGTGACGTTATGGTGAACTGATGAAATTAACGGTGTGCTTTTAGAGTGAAGTTTTAGCAAGATAAATGTATAATAACTTTGCGTAGCATGGAAATTTGTAATGATGAATTTTTAAATGAATGAATGAAGTTGTAATTGAATTTTGTAAACATAAATGTACAATAACTTTGTGTGGGATGGAAGCAATTTTTTACACTTTAGAGACACGTAGATTACTCCAAGTTATGAAATCTTTTTTACATTGAAAATTTAATTTACTACTGTAAAGTAGACCGAAGATATTACAAACGAAAAATATTGTTCTATATAAGAGAAGCAACATTTTACATTCCAGAAACACGTAGAATGATTATGTAAAGTTATGAAACTTTTCACACATTGAAAATTTAATTTACTACTGTGAAAGCCCACCGAAAACTTTACGAATGTAAAATATTGTTGTATATAAGGAGAACAAGTTTTTACACTCCCGAAACACGTAGATTACGCAAAGTTGTGAAACTTTTTTTTACATTAAAAATTTAATTTACTACTGTGAAATCATACCGAAAATATCAAAAGCGGACAATATTATTGTATATAAGAATAGCAACTTTTTAAACTCCGGAAACACGTAAAATGATTATGTGAAGCTATAGTATATGAAGTTATTTACTATTGTGAAGTGAAATTTTAGTAACTAATATAAAGGGGTGTTGGTACATTCATAAATGTACAATAACTTTGCGTAGGATGGAAGCAATTTTTTACACTTCAGAGTTACGTACATTACGCGAAGTTATGACATTTTTTATTACGTTAGAAATTTAATTTACTATTGTAAAGTGAAGTTTTAGTAACTAGTGTAAAGGGTTCTCGGGAAATTCATAAATGTATAATAACATTGAGTAGGATGGAAGCAATTTTTTCCACTTTAGAGTTACGTAGATTATGCGAAGTTATGACATTTTTTTTTATATTGAAAATTTAATGTACTGCTGTGAAATCATACCAAAAATATCAAAAACGTATAATAATATTGTATATAAGAAAAGCAACTTTTTAAATTCCAGAAACACGTAGAATTATTACATAAACTTATAAAACGTTTTATTACATTAAAAATTTAATTGACTACTGTAAAAGTAGACCGATGATATTACAATCGTAAAATATTGTTGTATATAAGAAAAACAATTTGTTAAACTCCAGAAACATGAGGATTACGTGAAGTTGTGAAATTTTTCATTATGTTTGAAATTTAATTTACTAATGTAAAATGAAGATTTAGTATCTAGTGTAAAGGTGTCTCGGTAAATTCATAAATTGACAATAACTTTGCGTAGAGTGAAAGTAATTTTTTACACTCCAGAATTACGTAGATTACGCGAAGTTATACAATTTTTTGTTACATTAGAAATTTTATTTATTATTGTAATGCAAAGTTTTAGTAACTAATATAAAGGGGTCTCGGTAAATTCATGAATGTATAATAATTTTGTGTAGGATGGAAGCAATTTTTTACACTACACAAAACACATAAATTACGCAAAGTTATAAAACTTTTCATTAAATTTAATTGACTATTCTAAAAGTACACCGTACAATACCATTGTATGTAAGAAATACAATTTTTGCACTTCAGAAACACTTATAATAGTTACATAAAATTTTAATAAACATGTTCAATCGAGAAAAGGCGGTTTCTTTTGGAAAAATGCAGTATTTGATACGTCTTTTGAAAATGAAGTGGGTCTTCAACGATTCTTAGGTATTTAGACCGCTGGTTGAAAAGCAGTTCAGGGGTCCAAGCATCCCAGAAGAACCAAAAGCGGAGGATGAAAGTGCTGAAACGATGAGAAGTGTCGAAAGAGTATCTGAAAGCTTGGTAAGTATTGACCAAATGATCAAATGTTAAGATAATTACTCTATACAGCTTCTTACATATATAATACATTATAACTATATAACTAACAAATAATAAATATATAACTCATAATTTCTTATTTTCTTTGGTTGAACCCAGTTGAACAAATGTCAACAGCATCAGAATCAGAATCTTTAGAAAATTGTCAGTGACAGGTTCTTTTATATTAAAATACGAGGGCAATCAAATTGTTTTCAAAATCTTTATTTCACTAGTGTTTCAGTTATTACAAAAAAAAAGACCAAATTGCAACCGTTTCAGCATCGGAATTTATTCGAAGTTATTTCCTCTTTAAACGAAAAGAAATAAATTAAATAAATGAAATAGATAAAATATATGAAATAAATGAAATAACTGATATAGATGAAATAGATAAAATATCTAACGTAAATTAAATCAATTAAATACGTTAAATAAACGAGATAAATTAAATAGATGAAATATATGACATAAATTAAATACATTAAATAAATTAAATAGAAGAAATATATGATATAAATGAAATAGGTGGAATGAATCAAATGAATTAAAAGAAGGAAACAAATAAGATAAATAAAATAAGTCAAATAATAAAAGGCGTATAATTTATTCAGTTATTTCATTAAATCCATTTATCTAAACGTAAAATAGAGATAAAATACAATTGAACAACACAAAATATTAATTTTCTCATTTTACCTATCTTTTTTAATAATTCGTATTGTGGCGTCATTTATAAAATATAATTTATAATATTCTGTCTCCATTACTTAGACGACTTAGCATTTTTATTTTTTGGTATTTCCGGTGTAACAAAACCTATGAAATTTTATAAAGTATATCAAATAATAGAAGACGTATCATTTAGTCAGTTATTTCATTAAATCCATTTATGTAACCGTAAAATAAAAATAAAATACAATTGAATAACACAAAGTATTAATTTTCCCATTTTATGTATCTCTTTAAATAATTCATATTGTGACGTCATTTACAAAATATAATTTATTCTGTCTTTATTACTTAGACGACCTAGCGTTAGTTTATTTAAAAATGTAAGTAAACTTTAAATAATTTAAATGTAAATAAATTTTAAATAAACAGAACCTATGAAATTTTAACCGCATCATAAAAATAACAGATTTCATAAATAAAATATAACATAATTTCGTACATTCCCGATTATAAAGCGCAATGCATTTTTCTGCTGCCAAAAAAATTACTGAGTCAATTAACATGATTGGTTTTTATCTACAAAAATAAGGCAAACTCCTTTTTCCATATTTAATATGATCAGTATTAATGATTAAATCATTTTAATTCAGTATTAATTATGAAATAATTCAAACCCAAATTTTTCTGTTTAGCCGTTTTCATTTTCGGTAATTTGTTATTTTCAGTAAATTATTATCTTGAACATTTGACAGAGCGCAGGTTTGCGCAGACCATCAGAATTTCGCCGGATGTCCTTGTCGATTTCGAAAAGAAAGAGTCTAAAGGACGAACAATCCTTAAGCGAAGAACAACAACCCACTTCCACACACATTGTTTTCGAGACGCAATCTGCAACGAGCGAAAGAAAGTCGAAGACTCTCTCGAGAACCAGAAGTAGCAAAAAATCGAAGTCGGGCGTTTCATTCGCAAAATCGAAATCATTAATGGCCGGTTCGAAAGTGGAAGAAAAATCTGACGAACAGCCGGAACGATGCAAGACTGACGTTTTGCAGTACTTAGACAAGCTGATATCATGCGTCGAATGGTAAGTCACGAAATTATGACGTAAACAAATTTTTCTTGTGTAAGGAAGAGGCTGTAGGACGAAAATTAACATTTTTCCACGTCGCTTTTTATTTGAGAAACTTGTACGTTAGAAAAAATTGTAACTTTGTTATTTATGAAGCAATTTTGTGAAACTTTCAAAGATTGTATAATAGGAAGTGTTTTAGGTATTATTAAAAAAAATATGTTTTTTTAATAATTATCATAACTTTTTTACTTAAAAAAAAATTGCGTGAAATTTATAGGAATTGTAAATTGGGATGCATTTGAGGTATTATTTAAAAAAAAATTGATTAAAAAACTATTTAAAGAAATTATCATAACATTTTATTTAAAAATCAATTTTATCAGAGATTTGCTTAAAAAAATAAAAATAATACTAAGATATAAAAAATTGACTTAAGAAATAAATATGTATGAAATTTAGAGAAATGATAAAATAGGATGCATTTTGGGTATTATTTAAAAAATGGTTTATACAGTTATTTAAAGGAATTACCATAAATTTTATTTAAAAGTGAATTTTATCACAGTTTTACTTAAGAAATAACAGTAATACTTAACAAAAAAAATTAAAAATTAAAAAATAAATTTGTATGATATTTGGAGCAATTGAAAAATAGGATGCATTTTCAGCATTATTTAAAAAGAAATGGTTAAAGAAATTATTTGAAGAAATGATCATAAAATTTTATTTAAAAGTGAATTTTATCAGAGGTTTACTTAAAACATAACAATAATACTTAAAAGAAGAAAAATTTTACTTAAAAAATAAATTTGTATGAAATGCAGACGAATTGTAAAATATGATCGATATAATGTATTTTAAAAAAATTATTAAAAAAATTATTTGAAGGAATTATCATAAAATTTGATTTAGATGTTAATTTGATCAGTTTCTAGGAATTTTTTAAAGTATGACATTGTGCGAAACATCTTTCTCTGTGAAGAAGAACCATACAAAATTTACATATAATTCGTAAATACGGTTATAAATGGTCCAGTGACTATTGCATCACCCTGTAGTATAACGACATATAAAAATAATATTTATCCGTTGATTAAATTAAAATAAAGCGAACGTTTGACTGCAAATACTTAGAAATTCTGGAAATCGAAAGGAAAAACATTAAGAAGTTACGTAAAAATGATTCACAGTACAAAAGAAAACACGATCAACCGAGGAACAGATTTATAATATTTACCGATTTTACACAATAAAACTGACTCAAGTATCGTAGCACAAACAAGCCGAAATTTATAACAGCGTTTAATAGAACACCGTTTGTAAAATTAATAAAATAAGTGTTATAAATAAAATTTCTGAGCATACGTTCTAACATTTCGCAATAATTCAAATTAAATTATTTTCATTGTACACCAGACTCCTGAATATGAAACATCCAAACTGTTACAATAAAAAACGCGAATAAATGAAATTTGACCAAAACAAGCGTTTCAGTAAGTTTATCGCCTTAAAGGATGCATAAAAATTAATATTCTGCGAAAATGATGATTGCTTAGGACTTTAGAACATGTGGAAGGAGATATCTTATTGACGATGCCTGAGATACCAGAATTGCATAGAATTTCGATTACGGACGAAGTTTTGGCGCAAAACAAAGATATGATCGAGCATTTAGAAGAAGTCGTGATGTCTTGGGGCCAACATATACAAAAGGTATTCCATATGACACAATCATATTCACCCAGAATACATCTAGTCCCTTGAGACGAAATAAACTATTTATTAAATAAATTAAGTAGATGCAAATAGTAACGATACAGTAAGAAGGATAAAATGAATAGAAGTGGCTAAATGCTTATACTTTTCCCGTTTCTAGTTAGGAATTAACACGTTCAAGGCCAAGTTAGTTTTACGTGTAATGTTGAAATATTATATCTACGAGAGATAAGGTACGGTGTATAATGATGCTTAATTCTTAAATGTATTAATTTTTTTTAATGGAATGTTTAAAAAATGATACACCATGCAGTATAAAAATAAACGATTTCTTTTAATTGCTAAGAAAAAAGTATGCATGCATTTATTTACTAATTACTGTGAAATTTTAATTTATTCATTTTACTGTATTTTATTTTTATTTGTAATTCATTAACATTTATTTCATTGTCGCATTTAAAATGGCACGGATTTACTTTTTTCTTTTTTGTCATATTTTGTTTGAATGCATTGAATTACTATGGCATACAGCCAAAAATACAATGTTCACTACGGTTAATACTTTAATTACGAGTTAAAGTTATTATCACACAATATTTCATAACTTTTATCTTCTATTACTTTCATTTGCGGTACACGTGGTGTTGTAAACAGTTTGATTGTAAAAGTCAGTAAGTAGAAACTTTTTGATTAGTAAAAAGAATCTGCTGTATTCGAATTTGTTGAGTAAAAATCGCGGGAAATGAAATATTCACCAAAATACGAAGTACGTAAATATACAGACACAGTATGTTTTGCTTTTTATTTGTTTCTGTTCGAAAACAAATTTCTATCGTTATCCTTCATTCTTTTTCCACTTTTTACTTTTTCTATTTTACATCTAAATGTCTTTTATTTGAATGTAAGCAAGACTTATTTTCTATATTTTAAAATTATTGTAATCCTTCATTCTTTTATCGTATAATTATTTCTGTTACTGCGTTAACTTTTTATTTTTTTTCTATTTAACGTCTAAATGTCTTTTATTTAAGTGTAAGCAAGACTTATTTTCTATATTTTAAAATTATTGTAATCCTTTACTCTTTTATCGTATAATTATTTCTGTTATTACGTTAACTTTTTATTTTTCTTATTTATCGTCTAAAAGTCTTTTATTTAAATGTAAGCAAGACTTATTTTCTATATATTAGAATTATTGTTATCTTTCAGTCTTTTATCATTTAATTATTTAAGTTACTGTGTTCATTTTTTATTTTTTCTATTTATCGTCCAAATGTCTTTTATTTAAATGTAAGCAAGACTTATTTTCTATATTTTAGAATTATTGTTATCCTTCATTCCTTTATCGTTTAATTATTTATGTTATTGCATTAAATTTTTATTTTTCTTATTTATCGTCTAAATGTCTTTTATTTAAATGTAAGCAAGACTTATTTTCTATATATTAGAATTATTGTTATCCTTCAGTCTTTTATTATTTAATTATTTCTGTTACTGCGTTAACTTTTTATTTTTTCTATTTATCGTCTAAGTGTCTTTTATTTAAATGTAAGCAAGACTTATTTTCTATATTTTATAATTATTGTTATCCTTCATTCTTTTATCGTTTAAATATTTCGTAATTGTGTTAATTTTTTATTTTTTCTATTTATCGTCCAATGTGATCCTTCATTCTTTTATCGTTTAATTGTTTATGTTACTGCGTTAACTTTTTATTTTTCATATTTATTTTCTAAATGTCTTTTATTGAAATGTAAGCAAGACTTATTTTCTATATTTTAGAATTATTGTTATCCTTCATTCTTTTATCGTTTAATTATTTCTGTTATTGCGTTAACTTTTTATTTTTCCTATTTAACGTCTAAATATATTTTATTTAAATGTAAGCAAGACTTATTTTCTATATATTAGAATTATTGTTATCCTTCATCCTTTTATCGTTCAATTATGTCTGTTACTGCGTTAACTTTTTATTTTTTCTATTTATCGTCTAAATGTCTTATATTTAAATGTAAGCAAGACTTATTTTCTACATTTTAGAATTATTGTTGTCCTTCATTCCTTTATCGTTTAATTATTTCTGTTACTGCGTCAAATTTTATTTTTCCTATTTAACGTCTAAATGTCTTTTATTTAAATGTAAGCAAGACTTATTTTCCATATTTTAGAATTATTATTATCCCTCATTCTCTTATCGTTTAATTATTTCTGTTACTGTGCCAACTTTTTATTTTTTTTATATATCGTCCAAATGTCTTATATTTAAATGTAATCAAGACTTATTTTCTACATTTTAGAATTATTGTTGTCCTTCATTCTTTTATCGTTTAATTCTTTCTGTTACTGTGTCAACTTTTTATTTTTCCTATTTATCGTCTAAATGCCTTTTATTTAAATTAAAGCAAGACTTATTTCCTATATTTTAAAATCCATTCTACCGTGATACCGTTCGACAAATTCTCACGAGTAATAAAATACTCGCTCACCTACCTCGCCTTTTCTTTTCTCTCAAAAAACACAATGCAATCCTTGACCTTTTCTCACCACACGAATCCTTCCATTTAAATAACTCCGTATATTCAGCACATGCGTCTACACTTTCACTTGACTCGATTCTATAATAACATTCTGTTCCCTCGACATTTTCATCATCAAAAAAAATTAAAAAAAAAATGTAAACAACACCTCAACATTTGAGAAGTAACACGTTCCAGATGACGTAATAAATAACCAGAGCCGTCAATAAACTGCATTTTAATCACAATAATTTTGATCGCAAGATACCATAATGCGTTGGTCGATTTTTTTGCAGGTTCTCGACTCTTATGAAAACAAAGTGCCGGCCGGAAAGGGACCCTTGGCAGAATACGAATATTGGTACGAAAAAGAAGCGTGTTTGTCGATGCTCGTCGAACAATTAAGAATGCCCATTGTCAAGAGAATGCTTACTATATTGAACATTGTTCTCTCTCCGATCGCATCTGCGTTCGCACTTTTTGAAGTTGACCTTTGGAAAAGTTACTCGGAAGCGCGGGAGAATAATAAGTTTCTGTTGACGGCCCTGAGATTTTTCCAGGTAGAGTTAAAAATAATACGTTTCTTCAGGAATAAAATATGATTACTTAAGTGAGAGCTAAATACTTGTGAGGCAGAAAGGTTATAAATATTGTTTTAATTATGATTATGATCGGTTTGTATTCGTATGATCGGTTGTTGGATCAATTATGATCGGTGGTAACGGTGGAATTCGTGAAAAAAAGAACGGAACTTCAATATGAATTTTGTGATAAAGTATTTTTGGTAGTTTATGCGAAACCTCAGATTAACGGTGAATTGCATAATTTAAATACGGAATTAAAAATATGTGACATAAGTAGACGTAATTTATTATTTTTTTAATGAAGTATTTTTTGTAGTTCATGCAATGTTGTAGTTTATGCAAAATCTAAAATTAACAGTAAATTGCATAATTAAAATAGAGAATTAAAAATATGTGACGTACTTTAGTATTTTTTTTAATAAAGTATCTTTTGCAGGTTATGCAAAACTTAAAATAAACGGTGAATTACACAGTTTAAATATGGAATTGAAAATATGTAACGTACTATTATAAAATTGTTAATAAAGTGTTTTTCGTAGTTTATGCAAAATCTAAAATTAGCGGCAAATTACACAGTTTAAATACGGAATTAAAAATATCTAACAGCTTTAGTTTTTTTGTAGTTTATGCAAAATCTAAAATTAAGTGTAAATTACATAATTTAAATACGGAATTAAAAGTATGACATGCACCTTAGTGTTTTTTTAATAAAGTATTTTTTATAGTTTCAGCAAAACCTAAGATTAACAGTAAATTGCATAATTTAAACACAGAATTAAAAATATGTGACGGATTGTAGTGTGTTTTTAATAAAGTATTTTTTGTAGTTTATGCAAAATCTTAAATGAACGGCAAATTACACAAATTAAATACGGAATAAAAAATATGTAACGTACCTTAGTTTTTTTTTAATAAAGTATTTTTCGTAGTTTATCCAAAACCTGAATTTGACGGTGAACTACATCATTTAAACATGTAGTTAAAAATATCTAATGTACTTTAGCTTTTTTTCAAGTGTCATAACGTTCGAAGCAGATACATTTCTATTGGATGCTATAATGTTTCCCATGAACTTCAATTGAATTGATTTAACAAGTTTCATTAAAAATTATGTTTCACCAAAGCATAAAAGTTAGATAAAAGTTACATACGTAGAATTCCGTTTTACTATACTAGATTCACGTTGAAAGAGTTCAATAAGATTTTGATATAAAATATCAATATGAAATACTATAAATACATACAAATTCGATTAAAGTTTAATAAGTTTTACTTGACCCCAACAGCTCATTACCAATTCTGATTCATTCAAATCGATCCCCGACTGTTTGCTACCCCTAACAAATCATCTGCGCATGGTATGGGTACTCTCGGCCTACTATTCATCGGAAGAAAAAATGACGCTGCTGTTCGAACGCATCTCCTGGCAACTGTGTCAGAACATCACCAACAATCTCACCATCACAGAATTGTTCAAGTACGTAAAACTTTAACACTGCAATTTCCACGTATTCCAGAAATGGGATATCTATTTGCAATATTAATAATGTAAATTATATAATATATATAAATGTCAATAATATAAATGCATATAAACAAAGAAATATATATAAATAAAGAAGTATATATAGATGTAAATAATATAAATGAATATAAACAAATTTTATTTACATAAAATAGAATGATATTTGTATTTGTTTGCATATATGCTGGCTACTATTAACTACTATAACTATTTGCAATATTAATAATGTAAATTATATAGTATATATAAATGACTACAATATAAATGCATATAAACAAAGAAAGTTTACTTACTTAAAGTATAATGATACTTGTATTTATTTGCATATATGCTAGCTACTATTAATACTATAACTATTTGCAATATTAATAATGTAAATCATATAGTATATATAAATGACTATAGTATACCTTTTTATTTATATAATTATAACCTTTCCTGCATATAAACATTGAAATATAAATATTGAAAAATAAATTAAAAAAAATTATTTCACATATTTTAAAAATGTATTTATTGAGCTCAATCATTTTTATATAAATATCTATAATAGCAACGTCAAAAAGAATTCGTAACGAACACCCAATTTTTCAAGCGTCTAAAGTATAATGATCCCTTAACAATCTTGCCGCCGACCATCATGTCAAAATATCAATCATTCTTCAGCCGGGTCACCAAAGACCCGGGATCCCCTCAGCCTAAAAACCCCCATAACCTCAAACTTTCCCATAGAAACCCTCTGGACGCCGTCTTACGCAAGACTCAATATATATATATAATCGTTTTTTGATATATAATATATATAATATGATCTATAAAAGCAACGTCAAGAAAAATCGTAAGAAACACCTCATTTTTCAAGCTTACAAAGTATAATGACCCCATAAGAATCTTGCCGCCCATAATCATGTCAAAACATCAATCATTCATCAGCCTGATCATCAAAGACCCGGGATCCCCTCAGCCTAAAAACCCCCATAACCTCAAACTTTCCCATAGAAACCTTCTGGACGTCGTCTTACGCAAGACTCAATATATATATATATATATATATATGTAACCGTTTTTTGATATATAATATATATATAATAGCATATGTCACAGCAACGTAAAAAAAAATTCATAACAAACACCAAATTTTTCGAGCATCTAAATATGATCCCATAAGAATTTTGCCACCCACCATCATGTCAAAATAGCAATCATTCTTCAGCCGGGTCACCAAAGATCCGGGCTCCCGTCAACCTAAAAACCCCCATAACTTCAAACCTTCCCATAGAAACCCTTCCGACGTCGTCTTACGCAAGACTTAATATATATATATGGTATATATATAGATACATATTACCGTTTTTTGATATATTATATGATCTATAATAGCAATGTCAAAAAAAAATTTGTAACAAACGCCCCATTTTTCAAGCTTACAATGTATAATGACCCC
Organism: Cryptocheilus praepositus; assembly: GCA_033815515.1. NCBI lineage: Eukaryota > Metazoa > Arthropoda > Insecta > Hymenoptera > Pompilidae > Cryptocheilus > Cryptocheilus praepositus. The sequence goes on from JAWWQZ010000151.1 coordinate 23,865, forward strand.
ATAAGAATCTTGCCGCCCATAATCATGTCAAAACATCAATCATTCATCAGCCGGAGCACCGAAAACCCGGGATCCCCTCAAATCAAAACCCCCATAACCTCAAACTTTCGCATAGAAACCCTCTGGACGTCGTCTTACGCAAGACTCAATATATATATATATGTAACCGTTTTTTGATATATAGTATATATATATATAATAGCATATGTCATAGCAACGTAAAAAAAAATTCATAACAAACACCCAATTTTTCGAGCATCTAAATATGATCCCATAAGAATTTTGCCACCCACCATCATGTCAAAATATCAATCATTCTTCAGCCGGGTCACCAAAAACCCGGGATCCCCTCAACTCAAAACCCCCATAACCTCAAACTTTCCCATAGAAACCCTTCCGACGTCGTCTTACGCAAGACTTAATATATATATTACCGTTTTTTGATATATAATATGATCTATAATAGCAATGTCAAAAAAAATTTGTAATAAACACACAATTTTTCAAGCGTCTAAAGTATAATGACCCCATAAGAATCTTGCCGCCGACCATCAGGTCAAAACATTAATCATTCTTCAGCCTGATCATCAAAGACCCGGGATCCCCTCATCCTAAAAACCCCTGTAACCTCAAATTTTCCCATAGAAACCCTCTGGACGTCGTCTTACGCAAGACTCAAAACGCTCACCACGCCATGAAGAACTGGAAGGCCTCCTACATGGCGACCCGTGCCGACATCGAACACTCCGGCAAAGGTGCCCGTTGGGAATTCGACCAAAAACGTCTGTTCAGTGCAACAGAATACATCGCCGACGTTTGCCACGACCTACACAAAGTAGCCAACGTGCTGGACGACTTCTACAACATCTTCAGCGAAGACCTCAAGTCCATCATCAGCGACCCCGTGCAGATCGACACCATCGTGAAGAGAGTCGACACTTTGGTGGAACCGTTCGAAGAAGCGGACTTTGAAATCTTCGACGAGTTCAACCGCGAAAACTGGCTGGCGCTGATGGCGTCTTTTGATGAAGAAGTCAGGTTCCTGGAGAATGAGGCGAAGTTCTATATTGATGAATGTTTTATGGCGCTGATAAATGCGGAGAGTGCGCTGGAGAAACTCATGAAGCTGAAGGAGAATAAGACGAGGGAGACTATTAAGGATCAACTCAATAATAAGTTCGATGTTATCATGCAGCAGTTCAGCAAGGAGATTGGAGCGGTGGAGAATGTGTATAATAGAGGTAGGTGGCGCAGGAGTTGAAAGTATGGTGGAAATTTGGAATTGTTTTTTTGTAGCGAACATAAAGTACTAACCATGGATAAATTACACGATCGAACAAGGCATTGATTTTTAAATAGATAATGCGATTTATTAATAAATTGAAGTGTTGTGTAATGTAAAATTTGTAAAGTATACGCACTCACGGTAATTATTTGCCGATTAAACTGTTGGGGGGAAAATTGGTCAATGGCTTTTTTTGTCATTATTTACGAATTGCGTCTGTGGATATTATTGTGTGCTTACATTAATTAACCAATTTTTCCTTTTCTTTATCAACTTTGCTTTATTCTTATTATTAACCCTTTGCGGACGAGAGGCGACTCTTGGCCGCCATGGTGTTTCGTGTAGCAGGACCCAAATCATAGCAGGAACCTAACCCATAGGAACGCGGTATTACACCAGTTACTTTTTAGCTAATGCATTACATAAATTGAAATGTTTGACTGGGGCAATACTAAGTAATAGAAAAGAATTGCCAGATGCAATAAAAAAACGATGATTTCCAATAGGAAAATCAATGGTACAATATAGTAGAAATAATAATGTGACTTCGGCGTGGAAAGATAAGAGGATCGTCACGTTATTAACAAATTATTACAATGCAGAAATACGTATTGTTGAACGAGTACTCCGCTATGGTGTTCAAACTGTGGTTAGAGAACCCAATGCTATCACAAATTATACCAAATTCATTTCGACATAATACTTTATGAGGAAGTCCTTGACATTGTGGCGCAAACTATTCTTTTGGGGATTGGAAATTTGTTTAATTAACTCGTATATACTCTATAAACAAGTAAAGAGCCAGGGAAACTACAAGCCGCTTACACATTTGCTTTTTAGAAAAACGTTAGTAGGACAAATCTTTTTCAAATTGTTTCAAAGCAGTGTTATTTTATTTCATTTCGGCACCAAATTTGTTCTGAGAGTCACTACAAATTTTCTTCACTCGCAAAGCATAAATGAACTTAGTGGCCGCTAATGGACAACTCATAATTTACAAGAAAAACGTCCTCAGGCCTTGTTTTTCGTGATCACATTTTTCTTGACACTGTTTTTATGCGACTGTGTTTATTCCCTTTCTTGGTTTCCGGCGGTGAAATTTATTTTTCTCTTGGAAACCTTATTTCCCTAGTAGCACTAAATTTTTACTGGGAGTCACTACACGTATTCTTGACTTCGCGAAATATAAATGAACTTAGCGGACATCAATAGAAAAGTCGTCATCTATAAAAAACATCCTCAATCTTTATTTTTCGTGATCACATTTCTCTTGACGCTGTTTTTATGCGACTGTGTTTATTTCCTTTCTTGGTTTCCGGCGGTGAAATTTCTTTTTCTTTCGAAAACTTTATTTCCGGGTTTCGACACCAAATTTATCCTGCCAGTTACTACAAATATTCTTTACTTCGCGAAATATAAATAAACTCAGTGAATTCTAATGGAAAATTCGTAATCTACAAAAAACGTCCTCAGTTTTTAATTCTTGCAATAGTCTCTCTCTTGATACTCTTCCTATGCGACTGCGTTTTCCTCGTTTTTGGCGGTGAAATTTTTTTTTCTTGAAAACCTTATTTCCCTGATTTCTGCACCAAATTTGTCCTGGGAGTCACTACAAATGTTCTTTACTGGCAAAGCATAAATTAACTTAATGGACGCTAATGAAAAATTCGTCATTTATGAAAAACGTCCTCAATCTTTATTTTTCATGATCTTCTCTCTGTTGACACTGTTTTGTACGATTGCGTTTGTTTCCTTTCTTCGTTTTTGGCAGTGAGATTTCTTTTTCTCTTGGAAACCTTATTTCCCGAATTTCGGTAACAAATTTACACTGGGAGTCTCCACAAAAGTTCTTTACTCGTAAAACAAAAATTAACTTAGTGGACGCTAATAGAAAATTCGTCATCTATAAAAAAGACATCCTCAATGTTTATTTTTCATGATCATCTCTCTCTTGAAACTGTTTTTACATGATTGCATTTGTTTCCTTTCTTTGTTTCCGCAGGTGGAATTTCTTTTTCTCTCGGAAACCTTATTTCCCGGGTTGCGGTACCAAATTTGTCCTGCGTGTCACTACAAATGTTCTTTCGACATATTCGAGAAGAGACGGTTTTGAAACGTTTTCTTAACGGAACTCAGTAATCATTTATAGAAAACTCATCTCCTAGAAACGTGTTAAACTCTTACCTCGTAAAATCTAATTATTTATATATATTTTTATCGTCAATAGATAAACATGTTAAAATATGACAACTCAAGCTTTTTAGTCAATTCAACAATTAGTTATTTTTCGATTATTTCATAAATGATTTTATATTGAAAAGAAAATAATTTCTCTAAATTCGAAGAATACCGAAAATATTTTGCGTTATGACTCGGTATACTTTTCGCGAAGTAAAAAACTGACATATATTCGTCAATTTTATATTTTATTTTTTTTATTTAGTTTTATTTTATTTATTTTTTATTTTTTTAATTATATATATATTTTTTTTATTTAACTATATGAGCGCGATTGCGTTAAAAAATAGGTCACATTTTTCGGCGTTTAATTCCACACATAATTTTCACGGTTTTGTTTTATAAAATTAAATATTTTATTACGAATGTTTACTTTTTCACTTAATATATACATATGCTACATAATATAATACGAAAAACGGAGGAAAAATGTGTCTCTTATCTAGAAACGTGTTAGTAACTCTTACAGTAGATAAAGAAAGAATCGTATAGAAAGTGAAAGAAACAATAATTATTTATATATTATTTTTATAATAAGTTAATAGATATTTACCATGTTAACCGGTACATTCGTTGAAAGAAACTCAAGCTTTTTAGTCAATTCAACAATTAGCCATTTTTGCGATTATACTCGTCATAAAGAAATTATTTTGTAAAGAATTGAAAAGAAAATAATTTGTAAATTTTGAAAAGATACCGAAGAATACCGAAAATACTTTGCGTCATGAGTCGGTATACTTTTCGCGAAGTAAAAAACTAAAATATATTCGTCAATTTTATATTTTATTTTTTTTTATTTAGTTTTATTTTTTTATTTTTATTTTTTGTTATTTTTTATTTTTATTTAACTATCGACTTTTTTTTAGAGCGCGCAAGAGAAGTTCAATCGCGATGGGATATGAGACAAGGTAGAGACAGGTTTTATAAAATTACCGTTTACGCATAACGACATACATATAAAACGAAAAAAGAGGAAAAATGTGTCCTTATCTAAAATGGTCCTTACTCTGAACCGGAAACAATAATTATTTATATATTATTTTTATAATAAGTCAATAGTTGTTAACCGGTACATTCTTTCAAAGAAACTCAAGCTTTTTAGTCAATTCAATAATTAGCCATCTTTGCGATTATACTCGTCATGAAGAAATTATTTTATAACGAATTGAAAAGAAATTAATTTGCAAATTTTGTAAAGATACTGAAGAATACCGAAAGTATTTTGCGTTATGACTCGGTATATTTTTCGTGAAGTAAAAAACTTATTATATTCGTCAATTTTATATTTTATTTTTTTTTTTTTTTTTTTTTATTTTTTTCTTATATTTTTTATTAACTATCGGGACCTCTTTTTTGACGAGTATACTCGTCAATCACAGAGTAAGTGATGCTATTAAAATATTCGATATGATTCGAAATATTCGGTAAGAGACGGTTTTGTTTTATAAAATTAAATATTTTATTACGCACGTTTACTTTTTCACTTAATATAAACATATGCGACATACATATAAAACGAAAAACAGAGGAAAAATGTGTCTCTTATCTAGAAACGTGTTAGTAACTCTTACAGTAGATAAAGAAAGAATCGTATAGAAAGTGAAAGAAACAATAATTATTTATATATTATTTTTTTTTATATTTATCATTTAACTATCGACTCAAACTTTTTTTTCAACTATTTTTTAACGATTATACTCGTCATAAAGAAATTATTTTATATTGAAACGAAAATAATTTGTTTGTGTTGCGTTATAACTCGGTATATTTTTTGTGATGTAAAAAACTGAAATATATTCGTCAATTTTATATTTTTTTTTATTTAGTTTTATTTTATTTATTTTATATTTTTTATTTTATTTTTATTTAACTATCGGGACCTCTTTTTAGAGCGCGCACTTATTTGTGTTGCAAAAATTTGCATTGATGCTATTAAAATTTTCGATACGATTCGAAAGATTCGATAAGATACGGTTTGTTTTATAAAATTAAACATTTTGTTGGCAATGTTTACTTTTTCGCTTAATATAAATATATGCGACATATGTATTCGTTTTACATGTATATATGTATACATATATACATATAAAACGAAAAACAGAGGAAAAATGTGTCTCTTATCTAGAAACGTGTTAGTAACTCTTACAGTACATTAAGAAAAAATCGTATAGAAAGTGAAAGAAACAATAATTATTTATATATTATTTTTATAATAATTTAATTTACCATGTTAACCGGTACATTCGTTTACATTTCGTCAATGAGCATCGTTTTGAATAAGTCAGAACAATCCTTTGCAATTAATCAGAAAACATAACGTACCGAAAAATTTTAGTGACGTAGAAGTAAAAAAAATATATATTCGTCATGCTAATTAGTTAACTGTGTTAAAATTAAGCGATGACATTTTAATCATCATTAAAATATTCGATATATCATAAGTTTTTATTATATAATTAAATATTTTTTAACCTTTTTGATGCATTTGAACATATAAAACGAAAAACGGAAGAAAAATGCGTCTCTTATCTAGAAATATGTTAGTGACACTAGATAAAGGAGAGTTTCTCCAAATTTTTTTATGCATTTAAACTTGAACTTGCATATGTAAGTTTTTTATGCAGCTCCAATCTCAATAACCTCAAAACAAAACCAGAAAATGCAAAGATATTAAATTATTAAATTATATCTATCACGAAATTAATGAAAAGAAACTGCGTCAAAAACTGTAACATTACTAATTCCGAAATTAATGAAAAAAGTCGGCGTCAATGACGTTTGTGTAATTTATAAATAAATAATTATTATATTAATAATGTCATGATTTAACTTTAATTTAATTTTTTTATTATTTGAGAATTAATTTCATAAATAATTAATATTAATTTTTGATTTGACGATAAATGACGTTTAATTATTTTTTTAATTTTATAAATAATTAATTATAATTATTAATATTATTTATTATAATTATATTGTTATAATGTATTATTTATTTATTAATATTAATATTATTGATAATTAATACTAATTAAATATGAATAATTAATATTAATTAATTTTATAATAAATCGGTGGTCGATGAGTAATGAAGAATTTTCGTTCTTTAAGGTGCCTTAACTTTTCCGTTTGACGACAAATTATCGCAGACGAGGAGCATGCAGATGAGTCAGTCTTCGAAGAAGTCGAAAAGTAAGGAGTATGGATCGGTAGGACGCTTTATAATGACACCGCAAGGATCTGCGCATAGAACTGATGGATTAATATCGAAGCCGAGCGTTGGTAAGCCTAATATTTTAACGGATAATTTGGCTTGTTTGCGGAATCGAAACAGAAGAAGGTACTTGTGTTTTGTAAAAATTTGATGACTCCAGGCTGTTACTTTGAAAGTATAAAACAGTGTTGGAAAAATAGCAAACTCTAAACTTTTTTGTTTAGTAAATGTAAGAACTAGAAGTTGTTGTTCTGTAAGAAAATTATAGTACTCGCAAATGTAATGAGGTAACAAAACACAAGAAATACTTGAAGCTTTAAAGACGCCTTTGTATAAACGATTCATGCAACGAATTTTTAATTAAAAATCGAAAATTAATTTACATTATGTTCAATATCCTTAGGGCTTATATTTTTTTTTAAACTCGTCGGTTTTTTCCTCTATGAATAGCCGCAATGTAATTTCAAAAATACGCTAAGCTTCTTTTTCTGCAATTTCAAAATATCTGTGTAATCTTGATAAATTTAAGACAAAAACTTGTCTGCTTTTTCTTCTTCGAATAACCGCAAAGTAATTTTAATGATGGTCACTTTTTCTCAATGATACGACAAAAACTTTCTGTTTTTTTCTCTTCAAATAAGTTTGTTTTTATACAATTTCAAAATATCGTTGGGACGTTGATAAATTTAAGACAAAAACTTTTCTGCATTTTTTTCTTCAAATAGTCGCAAGATAATTTTAAAAATACATTGAGCTCCTTTTTCTACCATTTCAAAATATCTGTGGGACGTTGGCAAGTTTAAGACAAAAACTTTTTTACTTTTTCCTCTTTGAATAGCCGCAAAGTAATTTTAATGATGCGCTAAGCTCCTTTTTCTAGAATTTCAAAATATCTGTGCGACCTTGACAAATTCAAGACAAAAACTTTCTATTTTTTCCTCTTCAAATAGCCGAAATGTCATCTCAGCATTTTTTATACAATTTCAAAATATCGTCGTGACCTTGATAAATTTAAGACAAACATTTTTCTGCATTTTTCTCTTCAAATAGTCGCAAGATAATTTTAAAAATACACTGAGCTCCTTTTTCTACAATTTCAAAATATCTGTGGGACTTTGGCAAGTTTAAGACAAAAACTTTTTTACTTTTTCCTCTTTGAATAGCCGCAAAGTAATTTTAATGATGCGCTAAGCTCCTTTTTCTAGAATTTCAAAATATCTGTGCAACCTTGACAAATTCAAGGCAAAAACTTTCTGTTTTTTCCTCTTCAAATAGCCGAAATGTCATCTCAGCATTTTTTCTGCAATTTCGAAGTATCTGAATGACCTTGAAAATTAAAAAAAAATTCTTCCACCTTATTGACATCATAAACATGTTTTAACATTTTTTAACTATCACCTGTCTTTCAGTAATGAAAACAGTACTTACCATCGGACACTTTTTACAAATTAATCTACCAACCTGCTTTAACATATGTTACGTACACAGATACTGCAATCAGCTCAGGATATACGGTTTCAAAGATGACTTTGTCACGAGGACAAGTACGTTCCGCTACGAGACCCGAAACGAAAGCTTCTGGTCATTCGCACAAGGAAGCAAGATTTGGCTCGGAACCTTCGATCATCGACAAACACACTGGACATCCGACGAAAGTTACGTGGACAGAATTTATGAGCCGAACAATTTCGCCCGAATGCAATTTACGGTTCCACGTCAATTTCGACTGGCATATGTTCGACATCATCCATGAGGTGAGTCGTTTATGGGGATGCAAGGGGTGCCAAAGTTTACGGTGCAGTCGGAAATCATTTTTATGAGATCTATGATGCCGAGTGTTTTTTTTTAATAAAGTTTTTTTAAACGTTGGGTTTTTAATGATGAATTTCAACACATTTATTTATGGGGACGCGTTAGATCAGTTTCTAAATTTTTGAGGGAATTATATGTTTTAGGTTAAAATGTATGTTTCACTTTAATGTGTATTTTAATGTAGGCAGAGTGTGATAAAGTGGAGTAATAATTTTTTTTCTGTATAGTAGCTGCGATCAGCGTTGATTTATGGTTTTGGCCAAAGACAAAAAATACGAAATTTAATGTAGAATGCAGAATGGGAAAATGGAAAAAGGGAGAGAATATTAGAGATAATATAATAAATCAATATGACGAAACTTTCGACTTTTTATGATTTCAACATTTATTTATTGGCGAGGACCTGTTAGATTAGTTTCTACATTTTTTGGGGACTTATATGTTTCACGTTAATGTATATTTCAATGTAGGCAGAGTCTGATAGATTAATAATTATTTTTGTCTACACTAGCTGCGGTTAGCGTTGATTTATTGTTTTGGCAAAACGCAAAAAGTACGAAATTTAATGTAGGATGCACGTTGGATTTTTTAATAATGAATTTCAACGTTTATTTATTGGCGGAGACGCGTTATATCAGTTTCTAAACTTTCTAAGGAATTATATGTTTCACGTTAAAATGTACGTTTCACATTAATATGTATTTTAATGTACGCTGAAACTGATAGAGTAATAATTATTTTTGTGTATAGTACCTGCAGTCAGCGTTGATTTATGTTTTTGGCTAAAAGCAAGAAATACGAAATTTAAAGTAGGATGCAGAATAGAAAAATGCAAAAAAGGAGAGTGTATTAGGGATAATAGAATTTTATTTTTGAACGGTACCTCGTAAGATTATCAAAAAGTAAGTTGCATAAATGAATAATGAATGTTAAATTCGTAAAACGGTTGGTCAGGTAGAAACTCTTATATTTTTACATTAATGCCAGAATAACAGAAACTTTCTTGTAATTTTATACATTTTCAGTCATGTCTCCTAAAATATTATACATTTTTGAGTGCAAATTTGGGGATTCTGAATTATTTTGAATCTCCTCCAAAACATCAAAAAGCAAACAACACATAAAGGACAATAAGCTATCTAAAGAAATATTCACAATATTTAATATTATATGCACAGAAATTTTCCATCTCAAATTGTACAAATTTAAGACAAGAAATTTTTTTCTTCTATTTTCAAATTGTGATAGAAATTAACACGTCAGCCCAAATTTTTCCAATTTTTCTGTTCAATTAAAGTCGTTGAAGTTAAGTTTGCGAAAGAATACATAAACTGACTTGTTCTACAACTAATATATGCTTTGTACATTCAGAAATAATTTATTTACACCATTTTAGCATTTTTTGCTTTGTATATTCAGCGTGTATTCCTTTGTATATTCAGAAATCAATTATTTAAATAATTTTAGCGTCCTTCGCTTTGTATATTCAGCATGAATTTCTTTGTGTGTTCAGTAATCAATTATTTAAATAATTTTAGCATTCCATTTTACTGCCAAAAATAAATGAAAGAAACCAATTTAAGCCTTGCATTTCGTTCTTCTCTCTGATCATATAAAAAAAAATCGAATTTTTATTATACCATGAAGAAAATTCGCAAGCAATTTTTAGCGTAACAAAAATTAAACTACCATTTACATTCCCTTTAAAATTACACGTAGAACACTTGAAATGTACGGTCTGAAATTTTTATTCGTTTTTTGCCCTTGCTGTAAAATAGAACGTCGAAATCATTAATTTACATATTAACAAATAAAAATTCCAATCATGCGAAATTGGTAATAATGTGTCATCAGGCAGAATTACTGGAACAACTCGGTTTTGAGTTGCCTGGGGCAGTAAGAGACGTCGGCATTCAAAGGGATCGATTGAGAGCAGACATCGCAGCGATGGAAAAAGTGATCAACGAATACAATTCGATAATAGACAGCCTCGACAAACCAGATGTACGTTCGTAAGTTACTTAATTTGATATGCCATTCGTTTTGAACGTTTATAAACAATAGAGAAAGGGTAGGAAAAGCATGTCAATCCAAACTTGCGTGGTGTAGTGAAGCACGTAATTTGATATAATTAATTTGTTGATATACGAATCGTTTATTTTTAAAGTGGTGTAAGTACATTTTTAAAAAATGACGTATCACAAAATTCGTGATTAATTTATTGCATCACGTCATACCGTCTGTATGGCGGCATTCGATTTTTTTAGAAAATTTGTGGTGTCGCGTAATATTACAGTTAAATTAATATATTACTATAATAAATTAAAAATTATAATAATAATTAATATAAGCAATTTTAATTCATTTTTTAATTAATGTAAAGAATTATGAGTATATTTAATATAATTAAAATTAAATATAATAAATTAAAATAAAATAAAATAAAATAATAAAAAATTAAATATAATAAATTAAAAATAATAATAATAATTAATATAAACAATTTTCATTCATTTTTTAATTAATGTAAACAATTATAATTACAATTAATATAATAAATTATAAATAAATTATATCTTCTGTATTCCTCATAATTTCTTCCCAGAAACGCTCACAACATAAAAAAAAAATCATAACTACGTATATCTACTCTAATTATATTCCACTAACTTTAACATCAGCGTTCTTTCGTAAATTCTCACACTTACCCGCGTAATTTTCATATTTACAGCTGCAGTTACTTCGCAACACACTCCTCAACATCGAGAAACGTATCCTGCCTGGTGTGACTCGATTTAACTGGAATTCGCTGAACATCTTAGAATACGCTGGGTTCTGTGGGAAACTGCTAAAGACGCTCAAATCCTTGATTGGTCAGATCAGTCAGATGAAAAAAGAGCTGGATTACAGAATATCAAGTGACATGCAGCTGTACAACCTCTTTTCGGTCAACCCGCAGATTGAGCCTGAAGAATTGCTGCATTGCAAGGTGCGAAGTTGTGCGTAATGAATGTATATTAACTCTTTACGGTCGGCAGATTTTGCTCTTAACCCCTTCAGACCCGATTTTTTTTTCGTTTGAGCGAATATACCTTTTGCCGAAATATTTATTTATTTATTCATAATTTGTAAATGTACATTTTAATGGACATATGGGCCTTACGCAAAACTTGTAACATTAAGAAAATCCTGAGAAATATTAGTATAAAAAAAATAAAATTCGTATTTGTAAAAATAATATACGTAATAAAATACAGCACGAAAAGTATTATATACATTACAATGTGCACAGGATCCGAAGGGGTTAAGGGGGTATTGTAATGAATGAACGCTTAGGAAAAAGCAAATTTTCAACATTTTTTTCTCAGAAACTGTTGCATATAATTGACCAAACTTTTTTTTCCTGAAAAGACACGGCCTAGGACAGTAGAGAAACATTTTTTTATCGTTTAAAAATATTTGTATATTTAATTATATTTGTGGTTTTACACCCATCAAAAAAATGTTTGTTGTGCTGGCGTTGAAAATTCTGGCCCTCCTGGACATCTGAGACAGAAAATAAAAAGAGATTCTTAATCTGTATGAATGTGGTTATCGCATGAACCTTAGGTTTCAAATTTCCATGAAAATTAACAAAATGGCGGCGTTTTCTAAAAAAGTGTAAAAAAAGCATTTTTTTGCGCTATAAATAAGGCAAAATTATGGGTTATAATGAAAATTTTAACATGACTGAGCTTCGTGCGATAGCCACAAATATGCTGAATATTGTGGTGGTTAATGTGCTGATGTTTGTTGGAATGTGCAGACGTACTTCATGGAAATCGAGAAGCGGAGAACGGAACTGGTGTTTGCGATGCTGAAGATGTATCATTCGACGACTCCGATGCTGATGAAGCTTGAGAGTTTGGTCGAATATATATATATATATATATATATATAATATATATAGGATTTTCGGCGCTTTCATAATGTAAGGTTTTGGGCGCTGATTTTTGCTGGCTTATTGTATATATATATATATATATATATATATATACATACTGGTTCTTTTTGGCTTCGTATTGCTTACGTAGTCAATGCAATTATTAATGTAATGCTTGTTTTGCACGTATGACACATTTATAATGTATGTGTTCCAATGTTTTGTCTTTTTGTTGCTTTGCCAATATTATTGCATTGTTATGCTTTGTCAATATTCATGTTGCTGTAATACTTATTTTAGTCGTATGGCAATTTGATCATGTACGTGTCGGAATTTTGTGTATTAATGTTGGTTTACCAATATTGTTGTTGCTGTAATTCTTATTTTAGACATACGGCACTTTTATAATGTATGTGTTGCAATTTTTTGTATTTTTTTTATTTACTAATATTGTTGCTGTAATGCTTGTTTTATACCTATGCCACATTTATAATACACGTGTTGCAATTTTTTGTATTTTTTTGCTGTGCGAATTCTATTCGATTGTCCTTCGCACGTATCGCAAAAGTGGCAACTCGTTTAGTCTTTCTTCCGGCCACTGCTGTACCAAATTGTGTTGCAGTTCGCAAATGTATGTGTTTCTTGTTCTGAAATCTTATCTATACATAATCTATATCTTATCTACTTCATAACGTCTTGAATGAAAGCCCATAAGCATTTGATGCTAAACATAAACACAAATTTAAAATTAAAAACAATTCGATATAAACAACTCAGTGCAAACAATTCGATACAAACAATTCAATAGATATTAAAATAAAAACATTCATATTTTTTAAGTAAATAATACGATTTATTAATAAATTAAAATGTCAGTCCATTTTAAGACACCCTTTACTACAATAAAATAAAAGCCGTAATATATTTACATACCTATACCGAATAAATTTCAATCCATCACTACTGCGTTTCGCATTGCTCTACCACAATATATTATATTCACTTTATTTTATATTAATTTATACTTATATTAATACCCATTAAGACCCATTATATTAATTTGAATTACGCAATTAACCCTATTATCTTCGTAACTATTTTCCTAGGTGCATGACCAGCAATCTGGACCTGTTGAACAAGAAGCTAAACGAAAGTGAGCCACTTTTTATGGTGGACGCAATTTTACTCGCCTCAGAAGTCCTTCTCCGACCGTCGCCCAATGAAATTTTCAGCATAATCCTCCACGACGTGAAGGACTTGGTCGAAAGTTTGAAAGTCTTCCCCCGCTGGATGCAAGGCACTTGCATTCAATGTCAGCCGCTGAAAAAGGATCAGAGCGAAGAAGTCGTCATATTCAGTTTCTTCGAGGACGTAATGAGTATTCAGGTAATAATACTGTAATTTGAATTTATTACATAATTTTATATTGCATGATTGTATAATATTACTGTATATATATATTATAGGTATATGTTATATTATAATATTATTGTGTGTGTGTGTATATATATATATATACAATGTGAAATATTATTAGATATGTCTTATTTGTTTCGGTTTATTTATATAGCATTACAATATATATATATATATATATATAGTGTAAATAAATAAATATAATGTACATACATATATCTTTATTTATAAATACATTTTATTAATAAATTGTTTATATTTATTTGTATTTATTTATATTTATATTATTATATTATATTATTATTTATATTATATGTTATTTTTTACATTTATTTATTCATTTATATATTGGTATATAATATTACTAACTATATAATAATACACTGTACACATATTACACAAAAAGAAATATATATATATATATAGTGTGTAAATAATTACATATAATGTATATACATATATATATTTATTTCTAAATAAATTCTTTTAACAAAAATATATGTACATATGTTTTATACTTAATATGTATATATATATGTTTTTATTTATTTGTATTTATTTATTTACACTTATACTTTTATATTATGTTATATTATATTATATATTATTTTTTATATTTATTTACTTATTTATTTATTAGTGTGTAACATCGATACGTGATACTTTATACATTTTGCCAGCTGTTCGGTTTTCCAAACGTAAATATTCTGCTATCCATAACAGTCCTGCCCTGAGAAACTTAAGATAAACATAAAAAATGTTTACAGCTTAGTCTTGCAGCCTTTATTTTCATTGTAGCCTTTATTTATTTGTAACTTCCGTGAGCACAGGTCGTAAATGATGCGATACTCGTCGTGCAAGATACTGCGCAGAAAATCGCAGTCGATTGCGGTGGTTACCTGCGCAGATGGAAGAAGTACTACAATTTATGGTCCTTCGATAAGAATTCGGTTTGTGAGAAATTCGCAGCTACGAAGCCGACGCTTTTGCAGTACGACGAGAAGTTCACGTTTTATGATGGATTGTTGGATGAATTGAAGGAGATGGTGGATTATTACGACATCATGAGCGTACGGTATTTATGGTTGTAGTTAAATATATTTTATTCGCAATGTTGATGTGTTATTAACCGTGCAATGTAAGTATTTTTGTCGGCTTTACGCGACGTGAAAAAACTTGTTTTGTTAGACGCTGCTAAAAATAATACGTATGTTAAATGAAATAAATATAAAACAAGAAATAAATAAAATAAATATAAATATAAAAATAAAAATGAATAAAACAAATATGAACATGCAAATATAAATAAATAAAATAAGACTAAAAATGAAAATAAATAAATATAAACATAAATATAAAAACGAATGAAATAAATCTAAATATAAGAATAAAAATAAATAAAATAAAAATAAATAGGAATATAAAAATAAAACGTAGTTAGGCACTGCTGTTTGAATTGCAATTTTAGTGAATACTAAAATGTATCCGCATATTATAAGTTAATATCGATATTTGGAGGCGTAGACAAAATAAAACGAGTAAATAACAAAATACAAATAATTATGAAAACACTGTTCATAATTCAAGGATTGGATTAGTTTTGTCGATTAGGGTGCAATAATTTATTATAATGAGATTCTTTCACAAACTTTGACAAACAATTCTCTTTTCCGCACATTCATTACCTAGAAAGTCTTGGCAATAATAAAATTAAAAAATAAAACATTTTCAAATTAAACAACAATTCTAGATTAAAAACCGTATCAAAAATTTCAACGTAATTCTATTTTATAACAGAATACACATTTTCACAGACATTTCTACAAAAAAAATAATTGTTATATACTTTCAATTTCACGTTCTTTATAAACAATATGTGAAATCGTTAAACGAAATTTTTACCGCGCGATATAATTGACCACTTAAATAATTTTCAGACTTCTACAAAAAATAATTGTTATATACTTTTAATTTCATGTTCTGTATAAACAATATGTGAAATCGTTAAACGAAATTTTTACCGCGCGATATAATTGACAACTTAAATCATTTGCAAACTTCTTTAATTTAAAATAGTGAATATCAATCGGCGTTACTTGCGAAAAATACGCCATCGTTTTGTAACATAAACGATTGAACACTTGTGATTTGTCGCTAGGATAAATCTGAAGCCACTGCTGGCAAGTATAGAAGAACACGCCAAAGAATGGAAGCAAGTTTTAGGGAACTACTTGCTAGAAGATACGGTACAATCGATGCAAGAATTAAAAGAACGGATTGAACATTATCGAGAAGAGGTCGAATTGGTTATCACTGGCCTCGATCGATTCACTCTCATAATGCAGGCAATCTCCGATGTAAAAAAAATGGCGATTCAAGCGGAAGTGCAATACACGGCTTACCAGGTCTGACATTTTTTCAATATTTCAATTCATAATTTCATAATTTCAAATATCTCGACCCCTATTGCATATCGTAATTTTAGACGGCAGCGTCAAATGCAAAACTGGGTACACTGATGTTTTATGGTAGATGCAGGGTGGACCATGAAACATTATTCTGTTGTTAGGGATTCGGTTAGAAATTTCTTTATAAAATAATAAAATTCTGTTCCGAATTTGTTGTTTACCCTTCTTTGAGACTTATCGAGGTCAGATTTAGGCTTTTATTGGAAAACAATTGGTTTGTACCATCCTTTAGCAGATGTTGAGAGAAATTTGGCGAACACTATAAAAAGTATTTCCTCTTTATCGCAGCCAAAGACACAAATAATATTTTATTAGGGTGTTTATTAATACTTACATGCATCATTTTTTAACTTTGACACAAAAAATTCTATTATATGTATAGTAATATTTTATAATATATACATACATATATATATATATATATATATATATATATATATATATATATATATATATATTTTTTTTTTTAAATATATATAACATTTTGTTAATGCGTTTATCGACTCTTACATGCATGATTTTTTAATTTCGACACAAAAAATTCGATTACACGTAGAGTATTATGAAGGTTTACGAAAAAGTTAAAAAAAATAGTATGGTAATATTATTTTTTTATGAAAAATGAAATGTTTCATAAATTATACATCATACCGTACAAACATAAATAATATCGTTTAATTGCTAAGAAAAGAAGTATGCACTGAAGGGAATTTAATTTTCTTTACATTGAAATGTATATACGCACTCAAAATGCATATATGCATTAAATCCTGAAAGATGTGAATTCGTTAGAATATTGTGCAATACTTAGCAACCACTGCTAGAAGTAGAACTTTTTATCTAGTTTTTGGAAAAAACGAGATAAAAACAAGAAATCTCGTTGCGGTGTTTTACGTCTCAGCGTTGAAACACGAGAAATTTTGTGAGCAGTCGTTTAAATGTTAAAGGTCTTTCCGAACTGTGTTATTTTAGATAAAAAAAAGACTTCCGATCGAACCGCTAACAGCAGAATAATCCAAACTGTTCACATTCCACGATCATACTTTTAATATGATAATTTTACTCTAACAAACGACATATAGTATCGCGTTTGTAAAAGGAGTTTGTAAAAAATAGAAATCCTTTCTTTCATTCCTTCTAATACTTTCGTATGAACATTAGTACTACAATTTTCAAGAAATATTGGAATAAACTAAAAAATTTGCCACGCATCTATACTCACTTTCTTCTCAACACTTTTCTATTGGAATTTTTCCAATTATCACATTTTACCAAACTCTATCCACGTATCCCGGTATTTTTCTTTTTACTAACACTAAATCTACCGGTACTTTAAACATACTTATTCTTACGATGAGGGATCATTTGATCCCTTATGAAATAAACGTTGATTTTCAGAAAGAAATTCTACATATATTAAAGCAAGAAATTGAATAATCAGATGATATAAGAATTTACAGAAAATCGAATGAGCGAAAGAAATAACAATGAATGTACGATTTTAAAGTAAATTTTGAAAGGTGTCATTTGACCCCGCTTGGTATGTTTATTTTAATCATTTATCGCGGAACTTTTGGTACACAAAAAAAAATATGCGAAAACAACAAAAAAGTAAACTTTCGCTGAATTCCTTTGAAAATCAAAAAAATCTGATTGTTACGCATATTTTCAGGAAACCTTCCAAACAATTCGTGCCCACAACATAACATATAACGAAGCCGACGAAGCAATGGCCTACTCACTCCAGCAGGATTGGGAATCTTTGTACTTGGGCGCACTTTACAGAGCATCAACTTTGGTGACAACTTGCGACCGTTTTTCGGAGATGACCCAAGATGAGATCGAAGAGTTCACGAGGCAACTGGCAGAGTTTATAGAAGACTTTAACGAGAACGGACCTGGCAGCGTTGGCGATGACCTTGACACGGGGTTGAAGAAGATGGAGGTAAGTGTCAAACAGAATGCAATAAACCTGAGCATTACATCGTTTCAATATAATGCAAATAGTTTGGAGAGAATTTCACTATGCATATTATAGTTTGCATGAAACTGCATTGGTTTGTACTGTGTGAAATTAAATTGGAAATATAGGTTTCACTTTTGTAAGGGGTGATAATATCGAAAACAATCACCAATATACATTGCAAATGAAATAGATTTTGAAGAATTAGAATTAGAATTATTCTGTTTTGTAACATATTTTGCATAAAACTACATTGGTATGTACTGTATGAAATTAAATTGGAAGTATAGGTTTCATTTTTCTATGGGGTGATAATATTGAAAATTGTCACTAATATCCATTACGAAAGAATTAGGATTAGAATTATTCTGTTCTGTGTTATATTTTGCATGAAACTGCATTCTTTTATACTGTGTGAAATTAAATTGGAAGTATAGGTTTAATTTTTGTAAGGGGAGATAATATTGGAAATAGTCACCAATATACATTGTCAAAGAATTAGATTGTAGAAGAATTAGAATTATTCTGTTCTGTAATATATGTTGCATGAAACTGCATTGGTTTATATTGTGTGTAATTAAATTGGAAGTAGAGAAGAAGAAAAATTAGAATAGGAGAAAATTTAAACAAACTTACGTGCTTCCTTCTATACCGCATTTTGTACAATGCCTCAGTCTTTTAATAGAAATTATTACATTTATTTAATAGAAATATTAATATTATAATGTTTATACATATATAATATATATGTATATATTATATTCTTATAAATATATAAATATTGTAGGGATATAAGATGTTAGGTGATGTCGAAGCGTGATGCGGAATTATATTGAGTTGAATAATTTATTAAAGATAAATAGAAACACTAATTATACATATAAATACAAAATGAAAGTAAAACTATGGCAATCCGACTACGATTCGGTAAACGGCAAGAAAACGTATCTCTACTGGACTCTGAACTTGACTGATCTACAACTCAACTTAAACTGAACGACAACTTAAAACTCTCATCTATTACTGAAGTATAACTGAGGCATAACTGAACATAACTGAACTAAGACTGAGACTAAGACTGGACTGAGACTGAACTCGCGTCGCAAATCGGTCCGCCTTTTATACGGACCTCTACCGCCTTATCTTAATCCGGTAGGGCCCGATGGCCCAACGACAGTTTTACGCGACGCATCTACGGCCGTTTTTCTGATGCTACAATATATATATATATATATAATTTCTATTATTATGTATATTTATTTTTATCACAAAATATTAATTTAATTATAAATAAACTATATATATAAATATATGTATATACTAATACGAAATATTACATATATATATATATATTTAACAGAAATTAAATAAATATTTCTGCGTGTACCACCGGTGGCACACGTGGCCCAAAGATCAAGTTTAACGTGTACCACCGGTGGTACACGTCGCACGGAACGTGTCAACCGATTTTTCGACATTAAGAAATAGCGGTACTACATTTTAATCAACATACCAATAAACGCCCATTCACAATGAAGCAATATGCAAGAAATTTTAATATATTGAAACTTAAAATCTACGATTAAACTTGCCTGGGTCATATGTGACCCAACACTCTGGAAAGGGTTAAACCATTAAAATTCTCGCAGGAATACGGCAAACTGTTCGAAAAACACGAAGAACGACGTCTGGTTCTCGCAAACGCAGAAATGCTCTTCGATTTGCCACCGGCCGACTACACAGAATTCCTGCAAGCCAAGCAAGAATACGCAGACATGTCGTCGATCTACGAACTTTATCGGCAACAGAAGGACGCCCGAGAAGCCTGGGCCAAAACCCTCTGGGTCAACTTAAGCCCCCAGCAACTAATTGACGGCATGGAACATTACATTCGCGAGTTCCGAAAGTTGCCGAAACACGTGAGAAACATGAATGTCGGAAAGGCTTTGGACGCCATCATGAAGACCTTCAAGAATTCGGTGCCGCTGTTCGTCGAGTTGAAAAACGAGGCGATGAGAGAAAGACATTGGCAGGAATTGATGACGAAGACTGGACAACATTTTGATATGGACCCTGACAGGTGCGAAAAGACAAAAAGTGGTGAAACATAAATTGAAGCGAAACGAATATTGGAAGTTTGTGAATGGACCGTTTATTTTGAAAGTGGTGTAAGTCCAGTTTCTCTTGTGTCGAGAAAATTAAGGGCTAGCATATCTGTTAATTAAAAAATGTAGGTAAATTGTACGAAGCCTGGGAATGTTTCTACTGACTAATCTAATATATATTAGGGGTGATGAAATGATGAAATGGACCGTTTATTTTGAAAGTGGTGTAAGTCCATTTTCTTTTGTGTCGAGAAAATTAAAGGTTAGCGTATCTGTTAATTAGAGAATTTAGGCAAATTATATGAAGTCTGGTAATGTTTCTACTGATTTATCAATTTGGTTATATAAATTTGTTTTAGGCGAATTTGACTAATACATACTTACAGGCTGCAAATGGACTGACACCACTTCCAAAATGAGACAATTATAAAAATCGTTTAATTTCAGTTTTTAATGTTATTATGAAATTATGCATGTTGGGAGGAAAATAAAATAAGTAATCTAAACTAGTAACTCTTGACACGTAATATAAAACAAATATGAAATAACCATCTGTTAAGCCACTTGTATCTGGAAATTGGACCAATTTTAAATTGTACAAAACATGGGCAGTTTTTAAGAAATTAAATACTAACTAGTTATACATAAAAAGTTTACATTAAATAAAGCACAAATTTCGCGACATCTCATTTTTTTTTAAATTAGTCTTACACCACTTTCAAAATAAACGGTCCAAATGATGGAATATGGTTCATGTGTCAATATATTTATGTACATGTGATATATTTATTTGTATGTATCATGTATGTCGATATATTTATTTATATATATAATTTATTTCTGTTCTCATGCGCATTCGATCACTTTGTATATATTCATTTTTATCTCGTGGGATCCATGTTATTTTTGGTGCGACAATAATATTTTTATTTTTTTCTATGTCTATGGGCCGTTTTTCAGAATATTTCGACTGCGACCGTGATTAATTAAGTGTAAAATCGTGTTGTCTCATATATTTCCTGTCTATATAAAAAGTAGATTACTACTACGTGATCGCAATGGAAGGGTGAGTTTTATAAGGCTTTCTGAAAAATGTATGCGACGGCGAAGAATTACGTTGGAGGTTTTTTAAGGTTTACGCTGGAGAATATGTTCGCGATGGAGTTGGGCAAATATCAAGACGTCGCGCAGGATATCGTGATGAATGCCGTGAAGGAACTGGCGATCGAAAGAGGCGTGAAAGAGATCGCGGAAGTTTGGAAGAATATGGAATTCACTGTCGTGAAACATCAAAAGGGTACGTAAGTTGGGTCTAGCGTACTTTCTATAAAAATAGAATGTTTTGGGGAAATTTATTAAAAGAAAGATACGCGATAAATCAATCTGAATCTTTTTGAATTATATTTATGGATACATGAAACTTATATATACATACGATATAATAAAATAATGTATGGTTTAAATATAAATATTTTAAGTTTTTACACAAAAATATTAGACAAATTTTTTAGGCAATATATTGTATATATTTAAATACATTATATATATATATATATATATATATATATATATATATATATATATATATAATAATATATATATATATATACATATGTATATATTGTCTTCGTATGGCTTGGAAAAAGCAACAGTAAAAAAAAAACCTGTATGATCAGCCACCTGAATTGATTCTGTCAAACAGTCGTTAAGTAGACGATTAAAAAATAATAATAATTTTTTTTCCCAAAAAGTTTCCCATTTTGCAACTAAACACTTTTTGCTTAAAAAAACTATTTTACCAATGAGTTTGTCGGTAACAGGAGTATTAAGGAAACATGTATTATTACACGTGATTAACTTTAGACACCAGTTCATCTAACTGCTTTCAAAACATTTCCCCAACGCATTTAAAAAATGCTTTGTCAAGAAAAACGTGTCTGAAGTTTCAAATTCTACCTCTGCGATAACATTAAAACCCTGTCTATAATTTTCGCAGCTTCGTTGACTTCGTCCCCTTAATTAGAAACCCTTTTCGTGACTTTGATGTATAGATATGAATGCTTTATTTCAATTCACATTCTTTCCTGAACTCCTTGGACTTCTTCTGCATAAGTCTGTGCTCTTCCAAATTTATATGACACCCACCCTTACATAACCATTCAATGCATACCTTAAATGATCTTCACTTAAATATTGCTAACTTCCAAGCAGTACGATTAAATCCAATAAATTTAAATATTGTCAATTTTTAAACGAGAATTTTGTATGTTTGCGCAATGTATTTCCATAAATTTAGGCATTGTCGATTTTCATGCGGTAATTTGAAATGATCTTCACTTAAATATTGCACATTTTCAAGCAGCACGATTAAATCTGATAAATTTAAATATTGTCAATTTTTAATCGAGTATTTTGTATTTTTGTAAATATATTTCCATAAATTTAGGCATTGTCAATTTTCTTGCAGCAACTTTAAATTATCTTCACTTAAATATTGCTAACTTTCAAGTAGTACTATTAAATCCGTAATATGTAAATATTGTCGCTTTTTAAACGAGAATTTTGTATTTTTCTGAATATATTTCTATAAATTTAGACATTGTCGATATTCATGCGACAATTTTAAATGATCTTCACTTAAATATTTCTAATTTTCAAGCAGTAAGATTAAATCCGATACATTTAAATATTGTCAATTTTTAAACGAGAATTTTGTATATTTACGAATGTATTTCCATAAATGTAGGCATTGTCGATTTTCATGCGGTAATTTGAAATGATCTTCACTTAAACATTGTTCATTTTCAAGCAGTACGATTAAATCCGATAAATTTAAGTATTGTCAATTTTTAAACGAGAATTTTGTATTTTTGCCAATGTATTTCCATAAATTTAGGCATAGCCGATTTTCATGCTGCAATTTTAAATTATCTTCACTTAAATATTGCCTTTTTTCACGCAGTACGATTAAATCCGATAAATTTAAATATTGTAAATTTTTAAACGAGAATTTTGTATTTTTGCCAATGTATTTCCATAAATTTAGGCATTGTCAATTCTCTTGCAGCAATTTTAATTTATCTTCACTTAAGTATTGCTAACTTTCAATTAGTACTATTAAATCCGTAAAATGTAAATATTGTCAATTTTTAAACGAGAATTTTGTATATTTGCGAATGTATTTCCATAAATTTAGGCATTGTCGATTTTCATGCTGCAATTTTCGACTAAATAAAATAATCTTTCAACTTCCTTTAAAAATAACCTTTCAAAAAGTTTCAACGAAAATTACACAAACCTCACTTTTCAATCAACACCCTTCTTTTTTCAGGCCTCGAAGATCGCGGTTTCATTCTCGGCCCAATCGACGAACTGAACCAAGTTCTCGAGGACAACATGTTGAACGTCAACAGCATGGCCGCCTCTCAGTTCATCGGTCCTTTTCTCAGCACGATCCAAAAGTGGGAATTCAACCTGCGCACCATCTCAGAAGTTCTAGAAGCGTGGATGGACTTCCAGCGAAAGTGGCTATACCTGGAAGGAATCTTCGTCGGCGGAGACATTCGCCTTCAACTTCCAGACGAGGCCAGAAAATTCGACGACATCGACAAGGTCTTCAGAAAAATCATGGTGGACACGGCCAGGCGCTTAAATGTTCTCGAATGCTGCACGATCAAAGGTCGACGCGAAGAATTCGAAGCCATGATCGACGGGCTTGAAAGATGCCAGAAGTCGCTGACCGATTATCTGACTTCGAAACGTGGAATTTTTCCGCGTTTCAATTTTATCAGCGATGACGAGTTGCTGAGTATTCTAGGAAGTTCGGATCCGCGTGTTATACAGGAACATGTCGGGAAGATGTTCGATAATTTGGACAAGTTTCGGCTGCTGAGGGATAGTAATGAGAGGATGATGGCGAGTGCGCTGATTTCGGCGGAAGGCGAAATTATGGAGTTTAGGAATGGAGTAGTTGCGGAAGGGAAAATTGAGGACTGGATGACGCAGGCGTTGGCCGAAATGAAGAGGTCGAATCGGTATTTGACGAAGAAGGCCATATACGATTATGGGAAGGTATTGTTTTGTGGAATATCTAGAGGATTGTTGGGTATCTAGGTAAAGTAGTGGATAATGTGATCATTATTTGAAAGTAAAGAGTAGCGGTGTGCGGGTACCTGATATTTCGGGATATTGAGAGTTTGGTCGGGATTCAGAATGTTCGGAAAATTTGGGCAGTTAAAGCTTAGACGGGTTTGGTAAGGATTCTGAAAGTTTCTAGTCTCATGTAATCCGTTTTCGGTTCTTTTCAAGTTGATTTGGCAATTCCATTTTTTGTGGGAACTGTCGGGAGACAGTTTCTAACATCATATGAATTTTTTCATGATTTTTGAATCGGGTTTCGTACTTTAATTTTTTGGTTTAAAAGAAGTTTTCGTATTCTGTAGTATAATGAGACTTGAACAGACGGGTATGCAAATATTAGAATTTTTCGGGATCCTGAAATCATAAGTTTCGGAAATTTTGTAATGTTCAAGTACTTGAAGCTAAAACGAGATCCTGACAGTTTCTACCACCGTATGGTTCTTTTTCATGATTTTTCAATTGGATTTGGTTCTTTAATTTTTTGGTTTAAAAGAAATGTTCGTATTATGATATCGAATATACATATATTCTGTAGTATAATGAGACTTAAACACATGGGTATACAAATATTAGAATTTTTCTTGATCCTAAGAAGATTCGAAAGTTCATAATGTTCGGATATTCGAAGCTGAGACGGGATTCTGAGAGTTTGTAGCCTCATGTAATCGTTTTTCATGATTCTTTTCAAGTGGATTTGGTACTGCAATATTTTGGTTGTAAAGAATTGTTGTATTCCATAGTATAATGGGACTCAAACTCACGGGTATTTAAACATTAGAATTTTTCGGGATCCTGAGAAGACAGATACCCGAAAATTTGCAATGTTCGTGTACTTAAAGCTGAAACAAGATTCTGACAGTTTCTAACGTCGTATGGTTCTTTTTCATGACTTTTCAATCGGATTTCGTAATTTAATTTTTTTATTTAAAAGAAATTTTCATATTCTGTATTACAACAAGACTTGAACACACGGATGTTCAAATATTAGAATTTTTCGGGGTCCTGAGAAGACAGATGCCCGAAAGTTGGTAATGTTTGGGTACTTGAAGCTGAAACGAGATTCTGACAGTTTCTAACATCGTATGAGTTTTATTCATGATTTCTCAATCGGCCCTTTGCTTTAATTTTTTGGTTTAAAACGAATTTCCATATTCTGTAGTATAATGAGACTTAAACACATGGGTATACAAATATTAGAATTTTTCTTGATCCTAAGAAGATTCGAAAGTTCATAATGTTCGGATACTTGAAACTGAGACGAGATTCTGAGAGTTTCTAGACTCATATAATCCTTTTTCATGATTTCTTTCAAGTGGATTTGGTACTTCCATTTTTTTGTTTGAAAGAATTTTCGTATTCATGTACAATATAACTGACGGGTATTTAAACATTAGAATTTTTGGATCCTGAAAAGGCAGATTCCCGAAAAGTTTATGTTCAGGTATTTAAAGTTGAAACAAGATTTGACAGTTTCTAACAGTATGGTTCTTTTTCATGATTCTTTTCAAGTGGACTTGGTACTTCAAACTTTTAATTTAAGAGAAACTTTCGTATTCTATAGTATAATGAAACTCAAACACACGGGTATTTAAATATTAGAATTTTTTACGATCCTGAAAAGACAGATACCCGAAAGTTCGTAATATTCAATATTTGAAGCTGAGTCGGGATTCTGACAGTTTCTAACATCGTATAAACCTTTTTCATGATTTGTTTCAAGTGGATTTGGTATTTCAATTTTTTTGTTTAAAAGCATTTTCGTATTCTGTCGTACAATGAGACTCAAACTCACGGGTACTCAAACATTGGAATTTTCAGGATCCTGAAATCACAGGTTCTCGAAAATTCATAATATTCGGGTACGTGAAGCTAAATCAAAATTCTGACAGTTTCTAATCTCGTATGGTTCTTCTTCATGATTTCTTCAATTTAATTTTATACCGCAATTGTTTTATTATAATTAATTTTCAATTGCATTTAGTTTATAATTTAATTTTTTGGTTTTAACAATGAGGAATTTTGTCGTAGTAAATTTTGTAGTATAATGGGACTTGAACACACGGGTATTCAAATTATAGAAATTTTCAGGATCCTGTGAAGACAGATACCCGAAAGTTCGTAATGTTCGGATACTTGAAGCTGAAACGAGATTCTGAGAGTTTCAATCCTCATATAATCCTTTTTCATGATTTTTTCGACTGAATTTTATACCGCAATTTTTTTATTTACAATGACTTTTCGTATTCTTTAGTACAATGGGTCTCAAACTCACGGGTATTTAAACATCAGAATTTTTCGGGATCCTAAAATCACAAGTTCTCGAAAGTTCGTAATATTCGAGTACTTGAAGCTGAAACGAAATTCTGACAGTATTTAACATCGTATGAGTTTTTTTCATGATTTCTCAATCGGCTTTTTGCTTTAATTTTTTGGTTTAAAAGGAATTTCCGTATTCTGTGTAATGAGGCTTGAACTCACGGGTATTTAAAAATTAGAATTTTTCGAGATCTTGAAATCACAGGTTCACAAAAGTTTATAATGTTCAGGTACTTGAAGCTAAATCGGATTCTGACAGTTTCTAACATCGTATGATTTCTTTTCATGATTTTTCAATTAGATTTCGTATTTTATTTTCATTCCATCAGGCTTATTACTGTAGTAAAATAACTTGAACACACTTTCAAAGTCCGTCATTTTTTCGGCTGAAATCACGTCTCACACAAAGTAATCATATAGTTTTCCCCCCAAAATTCTCAATTTTCCCTTACATCCCCTTTACGCTTCTGTTCTCCCATTACATATTTCAGGACCGCGTTTTTGTTTTTTTTTTTGTTGGAAGTCCCATAAATGTTCGGTGGTTCCCTGTTGAAATCGCCTATGGGACCTTAAACGCATACACAAACAAAGTATCTTAATTTGTATACATAATATATGTAATAAATCTAATTATAGAATAATATAAATTATGACTTATTTATGTTTTTTATTCATTCTGTCCGCGTACCATTCACCATACATTCACACCTGCACACAACATATACATGTATATAACAAAATTAACATTGTTCATTATTTAGGTGAGAAGACCCAGACCCGAATGGATGCTCGATTTTCAAGGAATGATGATCCTTGCCGCCAACCAAGTTTGGTGGACGGCAGAAGTAGAAAACGTTTTCCAAAAAATAGCCTCAGGCGAGAAACGTGCGATGAAAGAGGTACGCAACGAATAATTGGACCGTTTATTATGAAAATGGTGTAAGTCCCCTTACAGCCCATAAATATATATCATTTTATTTCAATTCGTCTAAAAGAAATTTATACAATCAATTGACACATTGATAAATTAGTAGAAACATTGCCAGATTTGACATAATTAATTTATATTTTTCAATCGACTAATATGCTAACCTTCAACTTTCTCAAAACAAGAAATGAACTTGCGCCACTTTCAAAATAAATGGTCCAATTCTTAATTTTGCGTCTTGTTCGCCTGTAATATAATTTCATGTTTATTAATATATGCACACAGTATCTCAATCAACTAAATAATCAGTTGGACGAAGTTGTGACACTCATGGGGGGTGACAGTTTGTCGACTAACGATAGAAGGAAATTGGATACGATCTTAACTATCGACGTACATATTCGCGATATAATCGACGACTTCGTTAGAGACAGCGTAATGGATGCATTGGAATTTGAATGGGAAAGTCAACTGAGGTTCGTAGCTGATGTATTCAAAAATTTCTGTTCACTTACGATTTTCTATGAGCGGTATGAAGAAAGATGGGGTAGTGTTCTATGGGTGGAACAAAAAATATGTGTTAAATATCAACCTTATGCATGTCGTCCTTAAGCGAACTATTGTTTTTGAATATGAGTCTGTTTTAAATTTTGTCTATGATTTAAGCCAAAATGGGGTGGTGGTAGAGTTAACAAGTTTTGATGAAGTAAAAGTCAACAAATTCAGAAATAAAAAACAAATCGACTTCGAAGCCACCTTTGGTTTCTTCACAAACTATAAAAACAATTCGAAAGTTTTAAGATCAAAAATCGGGCACCTCTGGGTTCATAAAAAAGTTCCAACTCCACCATTTCCCTGTTTCGGCAAATACAATTAACAACATTCCAAATAAACTCACAATTAACACTTTGAAGTGCAGTGCGGAAAAATTATCATATAAGAACTAATAAATATTGTTGAAACTAGAAACAAATTATACCTCGCTACTGTTTGTCCAGTAACCATGCGCTTATCATGCAATGCAGAACTTGGACTAAAAACTTTTAAAAATTAAATTCATTTAGTATATATATATATATATATATATATATATATATATATAAACTAATTAAATTGTTATTCAAATAATTTATTTCTTAATTTAATAATTGTTTTCGAAAAATTTGTATATATACACATGTACAAATATATGTATGTATATATATACATACATATATCAAACAGTATGGATATTTTAGAAAAATGTATATATACACATTATATATATATATATATATATATAAATAAAATATATATATATATAATATATATATTTATATTATATATATATATATATATATATATATATATATATATATATATATATATATATATATATATATATCATTATATATATATATATATTAATTATAATATATTTTAATATAATAATATATTAAGTATATACATATATCAGGTCAAACAGTAATATTACGAGTCCGGTTGTTTGATATATATATAAATATATATATATATAGACAGACACCCAACACTTCCCGAAACTTAGGATCCCCCTCAACATTTTCCCAACTTTTTACCCTTAAAACATCACACCACCTTTCTTTGCTCCGCACATTCAGCTGTTACCCTTAACTCACCAAATCTTCTGCCAGATTCTACTGGGTCCACGATCTGGACAACTTATGGGTCAACCAATGTACCGGCACCTTTGAATATGGCTACGAATACATGGGACTGAACGGAAGATTAGTCGTCACACCATTAACCGACCGAATTTACTTGACCATCACGCAAGCACTTTCCATGCATTTGGGCGGTGCACCCGCGGGTCCTGCAGGAACCGGAAAAACCGAGACAACGAAGGACCTGGCCAAAGCTTTGGGCCTTTTGTGCGTCGTCACGAACTGTGGTGAAGGAATGGATTATGTGGCGATTGGCAAAACTTTGGGAGGACTCGCGCAATGCGGGGCTTGGGGGTGCTTCGATGAATTCAATCGGATCGACATTTCGGTGCTGTCGGTCATTTCTACGCAACTGCAAACCATACGATCTGCGCTGCTGGCGAAGGCCAAGCGATTCATGGTATGAAGGGAGGATTTAAGGGGTAACATCTCATTTAACGCCTAAAAACATAGGGTAAACTTAGGAACTTAAATTAGTTAAATTAGAAACTTTAATTAAAGTTAAATTAGAAACTTTAAGGACCGCTAAAAAATGTGTAAAAAACTCGCCTGAGACCTTGTACGTCAGAAGAAATCATAACCTTGTTATTTATGAAGAATTTTTGTGAAATTTTCAGAAATTGTATAACTGGAAGTGTTTTAGGTATTATTAAAAAAATTATGTTTTTCAATAATTATCATAAGTTTTTTACGCAAAAGATAAATTTGTGTGAAATTTATAGAAATTGTAAATTAGGATGCATTTTAGGTATTATTTAAAGAGATTGTTTAAAAAGGTATTTACATAAATTATTATAACATTTTATTTAAAAGTAAATTTTATCAGAGTTTTACTTAAAAGATAAAAATAATAATTAAAAAATAAATTTGTACGAAATTTATAAAAATCGTAAAATAGAATGCGTTTTAGGTGTTGTTTAAAAACATGGTTTAAAAAATTATTTAAAGGAATTATCACAACATTTTATTTAAATAAAAGGTCAATTTTACCAGAGTTTTAATTTAAATAAAAATAGTGCTTAAAAAATAAAAATCTTCTGGTCTTCAAAATGTTCAAGCTGCATCAGTCACAACTAACATGTACTTTCTCTCGAACTACTCTTAGTCACCACTATCTGGCGCTACAAAATTTAAAAAATTCTCTTCCCACCTCAAAACAACTTAAAGGGTGTCTCAAAATAATCTGAAATTTTTAATTACGCGCCATTTTTTTTATGTAGTAAATAATACAATTTCTTAATAAATTAAACTTGAAAAAACTGAATAAAATAAATATTCATAAATAAAATTATATAATGAATATAATTTTAATAATAGACAATACTATTTCTTAATCAATTAAACTTAAAAAATGAATAAAATGAATTTTAATAAATTAAATTATATAATAAATAATCTTTTATGTGATATACACAACGAAATTTAAATGTCAATCCATTTTGACAGACCTTTTACTTTCAAACAATTCAAAAAATCGCATTCCAACATGCTTTTTGACCAGAAAAATCATTTACTCCCCTCCGCACGTTTGCATATTTTCGCTTAAAAGCAAAATTCATAAAATTTTGAAGTTTGACGTATTGATTGTTTATTTTCCCCGGACAGTTCGAAGGCCAGGACATCGTCCTGGACCCCAAAGTGGGAATCTTCATAACAATGAACCCCGGCTACGCCGGTCGGACCGAACTTCCGGAATCCGTCAAGGCCCTTTTCCGTCCAGTCGTCTGCATAGTTCCCGACAACGAGCTAATTTGCCAAATCAAATTATTCAGCGCCGGATTCCTAACGGCCAAAGTCCTCGCCAAGAAAATGACGGTTTTGTACTCCTTGGCGCGAAGACAGTTGAGCAAACAGACGCATTACGACTTCGGACTGAGGGCCCTGAAGTCTGTTCTGAACATGGCCGGCCAACTAAAGAGAACTTCCGGAGATTTGGCCGAAGATGTTGTGTTGATGAGGGCCTTGAGGGACATGAACCTGCCGAAGTTCATTTTTGATGATGTGCCACTGTTTCTGGGACTCATCAAGGATCTGTTTCCGGACTTGGACTGTCCTAGGGTCGGGTATCCGGAGTTTAATGAAGCTGTTGTGGCAGCACTGGAAGAACATGGATACGTGATTTTAGAGGAACAGGTAAGTGGAGAGTTAAAAGTGTTTTATCCCTTTGCGGTCGGTAGATTTTGGTCTTGATACTTTAACCAGTTAACTGTTTATGACGAATATATTCGTCGGAAAAAAAATGTAAAATTTGGGTTCTGTCGAATATATTCGTCATGAAAAAATTATAAAATTTTGTCTTCTGGCGAATATATTCATCATGAAAAAGTTGTAAAATTTTGTGTTCCGACGAATATATTCGTCATGAAAAAATGGTAAAATGTTGTGTTCTGGCGAATATATTCGTCATGAAAAAAATGTAAAATGTTGTGATCAGACGAATATATTCGTCATGAAAAAATTGTAAAGTTTTGCGTTCTGGCGAATATATTCGTCATGAAAAATTGTACAATTTTGTGTTCTGACGAATATATTCGTCATGAAAAAATGGTAAAATTTTGTGATCTGACGAATATATTCGCCATGAAAAAATGGTAAAATTTTGTCTTCTGACGAATATATTCATCATGAAAAAATTGTAAAATTTTGTGTTCCGATGAATATATTCGTCATGAAAAAATTGTAAAATTTTGTGTTCTGACGAATATATTCGTCATGAAGAAATTGTAAAATTTTATGTTCTGGCGAATATATTCGTCATGAAAAAATTGTAAAATTTTGTGTTCTGACGAATATATTCGTCATGAAAACATTTTACAATTTTGTGTTCTGACGAATATATTCGTCATGCGTCTTCAGTAGTGAACATTGACGATTAATTTTGCAATTTTAGTTAAAACTAAAATATATTCCTAAACTGCAAGAAGGTTGGAATATTTTGAGGCCATGTCGAAAAACAAATGTATAAATAATTATTATAGAAAATGAAACAGTAAATTAATTATTGGAAAAAATATTAAAGTCATTTCATTGTATCCTAATTTCATATCAAACATACTCTGTGTTTGACGAATATATTATTTAAAAAAATTGTTCAAAAGTCATTTAAAGAAATTATCATAAAATTTTATTTTAAAATAAATAGAAAGTTGTAGTAGTTTTTTTAAGTATGATAATGCGTGAAGCATTTTTCTCTGTGAAGAGAAACCATGTATCCTGATTGGCTTCATTTTCCATCGATTTTTGATGTAAATACTTAAATAGACAAAATGACTCGTCAGCGGTCCTTGAAATGTTAACTGCTGTGATTATTGTACAGGTCGACAAAGTTGTGCAGCTCTACGAGGTGATGATGACCAGACATTCGACGATGATCGTCGGACCAACTGGCGGTGGGAAAACAGTCGTCATAGAAACACTTTGCAGAGCGCAGACTTTTCTGAACAAACCGACCAAACTTCATATTTTGAATCCGAAGGTACTCGGTCAAGGTGGGTGTAGGTAAACTGCGCGAGAGTGAAGTGTAGTTTTGAAAATGATGACTTAGAAGGTCCTAAACAGTGTTAACGTAAGGTTTGTTGCAAAAAATAATATTAATTCAAAATCAAAAGCAAAAAAAATGTTATCATTTTTATTTTTAAACATTCTGTATGCTTTTTAATGATTAATACATACTATAATTAAAGTTTTTAATAATATAATATGATACAATTAAATTGGGTTTTTACACCGGAATACTAAAAAGTGAACTTCAATAAATGAACAGAAAATATAGTCATATAAAGTTTATTCAAAATCAAGAACAAAAGTATTTTTTCATTTTCTTTTAAGACATTCTGCATGCTTTTTGATTAATACTATATACTATAATTAGGACCTTTAATAATGTAATATGGTTCAATTAAATTAAATTAAATGTGAATATAGCGCATCAGGAAGTAGAACAAAACCTCCAGGGTGGCTTAAAAGAACGGAAAATTGATTGATAAATTAACAGAAAATATACTCATGCAACGTTCAACATCAACTGCAAAAAGAAATATATATATTTTTCTTAAAAACACGTTCTATATGCTTTTTTATTAAATTTTTATTAATTTTGTTAAATTAAATTGTAGGGGGCGCCATAGTGTAGATGGTAAATTAGTCCAGTAGAAAAAATGTCGAAGCTATTTTTGTTGAATGAAATATTTATATGCATTAATTTTTTTCCTATTTGGCGTGATGCTTTCGCACTCAATTGGGATACCAAATTTATATTTCTTTGATTAAATATTTAAAGACGACCACTTATCATGCGACATCTCCAAAATGGTAGGTTCCATACGCTGTTTTTGTATTACTTTTTTTGCTAGTGCATATAATATAGTACCTGTGTATCAATTCCGAATAAATTTTGTCATAATCTTCATAAAACTAATAGGACATATATGTCCCAGGCTTTTACTTTGCACCGAAGTAAAAAGAAATGATTTTGCTTCTTTTACCCTATTATAACGAATAAATTCTTCACCTCTAGTATTAAAAATGTAACCCGCCTCTTTTATTTTCTGAAAAAAAAAATTCGTCTCAAAACGATTAAACTGCACAAAAGCGACCATTTTTCATACGGTGTCCCCATAATGGTAGCTTCCAAACGCTGTTTTTATGTTACTTTCTTTACTATTACATATAATACCCTACATATGTATCAATTCAGAATTAATTTTGTCATAATTTTCATAAAATTAAAGGGACCTATAGGTCCTTGGCTTTAACTTTGCACCGATATAAAAAAAAAATATTTTTTTCCTTTATCCTATTACACAAAATAAATTATTCACGTTTAGTATTAGAAATGTAACCTGCCTCTTTTATTTTCTTAAAAAAAATCCGTCTCGGAACGGTTAAACTGCACAAAGACGACCATTTTTCATGCGACATCCCCAAAAATGGCCGCCAGTCACTTCACTCTCGCGTAGCTTGCCTCTACCAGCACACAAAACATTCCTAAAATCTATCTTTTTACACAGGCATGTAGCGTAGTCGAACTTTACGGAGTCCTGGACCCAGCAACCCGCGAATGGACTGATGGATTGTTAAGTAACATCTTCCGTGACATAAACAGACCCCTCGACTCCGGCAAAGATGAGCGCAAATATATTTTGTTCGACGGCGACGTCGATGCGCTCTGGATCGAAAATATGAACTCAGTCATGGACGACAACAAACTACTGACTTTGGCCAATCAGGAGAGAATAAAAATGCAGAATCACTGCAGTTTGTTATTCGAGGTGCGTACAAAGTATGTCGGGAAAATAACAGAACTTTTCAAATTAAGAAACAAGAATTACTGTATATGCCCGATTATAATGCGACTCCGAAATTTCCATAAAGATATTTAGAAAAGAAATAATACTCATAAAGGAATTCAAATTTTTGTTCAGATTTTTGTTTTTTCGTCGGTCTACCTTTGGCTCGTCTTCCAAATCATCACCCTGAAATCACTTATACCACTCGAACACGCGTGTACAGGATAACAATCATCATCATAAACTTTTCTCATAATTTCAAATGTTTCTGTAAAACGTTTACCGAGTTTCAAACAAAATTTAATATTAGCTCTTTGCTCCATCGTATTTTTCTGACGAAGTGACAAAAGGTACTCTGACTTTAACCCATTGACTGCCAACTACGAGATATCTCGTAGTAAGCGTCTGTACCAAAAGTGTTTTTCTTTCAATAAAAATACTATAAATGCCATACAATTTTACAATTACAATATTATATCAGTAACTTAATAATATTATATTTTGTAAAACTTCATGTCTTCTTGAAAATAAAACTGTGGCACCCAGGGCAAGACGCGCGAAATTTGCGTGGCAGTCAATGGGTTAAACGCTATAACCTAATTATATATTGTTTTAAGAGATGGCGTTAGTAATTTTCCGTAAATTTAAAAAGTTCCGTTATTTTTCCGACATACTGTGTATTGTGCGGGAGACCCTAGGGGCCGCTGATTTTTACGAATGGAAATGCAGGTCGGCGATCTGCAATATGCGTCACCTGCGACAGTCTCGAGGGCGGGCATGGTCTACGTGGACCCGAAAAATTTGGGGTATCGACCTTATATGGATCGGTGGATCCGCGGGAAAGCAGAGGCTGAGCAAGAATTGCTGACGGGACTCTTTGAGAAATACGTGCCGAGTGTTCTTAATTTGATTATTGAAGGCATGCTGGGCTTGCAAGCCGTCGCGCCGTTGAAGATGATCATTCCGCAGACGGCGTTAAATATGGTGAGGGTCACGGGAAAAAAGATAAGTAACGGAGAAATAGTATGCTTTAAGGAATGGGAATACGAAAGGAGCTTTTCCATACAAAAAAGTCGTACTATTACGTGTATAATAATAAGAATAAGAAGAAGAAGAAGAAGAAGAAGAAGAATATTATATGATATTATTTTATTATTATATATATAAAAGGAGGATTTTTTTGCATGAATAATAATTTCAGAAACATTACGTCCCTTGAAACTAATGCAAAAAGTGGCAAAAGTAGGAAACGAATTCTGAGAAATTTGAGTGCTGAAATTTTGGAATATAAAATTAAGTTCAACTAAATTCTTTGTAACCGCTTTCCTGCTGTAAAAGTAGGATTTTTTGCATTAAAAATGTATTATTATATAGTATTATTTTATTATTATATTTATAAAAGTAAGATTTTTTGCGTGAATAATAATTTCATAAATATGAAGTCCCTTGAAATTAATTGAAAAAGTGACAAAAATAAAAATGAATTCTGAGACATTTGAATGCTGAAGTTTTGGTCAATAAAATTAAGTTTAACTAAATTCTTTTTAACCGCTTACGTGTTATAAAAGTAGGATTTTTTGCATTAATAATTTATTATTATATAATATTATTTTGTTATTATATATATAAAAGAAACATTTTTTGCAAGAATCATATTTTCAGAAACATTAAGTCCCTTGAAACTAATGCAAAAAGTGACAAAAGTAGAAAACGAATTCTGAGACATTTGACAATTCGATTTTTAACTTGCAACTTTTATACACATGACTTTATTTTATATTTGTTATATTACTATGTGTTATACTAATATATGATTTATTTATTGCGTTACCATTTTATATATTCCTTTACACGCATAAGAACTGCACTCGTAACACAAAATATTGCAATTTTTCCATGATGAGTATACTCGTCAAAAGCAGCTAACTTTAATACAGATCTTTTTAAAATGTAGCAAATCTTAAAACGCCCCACAGTGACAAAAGAAAAAGTGACAAAAGTAGGGAACGAATTCTGAAACATTTAAGTGCTAAAATTTTGGAGAATAAAATTAATTTAACCAAAAGGAGCTAGTATTTATACTTATCTTCAAAATTTAATTTTTAACTTGCAACTTTTGTACGCATTACTTTATTTTATATTTGTTACGTTACTATGTGGTATACTCATATATGATTTATTTATTGCGTTACCACTTTATATATTACTTTATACACATGACATTGGAATAAGAAAGGAGTGATTTTATATATGTATTTTTTATATTAATAGGATTTATATAGGATATATATAGGATTTTTTACATAAATAATAATTTCGAAAACATTAAGTTTCTGAAATTAATGCAAAATGTGACAAAAGTAGGAAACGAATTCTGAGACGTTTGAATGCTGAAGTTTTGGACAATGAAATTAAGTTCAACGAAACGGAAGAACTAGAATATATAGTCATCTTCAAAATTCAATTTTTAACTTGCAACTTTTATACGCATTACTTTATTTTATATTTGTTATTTTTATTTGTTATATTACTACATAATTTATTTATTACGTTACAGTTTTATATATTACTTTATACGCATAACAACTGCAGGACGAGTATACTCGTCAAAAGCAACTAACTGTTTAATACATATATTTTTAAAAAACCTTAAAACATCCTTCATCATTTAAAATCATTCTTCATTTTCAAGGTCACGCAATTTTGTTACACATTCGACGGCCTCTACTCCCACGCCTTCGAAGTAGAAAAAACCCGCAAAAGTGTTATAGTTCAAACAAACGAAGAAGAAGACACTCGCACCGAACCGACCACTTCCAAAGAAGAACTTATCGAAGCCCTGTATATACAAGCTTGCTATTGGTCCTTCGGTGCTTGTCTAATCGCCGGCGACAGAGGACAGTTTGACGAACTTATGAAGAAAACTTGCGGTTTCATGCTGGTCGAGGACACGCCGGAAAAACAAGCAACAATACGTAAGCGGAAATTGTACATTTTCATCTTAACACGTTCGCTACTCATATATAAGCCACGTGGTTCATTAGACAGTTATTATTAACACCTGCAGACTCAAATTTTTTCGTTTAAGAAAAAATATTTTTTATACCAAAATTAACTTGATTCATGTGAATGAAGCCAACAATATACTTTTTATAGGAATATTTATTTATTTATTTGTAATTTGTAAATGTACATTTGAATGAACATATGGTTCTTACGTAAAATTTGTAACATTAAGGAGATCCTGAGAAATATTTGTATAAAAAAATAAAATTCGTATTTTTTTCCATTTTTCGAAAGTTCAACACCGGTAATATAACATCCTGAAGTATTAGAGTCGGATCCGAAATATTTTTGAAACGGCAGATATTAATAGCGACAGCCATAGTGCCATTTTTTAAAGTATTTTAAATGTAAACCCATACCATACTGAAGTACAAAAACTAGAATGTTATTTACACGTAAAAAAGGGAATGGGAACGCGATGCCGAAATGAAAGAAAGTAATTCAAAGGTTTGGGAGGGAGAAGTAAGGATACACTTAAATTAACTCAAAAAGTTATGAATAATCTTCAAAAATACTATGGTTTAGCCATAAAGAGACATCAGCATAATGCAGACGAAATTTACAAGGCAATTCCATTTAGAGTGAAAGTCCCCCGCAAGTCCATTTAGAGTGAAACTCACCATAAGATACCATATTGCGCAATTTTTTTGTAATAACCAATTTTCAATATATACTACTGAAATTACGAAATCACTGTTGCAGTACATTTTGATAAGCGCATATGTAGAAATTTAATGGTAAACAAAGCTAGCAACGTATGATTCAAGTGAACACTTTCATTTGTGTTGAAATTTGAGATATTTTCGGACAGAACTTTCCGGAACCTTATATATTTTTGATCTATGTGCCGGTTACTCATAGGTAGCGAACGTGTTAAAAAATGACCCTTTATGTTCGATCAAAGAACAATAAAATGTTCAGGGTACATTCCAATCACCCACAAAACTCTGTACGACTACGTCCTGGACGTTAAGAAACGTTTATGGTTGCCATGGGCACTCTTGGTGCCCACCTACGTGCACGTGCGAGAAAAGAATTTTTCGGAAATTCTCGTGCCCACTGTCGATACTCTGCGCACAACGTGGTTTGTCAACTTAATGAACGAACTCCAACGTCCGGCTTTGCTGGTTGGAGAAACAGGAACGTCGAAAACGGCGATTATTCAGGAGTTTTTACGGAAGCTCAATCCGGCTAAGTATGTGAGTGAATCAAAAAATGCAACAATATGTAGAAGTAAATGCAAAAGTTGTGGATTGTAAAACCTTTTATGCGGTGCATTTTTGCTTAGAAGTTAAAAGTGCGAAGTGTGTGAGGGAACTAAAAAGTTTTCGACAGTGTGAAGTTTATTGAATGATTACGTAAGGCGCAACTGGGGTTTAATGATAATTCTTCATTTACGCCAAATTAAATGATGCAACGAAATTATTTGAGGAATAACGCATAAACATATACATATCCATATATATATATATATATATATATATATATGTATACATATACATATACATATACATATACATATACATATGTATATATACATATAGGGGAGAGTAGCCTAATTTGGACCGATTTTGTATTTTGCCAAATATAGAAGGACGGAAGAAGTGCCAATAAAAATTAAGTAGTAGAAAATAAACTCACTAAGTGTACCTTCAAAATAGAACCATTTATTAAATTTTTAAAATTATTTATAACAGTGAAAAATGAATTCAAAAAAATCGTGTCATCGGTTCAATTTAGGAAGCCGGTTTCCTTATTTGGACCGCTAGTTTCCTAAATTGGACCATGAGCTTTCTTGACGGCAATTATAACAAAAGAAGCTTTTAATTGCAGCACTAACTCCAGCACACCGAGTATGTATCCAAGCGTGACATTTCATGCATTGTATCATTTCTTCTTCCTTGGTTTCTTCACATAATATACAAAACCATGAATCACCAGTTTCTTTTTTATGTTTCTGCATTTTGTTAAACTTTGGTGAACTGATTTTTTTTTTAAGTTTTGGTATAACCGCGATTTGTAAGGGCTGCTTGTTATTTCCACTGCTTTCTGGGCTATTGATGCGCTGCGAGAAGACGAAGGGCCAGTTGGATTTGGATTTTTCTTTGCTCGCGGTGGTTGGATTTGGATTTTTTCAAGAACTGTTTTAAATGGTTTATTTTCGTTATCACTTCTATCTTCATCGCCATCGCTACTAGAAGATATTTTTTTAATTATAATTTATCCCAGAAAAAAATGTCGTTGCCGAAATTGGACCGGTTCAATTTCGGCAACTGTTTTCGGTCCAACTTGGGAAACTTGAATATTTAATGCTTGATATTGTACAGAAACGTCAAACTAACATAACTTCGCACAATTATAATTGCAAATTGTAGATAAACAAGCAAGTTTTGTGATGGTACAATAAGACATGTAATTACTTACGTTTAGACGAATTAACTGCTTTCGCACTTATGTCGAAATAACAGATTTTCTTCTTAGCCAAACGAATAAC
Organism: Cryptocheilus praepositus; assembly: GCA_033815515.1. Taxonomy (NCBI): domain Eukaryota; kingdom Metazoa; phylum Arthropoda; class Insecta; order Hymenoptera; family Pompilidae; genus Cryptocheilus; species Cryptocheilus praepositus. The sequence goes on from JAWWQZ010000151.1 coordinate 64,202, forward strand.
ACTTTTCTCAATGTAACCACGAGGCGTTTCTTTAGAAACACAATTGCATTAACCTCTTCTACATCTACGTATAACAAAACGCCTATCTCAAATCTCGCAGATATCATCAGTCTTTATATATCATAGCGGTCCAAATTAGGCTACCTTCCCCTACGTATAAAACGTACATTATATATTATAATAAGTACAGTAAATATTTGTATAACGTAACAGTAAAATGTTGGACCTGCTTGATCACAGAATCAACTACTGATCAACTTTTCATCAAGAACTACTTCGCTGGACGTTCAATTGAACATCGAATCCGCTGTTGAAAGACGGACGCGTGAAGTCTTTGGGCCCCCGCCCGGGAAAAAGTTGATGATTTTTATAGATGATATGAACATGCCGTTGGTCGACACATATGGAACGCAGCAGCCAATTGCTCTTCTCAAATTATTATTCGAGAGAGGAGGAATGTACGATCGTGGACGAGATTTGGGCTGGAAGTACATGAAGGACATTTGTAGGTTTATACATATTAATTTCTTCAATTTGTTCTTAAAATATTTTCGCACTTTGGAATTCGATATATTCGTAACATTTTGGGATGGAGGACATAGAGGATATTTGTAGGGCCGTAATTATAAACGTGGCACTTTATATATTATAATGTGGCATTACGTAGAACTGTGGTACTTTAGAATTTTTGGAATATTTCTGCAATTGTAATGGCAAGTGTATGGAAGACATTTTTTCTTATAAGTATTAGCACGTTCTTTACAATCTGTGGTACTTTAGAATTCTCAGTATTTGTATAATTTTGACATTTATAAGTCTATAACTATTAACTCACTCTTTGTATTGTAGGACACTTTGGAATTCTAAATATCTCTATATTTCTCATATGAAATACCAACGAAATTTATAGATCTATAACTATTAACTCACTCTTCATATTCTATGACATTTCGGAATTCTGAATATCTGTATATTTCTCGTTACAAATATTAAAGATATTTATAGGTCTATGACTATTAACTTACTCTTCGTATTCTATGACACTAGAATTTTGAATATCTCTATATTTCTCATATCAAATATCAAATACATTTATACGTCTATAACTATTAACTCATTCTTCGCATACCACAATACTTCGAAATTATATATATCTCTATATTTCTCATATCAAACATCAAAGACATTTATAGATCCATAACTATTAATTTACTCTTTGTATTTTATGACACTTCAGAATTCTGAATATCTCTATATTTCTCATATTTTATGTATTAAAGACGTTCATAAGTCTATATCTCTTAACTCAGTCTTCGTTTTCCATGACACTTCAGAATTCTAAATATCTGTATATTTTTCATATTAAATATCAAACATATTTATAGATCTATAACTATTAATTCACTCTTCGTATTCTATGACACTAGAATTCTGAATATCTCTATATTTCTCATATTTAATGTATTAAGGACGTTCATAGGTCTATAACTCTTAACTCAGTCTTTGTTTTCTATGACATTTCGGAATTCTGAATATCTGTAGATTTCTCATATTTTATGTATTGAAGACGTTTATAGGTATATAACTCTTAACTCAGTCTTCGTTTTCTATAACACTTTAGAATTCTAAATATCTGTATATTTTTCATATTAAACATCAAAGACATTTATAGATATATAACTATTAATTCACTCTTCGTATTGTGTGTCACTTCGGAATTCTCAAAATCTCTATATTTCTCATATCAAATGTCAAAAACATTCATAGATCCATAACTATTAAATTACTCTTCGTATTCTATGACAGTTCAGAATTCTGAATATCTCTATATTTTTCATATCAAACATCAAAAACATTAATAGACCTATAACTATTAACCCACTCTTCGCATACCATGACACTTCGAATTTCTCAATATTTGAATAATAATTCTCACAACAACTACAAAAAATAATTTGATACGTCTACAAATGTCGCATACCATGGTACTTCGAAATTCTCAATATTTGCATAATAATTTCCATAACAACTACAAAAAATAACTTTATACGCCTACAAATCTCAACTCATTCGTCGCATACCATAAAACTTCAGAATTCTCAATATTTGCATAATAATTTCCATAACGATTACAAAAAATAACTGTATACGCTTGCAACTCTCGTGTATCATGACATTTTGAAATTCTCAATATTTGCATAATTCCCACAACAACTGCAAAAAATACCCTTATACGTCTACAACTCTCGACTCATTCGTCGCATACCATGACCCATCAGAATTCTCAATATTTGCATAATTTCCATAACAACTACAAAAAATAACTTTATACGTTTACAAAACTCAACTCACTCTTCACATACTATAACCCTTCAGAATTCACAATATTTGCATAATTTCCATAACAACTACAAAAAGTAACTTTATACGTCTACAACTATAAACTCACTCTTCGCGTACCATGACACTTCGAATTTCTCAATATTTGCATAATAATTTCCACAACAATTACCGAAAATATCTTTATACGTCTACAAATCTCAATTCATTCGTCGGATATCATTACACTTCAGAATTCTCAATATTTGCATAATAATTCCCACAACAACTACACAAAATAACTTTATACGTCTACAACTCTCAACTCATTCATTGCACATCATTACACTTCAGAATTCTCAAGAATTGCATAATAATTTCCATAACAACTACAAAAATAACTTTATACGTCCACAAATCTCAACTCACTCTTCGCAACCATGACACTTCAGAATTTTCAATATTTGCATAATAATTTCCATAACAACTACATAAAAGAACTTTATACGTCTACAAATCTCAACTCATTCGTCGCATACCATAAAACTTCAGAATTCTCAATATTTGCATAATAATTTCCATAACAACTAGAAAATAACTTTATACGTCTACAAACCTCAACTCATTCGTCGCATACCATGATACTTCAAAATTCTCAATATTTGTATAATAATTCCCACAACAACTACAAAAAATAACTTTATACGTCTACAACTCTCAACTCATTCGTCGCATACTATGACACTTCAGAATTCACAATATTTGCATAATTTCCATAACAACTACAAAAATAACTTTATAAGTCTATAATTCTCAACTCATTCGTCACATACCATAACATTTTTTAACTCCACAAATTTCTATAACTTCCCAGGTTACTTAGCTGCGATGGGCGAAGCCGGAGGAGGCAGAAACGAAGTTGACCCAAGATTCGTCTCAATGTTTTCCGTCTACAACGTTACTTTCCCAGCAGACGAAACATTACAATACATTTACACGAGTATTCTTCGCGGTCACCTGAAAATTTTCTCTCAAGAAGCGCAGTCAGTTGCCGAAAATATCGTCAGCGCAACACTGGATCTTTATCAGGTATCGAAATGCAGGAAATTTCTCCATTTATTGTCATAAAATTACTTTTTTTGGAAAAATCATTTAACCCTTAACGCTCCGATTTTTAATTGTGGATATCGACCGGCAACTCGAATTTATTCTCATCATACTTCGACTTGCAAGTTTTTAAGCGTCAGATTTTAAACGCTGCAATGACTTGTAAATAATAATATTTTGATTACAATATTTATGTTAATTATAATTGAGTAATGTGTGGAATTTTTTAAAACATTCTTTGGGATGAATTTCACATTCGCTTGTAACTGACTCATGAGTATTATTTTTTATTTGTAAACAATTACCTCAAGGGCATTCGGTGGTTACACAATATATTTATTCTTATGGTGTAGGTCGTAACGAAGGATCTGCTGCCGACACCATCGAAATTCCACTACATCTTTAACATGCGCGATCTTTCACGCATAATGGCCGGAATCCTGCAAAGTCACCCGAACTTTTATCCGGGAGTAAAAGAAGTTGTTAGACTCTGGCGCAACGAATTTATGAGGGTGATATGTGATCGGCTAATCAGTGAAGAGGTGAGTACTTTTTTTACGCAGATACTTTATTACGCGGTTACTTTTTTTACGCAGATACTTTTTTTACACAGGTACTTTTTTTACGCGGATACTTTTTGTACGCAGGTACTTTTTTACGCGGATACTTTTTTTACGGGGGTACATTTTTTTTACACAGGTACTTTTTTTACGCGGGTACTTATTTGACGTGGGTACCTTTTTTACGCGGATACTTTTTTTCACGCAGATCCTTTTTTCATGCGGATACTTTCTTTATATGCGTACATTTTTCATGCAGGTACTTTTTTTTAGGCGGCTACTTATTTTACGTTGGTACTTTTTTTTACACGGGTCCTTTTTTTAGGCGGGTACTTATTTTACGCAGATACTTTTTTCACGCGGGTCCTTTTTTCATGCGGGTATTTTCTTTATATGCGTACATTTTTCATGCGGGTCCTTTTTTTTAGGCGGCTACTTATTTTACGTTGGTACTTTATTTTACGCGGGTCCTTTTTTTAGGCGGGTACTTATTTTACGTGGGTACATTGCGTACATTACGTGGGTTTATTACAGGATGAGAAGTTTGTCATCGAAAAATTGAAAGATTCCGTTGAAAACATTTGGGAGGACGAACGCGAAGTTATTGAATACACTTTGAGAGATCCTTTATTGTTTGGTGACTTCAGAAATGCCTGCAATGAGGCTGAACCCAGATTCTACGAAGATTTGTTAGATTACGAAGCTGTCTACAATCTGTTTCTTGAGGTAAGGATATTTGCAGTTTTTTGTCGATTAGAACATCTTTCTGTGACATCTTGGGCACAAAAAAGCCCCAAAAAATATGTGGTTCAAAAAGAACTTAATAGAAGGACGAAAATTAATTTGATAAAGTTCAATCATGAAGATTTATAATAAAAAAAATCAATAGGGAAGAAGCGATTTACCATTTATTTTTGTAAATAAATGCAGTTTCGTTGAGGCAAATTTTACGTGTGAACTTCTGAACAGGCTTTTGTGACGTTTTAAGAAAATTCAGGTGGCTTTGAAAGATTTCTTTGAAAAAGAAAAGTTAATGCTTTGCTGACTGTGAAAATGTTAGTGTGTGTAACTGCCTTCGGTGAATTTGAACAGTAAGAACTAATATTAAAAAATAGTTTACCAAATACCCCGAACTCATTTAAATCAATTAACGTCGGCGAATAAAAGGAAAGTGTATTAACACATTAAAGGCGGGCGATCTTGGCGAAAGTATGCTAGGTAACGCGGCGACCGCCCGCCTCGTTTTTCGTCTACAGCGGGCGATATTTTCATAAAAAATATTAGTAGTAGTATACTAGTAGTAGTATAAAAATATTAGTAGTAGTATATAAAATAATAGTATTCATAAAAAAATTTAGACTTAAAAAAGTTTATTTAAACCCTTAAAACTATAAGAAATATTAAAAAAGAACTAGACACTAATTACAAAAAATGTTTTAAAGTACATATTTATGAGACGAATCTAGTATTTTTTATGAGTGTGATAATATTGATAACACTCGCCACGGTGGAGAGGTGCATTGCAAAACTCGCATTTGAAGCAAGTCAACTTTCTTTTTTTATGTGCCGCACAAACTACGCAGTTTCGTTGGGCATATAGCTTTTTGCCTTTATTTTCTATCCGAATTAATTGGTGCTTTTTGATGTCTAGCGAAAGACGTCCAGGCGAATCAATTTTATATCGTGGAGTCCGTGGTGCCGGGTTCGATGTACCAGGTTGTGGCTCTTCAATGTCCATCAATTCCAGATCTTCGGTTTTTTTGTCAGTTATAAGACAGCGTGATAATTCTAACAAATATTTTTTATATGGCAAGCTACTATTATTATGCATGTTATATACTAAATAGGAATTGAAAAATGCACAATTTAACAAATACATTACAGCCCGCTTGGTCCACTTTCTTGTTTTTCGCAATATTGAGTAATACGAACGGTACTGGTCTGCCCTATCAACACCTTTCATATAGTTGTTGTATTCTATTACGCATTTTGGTTTAATTATTTTTGTATTTGTGTGCCAATCTGTATTGGAGCTTTCTAATAGTTCACTCGAATGAATATTCGAAATCATCCTCACTTCTCTCTTTGACTGCCAAATTTGTAATAACACGTCTCCTTTTCTCCGGAAAATTGACTGTCCGTGTTGCAACTTATTATTTTTTAATTCATGTGGAAGTCCTCGGTTTACACGTATTGTTCCACAACTTCGTATTTTATGTTTTAAAAGAGTTTCGTTTATATCTACACTGTTATAATAATTATCCATAAACACATGATAATATTTCTCTTTATAAGGAGTAAGAATATCTAATATTGTTTCCGCCAGTTTTCTTCCTTCTCCACAATACATTTTCATATTACAAATGTAGCCACTTTTCGATTCAGCCACAACTCTAACCAAGATTCCATATTTAATCATTTTCGAGGCATTGTAAACTTTAAATCCCAATCTTCCACGCCATGGTATGATGCTTTCGTCCAGTGAAATTTCTCTTCTTGGTGTATATACAGTATTGAATTTTTCAACCAAACTGTCATAAACTGGTCGAATTTTAAATAGATGGTCGCTCGAATCATCCATTTCATCGTTGTTCACAAAGTGCCACCATCTCCATATCTCTTTAAATCTATCACGACTCATTGTCTTTGGAAATATTGGTGTTTCTAATAATGGATCTGTTATCCAACCTTCATCGATAGTACTTTTCGGAATTTGGCCCATTAGAATTAATAATCCTAAAAATTTCTTGAATTTGCCAATAGTGAGATCCGTCCATTTTATCGTTTTCTTTTTTTTTTAACGTATTTTTCGACGTTTTGATGGTGATATCGGTTAGTTTCTGTTACCATCATTTCGTAGAAATTATCATCAAGGAACACATCCAGAGATCCTTCAACGCCGTTCTGTGGTAAAATATTTAACCCTGTTCGATCCAAAAACGGTTCTATGGTAGGTGGAATGTCGACTTCAGTTCATTGATGTATAATTTCTTCTTCATAATCATTTTCACTTTCATCATCGCTAATCGGTAGTGGAAAAACTCGGGTCCTTCTCACAGGTAGTATAGAACTATCACTATCATTATCGCCAATATCATTATCATTATTATCAATAGCTAACTCTCTTTCATCGCAATCAACGTCAGATAAATCGTCTGCATATATATCTTTATTTTCGCTTGAAACCATATTGAAGGATTTCAAAATTTACTATAAGTAGAATTTGAACAACCGAACAGCTTCAAACCACAAAACATACTAAATACAAATGTAACATCGCGCATGAATTGCGCAATGTGGTTTCAATCGTACTAATACGACTCCCGCCTTTAAGCTACAGTCGAGATAAATCGTAGTACTACGACTCCCGCCTTTAATGTGTTAATACTGGACAGAAAAAGTCATAAGAAATTGAAGAATTAATAGTAGTAGATTAACAGCGAAATATTATATTACGTTCTTCATTCAAGTGAAATGCTAATATCTGATAAAAAAGGAATAGAATTAATTCCAATTACTGAATTTCGTGCGACCAACCAAACTTACCTTAACTGACATACTTTTTCCCACTTTTATCATGTCTATGCCGTCACAGCAAAGTCAACAATATAAAATAACGCCTTCAAGGAATCGGAAAAATGAATAATACTGTGCAGAATTAATAATACCACACTTGCACAGAAATGTTACATTAAGTTCTTCATTCAAGTAAGATATCTCATAAAAAAGAGCAAAATAAAATAACGTCGGCGCCTGAACGGAAAATTTACTAATACTGTGCCGAATTAATAATATCAGACTTACACAGAAATGTTATATTAAGTTCTTCATTCAAGTAACATGCTAATATCTCAGAAAAAGAAGCAGAACTAACTCTAATTAATGAATTTCGTGCGTCCAAACAGAACTTATTTCGATTAATATACTTTTCTTACTCTTCAACTCAACAAACACAGCAAAATAAAGTAACGCTGGCACATGAACGGAAAATTGAATAATACTGTGCAGAATTAATAATATCAGACTTCCACAGAAATGCGTTCATTTCTTGTCTTCCTCAAATTTCATTTGAATGTGTCTTCATTAGAATATTGTAAAAATGCTAATATCTCAGAAAAAGAAATAGAACCAAATCTACTTACTAAATTTCGTGCATCCAACCGAACTTACTTCAATCGATATACTTTTCTTACTTTTATAATTTTGACGCTCATAAGTTAGACCAAACTCAGCAAAATAAAATAACTTCCGCGCCTGAATGCAAAATTGAATAATACTGCGCAGAATTAATAATACCAGACTTTCACAGAAAAGTGTTCACTTCTTGTCTTCGTCAAATTTCATTTGAATGTATCAAATTTAATTTGAATGCGTCAAATTTTATTTAAATGTGTCTTCATTCAAATAACATGCTAATATCTGATAAAAAAGAAACAGAACCAACTCTAGTTACTAAGCTTCGTGCGTCCAACCGAACTTACTTTAACTAGCATACTTTTCTTAGTTTACCTACTTGACACTTAACGAACAGGTCGAATCTGCTCTGTCTTTCTTAGTTTGCGGGCATTTTTCAGGGGAATTAAATAAACGTGAATGTAGGGATTTAAAGCGTTGTAGCTTTATTAAATAAATTATATTTCTTACAATAATTTATAACGCTATTTATTAAAACGTTTAGTATTTTTTACGCGTGTGATATGCTGTAAAACATTTACTTTTATGAAGTGGAACCTGACAAATCATTATTTTCAAAATCACTCTCCGAATAAGATAACCTACGTGCAATTTCTTTCCTGGGAGAAAAAAAAATTAATGTCATCACTTGAAACATCACTTTTTTCATCAAGCTTCTCAAACTGAACATCACATCTGAATAAGTTATCCGTATAAATTGCCTCACCTTCCGCAGAAAACTCTTTGCTGCTTGCCATTTTTATGGTTATAAAATTATTTAGAAATATTTTCTGAAATCAAAACTACGCCGTAGGATCAACAGGCAGATAGTGCTATAACTAACAGTATCAAGAAAAAATAACAATGTGCACAAAAGAAAACCCTAATGCAGCGTACTAAAAATTCATGTAAAAACGTAGGTCATGGGGACCGTCCGTTGAGTTTTACACTCAACAAAATAAAATAGCGTCAACGAAAATCGGAAAAATGTATATAACACTAGTTATTACTATAGTAGTTTATTACTATTTTATTTTAGTAGTTTATGACTGTTTTATTTTAGTATTTTAGTAGTTCATTGCTATTTTATTTTAGTATTTTAGTAGTTTATTACTATAGTCCAGTACTAAGGCACACCCCCCACTTGACATTGCAGATCTTCGAAGAATACAACGAAAGAACCCCAACAAAAATCCAAATGGTCCTCTTCAACGACGCACTCGAACATTTAACTCGAGTTCATCGCGCATTGCGTTTGCATCGAGGCAACGTTTTGGTCGTCGGTATCGGCGGAAGTGGCAAACAATCCGTCATCCGACTCGCATCTTTCGCTGCGGACTGCGAAATCTTCGAAATCGCCCTCAGCCGCGGCTACAACGAAGCGAACTTCCGCGAAGACATGAAGACGCTGTATAATTTGGTGGGAGTCGACAACAAACGAGTCGTGTTTCTATTCACGGCGTCGCACGTCGTGGACGAAGGTTTTCTGGAGCTTGTCAATAATATGTTAATGACTGGCGTCGTTCCGGCATTGTTTACGGATGAGGAAAAAGATAACATCGTGACGGCGTGCAGAGATGCTGCGGTGAAAGCTGAGTACGGTGTTACGAAGTAAGTTAGAATTTCTTATGTTATAGGGGTGGAATGTAGGATTCTGGTGCTGAGTATAATCGGCAGTGATGGGAAGAATTGTGGGTACTAGTGTTGAGTATACACGATGACATTGTGATAAACTGAAGATACTAAAGTCGAATATAACAAAAAGTTAAGATTTAAGTGCCGACTATATTGTGCGGCTGAAGTTAACAATTATAGATATCAGCGCCGATTATAGTCGGCCGCCAAGTAATGATTTGCATATGCCAGCATTGAGTACAGTCGGGATTCATATAAAAAAGTGGAAATTTAAATGCCGACTATATATGCGGCTGAAGTTAAGAATTATAGATACGAGCGCCGACTATAGTCGGCAGATATGTAACAAATTGAGGATACAAACACCTATTATAGTCGGCAGCCAAATAATGATTTGCAGATACCAGCGCCGAATATAGTCGGGATCCATATAAAAAAGTGGAAATTTAAATGCTGACTATATATGCGGCTAAAGTTAAAAATTATAGATACCAGCGCCGACTATAATCGGCAGCCAAATAATGATTTGCAGATACCAGTACCGAATATAGTCGAGATCCATGTAAAAAATGGAAATTTAAATGCCGTCTATATATGCGATTAAAGTTAATAATTATAGATACCAGCACCGATATTATCGGCAGCTAAATAATGATTTGCATATGCCAGCGCTGAATATAGTCGGGATCCATATAAAAAGTGCAAATTTAAATGCCGACTATATATGCGACAGAAGTTAAGAATTATAGATACTAGATACCGACTATAATCGGCAGCTATGTAACAGATTGAGGATACCAGCGCCGATTATAGTCGGCAGCTAAGTAATGATTTGAATATTATAGTGCCGAATATAGTCGTCAACTATATACAAACTGAAGATACTAGTGCAGAATATAGTCGGCAGTTATGTAACAGATTGAAGATATCAGAGTTGATTATAGTCGGTAGCCAAGTAATAATTTGAATATATCAGTGCTGATTATAGTCGGCAGCAATATACGAAGTGAAGATACAAGTGCTGACTATATCGTACAGAATTACAGAGGAAAGAATTACAAATAACAGCGCCGACTATACCCGGCAGCCATGTGAAGAATTGCAGATACAAGCGTCAATTATAGTCGGCAGCCAAGTAAAGAATTGCCGATACCAGCGCCGATTATAATCAGCGGCCAAGTAATGAATTGAATATATCAGTTGCCGAATATAGTTGGCAACCATATACGAACTGAAGATGCAAGTGCCGATTATAGTCGGCAGTCAAGTAAAGAATTGTAGATACGAGTGCCGATTATAGTCGGCAGCCAAGTAAAGAATTTTAGATTCTAGTGCTGATTATAGTCGGTAGCCAAGTAAAGAATTGCAGATACCCGCGCCGACTATAATCGGCAGCCAAGTAATAATTGAATATATCAGCGCCGAATATAGTCGGCAACCGTATACGAATTAAAGATACAAGTGTCAACTATATCGTGCGTCCAAGCTTCAGAATTACAGATGCCGATGCCGCTTATAGTCGACAACCAAATAGTGAATTGAATATATCAGTGCCGAATGTAATTAGTAACCATATACGAATTGAAGATACAAATACCGATTATATGGTACAGCTGAGTAAAGAATTACAGATACCAGTGCCGATTATAGTCGGTAATCAAGTAATAAATCTCGAGTTCCAAAGCCGACTATAGTCGGCATCGAAGTAAAGAATTGAATGTATCAGTGCCGAATATAGTCGGCAACCATATAACAAAGCGGGAATTTAAGAGCCGACTATATCATGCAGATGACTAAAAAATTACAGATACCAGGGCCGACTATAGTCGGCAGCTATGTAACACATTTTAGATACCAGCATCAAATACAGTCGGCAAACCCATAACATGCTGCACATTCAATTATATTCATCATGCACGTAATATCCGATTATAGTCGACATGTATATTATCTCTATATCTCAACATACACAGTCTTGATTATAGTCGCCTTTCACCTAAACCCACTCATAATCCGATTATCTCGCGTTTTACGAGGTATAACACGTTATATGAGGGTTTACAGAATTTAAACACCACGCACGATCAGCAATAAGTTAAGACGCGATGCGAATATTCAGGTAATCACAAATATATCGCAGGGAAAACGTATGGGCCTACTTCGTGAGGACGAGCATAGCAAATCTACGCATTGCTTTATCGATGAGTCCTGCAGGAGATACTTTGAGGACACGATGCAGAAATTACCCAGGTCTAGTAAACAGCACGACGATAGACTGGATGTTTCCATGGCCGGAACAAGCACTTTTGGCAGTTGCGAATGTTACGCTACGGGACGTGAGTGGAAAATATTCGGTAACACGTTGACTGCCAACCATATTTTACTATATTAGAACCGCGATGCGATGAAATACTGCAAAGTATAATTAAATCGTGCAAAATGCAGGTAACGCAGAGTTGTTAGAAGCCAAAGTATTGAAACACCGTTCCAATATCACATTCTTTTACAAGATTGCAAATAGGCTTTATTGCAAATTTTTTGAATTTTTAGTAAAATCTTTTGCACCGGTCACCGCGTATTTTGCTATATTAGAACCGCGATGCGATGAAATACTGCAGAGTATGATTAAATCGTGCAAAATGCAGGTAACGCAAAATTGTTAGAAGCCAAAGTATAGAAGCGAAGATTTTTAATTAAATCTTTTGCGCCGGTCACTGATGATCACCATGGCAGTCAATATGATAAGCCCAGGTCTTACTTTTTTTTGCAGAATCCTAATATCTTATTAATTATCACATTTTTTTTGTAGAATCCTAATATCTCTCAACAGTACAGGGAAGCCATAGTGGATCATATGGTGTACGTGCATACGTCTGTGTGTCGATACACAGTTGACTTCCAAACAAAATTGCGAAGGAAGAATTATGTAACGCCGAAGCATTACCTCGATCTGATAAGCACGTACTTGAATTTGTTAATTGAGAAAAAGGAGTATATCAATTCGCAATGTGACCGCTTGTCTGGAGGTAAATTTTCGCAGAATTCAGTAAACATAAAGATTGAGTGGGTTCATTTCTTAACCTGTAAAATTAAAATCTGTTCGGAAGATTTATGAAGAAAAATTACTGCATAAAAAGTGTTTGATGTCCTGCTTAAAAAGCTTAAAAAACAAACTTAAAAATGTCGTCTTGCCCCACGTATTATTACATTTGCGTTATTATCACTATTATAGAAAAAAATACCACGCCATAAAAAAATCGAAGAGAATTTAAGCGAATTTTGGATTTTCCATAAAAAATGGCTGCTTTTTCATGTAACGAAGAAAGATTTAGTTAAAGATTGACTATTACTCTAAATGTCCTTGTATATAATTTTCTCACATTTACGATTTTCCTCTAAATCAATCATCACATTTCTAGATCAATTACTCACATTTACGATTTTTCTCTAAATTGCTAATTTCTCAAAATAACGTTACCTATTATATACTCATAGCTTATAACCAAAAATCACACTCCCCTTCCATAACATCACCAACAAACACTACATTTCGTTTTTACAATATCGTAGCAATTTACAATTTTTCTGTAATCGGCTAATTTCTCAAAACAACGTTACCTATTATATACTCATAGTTGTAACCAAAAATCATACTCCTCTTCCATAACATCACCAGCAAACACTATATTTCGTTTCTAAAAGATCGTAGTAATTTACGATTTTTCTCTAATTTAAATATTTCGTTTCTAAAATATCGTAGCAATTTACGATTTTTCTCTAATTTAAGTATTTCGTTTCTAAAATATCGTAGTAATTTACGATTTTTCTCCAATTTAAATATTTGATTTCTAAAATATCGTAGTATATACGATTTTTCTCTAATTACCTAAATTCCCAGAAAAACGTTCCTTACGAAATATCCTATGGTCACAACGTAATCCCATAAAAATTTCATCTTACACATTACTCGATGAATGTCAGGTTTGCAGAAAATCGCCGAGGCCTCGGTGACTTTGGCGGAGCTGAACGAAATTTTGGCCGTGCAACGCGTGAAGGTTGCCGACCAAACGAGGAATTGCGAGCAATTATTAGCGTCCATCGGCGAGAGTACGGACATCGCCATGGAAAAGAAAGAACTGAGCGTGGAGAAGCGCAAGGAGATCGAAGATCAGAAGAAGTTGATCGCGAAGGAGGAGAAGGAGGCGCAAGAGGCTTTGCAGGAAGCTGTACCTACTTTAGAAGCTGCGAGGGCAGCACTTGGAGAACTCGAAAAGGCTGACATTACGGAAATAAGGTTGTATATGGGGTGGTGAAAAGTACATTAGAATGTACGATTTAGTTCGGTAGCAATTTTAAAATAAATGTTTTTTTCATCTATTTGTCCAAGTGGATATATATGTATATATATACATATATACATATATATATGCAATGATAATACAATAATACAATATATACATACAAAGATAATACAATAATAACAAATAGTATATATATATACACGCACATGCACATGAACAAGTAGATGAAACAAATATTTGTTTCAAAATTATATATATTTATTTTAGCAATTTTACAATGTATATATATATTGCAAAATTGCTGAATACTTGTTTCAAACTTATATATATTTATTTCAGTAATTTTACAATGTATATATATATTGCAAAATTGCTAAATATTTGTTTCAAAAATATATATATTTATTTTAGCAATATTACAGTGCATATGTATATTGCAAAATTGCTAAATATTGTTTCAAAATTATATATATTGCTTGAAAAATGTTTATATCTAATTATATATATATATATACGCGAACAAACAGATGAAACAAACATTTGTTTCTACATTATATATATATTCATTTTTAAAATTGTAGACATAATCATGTATATATATCATTTTATATATTATTATATATTTTAAAATTGTATACACTATCATGTATATATATACGACACAAAGATTTGTACAAAATTGCACACGGGCAAAATCGCACATTTTATTTTTAATTCTATCTATACATATGCAGGTAATAGTATATTACACTATATATACGTAATAGGATTATTTAAATATGTTTACCTGGTATCTACACTTTTTGTGTGTTAATTTACATGAATTCTATAAACCTAGTGGGGGTGAATGTGTACCATATGTACTTGTATATAAACTAGAATACATATAAAAAGTGCCAAGTTTTTGTAAATTGACACACAGAAGGCCTAAGTATCAAATAATCGCATTCAAATATCCTTTCTTTCAATTTTCTCAAATTTTCAAAATTTTCTCAAATGCGCCGTCTTCTTTCCACCCTTTATTGCCTTCATTTATCTTAGTTTCACGTCCTTCAATTTCAATTTCGATATCACTATATTCTTCTGCATCACTTTCTTCACTGCTCGTTTTTTCCACAAATTTCACCCAATATATCATCATCCAGTTCCATATTAACACTTTATTGACCGCTAGCCGATTATTCGCCTTTTGATTCCAACTGTTATTTACCGGTAGCCGATTAATCGGCTTTTCAGTGTTCAACGGTTATATTAGATAAAATAAATATGAAATGATATTATGACAATTCTAAATGAGAATAAAATTACACTGCTTCGAAACCAAAGGATTTTCAACGACACAATGAGTATTTTTGAGTTATAGATAAATAAGGATTAATAGATAAATGAGGATAAATAAGGAATAATAGATAAATAGACACATATTGGCACATAGGCACATCTTCAGTCATAAGCGGTCGATAAAATGTTAACATCTTTTACTTCTTTACTTTCCATATAACTTTCTCTATACTCTACAACAATCTTTCGTCCATTTTTTTTCTTCTTCAATGTGTCGTTACAAAAATCGTCACTTTCATCATCATTATTCCTACTTTGCATTCCTGACGGTCCTGTAAGTGATTCAATCATTTTAGGGTCTACCTTAAAACCACCACAAATTCTAAACTTCACGCACATTGAACCTTCAATTTTTCACAAAACGACTACTGTTTTACTAATGACCGATAGTTCAAGTTCACTTCTATTACACACGTTTAATCTGCATCTAATGTGTCTTTTTCCTCTTAATGCCTTCGGTCTGCTAAGATTTGTAACATAAAAATCAAAATGACACGTATGATAACAGATCATTTGCAACGCCACCGGAACCAGTTCAAGTTGTGTCCGAATGCGTGGCGATACTAAGGGGGATCAAAGACGTATCCTGGAAAGGAGCGAAAGGCATGATGAGCGACCCGAATTTCCTGCGAACGCTGCAAGAGATGAACTGCGATCAGATAACATTGCGCCAGCAGCAGGCGGTGAGGGCGCATTTGAAAAAGTCGAACAAACTGGATCAGATGCAGCAGATCAGCAAGGCCGGCTATGGATTTTTACTGGATTATTCGTCCGAGAGGGCGGTCTTGGATTATGATGCACGAAGAGGTTTTTTAGAGAGGTGGAAATTCATGTTTGTTTGCGTACCGGTTATACAGTAAATTCTTGTAAAAATATCGAAATTTTGGTTATTTACTCATTTTTTTTATATGCAATGATGAAGTACAAAGAGATTTCGTTTATGAGTTGAAACATAAAGACTGGAAATGTGGAATTATTTTTATAAATTTATTGATAATTTATGTATCGGTTGAACAGTAGATTGTTTTAAACATTTTGAAAGGGTTTGTTTACAAATCGTGAAGTATGAATAATTTACAATTTTTTTACAAATTTTATAGTAAACCCTGTTTACCGGTTGTACAGGTTATACAGTAAATTCTTCTGAAAATTTTAAAAGGGCTTGTTTGCGAATCGTGAAGCATGAGTAATTTACAATTTTTTACCAATTTTATAGTAAGCCCTGTTTACCGGTTGTACCGGTTATACAGTAAATTCTTGTAAAAATTTTAAAAGGGTTTGTTTACGAATTGTGAAGTATAAATAATTTACAATCTTTTTACCAATTTTATAGTAAACCCTGTTTACCGGTTGTACGGGTTATAGAGTAAATTCTTCTAAAAATTGTTTAAAGGGTTTGTTTACGAATCGTTAAGTATGAGTTATTTACAAATTTTTTACTAATTTTATAGTAAGTCCTATTTATGAATTATATACCGAATCCTGGAGTTATGAAAAGTTCTTTGAGCAAGTAAACAGTAAATCTTATTATTATCTATCAGTTACCTTATTAAGCAAACAGTAAATCGTATTATTAAAGAAAGCCCTGTTTATAAATTCATTTGTATATTCTAAAGTGACTCTTCCACATTACATACATGGAATCCACTAATTTTCGTGTGCTGTCTGAGAATCTTAGATTTCCTACGAACATTTTTAAAAATCGTTCATTACTTTTTTTCCCGGAGGAACTCCAAAGCAGAATAAATGCACACATAAAAACACTCTCCCATATTACATACATTTAATCCGCCGATTTTAAGGGTATGCGGCGGTATGCAACCACCTACATTCAATAATTATACCACTTAGAGAATTTCAAAATGAAAATGGATTAACTGTAAAATCCTGAAGATCCACAGACCTTCAAAATCCAACAAAAATAAACCAGCACTTTGCAAAAACTCAAACACCACCGCCGAAAATCGAGAAATCGAAGAATCATCAGCGAAAATTTTCGTTTCGCACCCAATTTCAACCTCAATTTTGCATCCAATTTTCGTACTTCCAGACAAAACCGAATAAATGTACACATAAAAACATTGTTCCACATTACATACATTGAATCCGCCGATTCTAAGAGTATCCGGAGGTATGCAAATACTCATACCCAATACATAAACAACTTACAGAATTTAAAAATGGAAATGTACTAACACCACATTCAAAATAAAGAGTCTATATAATCTCAAAATCCCGTCAATAAGTTATCATAAACAGCTACAAAGTAACAGATGTAGCTTCTCTAAACTCCTGAAGATCCACAGAACTTCAAAACCCAACAATAATAAACCAGCACTTTGAAAAATCTCAAACAACACCACCGAAAATCGGCGAAAATCTTCGTTCAGCCCAATTTCACACTCAATTTTCGTATTTCTGGGGAAAACGGAATAAATGTACACATAAAAAAACTCTTCCACATTACATACATTGAACCCTCCGATTTTAAGAGTACCCGAAGGTATGCAACCATATAAATTCAATAACTACACCACTTAAAGAATTTTCAAACTAAAAATAAACTAACACCACGTTCAAAATGAACAGTCCAGATAATCTCAACATACCGTTAATAAATTATCATAAATAGCTACAAAGTAACAAATGCAGCTTGTCTAAACTCGTGAAGATCGACAGCCCTTCGAACCAGCACTTTTAAAAATCTCAAACACCACCGAAAATGTTCGTTCACCCCATTTTCGTACCCAATTTTCGTACTTCCAGGTAAAGCCGAATAAGTGTACACATAAAAAAAACTCATCCCAAAATGAAAATGAATTAACACCACGTTCAAAATAAACAGTGCATATAATCTCAACTCCCCATTAATAAATTATCATAAACAGCTTCTGTAAACTCCTGAAGATCCACAGACCTTCAAAACCCAACAATAATAAACCATCACTTTGGAAAATCTCAAACACCACCGCCGAAAATCGACAAGTCGGAGAATCATTGGCGAAAATTTTCGTTCATCCCAATTTTCTACCCAATTTTCTTCCTTCCAGGTGAAGCCAAAGATGGAAAGAGTGCAGGCCCTCGCCGAAGAAGCCGCGCGCGCAAGAAAAGCTCTAGAAAAAGAAGAGCGCGAGTTAAAACGCTTAGAAAAGATGATCGGCGAGTTGAATACGAAATACGAAAAAGCGATGGTCGAAAGACAAGCTTTGCAAGAAGAGACGGACCTCCTGCAAAGACGTTTGATCGCGGCCGACAAGTTGATCAGCGGACTTTCATCGGAAAATGCACGCTGGCAGAAGGAGTTGGAAAATCTGCACGACGAAATGGAGAAAGTGACGGGCAATTGTTTGTTGGCTGCCGCCTTTTTGGCTTATTGCGGACCGTTTTCGTACGAGTTCAGGAACGAGATGCTCTATGGTGATTGGCAGAGGAATATTTTGCAGAAGGAAGTGCCGCTTACGCAACCCTACAGGATCGAGACGCAACTGACAACGGATGTAGAAATTAGCAGGTGCTTGTCTGAACTTAGCTGTTAGGGAAAGTGGATGAAAGTTTATTTTATTATATTTGATTTGTTTATAATTTACTTTGCGAGTTTATGAGTTTGTTTTATTGTTTTTTTATGAGGTTATTTTATACGTTTTATGATTCTAATGAGGTTGTTTTATTTGATTTTATGAGTTCTATGAGATTTTTTATTTCATTGATTATTTCATTCAATTTTATTTTGTTCACTTCTTTTATGTTTTACTTTACGAATTCATTTTATTTTGTTTTATTCATTTTTTATGATATTATTTTATATGTTTTATGATTTTATTGAGTTTATTTTATTTTATTTTATGAGTTCTATGAGATTTTTTATTTTAGTAATTATTTGATTTAATTTTATTTTGTTTACTTCGTTTATGTTTTATTTTACGAGTTTATGAGTTTATTTTGTACGTTTTATGATTTTAATGATCTTATTTTGTCTGATTTTATGGGTTCTATGAGATTTTTTAGTTCATTAATTATTTTATTTAATTTAATTCTTTTATGTTTTATTTTATGAGTTTATAAGTTAATTTTGTTTCATTTTATGATTTTAATGAGTTTATTTTCTTTCATATTATGAGTTCTATGAGGTTGTTCATTTTATTAATTATTATAGTTAATTTTATTTTGTTTACTTCGTCTATACTTTATTTTACGAGTTTATGAGTTTGTTTCGTTTCGTTTTATGAATAATTCCATGAATTTACTTTCTTCATTTTATGATTTATTCGAGTTTATTTTATTACTTTGCAAATGTCAATTTTTGTGTTGTATTAACATACAAGACGAAACTTTGTACTTACCTTTAAAAAAATCATTATTTGGCATATTTTTCAATTATTTAAAAAATTGATTTGAACTCATTCCCCTTTTAAAGAAAGGCGTATTTCCTGTTGAAACGTTGGGATACTTATAATTTCGTCGTAATACCTTATTATATATTGTCATTGAATGCGGCTACAGTCAATATCTGAAATTACCTCGAAAATGTTTGTTTGATATTTATGCTTGAATGTTTGTCTTTGAACTTGCGAAAATCACGCCCTTCTCGAAATGCCTACTGTTGTTTTTGTTCATATTAATATAAAAAGGCCAATTTTCAAGTTACCTTGAAACTCAGAAACATTTGTCTAAATAGGTAGGTTTTATACAATAAACCTTCCTTCACTGTAATTTTTTTATAATAATTTTTTAGCTTTTAAGTTTCCTCGAAAATGTTTATTTGATATTTATGTTTGAATGTTTATCTTTAAAGTTGCAAAAATGACGGTTGTCCCGAAATGCCTGCTGTTGTTTTTAATCATATTAATATGAAAAGGCAAACTTCTAAGTTACCTTGAAAACATTGAGAAACATTTGTACAAACACGAAAACATTGAGAAACATTTGTATAAACACATAGGCTTCATCAATAATTCTTTCTTCAGTGTAATTTTTTTATAATAACTTTTTAGCTTTTAAGTTTCCTCGAAAATAGTTAATTGATATTTATGCTTGAATGTTTATCTTTGAAGTTGCGAAAATCAGAGTTGTCTCGAAATGCCTACTGTTGCTTTTGTTCATATTAATATAAAAAGGCCAATTTTCAAGTTACCTTGAAAACATTGAGAAACATTTGTATAAACACATAGACTTCATACAATAATTCTTTCTTTACTGTAATTTTTTTATAATAATTTTTTAGCGTTTAAATTTCCTCAAAAATATTTAATTGATATTTATGTTTCAATGTTTATCTTTGAATTTACAAAAATAACAGTTGCCTCTTGAAATCTCTACTGTTGTTTTTGTTCATTTTAATATAAAAGAACAAACTTTGAAGTTACGTCGAAAACATTGAGAAACATTTGTGTAAACGCATAGGCTTCATCAATAATTCTTTCTTCACTGTAATTTTTTTCTAATTCTTTTTCAGCTGGAATTCAGAAGGTCTACCGCCGGACGAGCTTTCAGTGCAAAACGGTATCTTAACAATGCGTGCCTCGAGATTTCCACTCTGCATCGACCCGCAACAGCAAGCGCTCAATTGGATAAAGAAAAAAGAACACAAGAACCTGAAGATATTATCTTTCGGCGATCCAGAATTTCTGAAGCAAGTGGAGTTGGCGATAAAGTTCGGAATGCCGGTCTTATTCCAAGACGTGGACGAAATTGAACCGGTCCTCGATAACGTTTTAGCGAAAAACATTCAAAGTAAGCACTGATTATTATATTCGTCGCGTAAAATTGCTCATTTTTCGAAGTTTTGTTTGACAACAGCTGTTTCTGGCCGGATGTTTGTCATGTTGGGAGACAAAGAAGTTGATTATGATCCGAGATTCCGACTTTATCTCACCACGAAGACGTCGAATCCTGTCTTCAATCCTGCAATTTATGCAAAAGCGGCTGTGATTAACTACATGGTGACGGCAGCTGTAAGTTATGAGATTTTTGTTAAGATATATAAAAGCAGTAAAAAGAAGGGTGATTAAATGAATTAAATTAAAATTTTACTCTACGTTTCAACATCTGCGCACAATTGTCATGATTTAGCAAAGTGTTAGTGGATTATTAATAATCGAGTTTATATGTTTTTTCAGCTTTCTTTTTTAACATTTAAAAATATAATACATTACTTTTTTTTTTAAAGCACACATAGAAGTATCCGAACATATTGTTCAAGTTTAACTTGTTTCTTCACTTTCGGCCGTAAAAGAGAATGCCAAAATCTGCGGTATATAGTATCAAGAAATACTAACTTCCAATAATTTCAGCATTCCACACCATCGCCATTTAAGCTCTAAAAGATCAAGTTGGAATTAAACTTTTATTTGTTTCTCCAGTTTCTTTAACCATAAAACAAAGTATCAAAATGTTCCACACACATATCACCAAACAATAATTCCCAATGTACATAGATACAAAAATTCAGTGAACTCTCATAAAATTTAAAGTTTCCCACTCTCCACCATCGCCAGTTAGGGTCTACAAGTTTAACTTGGAATTCAACTTTTATTTGTTTCTCCACTTTTCATCAATAAAATTCATCATAAAAATAAAAAGCTAAAGTGTTTCACACACATACAAACAAAGGATAATTCCCAATGCACTTAGACGCAACAATTCACCAAACTCTATTACTTATACTTAAAATTTGAACTTATACTTAAAATCTCATACTTACACCTAAAATTTAAACTTCCTCCCTCCCCACCATCGCAATTTATGATCTGGAATATCAACATAAGATTCAACTTTCATTTCCTTCCCCACTTTTCTTCAACCATAACATAAAACGCCAAATGCACACTTAAACTTTATTATATCTATACTTATACTTAAAATTCAAACTTGCCTCTTCCCCTCCCTCGCCATTTAGGGTTCTAGAAGTAAAACACAGGTGTCAACTTTTAGTTGCTTCTCCACTTTTCTTCAACCTTAAAATAAAACGCCAAATTTATACTTAAACTTTATTATATTTATACTTACACTTAAAATTCAAACTTCCCTCTCCCCTCCCTCGCTATTTATGGTCTAGAATATCAACATGGGACTCAACTTTCATTTCCTTCTCCACTTTTCTTCAACCTTAAAATAAAACGCCAAATTTATATTTATGCTTATACTTAAAATTTTTAATTATACATAAAATCTCATAGTTATATTTAACATTCAAACTTCCCTCTCCCCTCCCTCGCTATTTATGATCTAGAATATCAACATGGGAGTCAACTTTCATTTCCCTCTCCACTTTTCTTCAACCATAACATAAAACGCCAAATTTATATTTAAACTTTATGATATTTATATTTACGCTTAAAATGTAAACTTATATTTAAAATCGTATACTTACACTTAAAATTTTAACTTTCTCACTCTCCACCATCGCTATTTATGATCTAGAATATCAACGTGGGGTTCAACTTTAATTTCGTTCTCCATTTTTCTTCAACCTTAAAATAAAACGACGAATTTCTACTTAAACTTTATTATATTTATATTTATACTTAACATTTGAACTTATACTTAAAATCTCATTCTTACATATAAAATTTAACTTTAAATAAAACTTCCCACCTCCTTTCCTTCGGCAGTTAGGTTCCAGAAGACCAACATGGGATTCAACTTTCATTTCCTTCTCCACTTTCTTCAACCATAACATAAAACGCCAAATTTATACTTAAACTTTAATATATTTATACTTATAGTAAAAATTTGATCTTATACTTAAAATCTCATACTTACACTTAAAATTCAAACTTCCCTCTCTCCTCCCTCGCTATTTATGATCTAGAATATTAACATGGGAGTCAACTTTCATTTCCTTCTCCACTTTTCTTCAACCATAACATAAAACGCCAAATTTATATTTAAACTTTATGATATTTATATTTATACTTAACATTTTAACTTATATTTAAAATCGTTTACTTACACTTAAAATTTAAACTTTCTCACTCTCCACCATCGCTATTTATGATCTAGAATATCAACGTGGGGTTCAACTTTCATTTCGTTCTCCATTTTTCTCCAACCTTAAAATAAAACGCCGAATTTATATTTAAACTTTATTATATTTATACTTTTACTTAAAACTTGAACTTATACTTAAAATCTCATTCTTACATATAAAATTTAACTTAAATTAAACTTCCCACCTCCTTTCCTTCGGCTATTTATGATCTAGAATATCAACATGGTTCTCAAATCTCATTTCCTTCTCCACTTTCTTCAACCATAAAATAAAACGCCAAATTTATACTTAAACTTTAATATATTTATACTTATAGTTAACATTTGAACTTATATTTAAAATCGTATACTTACACTTAAAATTTAAACTTTCTCACTCTCCACCATCGCTATTTATGATCTAGAATATCAACGTGGGATTCAACTTTAATTTCATTCTCCATTTTTCTTCAACCTTAAAATAAAACCCCGAATTTCTACTTAAACTTTATTATATTTATATTTATACTTAAAATTTGAACTTATACTTAAAATCTCATTCTTACATATAAAATTTAACTTAAATTAAATTTCCCACCTCCTTTCCTTCGGCAGTTAGGTTCTAGAAGACCAATATGGGATTCAACTTCCATTTCCTTCTCCACTTTCCTTCAACTTTAAATAAAAATAAAACGCCAAATTTATACTTAAACTTTATTATATCTATACTTACACTTAAAATTCAAACTTCCCCTCTCCTTCCTCGCAATTCAGGGCCTCGAAGACCAACTCCTCTCCGTCGTCGTCCGCACGGAACGTCCCGACATCGAAGAGCAACGTGAGTCCCTAATTTCCGAAACCAGCGCCAACAAAAAACTCCTCCAACAACTCGAAGACAGCCTCCTCCGCGAGATCGCCACCAACAAAGGCAACATGTTGGACAACATCGACTTGATCGAGACCCTCGAACACACGAAATCCAGCGCCAACGAAGTCCTCACCAAACTCTACTTAGCCGAAGTCACAGCGGCCGACATAAACAAACTCCGCGACGGTTACCGTCCGGTCGCGAACAGGGGCGCCATTTTGTTTTTCGTCTTAGCCGACATGGCGGCCGTGGACCCCATGTATCAATATTCCCTAACAAGCTACGTTGACGTCTTCGTCCAGTCCCTTCGAAAAGCCCTGCCGGACCCCACTTTGGCCAAACGTCTGAAGAATATAATTCCGGTCGTGACGAAAAACGTCTACGATTACGGGTGCACAGGAATCTTCGAGAGGCACAAGTTGCTGTTTTCGCTGCAGATTTGTGTGAGACTCGAGCAGAATCGCGGAAACGTGCGGCAGGCGGCGCTGGAGTTTTTTGTGAAAGGAAATGTAACTTTGGAGAAGAGTGCAAGGATGCAGGCAAGATGGCTGCCGCCGGGGGGCTGGGCTGATGTGCAGAAGTTGACGAGTGAGTTTCCGGAGAAGTTCGGGAAGCTGGTGGAGGACTTGGAGAAGAATGATGACGAGTGGAGAGAGGTGCGTGATTATATTATGGGGGATAGGATGGGTGTTGCGTATTTTTGAGGCATTTTGCTGATGTTTTGCAGGTGGTAGAGTCTGCAACGTCAGAGCAGGGGGTGCTACAATACTGATATTATATATATATATATATATATATATATATATATATATATATATTATATTATCAGTATTGTATTGTTGTACATATATATAAGAGCATTTTTATCTACTAGTTTCCAAAATCATCTGTACTTTTTAAATGGAATACTATATTTTCATTTTTGATCTGCGAAAGTAGAGGAAGAAGAAGCTTAATTGATATTAGTAAATTATTCTATATAATAAATATATATATTCACATGAATAATTTACTAATATCAATTGAGCTTCTTCTTCCTCTACTTTCGCAGGTCAAAATTGAAAATATAGTATTCCATTTAAAAAGTACAGATGATCTTGGAAACTAGTAGATAAAAATGCTCTTATATGTATACACACCAATACAATACTGATAATATAATATGTATGTATATATATATACTATTACTATTACAAATTTGTTATGTAAATTAAGAACGTAAACTGGAACTACTTCCATTTTGTTGTTCGTTATTTGCCCAAATACTATTTCATTTATATATATTATATGTTATTTTATATTATATTTATAATGTATATTTATATATTATACATAACAAATGTTACAATATCTTCATCATCATTTTTTATATAGGATATTATTGTAATTAAGAATATTTTTATCTACAAGTTTTCAAGATCATCTGTACTTTTTAAATGGAATACTATATTTTCATTTTTGACCTGTGAAAGTAGAGGAAGGAAAAGTTCAATGGATATTGGTAAATTACACCTGTAAATATATGTATACATATATCTTACTATTACAAATTTGTTATGTGGATTAAGAACGTAAACTAGAACTACTTCCATGTGGTTTTTTGTTATTTGTCTAATCACTCTTTCATTTATATATATTATATGTTATTTTATATTATATTTATATATTATATGTAACAAATGTTACAGTGTCTTCATCATCATTTTTTATATAGGATATTATTGGAATTAAGAGTATTTTTATCCACAAGTTTTCAAGATCATCTGTACTTTTTAAATGGAATACGATATTTTCATTTTTGACCTGTGAAAGCAGAGGAAGAAGAAGTTCAATTGATATTGGTAAATTACATCTGTAAATATATGTATACATATATGTTACTATTACAAATTTGTTATGTGGATTAAGAACGTAAACTAGAACTACTTCCATTTGGTTTTTTCCTATTTGTCTAATCACTCTTTCATTTATATATATTACATGTTATTTTATATTATATTTATATATTATATGTAACAAATGTTACAATGTCTTCATCATTATTTTTTATATAGGATATTATTGTGATTAAGAATATTTTTATCTACCAGTTTTCAAGATTATCTGTACTTTTTAAATGGAACACTATATTTTCATTTTTGACCTATGAAAGTAAAGATAGAAGAAATTTACGTGATATTGGTAGATGACACCCATGAATATATATATCTCTTACTATTACAAATTTGTTATGTGAATTAAGAACGTAAACTGGAACTACTTCCATTTTGTTTTTTGCTATTTGTCCAATCACTCTTTCATTTATGTATATTATATGTTATTTTATATTATATTTATATATTATATGTAACAAATGTTACAATATCTTCATCATCATCTTTTATATATGATATTATTGTAATTAAGAATATATTTATCCACAAGTTTTCAAGATTATCTGTACTTTTTAAATGGAATACTATATTTTCATTTTTGACCTGTGAAAGTAGAGGAAGAAGAAGTTCAATGGATATTTGTAAATTACACCTATGAATATACATACAAACAAAATATGATAATATAAAATAGATAATTTACATAAAATATAAATAACAAAAAACAAAATAGAAGTAACTGCTGTTTACCTTCTTAATTCATATAACAAATTTCTAAATATTTATCAATATTAATTGAACATCTTCTTTCTCTACTTTCATAGATCAAAATAAAAATATATTATTCCATTTAAAAACTACAGATGATCTTGAAAACTTGTAGATAAAAATGTTCTTAATTGCAATAACATGCTATATAAAAAATAATGATGAAGATATTGTAACTTTTTTTATATACAATATATAAATATAATATAATATAATATATAATATATATAAACGAACGAGTGGGTGGACACATAACAAAAAACAAAATGAAAGTAATTCTTGTTTACCTACTTAATTCACATAACAAATTTGTAATAGTAAGATATATACATATATATGTATTTATTGGGGTAATTTACGAATATCAATTGAACTTCTTCTTTCTCTACTTCCAAGGGTCAAAAATAAAAATATGGTATTCCATTTGAAAAATACAAATCACCTTGATGAGGTCTTGAAAACTTATAGTTAAAAATCTTCTTAATTACAATAATATCCTACATAAAAAATAATAATGAAGATATTCTGACTTCTTTACCTACCACCTGCTGTACAACAAATTCATGATCCTAGAAAAAATGACTCTGCAAATTTCTTCTTCATACTTTTCCAAACTTTTTACATACACCCGCATATTACTAAATTATAAATAATCACCGTTACACATTTAACCTATTAACGCATAAAAGACTCCCCAAAACGGAACTTATGTTTTCACAACATTGACAGCGCTGAAGTGTTGTTGCTTAGGCAAAAACATTTATTTATATCAAAACAGTTATCGACGGCTTCGCAGTTTTGTTTTTTAACCCGGGCATTATTTTTATTTTTCACAGTGGTACGACTCCGACACACCCGAATCAGAAGATTTTCCGTGCGACTATTCGAAGCGCCTGGATTCTTTCGAGAAATTAATGCTGATCCGCTGTTTCCGTGTGGACCGAGTTTATCGTGGCGTCATTAATTACATCAGTGAAACGATGGGCGACGAATATATAACACCCCCGCACGTCAGCTTCGACATGATCTTCGAACAAAGCACTCCAACGATGCCAGTTGTGTTTGTGCTGAGTCCTGGATCCGATCCTTCAGCCGAATTGATGAAGTTGGCCGATCGTTATGGATGCGGGGGTGGGAAGTTTCGGTATTTGTCGTTGGGACAAGGACAAGAGAAGGTAATTACTAGAATGTGAGGAAAGAAAAAAAGTGGAAGGAGTGGTTTGTGTCGGGATGGATATTTTTTTGATTTTTAGCGAATATACATATACATATATTTTATATTTATTATATAAAGGATAAGGAAGACTGGAAAAGAGATAATATTGTGTATTTTGCTTAAAAAATCACAAGCAATT
The DNA here is from genome assembly GCA_033815515.1 of Cryptocheilus praepositus. NCBI lineage: Eukaryota > Metazoa > Arthropoda > Insecta > Hymenoptera > Pompilidae > Cryptocheilus > Cryptocheilus praepositus. Next base: position 92,471 of record JAWWQZ010000151.1, read on the forward strand.
CCATTTGCAACAAACATCATTTGCAATCTCTGTAATATGAAAAGATATTTTCTATTTTTTTTCTGGAAAAGAGATAATATTTTCAGCTATTTTTTTGCCACAAAGACCATTTGCAATCTTTGCGGAAAGGGAAATTTTTTTTATGGCGGCGGAAAAGGAAGACTGGAAAAGAGATAATATTGTGTATTTTGCTTAAAAAATTATGAGTAATTTCATTTGCCACAAAGACCATTTGCAATCTTTGTACTACGGAAAGGTCTTTCTATGATATTTTCAGCTATTTTTTTTATGGCGGCGGATAAGGAAAACTAGAAAAGACTTAATATTGTGTATTTTGCTTCAAAAGTCACGAGCAATTCCATTTGTCACAAAGACCGCATACACCAAAAATATATCGTGTTTCAGGTGGCCATCGATTTGTTAGAAACCGCCAGCACACGGGGTCAATGGCTGATGCTGCAAAATTGCCACTTATTACTAAGCTTCGTCAAGGACATGGAAAAGTTGCTGGAAAACGTCGGGAAACCACATCCCGATTTTCGTTTATGGCTCACCACGGATCCCACGCCCCACTTTCCCATTGGCGTTCTTCAACGATCTCTAAAAGGTACATCGACAGCGAATTTTTATTATAAAAATTAAAAAACGTCAGAGGTAATTAGTTTGTTAAACGTAGTTGTGACGGAGCCGCCAAACGGATTGAAGCTGAACTTGGAAAATACGTATTTCAAAATGAGACCACAGCTGCTGGAAAGTTGTGAACATCCTGTTTACAAGCATCTAATTTATGTTCTGGCATTCTATCACGCGGTCGCACAGGTATGTTTGCATTTGACACGTTGACTGCCGCGTGAAAATGTTGATCGAGTCGCGTCACCCACATTCGGGTGACAGTGAAATATTGACGGGAAAGTGTTGATTGGTAAAATCTTGATCGGGTTGCGTCGCTAGTAATCGAGTGACGGCAAAATATGGATCGGGTCGCGTCACCCACATTCGGGTGACGGCAAAAATTGGTGGTAAAATATCGATAGGCACCATCTTGATCGTGTCGCGTCACCAGTATTCGGGCGCCGGCAAAAATATCGATCGGGTCGTGTCACCCACATTCGGGTGACGGCAAAATTTTGACGGTAAAATATTGATGTGCACAATCTTGATCGTGTTGTGTCGCCGGTATTCTGGTGTCAAAAACCGATATTCGAGTGACGGTAATAATTTCAATTGGGTTGCGTCACCCACATTCGGATTTTCTAAAAATCTTGCGAGACAGTCGACGTGTTAAGTACTGAGAAAGACAGTCGAGGGCGCAATATTTGATTTTTCTTCAAGGAAAGGAGAAAATACGATAAGATCGGGTGGAACATCAATTATGACTTCAATGAATCGGACTTCAATGTGTGTGCGGCTATTTTGGATACGTACTTGACGAAATCCTTGCAGACAAACGATGCCAGGATACCTTGGGACAGTTTAAAGTATCTAATTGGGGAGGTAAGCAGTTTTTATGGGATTTTTATGGAATTCTTGGTTGAGGCTAATTTTTTTGTACGAAAGTTCATATATGGATACGTTATGTTACACTGAATCTTTTTCATTGAATTGAAAATGATGTATAGTTTACTAATAGCTAACATTTAGCAACAATTGAATAGAACGGAACAAAGTTTTCTCATAAAATATCGGAATTTAAACTGCAAAGTTGAGAGTTAACTTTAGGTGAGAAGTTCAATTCATATTATTGATGTGCATTAGAATTTACTGTTTGTATCTTTGTTTTTGTTTTTGTTTCTGCTGATATATTAGGAATTTCTTCCATAAAGTATCCAAATGGAGACTTCAAACTTAAGAGCTATCTTTATGTAAAAAATTCGTTTTCTATTATTTATATACAATACAATTTTTAAATTAATTTTGTTCGTATATTTATTTTTATTTCTGTTTTTATTTATATGTTACGAATTTCTTCCATAAAGTGTCCAAATCAAGACTTCGAACTTAAGAGTTGTCTTTATGTAAGAAATTCGTTTCCTACTATTTACATACATTACAATTTTTTAAATTAATATTGTTTTTAAGTTTATTTTTATTCTTGTTTTCATTTATATATTACGAATTTTTCCATAAAGTATCCAAATGGAGACTTCAAACATAAGAATTATCTTTATGTAAGAAATTCGTTTCCTACTATTTATATACATTAAGATTTTTTTTCTAATATTTTTGTTTTTCATATTTATTTTTATTTTTGCTTTTATTTATATACTACGAATTTCTTCCATAATATATGAAAATCCAAACTGCAAAATTACGAATTAACGTTATATAAGAAATTCGTTTCACATAGTTTATATACATTCCGATTTTTCATTAATATTTTTATTTTTGCAGTAGAAACATTTCACATAAAGTATCCGAATGTAAACTCCAAAATTAACTGTTAGTTTCATATGAAAAATAAATTGTATATCATTCAATTATTACCATGCATAAATTAACTGCTTTATTAATTCGATCTGTAATTGTAAAACAGCAAATCTATTTATTCCCAAACAATTTAAATCAACGTTTTCATACGCTCAATTTATTATCGCATAAAAAAATAGAATTTGCACAATAAAATTAACCTCATCCAAGAACCGTCAATATTAAATATCATACCAAAAATTACTAACCAACATTGTGCAATTTTTGTTTTACACAAATAACAACTCCTTAAGTATTATTATATTAAGTAAAGTTAGTAAAATTATTATATTTATAAAATATAATAATTCAATTATTGTATTAGTAAAATATGAAGTAAAGTTAGTAAAATTAGTTAGTTAGTAAAACAGTAAAGACACCTTAAATATTAATTAAAAATTTCAAGGTAATGTACGGTGGAAGAGTGATCGACAGTTACGATCGTCGAGTGTCAAAAATTTATATGGACGAGTACTTCGGAGACTTTCTGTTCGACACCTTCCAGCCTTTCCATTTTTATCGAGACGAGCACGTTGATTACGTCATTCCGCCGAAAGGGACGCGTGAAAATTACTTGCAATTCATTGACGAACTTCCCTTGGTCAATCCGCCGAATGTCTTCGGTTTGCATCCAAATGCAGAAATCGGATACTTTACGAAAGCAGTGAAAGAAATGTGGAGCAGTTTAATTGAAATGCAGCCGCAAGCAGGTAAATTACAATCGACATTCATGATACTTTCATGAAAAAAGTTGTTTTTGATATTTAATATATAATAAATCATAGTTTATTGGAAGTTGATAGAATTTCAATTTCGAAAATATACTTTGTTTCGAGAATGAAGCTTGAACATATAGCAACTATTAAAATATAATCAAACTTTTAGATTTGATATACAATATAATTTGTTAGAATTGAATAAAATTTAAGTGACTTTATTATATATATATATATATTTATTTATTTATTTATATATATAAATACTTTATTATTTAATATACTTTATACTTATTAATATTACTTTAGCTGAATTATAATTATATATTTATTTGTAATTTAACGGTTTCACTTTCGATTCAAATTTTGTGCTGGTCGTGATATTATTAGGTGTATCTAACATTTAATAAAATCGAAAACGTGCCTTTTTGTTTTCAGCCATTTGCGGTTTAATTTTTCGTTTGAAATTATTTAAATTCATTTAAATTTACTTAAATTCATATACATTTATTTAAATTCATTTAAATTCGTATAAATTCATATCAATTCATATAAATTTATTTAATTTATATAAATTAATTTAGATTCTACCTAATCAAGCCATTTGCGATTTAAATTTTCGTTTGAAATTATTTAAATTTATTCAAATTTAGTTAAATTCATTTAAATACTAATTTAAATTAATTTAGATGTATATAAATTCATTTAAATTAATTTATATATAAATTCATTTAATTTTTCATTTAAAATTATTTAAATTCATTTAAATTCCTTTAGACTCAAATAAATTCATTTAAATCAATGTAATTCATTTAATTTTGTTGTATGACCAATCAACAACTCCGAGACTTGTGGTATTTCTGTTGACACTAGACAAGGTGTTACTTTGAAACAAAACAAAATCTACCAATAGTCTTATAGCAATCTTATATACAAACATTATTCATAATCTATTATTAATCTAATATACAAATAATCTTAAAGAGTCGTATTTAAAATTTCGAAGTCTGTTACAACGTTTTCTTTTTTGTCGCGCAACTATTTCATTACCGCTATTATTACTTTCACTGTCATAAATAATTTCATTACAATCGATTGCAATCTTGTGGAAAAAAATCGTCTAGGTGATACATTCATCTTTAGATTTTTCTACTGGAGACTAAGGCATTTTTGTGAAATATTTTTAATTTTTTTTAGAATGGCATTTTTAGCTTTTAATCGTTTAATTGCATTCTCTAGTTTTAACTCTTCAAAAATCAAAGTCCTCAAAAGACATTTATTTCTCTCGAAAAACTCATTTTAAGCAAATTCTTCAATAACATTATTTTACCTAAGTGTTAATTTTTTATATACACTGCTACAAAAAAAAAATATTTTCTATTTTCTGATTTCAAAAGTGAATTTTTTAAACACCAATATTCTTACATTATTAGGAAATTATTTAACAGAATTTCTTGACAGATTATATACACGAAATAATTTAATTTCTTTCCAACAGCCACGAGTGCCGCCGGAGTCAGCAAAGATTTATTCATCGACAAAGTCGCAGAGGAAATTTTAACGAAGATCCCCGCACAATACGACATGAACAAAGTGAAGAAAAGTTTCGGCGTTTCCTTGACCCCGACGGCCATTGTGCTGTTCCAGGAACTGGAAAGCTTCAACAAATTAATCGGTATTATGACCAAAACACTGAAGCACCTTCGAAAGGTAATTTTCCAAAATAAAAAAAAATGTATGACTTTGTTTGTATTAGACGAACTTCACCATTTAATTGTTGCTGCTTCTTTGAAAAATGTGTACATGAAATGTGTGGCAAAAATTATGTGATGAAGTATATATAGTATACTTTCCAAAGGTAGAGTGTGTGTGACTCTTGTAAAAATTAAGTTTGTTAGGAACCACACTCATTTTTATTAATTGTGACCTGCCGCCTGGAGTCTTTTAATTCTGACACCTTCAGAAAATAATTTTCAGTACATTGATCACAGTCCTTAATCGGTTCCTTCAATCTTCCTTTAACTATTTAACTGCTATAGACGTATATATACGCTTCCAAACGTTTGGATTTTTTACCTACTGCAGCAGCAATTATCGACATATAAGATAAATACATTTACATTCTTTATTAAATAATTTTCTTGCATTATTTAATTTGGCGTAAATGAAGAATCTTTTAAAGTAATATGCTTTAAAATGGTCCCTGATTCACGTATTCACGAGTATTAATACAAAAGTTAATGGTTTTTATTACTCTCTACATATGAACTTGACATTTCAATTATGTCGCAAAATATTCGTGACGCCGTTGTCCTGTTTGTAGATGGAACGTACCAACAAAATATATTCATCATAATTTGAGATATAAATGTGCGTAATAAAACTGGCACTTTTCTGGTAAAAATGCTGAGGTGTTGAATGCATGAAATTAAAATTCCTTCTTTTTAAAAAATTCGTTATTAAACCATTTTTAAGTGTAAGAAAGGGTTAAGTTCATCTGAGTTTTTTACCAGGAATAATTTTTTTGTTTATCATGCTTCCTGTACTTCCAGGCAATCGCAGGTGAGATCGGCATGGATTCTGTCTTGGAAACTGTGGCTATGGCATTGTACAATGGTATCCTACCGAAAGAATGGGCCAAGCTAGCTCCTGATACGAGCAAAAATCTTGCAGGATGGTTGGAACACTTTGGGAAGAGAATAGAACAGTACACAAAATGGGTTAGTGAAATTTTCGCAATTCTGAGTATTTTAGCCGCTTTGTCGATTAACGTCGTAAAAACGGAAGTATTCAATTTAGTTGGAATTTTGAATGCTAAGCAATGGGGAGCTTTGGCATGAGAATTAAAGAAAATTCGGAAAGTGTGTATAAACGCTTTGGTTTGCGAATTAATTATTTAATAGAAAGTTTGAAAAGTGACTCCTTGAGTTGCGGCATATGACGTTTGGTCACATAAATGTTACTTCAAATGCTTGTAGATTTGCAGGCAATATTTGTACAGAGATTTGATGGATTTTCAGAAAAGTGGGTATATTAAATGTTAATGTTCGAAACAGGAAGGTTGTAGAGAATTAGAAAATAAATTAAAAATAATGTTCACGTGTTACAACAGCCAAAGTCAACATAAATTGGAGGAATATAATATTTATGGATTTCATAGTTGCTAAATTATATTTTTATGCTATATTATGTTATTATTATTATATTATATTATTATTCCAAATTACACGAGAGACGCACACAAAAAAAATTGTCAAGAAGACATAAGCTATTTCTTTCGGAAGAATAAAATAAAGTTAATAAACACGTAAAAAATGCCTACATATCTTTTTCCGAATTACACGAAAGAACCACATAAAAAAAACTACAAAAAAAGTACACATCTTTTTCCAAATACACGAAATCATAAACCACCATTTCCAACTAGACATAGACTATTTATTTCGGAAAAAGAAAATAAAGTTGATAAACACGTAAAAAAACATCTACATACCTTTTTCCGAATTATACGAAAATAAAATGCACATCTCTTTTCGAATACACGAAATCACCATCATTTATCAACCAGCCATAGGCTATTTCTTTCAGAAAGCATAACATAAAGTTAATAAACACGTAAAAAATGCCTACATATCATTTCCAAATTACAGGAACGAACCATATGAACAAAAAATACAAAGACACAAATGCATATTTCTTTTCAAATACACGAAATCATACCACCAATTTTCAAGCAGACATAGGCTATTTCTTTCGGAAGAACAAAATAAAGTTAATAAATACGTAAAAAATGCCTATATACTTTTTTCCGAATTACATGTAAGAATCACATGAAAGAAACTACAAAAAAAGTACACACCTCTTTTCGAATACACGAAATCATCAATCACCATTTTCAAGTAGTATAGACCATTTCTTTCGGAGAAACAGAATAAAGTTGATAAACACGTAAAATATACCTCCATATCTTTTTCCGAATTACACAAAAGAATTACATGAAAAAAAAATAAAAAAACATGCACATCTTTTTAGAATACACGCAATCATAAACCATCATTTTTAATTAGACTTAGATTATTTCTTTCGGAAGAACAAAATAAAGTAAACATAGACTAATGTTTTCGGAAAACAAAATAAACTTGATACATCCCCTAGCTCAACTGAAAGTCTATGTACAACAGAAACTGTTTCAAACTGCCTTCAAACGTTTGCTCTCTCTCTTAGGCCGCATCCAACGAGCCAATCGTAATGTGGCTCTCAGGTTTGCACATACCGGAAACTTACCTAGCAGCTCTCGTGCAAATGGCGTGTCGCAGGAATAATTGGCCACTCGATCGATCAGTCGTCTATACTGCTGTGTCCAGACATTTGCTGCCGGACGAAATAGAAGAGAGGCCAGATCAGGTAACTATAAAAATGATGAACAAAGTTGTCGGTGATAAAAAGAATGCAATGACTGCTTAGGGTTGCTACGTGCACGGTTTGTATTTGGAAGGAGCCCGCTGGGATCTGGACGAAAACTGTCTCAAAAGGTCGCACCCAAAGATACTTGTTGAGGAACTACCGATACTTATGATTATACCCATAGAAGCCCATCGACTCAAGTTACAGGTATGTTAATTATTATATTACGTATTTTACGGCGTACGGCATTAGAAAATGGCAATTCCTTTCTTAACCGTTTGAGTTCCATGTTGAAAGGTCCTCTTTTTTTTCATTTTGTTTACTGATAATTAAAGTTACTAGTTTTTTTAACTGTAATGTTATAACTAGTAGTTTACTTTACACGCCATCTAAAAATACTATCGGAACGCACTCTACCTTGATGATGCAGACTGAAAACAGTCGCGCGATTTTACTTATATTATTATATATGATTAATATATTATATTATGACTAGTAGTTACTAATACTTAGTACAGGTACATTAACTACGAGTATATTATGTATATTATTATTATATAATTATTATATTATGTATTTTATTGCGTACAGCATTACAAAACACACATTTTATTATACACCTTACATTTTTATTAGTGTTATTATTTTATTGCGGTGCGCTATTGGCGATAGATGCGCAATTTTATTGATAATTATTCTCCGGAAAGTTACTAGTACTTAGTACGAGTACATTAATCATTATATTATATATGTTATGGCGTACGGTATTGCAAAATGGCAATTCATTTCTTAACTGTTTGACTTTCGTGTCGAAAAGTATTTTTTCTAATTTTCTAACTTTATCACGGTGCGCTATTGGCGATAGACGCGCAATTTTACTGATAATTATTCTTTGGATGTTTTTGTCTGCAATTTTGCCTCCAATTGCCGTCACTTTAAAATGTTGCATAAATAAATATATTTATTTACACTTTCATCGCATCGTCGTCAGATAATTTTATTTAATTGTTAAGTTTAATTGGAAACATATAAAGAAAATGTAACAAATTTGTATTAAAAACTTTAAGTTCTATTTTATTAGTCTCTACTTAAAGTATGTGATAATGAATATAACTTTATATATAATTTTGAAAATGTTATCCTTTCTCAAACAAACTTATTAGATCAAGTTATAAACGTTTTCTTTGCAAATTTTACTCAATTCTCTCGAAATTTAAACATCAACATATCACTCCCACAAAACAATCACGACCGCGAAAACCTGAAATTTTAAATCCTTACCACATTTATTAAAAATAATTCTCAAAATTAACGACGACGCGATCAAAGTGTTGAAACGTCCAGTTAAAAGATTATCTGTAACCAGCGTACTTATCGATTATTTCATTTTTTCACCGATGCCGTATTTTCATTTATACTCAATTTTTTGCGATCATTACCACTACAATACTTTATATACTCAGTATCATATATATAATTATGTACCATCATATAGTCAATATTGTTTTGCAAATAGACGCGGCAACCATCCTCAATCCAATAATATAAATAATCACGGCCGCGAAAACGTCAAATTTAAAATCCTTACCACATTTATTACACTAATTACATTTACAAAATTATAAATGCAATTCTTTGCGAATTTTACTCATACCTTTCGAGATTTCGACATTAACATATCATTACCACAAAACAATCACGACCGCGAAAGCCTCAAATTTAAAATCCTTACCACATTTATTAGACTATTTACATTTATAAAATTACAAATGTAATTCTTTCACTTCTTCTTCTTCACGTAAAAATCCACATTTATTAGATCAATTACATTTACAAAATTATAAACGTTTTCTTTGCGAATTTTACTAAGTTCACTCAAAATTTAAACATCAACATGTCACTTCCACGCAAGTAAGCATCTGTACTCGCAATAATTTCTTAAATCTTGCATTTACACTCCATCTAAAAATCCACATTTATTAGATCAATTACATTTACAAAATTATAAACGTTTTCTTTGCGAATTTTACTAATTTCTCTCAAAATTTAAACATTAACATATTACTCCCACAAAACAATCACGACCGCGAAAGCCTCAAATTTAAAATCTTTACCACATTTATTAGTCTAATTATACTTAAAAAATTACAAATGTAATTCCTTGCGAATTTTATTAATTTCTCTCGAGATTTCAGTATTAACATGTTACTGCCACAAAACAATCACGACCACGAAAACCTCAAATTTAAAATTCTTACCACATTTATTAGACTAATTACATTTACAAAATTATAAACGTTTTCTTTGCAAATTTTACTCAAATCTCTCGAAATTTCAACATTAACATATCACTACCACAAAACAATCACTACTGCGAAAGCCTCCAATTTTAAACCCTTACTACATTTATTAGATTAATTATATTTACAAAATTACAAACGTAATTCTTTGCAAATTTTACTAACTTCTCTCAAGATTTCAACATTAACATATTCATTACCATAGTTAACATATCACTACCACAAAACAATCACGACCCCGAAAGCCACAAATTTAAAATCCTTACCACATTTATTAGATTAATTACATTAACAAAATTACGAACGTAATTTTTTGCAAATTTTACATATCACTTCTATGCCAGTAAGCATCTATACTCGCAATTGTTTCCTAAATCTTTCATCTACACCCTACCTAAAAATCCACATTTATTAAATCAATTACATTTACAAAATTATAAACGTTTCGTTTGCGAATTTTACTAATTTATCTCGAGATTCCAACATTAACACATCACTCCTATGCCAGTAAGCATCTGTACTCACAATAATTTCCTAAATTTTCCATTTTAAAAATCCACATTTATTAGCTCAATTACATTTACAAAATTATAAACGTTTTCTTTGCGAATTTTACTCATTTCTCTCGAAATTTAAACATTAACACATCACTTCTATACCAGTCAGCATCCGTACTCGCAATAATTTCTTAATTTTTCTCTTCATTCCCCTACAGAACACCCTGAAGACCCCAGTTTACACGACTTCAAAGCGTCGCAACGCAATGGGCGTCGGTTTGGTCTTCGAAGCGGACCTCGCCACAACAGAACACATTTCCCACTGGGTCCTCCAAGGCGTCTGTCTGATTTTAAACACAGATTAGCACCCCAAACCCATTCTCCCTCAAGCCTCAGAAAACTTCACCTGCGGTAGGCATAAATTATAAAACGAACTGTCCACGAAATCCTTCACATTCTGCCACTTGACCCAGTGATCATTTTGCAACTGCGCAGGACTCTTCGTTTTTCCAACGAAGTGCGGATCTACGATCAGCAAATATGTGTCTTCACATCCACTATTTACGCCGACAATGCATTTGCTCGAGCAATCTTTGTCGCCACCCATCATTACTGGACTGCCGAATTCTGCAAAGTGTTTCTTTAGGGTCTCGATATGGTTTGGCAGGTCCTTGCCAGCTGAAATATGCAGGATTTTGCTGGGAATATCGAAGGTTTGGTCGATTACGAGGCAAACCTGGAAAAAGGATGAGTTAGTTTGATTTAATTGATGGTGAAGTTGGGGAATGTAGGAAAGTTACCTCAAAACTGCCGATCCAGTCTCGGGATCCAAGGAATGTGGATTCTTTGTCTTCTAAATTGACGAGGGTTGCTTGGATAGTTCTGATGCTCGGGACGTTTTTGGGTAAATGCTGGTTGAAGATGATCCAAGAACAAATTGTCTGGAGAGTTCTGTATCCGCAACCCCAACCCTGACAAATGTAAAATGAATGTTGATTAATACGGTGGGAGAAAAGAATGTTTTGTGTGGTGTAGGTTAAGTAGTTTTGAGTTTAGAATGTTAAGGATCAAACATGTAATGTGGTAATAATGTTTAAGAGATTGTAAATGTCGAGTTAATTATGGAATTAACTCGACGAAATGGAAACATTAAATTTGTTTGAATATATGTTGGAAAATTTGTATATATTTTTAAGTTTAATTCTTTGAAAGTCGAGCGTTTGTGCACAAATCAAAATACAACAATTAAAAAAGTGGATTTATTTATTCATTGCAAAATCGGTTAATTCGATGAAACCGAAACATTAAATTTGTACAAATTTACATTGAAAAGCTTGTATATATTTGTAAGTTTCGTTTTTGAAAGTTGAGCATTTGTGCATTAAAATTATAAAAATTAAAAAAATGGAGTTAATTATTGATTATGTCGCATTTGCGAAATCGATAACTCGACGAAACGAAAGCATTGAATTTGTTCAAATTTACATTGGAAAAATTATATATATTTTAAAGTTTCGTTTTTTGAAAGTTAAGCATTTGTGCACAAATCGAAGTATAAAAATTAAAAAATTGTAAAGGTGGAATTAATTGTTGATTATGTCGCACTTGCGAAATCAATTAACTCAAAGAAACGGAAACATTAAATTTACTTAAATTTATGTTGAAAAATTTGTATGTATTTCTGAGTTTCGTTTATTGAAAGTTAAGCGTTTGTGCATAAATCGGAGCACAAAAATTTAAAAAAATTAAAAAACTGGAGTTAATTATTGATTGCAAAATTGATTAACTCGACGAAACGAAAGGATTAAATTTGTCCAAATTTACATCGAAAAATTTGTATACTATTTAAAGTTTCGTTTTTACAAGTTGAGCATTTGTGCACAAATTGGAGAATAAAAAATTTAAAAAATTTAAAAAGTGGAGTTAATTATTGATTGCGAAATCGATTAACTCGACGAAACGAAAACATTAAATTTGTTCAAATTTACATTGTAAAATTTATATATATTTTTAACTTCAGTTTTTTTTTAATTTGAGCATTTGTGCACAAATTGCAGTATGAAAATAAAAAAAAATAAAAATAAAGTGTCACTCGTGTTAATGTGCAAATGCCTGAATTATATATTTTGGAATTGTGTCAACAAGCGTTTGTCATTAAATCCATCAAAACAGCCGTTAAAAAGTGGAGTTAATTACTTGTGAAATCGTGCATTAAATTTTTTACTAAAACATATGTCACTTTCAGTTTTGCCGTCAAACCTTCGTGAACGTTTCTTAACAACGCAGTGGAATAGTCGATCATATTTGACTACCTAAAACGCACGTGCCTCTGTGCAAACATGAAAGCGTTTATTATTTTATCATTTTCGTCACATGTTCCGAAGCCCTTGGACTTTTTCCGGTAGGTAGAGAAAATGGTAAAACAATAAAAGTACGTAAACGAGAATAAGGCGTCCATTTGAAGACATGCAAACAAAATAAAATAAAATAATTTAAATATAATTATATAAAATAAAATAATTAAAGTATTTTGCAGATTTTGCATCCAACGTCGGACGGAAATTATTAACATTAGAATTGAAATAAAAAAAACCCATCACCGTATGCGTATTTAAATTTATTTTTGGTGTAAGTAAGTTTCCATCTTCTTGGCTGTAGTATGATTAAACAAAGTACTAAACAAAGTTTTGAATATTTTAGAATAATCAATTTTTTTTATTCCAAATGATTTTAATATTAATTTTTAATATGAAATAAAAGTTACTATAAATTTGAAAATAATAAAAATGGTTATAAATTAAAAATTAAGTAATAAATTAAAATTATATTATATTCAGACGTTTATTTCATTGAATAATGAAATAAACGTCGACAAAGAAAAGGACAATTATTTATACTGAAAATTGGTAACGAAGTTTGAGTAATTTTTGTATATGTATTTATAATACTATAAATTAATATATTGACGCGATCGCACGCACATTTATTATTTTATACCACTGTTCTCATAAATATATTTACAATATTCTATATAAATATATTTTCAAGGCCACCAGTGACCGTAGGCACAATTGTTTAGAATAATTTAAATAAAGTGATCATGATGAAACAACTTTTTATTTTTCCCACTTTAAACCAACCTAATTTAAAAAATACACGCTCACCTTCTTTTTTCTCCGTATTCTCAGAGTAACAAAACAAAAATATAACACATTATTTAAAAATACAAGAAATGATCTTGGTACAACCTTGAAAAATGGAAGAAAACATTTTGCTTATCACAGTGACGTTGTAGATAAAAACGATGATAAAAATGCTATGACATTTTAGGTCGATTTTAATACACTTTACATGCAATTGTGTTTTTTACTAATACATAACTTCCATGCTATTTAAAACTCCTATAAATACATGATAATTTTGCATAATTCAGTTTTTTTTGTGCATTCTTTTTTTATACGTTTTTTTACACATTTTACGTAACCCATACGATAACACAAAAATACTTCCAGTGACACACGTAATTTTGCTATAGTACGAAACCTTCATACTATAGTACAAAATACACGGAACCTTCGTGGTATAGTACGATTCCTTCAAAATATTTGCTTTCTTTATATTTTTCTTAAGAAATTTCCTTTTCACGTATTCCAACATGGCACTTTGAAATGAAATATTTCATTGACCAGTTAGCTATGAAAAGTGTGTACAAAATATTTTGCAATTTTTTATGGACAGAGCTTTCGGTAACTGCCCAAGGTGATGAATGTGTGGAAAGCGATTTGCTTGAGATAAGGTTGTTTGTCACAGTTTGACAATAATAATAATAACAAATGGCAGCACCGAATACGTATGCGGCATAATTATCCTACATTATATACAGCTTTTACATAATAATTATTTATATCGTTTATTTATTCAAACATTTAAACCTTCGAAACTTCAAATTTTAAAACTTAAAAATCTTAAAAGAGTCTTAAAATTGACAAATTAATTTCAGTTTTCTCTAAAATTGCAATTTAAACAGCAATTTGTAATTATTTATTACGCATGACCAGTATATTCATCAAAATACAAAGTAGCGCCACTTCTTTTTCACGACAAAAATTTCACTTTAAACAACATGAGACTTTTCACCCCGAGTATACCCGTCGTCGCAAAAAACTGCCATTTTTCATATACACCCATCCCAAACCGCAAACTGCTTAAATAAGCCATGTTAATGTAGCTTAATACAACATTAAATTTTCTCCTTTACCACAATTTTTTTTCCAACTTTTATTATTTCTCGAAACATCCTGACTCTTAGTCCACTGACTTTGACCCAAGTTTAATGTAATTGAGGATAAATAGAAGAAGAACTTTTTATTCTTGCATTGAAGCATATTGAGAACAGACTGCTCTGAAACGTTCGTTAAAAATATTAGGAAAAATAGGGATCAAAGTGGAAAAATGGCGGGCTATGGCATGGCCTGAAATTTTCGGCGGGAAAAATATGCAGAGGACACGATGTGTCCTCACACATAAATAATACATATATAATAAAACGTGTTGTACTTATAAATACTTTATGTTTATCATTACTAACGTCTCGTACTTTATTCTTATTTATATTTCATTGAATTTCATTTTATCATCACTCCTAATTTTTACGAACTTCTTCCGACGCGCCAAAACTCACTTTTCACCAAGATTCACTTTTTACATTTTTTTTCACATTTCTTTTGAATGCATCCAGCTACTATGCCATACCGCCAAAAGTAAAACTTTCTCCACGATTAATACTTAATTTACGCATTAATATAACGGAAGAAAAGGATGTTTTGTTTGTTGGTGTAGGTTAAGGTAATTTTGCGTTACGAATATTAAGCATCAAACATGTAATGTGGTTATAATTATGGATTATGATGCACTTGGGAAATCGATTAAGTGGACGAAATGGAAACATTTAATTTGCTCAAACTTACATTGGAAAATTCATATGCATTTTTAAATTTAATTTTTTAAACGTTGAGCATTTGTGCACTAAAATTAAAAAAATTAAAAAGGTATCGTTAATTATTTGATTATGACGCACTTGCGAAGTCGATAATTCGATGAAACGGAAATATTAAATTTGCTCAAATTTACATTGAAAAATTAGCAAAATACGCGCTGACTAGCGCAAAGGATTTTACTAAAAATGCAAAAAATTAGCCATGAAACCTATTTGCAATCTTGTAAAAATAATTGATATTGGAACAGTGTTTCAATACTTTGGCTTCTAACAACTCTGTGTTACCTTTATTTTGCACGATTTAATCATACTCTGCAGTATTTCATCGCATCGCGATTCTAATATAGCAAAATACGCGGTGACCGGCACAAAAGATTTTACTAAAAATGCAAAAAATTTGCAATCTTGTAACAGTAATTGATATTGGAACGGTTCCTTCAATATTTTGGCTTCTAACAACTCTGTGTTGCCTTTTTTTTGCACGATTTAATCAAACTCTGCAGTATTTAATCGCGGTTCCAACATAGCAAAATACGCGCTGACCGGCACAGAAGATTTTACTAAAAATGCAAAAAATGTGCAATCTTGTAAAAGCAATTGATATTGGAACGGTGCTTTAATACTTTGGCTTCTAACAACTCTGCGTTACCTTAATTTTGCACGATTTAATTATACTTTGCAGCATTTTATCTCATCGCGGTTCTAACATAGCAAAATATGCAAAAGATTTTACTAAAAATGCAAAAAATTTGCAATCTTGTAAAAGCAATTGATATTGGAACGGTGCTTCAATACTTTAGCTTCTAACAACTCTGCGTTACCTTTATTTTGCACTATTTAATCAAACTCTGCACTATTTCATCGCATCGCCGTTCTAGCATAGCAAAATATGTGGTGACCGGCATAAAAGATTTTACTAAAAATACAAAAAATGTGCAATCTTGTAAAAGCAATTGATATTGAAACGGTGCTTCAATACTTTGGCTTCTAACTCTGCGTTACCTTTATTTTGCTCAATTTAATCAAACTCTGCACTATTTTATCACATCGCGGTTCTAATATAGCAAAATACGCGCTGACCGGCGCAAAAAAATTACTAAAAATGCAAAAAATTTGCAATCTTGTAAAAGTAATTGATATTGGAACAGTGCTTCAATACTTTGGCTTCTAACTCTGCGTCACCTTCATTTTGCATGATTTAATCAAACTCTGCAGTATTTCATCGCGGTTTTAATATAGAAAAATACGCGGCAACCGGCGCAAAAAATTTTACTAAAAATGCGAAAAATTCGGCATGAAGCTTATTTGCAATCTTGTAAAAGCAATTGATATTGAACCGGTGCTTCAATACTTTGGCTTCTAGCAACTCTGTGTTACCTTTATTTTGCACGATTTAATCAAACTCTGCACTACTTCATCGCATCGCGGTTCTAATATACCAAAATACGCGCGGACCGTCACAAAAAATTTTACTAAAAATGTGCAATGCCTGTTAAACACAGTTTCATTTTTGACACACCCTGCATTTATCCATTAACCGCTACGCCACGAATTAAAGACACCATATCCCACTGCACACCCCCACAACCACCTTTTCCACAACCATCTCCTTCCTCCTCATCCGCCTCATTCAACTTTCCCGCGCACATGACGTCACCATCGACATATTGCCACCGTCGAACCTAACCAAACACCAGCACCCAGCACCTCAAACCCACGACCCGAGATGCGCACATCAAACCTACCCACCGCAATCAGTACCTCCAAACCCGCGTGTCGTTCTCGTGAAATGTGAAATTTTGCGACATCCGCAGGTAGGAACCTGTGACCGATGCCTCACGAATGCCTGCGGAATCGTGGCGTCACCTGTCAGGCGGCTCGAAACGGCGACAGATAAGACTTTCTGCGTCGTCGTGCGTCGAGACTGGCATGTGGTCAAGGGCCCTGTGCCTCGGACTTTTCTTCATCACGCTCAAATACACGGTCTACGGATATACGCTGTGGCGCTACTCAAAGCCGCAGGAAGAAACGAAGCCGAGGGACGCACGTTGATTCTGGGTTAGTGCGACGCATTTTTTGGAAGACGCAGAAGAGTGGTGCAAGACGCGCAGGTGAAAGGCGGGTAAATGTTTTGATAGGTGGATTGTGGGGGTGTGGAGATGTGGGGTGGTTATGTGCTTTTGGGGTTGGGTGAAATTGAAGAGTTGAAGGTGAAGGGTGTTTAACATTAAATATATCGGTAGTTTAGACCTACCTATTATTATGGAGCCAATTGACGAAGTATGGGATAAACGTTGATTTTGGGAAAGAAATTCGGAATTTGTTAAAGCGAGAAATTGAATAATTGGGTGATAATAATGAAAGGAGGGTTTTAAAGGAAATTTTGGAAGGAGTCATGTGACCGCGTTTGGTATGTTTAGTGTTAAAATTGCGGTGAGATAATCGACAATGCGTAAATTTATGCAAATACATTGATAAAAATGTAAAATTCTCGTTTAAAAATTGACAATATTTAAATTTATCGGATTTAATCGTACTGCTTGGAAATTAACAATATTTAAGTGCAAATAATTTAAAATTGCCGCTTAATAATCGACAATGCATAAAGGTTTGAAAAAAAATTCAGAAATATACAAAATTCTCGTTTAAAAATTTAGAATAATTACATTTTACGGATTTAATAGTACTACTTGAAAGTTAGTAATATTTGAGTGAAGAGAATTTAAAATTGCCGCTTGATAATCGGCAATGTCTAAATTTATGAAAATAAATTCACAAAAATATAAAATTCTCGTTTAAAAATTGACAATATTTAAATTTATCGGATATAATCGTACTGCTTGGAAATTAACAATATTAAAATTTATCGGATTTAATCGTAGTGCTTGAAAAAATTAGCAATATTTAAGTGAAAATAATTTAAAATTGCCGCTTGATAATGGACAGTGTCTAAAAGTATGAAAATACATTAATAAAAATACAAAATTCTCATTTAAAAATTGACAATATTTAAATTTATCGGATTTAATCGTACTGTTTGAAAATTAGCAATATTTAAATAAAGGTAATTTAAAATTCCCGCTTGATAATCTATAATGTCCAAATTTATGGAAATGCATTCACAAAAATACTAAATTCTTGTTTAAAAATTGACAGTATTTAAATTTATCGGATTTAATCGTAGTGCTTGAAAATTAGCAATATTTAAGTGAAAATTATTTAAAATTGCCGCTTAATAATCTACAATGCCTAAACTTATGGAAATACATTCACGAAAATACAAAATTCTCATTTAAAAATTGACACTATTTAAATTTATCGGATGTAATCGTACTGCTTGGAAATTAACAATATTTAAATTTATCGGATTTAATCGTAGTGCTTGGAAATTAATAATATTTAAGTGAAAATAATTAAAAATTGCCGCTTGATAATGGACAGTGTCTAAAGATACGAAAATACATTAATAAAAATACAAAATTCTCGTTTCAAAATTGACAGTATTTAAATTTATCGGATTTAATCGTACTGCTTGAAAATTAACAATATTTAAATTTATCGGATGTAATCGTAATGCTTGGAAATTAGCAATATTTATGTGGAGAGAATTTAAAATTGCCGCTTGATAATTGACAGTGCCTAAACTTATAGAAATAGATTCACAAAAATATAAAATTCTCGTTTAAAAATTGACAATATTTAAATTTATTGGATTTAATCGTAGTGCTTGGAAATTAGCAATATTTAAATGAAGATCATTTGAAATTGCCGCATGAAAATCAACAATGCCTGAATTTATGGAAATAGATTCATAAAAATTGAAAATTCTCATTTAAAAATTGACAATATTTAAATTTATTGGATTTAATCGTAGTGCTTGGAAATTTACAATGTTTAAGTGAAGACCATTTAAAATTGCCGCGTGATAATCGATAATTCCTAAAAGTACGGAAATACATTCACAAAAATATAAAATTCTCGTTTAAAAATTGATAATATTTAAATTTTACGGGTCTAGTCGTATTGCTTGAAAATGAGCAATATTTAAGTGATAATCATTTAAAATTTCCGGTCGATAATGGATAGTGTCTAAAGGTATAAAAATACATTAATAAAAATACAAAATTCTCGTTGCAAAATCGACAATATTTAACTTTATTGGATTTAATCGTACTGTTTGAAAACTAACAATATTAAGTGAAAATCGTTTAAAATTACCGCCTGATAATCGACAATACATAAAACTATGAAAACACATTCACAAAACTATAAAATTTTCGTTTAAAAATTGACAATATTTAAATTGATCGGATTTAATCGTACTGCTTGAAAATTAGCAATATGTAAGTGAAGATCATTTAAAATTACCGCGTGATAATCGACAATACATAAAGATATGACACAATACATTCGCAAAAATATAAAGTTAAAGGAAAATCGCGTGGTTTAAAAATGAAGTTAAGTATGAACAATGTATTTCAATATTTCACTGTTTGGAAAGCACATATTAGTGCAGTTTGTATAAATCATGGAATTAAAAATAAACGACATAATTAGGTCTTTTTGTAGTTTATGCGAAATGTCAAATTAAAGATAAAACGTATCGTTTGAAAATTAAGTTAAAAATGAATAATATACCTTAGTATTTTATTAATTTGCATAAAATTAAAGTTAAAAGTAAACAACGCAATTAAGTCTTTGCAGTTCACACGAAATGTAAAATTAAAAAAAAAATCGCCTCATTTAAAAATTAAATTAAAAATTAATAATGTATTTTAATATTTTACTAGTCTGCATCAAATATGAAATTAAAATTAAACAATACAATTAAGTCTTTTTGCAATTTACGCGGAATTTAAAATTAAAGATAATTTACATAAGTTAAAAATTAAATTAAAAATAAATAACACATTTTAGTATTTTTTTCAAAGCATAGTAATGTTTAAGACAACAGTTTTATTTGGGAACTAAATTTTTTACTCACTTTAACTGAATTTATTTAAGGGACTTGATTAAAAACTAAATTTTACAAAAGCAACAAAATTCATCTACTTGATGAATTACAATCAACACCAGTTTAAGACTGGCTAAATAACAAACCAAAACTACAGAAAATTAAAACGCAACGCGTTAGTAAACAAAAAGTGAGAGGTCCCCCATTCATGTCACGTGACTACGTTTGTCTAAGAAATCGAACACAACATAAATGGCGGGATATAAAATACAAAATCTCTCAAATCGATTAACACCGCAAACGTTATATTTTTAAATTATTCGTTTTATTTTAAATATGATTTCAATCTTTATTTAAATATTAAATTTCAACTTCAAACACTTTGAAACTCAAACATTATAAAAATGTAGTGAGAGTTCCCCCATTCACGTCACGTGACTACGTTTGTCTAAGAAATCGAACGCAACAAAAATGGCGGGATATAAAATACAAAATTTCTCAAATCGATTGACACCGCAAACGAACTATTTGTTTTATTTTAAATATAATTTCAACCTTTATTTAAATATTAAATTTTAACTTCAAACACTTTGAAACTCAAACATTATAAAAATGTAGTGAGAGTTCCCCCATTTATGTCACGTGACTACATTTGTCTAAGAAATCGAACGCAACAAAAATGGCGGGACATAAAATACAAAATTTCTCAAATCGATTAACACCGCAAATGAACTATTCGTTTTATTTTAAATATAATTTCAACCTTTATTTAAATATTAAATTTAAACTTCAAACACTTTGAAACTCAAACATTATAAAAATGTAGTGAGAGTTCCCCCATTTATGTCACGTGACTACATTTGTCTAAGAAATCGAACGCAACAAAGATGGCGGGATATAAAATACAAAATTTCTCAAATCGATTAACACCGCAAACGAACTATTTGTTTTATTTTAAATATAATTTCAACCTTTATTTAAATATTAAATTTAAACTTCAAACACTTTGAAACAATTTCTCAAATCGATTGACACCGCAAACTATTTGTTTTATTTTAAATATAATTTCAACCTTTATTTAAATATTAAATTTGAACTTCAAACCCCTCGACACGCTACATCATAAAAATTTTGCAGTGAAGTTTATCGCATCATTTTTGAACAGGACATGTAACATTTTGTACTTTTCTGCTGACACTTTTCCGAAATCTTATGTCGTCGATATAAGCGATTGTTGAAACATTGAAACAAAGCAGCGACGACCAGCCTAGATATGACGTTGTTAACGTACGACTTGCTTTGTTTTCGAACGGCACAAAAGAGAACACGCAGAAGGAGTGAGACACTTGAGATAGCGGGCGATTTATAAAATTGCCGACCAGTGATATTATTCTAAGAAGAAGGAGAGAATATGACTTGCTATCACATTCTGGCACTAAGCGCATTGAAACACATGTAGAAACGCATGAATGAATTTTATTATTATTAGAAACGCACTTTTATTTTTGTTGTATGGACCGTTTATTTTGAAAGTGGTGTAAGTCCATTTTCTCTTGTTTCGAGAAAATTAAAGGTTAGCATATCTGTTAATTAAAAAATGTAGGCAAATTATATGAAGTCCGGCAATGTTTCTACTGATTTATCAATATGTAATTTGGTAATATAAATTTGTTTTAGGCGAATTTGGCTAAACTAATGTATATTTACTGATTGCAAATGGACTTACACCACTTTCAAAATTAGACAATTGTAAAAATGGTTTAATTTCAAATTTGAAAAATCAAATATCACTTAAAATATACTTCAGATTAATCATTAGTCATTTCTTAATCGCGTCGCTGAGTGACTTTAAGTTAAATCAATAGAAATATACTAATCTTTTGATTTAATGGATTTATTTTAAATAATTACCTTGAATGTTTCACCGAACGACTTAAATTCCAATAATCTAAAATTTCTTCATCTTTGCAATGAAGGGCCTTCATTAAAATAAATTCACATTTATTTAGTATTCTGCAGAATAGATTTAATTGCTATTCTAAGGTATTCAGCGACCGTGTAATTAAACTGGTTTCCTTTGAATAATTAGTCATTTCTTAATTGTATCGCTGAATGACTTGAAGTTAAATCGTTTATATGAAATTATGAAGTTTATATGAAATTATACATTTTAGGAGGAAAATAAAAGAAGTAATCTAAACTAGTAACTCTTGACACATAATATAAAACAAATGTAAAATGGCACGCTACTGAAAATTGGACTTGTACTATCTTCATAATCAATGATTATGCAATTTCTTGTACTGACCAATTTTAATTTGTACAAAACATGGGCATTTTTTAAGAAATTAAATACTAAGTAGTTATACATAAAAAGTTTACATTAAATTAAGCATAAATTGCATGATATTCCATTTTTTTTTAAATGGATTTACACCACTTTCAAAATAAACAGTCCATATCGCATGTTTGCTGTGAAAAAGTTTATATTTCTACTACTTTCGTACATCTAGTATTTCGTATTTAAAGCAAAGGCGTTAAGTCAAAATGATGAAGAACTTTTTTGCAATGTTTTGGTTGTGAAACGAATGTGAGATATAGTAAATGATTTTGTTTTGTGTGGAATGGTGCACGTGGTATGTTGTAATAAATTGCATTAGCAGTATTCTAATACGTCAGATGACAGTGTTGATATATTCATCATTATGTAAGTGCGTGAATGCAATTATGTTCATATAGTAAATAGCGGGATTGTTAATACTGGAGTGAGGGAACGTAATACATATTCTATTCTTGTTATACTGAATGATATCACTATAAACATTTTGTTACAATATATGATATTACCAATATTTCAATATACGCATACAATTGTATAAATACATTAGCTGCCAGAGTCACGAATAGTATTCTTGCTTTCATAAATTGAAAAGTCTTCTCTTACACATTAATACAAAGAAAATTAATTTAATGATTTAAAAAATATTGACATTCACTCAACCTGCGCCGTTTTTTTTTACCCTTTCGAGACTGTTGGGAGACATATGTCCTAGTCAAGTTTAATCGTACATTGTAACTATGAATGTATTAAACTTTCGTGCATGTTGCTTCATGGTGATTGGGTCTCTATTGTTACATTCCTTAAAATCGCACACCATATCAGTGCTGTAACACCATTTGTAGGTAGTTTTCAAAAAGTGATTACGGTATATAGTTAAAATGAGCCGGTAAGTTTTTTGCTTTGTATTTTATTAGCCCATATATATCCCAGTCGTCTTTCAAACTGGGATAAAGATAACCCAGCAGTCGTACAGCTTCTAAATCCTGTTTTTATATTACTTTTCTTGCTATTACATATAATACATCGTATGTGTATCAATTCAGAATAAATTTTGTCATAATCAAATTTTGTCATTACAAGACTAATGGGGCATATATGTCTCAGGCTTTAACTTTGCACTGGTGTAAAAAGAATCATTTTTTTTGCTTTTACCCTATTATAACAAATAAATTTTCCACCTGCAGTATCGGAAATGTAACCTGCCTTTTTTATTTTCTCTTCTACGCTTGGAACGTGTCATTTATCTTTAGTCATCTTTAATGTTCTTAATTTTCACACTTTTTTATCTATACTTTTTGAATAATCTACACATAATAATTGTTATACACTTGTCCCAGGCTTTTAATATTCTTTATATTCACACATTTATTACCTATACTGTCTGAACAACCTACACAAAATAATTACTACACACTTGTTCCAGGCTTTAAATTTGCACTGACATAAAAAAAATCATTGTACTCCTACACCCTGTTATAACAACTACATTTTTCACCTGCAGCATGAGAACTGTAACCTGCGTCTTTCATTTTCTCTTCTACGCTTGGGTCGTGTCATTCATCTTTAGTCATCTTTAATGTTCTTAATTTTCACACTTTATTACCTGTAATTTTTGAATAACCTATACAAAATAATTGCTACACGCTTGTTCCAGGCTTTAAATTTGCACTGACATAAAAAAAATCATTTTCTTCCTTTCACCCTATTATAACGACTAAATTCTTTACCTGCA
The DNA here is from genome assembly GCA_033815515.1 of Cryptocheilus praepositus. NCBI lineage: Eukaryota > Metazoa > Arthropoda > Insecta > Hymenoptera > Pompilidae > Cryptocheilus > Cryptocheilus praepositus. Next base: position 116,877 of record JAWWQZ010000151.1, read on the forward strand.
ATATCACAATTTTTCACTCGGATTGTGTCATTCATCTTTAGTTATTTTTAAAGTTCTTAATTTTCACACTTTATTACCTATACTTTCTAAACAACCTAGACAAAAAAATTGTTATACACTTATCCCAGGCTTTTAATATTCTTAACTTCCACACTTTATTACCTATACTTTCTGAACAACCTATACAAAAAAATTGTTATACACTTGTCCCAGGCTTTTAATATTCTTGACTTGCACACATTATTACCTATACTTTCTGAACAACCTACACAAAATAATTGTTATATACCTATCCCAGGCTTTTAATATTCTTAACTTCCACACTTTATTATCTATACTTTTAGAACAACCTACACAAAACAATTGCTATATACTTGTCCCAGTATTTAAATTTGCACTGACATAAAAAATCATTTTTTTTTCCTTTACTCTATTATAACAACCAAATTCTTCACCTGCAATACCACAGTTCTACGCTTGGATTGTGTCATTTATCTTAAATCTTTAACGTTTTTAATTTTCACACTGCATTACCTATACTTTCTGAACAACCTACACAAAATAATTATTATATACTTATCTCAGGCTTTAAATTTGCACTAACATAAAAAAAATCATTTTCTGTCCTTTACCCTATTACAATTGCCAAATTTTTCACCTGCAATATCACAATTCTACGCTTGGATCGTGTCATTTATCTATAGTCATCTTTAATGTTCTTAATTTTCACACTTTATTACCTATACTTTTTGAACAACCTACACAAAATAATTGCTATACACTTGTCCCAGGCTTTAAATTTGCACCGACATAAAAAAAATCATTTTTTTCCTTCACTCTATTACAACGACCAAATTCTTCACCTGCAATACCATAATTCTACGCTTGGGTCGTGTCATTTATCTATAGTCAACTTTAATGTTCTTAATTTTCATACTTTAATAACTACAGTTTCTAATCAAACTACACAGAATAATTATTATATAATTCTCCCAGACTTTAAATTTGCATTTTTTTCCCGCACCCTATTACCATGATCAAATTCTTCACCTGCAATATCACAAATCTGCGCTTGGGTCGTGCCATTTATCTATAGTCATCTTTAATGTTCCTAACTTCCACACTTTATTACCTATACTTTTTAAACAACCTTTAAAAAGTAATTGTTATCAACTTGCCCCAAGCTTTTAATGTTCTTAATTTTCACACCTTATTACCTATCTTTTCTGAACAACCTACACAAAATAATTGTTATATACCTATCCCAGGTTTTTAATGTTCTTAATGTTCAAACTTTACTACCTATACTTTTTGAGCAACCTCCACAAAATAATTCTAAAACACTTATCACAGGCTTTTAATGTTCTTAATTTTCACTCTTTATTACCTATACTTTTCGAACAACCTACACAAAATAATTGTTGTATACCTATCCCAGGCTTTCAATATTCTTAATGTTCACACTTTATTACCCATACTTTGGAGCAACCTACACAAAATAATTTTTATACACTTATCACAGGCTTTTAATGTTCTTAATTTTCACTCTTTATTACCTATACTTTTTGAACAACCTACACAAAATAATTGTTATATACCTGTTCCAGGTTTTCAATGTTTTTAATTTTCACACTTTATTACCTATACTTTTTGAACAACCTACACAAAATAATTGTTATACACTTGTCCCAGGCTTTTAATGTTCTTAATTTTCACACTTTATTACCTATACTTTGGAGCAACCTACACAAAATAATTCTTATACACTTATCATAGGCTTTTAATGTTCTTAATTTTCACTCTTTATTTTTCTCTCTTCTCTTTCTAGCAACCTACACAAAATAATTGTTGTATACCTATCCCAGGCTTTTAATATTCTTAATTTTCACACTTTAATACCTATACTTTTTGAACAACCTACACAAAATAATTGTTATATACCTATCCCAGGCTTTTAATGTTCTTAATTTTCACACTTTATTACCTACACTTTCTAAACAACCTACACAAAATAATTGTTATATACTTCTCCCAGGCCTCAAATTTTCACTGACACAAAAAAAATCATTTTCCGTCCCCCACCCTATTACAACGCCTAAATTCTTCACCTGCAATATTACAATTCTACGCTTGGGTCGTGTCATTTATCTTTAGTCATCTTTAATGTTCTTAATTTTCACACTTTATTACCTATACTTTTTGAACAGCTAAACTACAAAAAATAATTGTTATACACTTGTCCCAGGCTTTTAATGTTCTTAATTTTGATACTTTACTACCTACACTTTTTGAACAACCTACACAAAACAATCGTTATATACTTGTCTCAGGCTTTAAATTTGTACTGACATAAGAAAAACATTATTGCCCTTCACCCTATTATAACAACCAAATTCTTCACCTGCAATATCACAATTTTACGCTTAGATTGTGTCATTTAACTTTAGACATCTTTAATGTTCTTAACTTCCACACTTTGTTACCTATACTTTTTGAGCAACCTACACAAAATAATTCATATACACTTATCCGAGGTTTTTAATGTTCTTAATTTTCACACTTTATTACCTATACTTTCTGAACAACTTACACAAAAAAATTGTTATATACCTATTCCAGGCTTTCAATGTTTTTAATTTTCACACTTTATTACTTATCCTTTTTGAACAACCAACACAAAATAATTATTATACACTTGTCCCAGACCTCAAATCTTCACTGACACAAAAAAAGTAATTTTCTGTCCTCCATCCTATTACAACGCCTAAATTCTTCACTTGCAATATTACAATTCTATGCTTGGGTCGTGTCATTTATCTATAGTCATCTTTAATGTTCTTAATTTGCACACTTTAGTACTTATACTTTTTGAACAACCTACACAAAATAAATATTATACACTTATCCCAGGTTTTAAATGTTCTCGATTTTCACACTTTATTACCTATACTTTTTGAACAACTTACACAAAATAATTCTTATATACTTGTTCCAGGCTTTTAAGATTCTTAATTTTCACACTTTATTACCTATACTTTTTAAACAACCTGCACAAAATAATTGTTATATGCCTATCCCAGGCTTTTAATGTTCTTAATTTTCACACTTTATTACCTATCCTTTCTGAACACCTTACACAAAATAATTGCTATACACTCGTCCCAGGCTTTTAATATTCTTAATTTTCACACTCTATTACCTATACTTTCTGAACAACATACACAAAAAAATTGTTATATACCTATCCCAGGCTTTTAATGTTTTTAATTTTCACACTTTATTACCTATCCTTTTTGAGTAACCAACACAAAATAATTATTATATACTTGTCCCAGGCCTCAAATTTTCACTAACACAAAAAGAAACCATTTTCCGTCCTCCACCCTATTACACCCCTAAATTCTTCACCTTCATCCCTTTACCCTCTTCCATCCTCCCCAAAGTCCCGTCTAAACTAAACACACCCCCATATTCACCCACCCACACCCGCACATCCTCCAGGATCGCCAATCCTCCAGTATGAAAACATTCCACAGTCCGTATTCTCTTTCACGCATCTCTCACTCCACAGAGCCCCGCCGTCCAAAAGCCTCCGCCAACAAGCCACCTAAAGAAAGCGCACCGAAGTATGAATGACTCACTCCGCGAACTAGACTGTGACACGTTCCCTGGAAAACAAAGCTCAGTCCCGAGCCGTATCATCTAACAAGAAAACAGAGACCCCAGCCCCCGAGGCGTCCATCAATTTTCTGGGAGGGAGCAAAATGACGAGGACTCCAGTCTTGCAGTCCGTAAGTCGATTAGTGTCTATTTCTGCCAAGTTCTATCCAGTTAGCGCTAATCGCTTCCCGACCCGTCAAGATGACTTGACAGCAAACGCGGAAAACAGGTCGGCATCGATTTGGGTTCGAAAGTTGGCCGAGTCGAAAATTTGCGGGGACCCCGGGAGTCCCTGGTCCGCGTCGTTTGCTTTTCTTAAGAAAGTTGAGGTTATGTTGGCGTAATGGGCAGGTTTCGTAAGTCAGCAGCAATTTCTGGGGACCCGCGTTGAAATGGGACAATAATCAAGAAGGGACCTGTCAAAACAAGATGTCCACGTAGTGGCGACGGTGTTTTGGACCTCGGGATTATTTTGATATTGACGCGCAACTTGGGGGGAGGATGCACACTTTCTAGTTGGGGATTCGTTAATGGGAGAACTGGAGCGAGGCTTTTAATTGCAGGCACTCTCTAATGGCTTTCACTGTTTCGTTTGGTGTGAGATGCAGTATGGTTTAGATAGGCGGTTATTATTAGCTATCGGCAGACCTTGACCTAGAGAGTGATAAGGCGGAGGTAATTGAAAGCGGAGGGTAACGGGGCTTGTGTCTGTTGACAGTGAAAGTAGAAATGGTTCGCGTGTGAAGTTCGGAAGACTTGGGAACTATGTTTGGTGCAGAGCCTGAACACATGGTATCCGAAGGCTGGCCTACCTACGACTCGACCAGTATGAGCATACAGATGAGTACGATGGTACCTAATGTCAGCTCTGCGATGGACGACGACGATCATTTTTGCAAGCTTATATTGTACAAGGAAATACAAAATTCAAGGTACAAAATCGTCTTACAACTCTTACAACTACTAACATTCGCTTCGATATAACATTTCTACGTTTTCTTTCAGAGTGCGGATATGGGATATTCTGATACTGGTCCCGAATTTATTGTTCCTTCTGTTTATCGCGATCAGATTCAACCGCGCCAGGCTTAAATTACGTGCAACGAGTAGTCCAATATTTTTAGCCTTTTACGGACTCGTCATTTGTAATGTTGTGATATCGGTGATACGCTGTGTTGTGTCGATGAGTGTCAACGCGGCAGCCACTGTCGGTGGTAAGGCGGATAAGGTGCTATGGGTCACAGTGCGATTTTTCCTTTTGTCTACGGAGATGAGTGTGCTGATATTTGGCTTAGCCTTTGGTAAGTATTTATTCATATCGCAACTCAGCGTTCGATTGGATTAACACATAATTTTTCTTACTTTCTTTTTAGGACACTTGGATAGTCAGTCAAGTATTCGTAGAGTATTAACGGCCACCTCTTTCATAGCTTTGGCATTCACCATAACCCAAGGAACTCTCGAGCTCGTTTTACCAGATGACACATTCCATATTCCCAGTAGAGATTTTTACGTGTTCGGTCACGGGGGTATGATGTTTTGGTTCTGCAGCAGTCTTGTTTTTACTACGGTGAGTCTCTAGTTACAATTATTAGAACCTTATAATGAAAGCGCTAATGGAATTTTCTCGCATGGACATCTTCAGATATATCTCTTCATACTAATACTGCCATGGACACGGTTGAGGGACCGTCTAGCAGTTCCAAGTAAGTCGCTCTACTATTCTTACCCATCCAAACCTTCGTTGGATCTTTCGCAATCATCTTGAATTGTTTATATTTCAGCGCGTAAAAGTTTTTACGTTTACGCCGGTACCCTGGCAACCCTAAATTTAGTCCAGTCGATCGGTGCCGGCTTTTTAAACTACACCCAAAATCCTGTCGGCCTGTGCATCGTCGACTTCACGGCAGCGGTCTACTTGACACTCTTCACCCCTCTGGTCTACCATACATTCCTCTCAGAATTCTTTGGGTAAGTTCCACAATCCAATTTAAAGTTCCATAATCCAATTCCAATTTAAAATCCAGTTCCAATTTAAAGAATCACACAAACCACAAGGCCCAGCCAAGTTTCCCCAGAAACTCACTTATCATTCCTGAGCATCTAGCGTCTTATTTAACCGTTTGGATCCTATATTCAGAAAGTCTTGTCGAGAAGTACCAAGCACCTCAATAGCGCTTGCTTTAATTTATGTCGAAAAACGTCAAATGGGGGAACAGCGGTTGTGTTTATCAAAGAAATATAATTTAATCCTTTTAGTGAGCGAAAAAAAGGTGCCTATGCGAAGATAATTGGTCGAATTTCACGATTTTACTAGGGTTTGGAAAAAGGTTCATAAAAACCAAACAAAAAATAATATTTACATAATTAATACTTTGACTGCTGACCGGCGCAAGAGATTTTATTGAAGATCCAAAATATTCGCAATTGGTAGCAATAATTATTTTATAAATGCAGTTATTGTTAGAATAGTGACGCGATTCTTTGGTCTCCAATACCTGCACATTATTTACATTTTGCATAATTCAATCAAAGGCTGTAGTATTTCATAGCATCGCCGTTCTAATACGGCAATTTACGCATGGCAGTCAAAGTGTTAAGAAAGCAGTATATTAAGGACGAAATAGAGAATAAAACAATGACACTAATTTTTCTATATTCACTGAAAATTATATAAATAGCAAAGGTATAAATGATCATGAAGAAAATAAAAATTGAGTTCTCTCTTATAAAACGTATTTGCACATATGAAAAGTCATCTTTTCATCATAACTTTATATAGACCGTTTATTACAAAGTATATACTTTGCATTTCCAAAATATTTTGTAACAAAATATATGATATTGCATAAAAATAATTTGATGCATTGTGCAGTACCGATGCTAAGGAAATTACAAAATTTATTAACACGATAATTAACTATTTTAGTGCCAGGCGAAAAAGAGGTACCTATGCAAAAATAACCGGGCGAATTTCACGATTTTACTAGGGTTTGGAAAAAGGTTCATAAAAACTAAACAAAAAATAATATTTACATAATTAAAAAAGCAGTATATTAAGGACGAAATAGAGAATAAAACAATGACAGTAATTTTTCTATATTTATTGAAAATTATATAAATAGCAAAGGTCTAAATGATCATAAAGAAAATAAAAATTGAGTTCTCTCTTACAAAACGTATTTGTACATACGAAAAGTCATCTTTTCATCATAACTTTATATAGACCATTTATTACAAAGTATATACTATGCATTTCCACAATATTTTGTAATAAAATATATAATATTGCATAACAATAAATTGATGCATTGTGCAGTAGCGACGCTAAGAAAATTACAAAACTTATTAATGCGATAATTAATTATTTTAGTGCCGGGCGAAAAAGAAGTGCCTATGCGAAAATAACCGGCCGAATTCTACTAGGGTTTGGAAAAAGATTCATAAAAACCGAACAAAAAATAATATTTAGATAATTAAAAAAGCAGTACATTAAGGGTGAAATAGAGAATAAAAGAATGACACTAATTTTTCTATATTCATTGAAAATGATATAAATAACAACGGTATAAATGATCGTAAAGAAAATGAAAATTGAGTTCTGTCTTATAAAACGTATTTGCACATACGAAAAGTCATCTTTTCATCATGAACTTATATAGACCATTTATTATAAAGTATATATTTTGCGTTTCAAAAATATTTTGTAACAAAATATATAATATTGCATAACAATAATTTGATGCATTGTGCAGTAGCGACGCTAAGGAAATTACAAGACTTATTAACGCGATAATTAACTATTTTAGTGCCAGGCGAAAAAGTGCCTATGCAAAGATAACCGACCGAATTTCACGATTTTACTAGGGTTTGGAAAAACGTTCATAAAAACCAAACAAAAAATAATATTTACGTAATTAAAAAAGCAGTATAGGACGAAATAGCGAATAAAACAATGACACTGATTTTTCTATATTCATTGAAAATTATATAAATAACAAAGGTATAAATGATCATAAAGAAAATAAAAATTGAGTTCTCTCTTATAAAACGTATTTGCACATACGAAAAGTCATCTTTTCATCATAACTTTATATAGACCATTTATTACAAAGTATATACTTTGCGTTTCCACAATATTTTATAACAAGATAAATAATATTGCATAATAAAAATAAAAAATAACTCCAAGGTACATGGTAGGCACTGGACAGATTATCTCTTCCGAAATAAGTAATTGTCGTAGGTAATATAAAGTTAAGCCAAAAAACTATTTTTTTTAATTCTCTCCTAATGAAATTAGACCATTTATAAGGTTCATAAAAACCAAACAAAAAATAATATTTACATAATTAAAAAAGCAGCATATTAAGGACGAAATAGAGAATAAAACAATGACACTAATTTTTCTATATTCATTGAAAATTATATAAATAGCAAAGGTATCATAGGATCGTAAAGAAAATTGATTTCTCTCTTACAAAAGGTATTTGCACATACGAAAAGTCATATTTTCATCATAACTTTATATAGACCATTTATTAAAAAGTATATACTTTCCATTTACAAAATCTTTTGTCACAAAATATATAATATTGCATAATAGAAATAAAGAATAACTCCAAGGTGCATGGTAAGCACTGGACTGATTATCTCTTCCGAAACAAGTAATTGTTATAGGTAATATAAAGTTAAGCGCAAAAACTATTTTTTTTAATTCTCTCCTAATAAAATTCGACCATTTATAAGGTTCATAAAAACCAAACAAAAAATCATATTTACATAATTAAAAAAAGCAGTATATTAAGGACGAAATAGAGAATAAAACAATGACACTAATTTTTCTATATTCATTGAAAATTATATAAATAGCAAAGGTATCATAGGATCATAAAGAAAATTGATTTCTCTCTTACAAAACGTATTTGCACATACGAAAAGTCATTTTTTCATCATAATTTTATATAGACCATTTTTTACAAAGTATATACTTCACATAATAAAAATAAAGAATAACTCCAAGGTACATGGTAGGCACTGGATTGATTATCTCTTCCGAAACAAGTAATTGTTATAGGTAATGTAAAGTTAAGCCGAAAAACTATTTTTTTAAATTTTCTCCTAATGAAATGAGACCATTTATAAGGTTCATAAAAACATAACAAACAACAATATTTACATAATTAAAAAAGCAGTATATTAAGGACGAAATAGAGAATAAAACAATGATACTAATTTTTCTATATTCTTTGAAAATTATATAAATAGCAAAGGTATCATAGGATCATAAAGAAAATTGATTTCTCTCTTATAAAACGTATTTACACATACGAAAAGTCATCTTTTCATCATAACTTTACATAGACCATTTTTTACATAGTATATACTTTACATAATAAAAATAAAGAATAACTCCAAGGTACATGGTAGGCACTGGCCTGATTATCTCTTCCGAAACAAGTAATTCTTATAGGTAATGTAAAGTTAAGCCGAAAAACTATTTTTTTAAATTCTTTCCTATGAAATTAGACCATTTATAACGCATTATAAATTTGTTTTGAGATAGAGTTCTCTCGTAATGTAAATAGTGAAGCGCTACAAAGTGCAGTAAAGGCCAATATATCGGTTTCTGGCACTAAAAGGGTTAAAGTAATGAAAATTAGAGACCAAACGTTTTGCTCACATGGTTCACACCAAAAGAGTAACTATGCGAAGAATAATTATCACCAAAATTATGCGCGTATCTTGACTTTTCGACATGAAACCTGAACAGGACTCAAACGGTTAAACGCCCCATTATTCAACCTTCGTGTACCTGACTTTATGCATTGTCTTTCAGAGTCTCGCAGCCCTCAATAATGTTCTCATACAAGGCTCAAGTGGACGACGCGATGGACGAGGACACGGTCTCTCTACCTCATCAGCAAAGCTTCTCGTCGTTAAAGACGGACAGCGATTACATATACCAGGTCCATACTCCATCTATACACATGCCTCTTTACGATCCGCAAGCATCAAAGCCATCTCCCTCGAAGCAAAGAGCCTCTCTATATTCCCTAACGTCGACAAAGGACTCGAAGAGTAGTAGCACGAACGTGTACAGCTCCCAAGCGACACTATACCGCTCGACCTCCGGTCTGCGAAACTTCGCCCGCCGGCTTAGCACTGACAAAAGCTCCCCCGACCTGGCGAACTACCCCCTCACCAGGTCCGACACCTTCGCCGGTGCCCAAAAGAGCTCGCCCGACCTCAGATTCTCGAACCCCACCTGGACCCCGGGTCCAGGTACCCGCACGAAGTTCGCCAGCCCCAGCGGGGCCTCGAATTTCATTCTGTCGTCGAACACCGCGAGTAACATGATTTACAAGCCAGACGAGCGCGCGTTCGAGCAGAGGAAGAGCAGTCTGGGAAGCGCGATCAACGCTTTCACGTCTCTGGAAAGAGACGCCAAAGCCTCCGAGGAGAACCTCTCTTCTCCCGGGGACCCTACAAAGTCGCTTCACGAACTGCCCGGCCTGCCTCCGCTAGAAAACACGCTGCGTTCGATTCTGGACAGCGGGACCGACACTGGCGACGTGAAATTTTCCCCGGCAAAAGTTCCCCCGGTAAAGCCGAAGTTTGCGAGGGCCGCGGAGTCGGGCAGAGACATTTTCGCGGGCTCGGAGACTGGGACTTTGCAGAAATTGCTTCCGCGCTCGGCGAGTCTCGGTCGAGAGGAAAGTAGTGGGCGGAAAGAATGTCTGAAAAAGCAGGAGTCGGCAGGGGGTCTCAGCGATTACCTGTTGTCACTAACATCGCCGAAGCTTCAGAGATCTAACAGCAAAGACGCCGAGGCCGAACCGAGTCCTACTAGTCCCTCCCAAAGTCAGGATTCCCCCTACACACAGACTGAATCTTTGTAAATATCTTACGTATCTCTTAGGTGTCGCGAAGGACATTTGTTTAGCGTGTTAATCCTTAAGTTGTAGAGCGTAGTGTGTATATAAAGAAACGAGCGATTTTATGCCATTCACTTTAATTGTTAGCGTTTATGATTATTGTGGTTATTATTAGCGTTCCGGCTGAAGGCAGGTTATAAATATTTGTTAATTAGTCGAACGTGTTAGTGCGTACGTATATTATGGTGATACCGAATAGCTTTCTTATCGACTATGTGTCTGTATATATACATATATATATATATATACATATATAGAGCATGCCCAAGGGCTCTTAATTAAATGTGTTTGATGTAGCCAACGCACTTGGTTTCATTTATTTACACTAACTTATTAGCGAAAACAGGCAACACTAACTTCACTTTTTTTTACATCATTATTATTAACTGCTACTTCAGCGAGACATTTTCTTAGCGTTGCCCGGCTTTGTTACGCTTCCTACTTTTCATACTTCCGTCTCACAGTACACGTCTGCACAATTTTTATTCACTCTGCATCAGCACTTCGCTTCTCTCCCCCAATTCTTCACCGACCGCGAAACCCGCAGCTTTCACGCATCTTTTGTTTCTTCACCACCACCTTTTTGTTCAGCAATTACTTTACGGCCGCCGCTTTGGACCGGGAGAATCGAAGTGGTGAAGGTTCCTTTGCTCCGTTCTTGTCAAGTCGTATATTAAGCACCGTCTGCCAAGAAACTCGACTGGGTACCTCACTCCTACAGACTTTTCTCTGAATCTTCCGCCGGCGAACATTGGTGCGATGGAAATCGGAGTCTCTTCTTGTGTTCACAGAACCACAGTGTCTACGACTCGACGCAGTTCGACACGAATGCGACCCCCGTCAATCCTCTCTACGCAGCGTCCCTTCAGAGTCCTGACAGCATCACGGGTTACAGTATAGACAGCCAAGAGGCCCAAAACCAAGCGAACGGCTACCAGCAATGAACCCCCGACTCGCAACAGAAGTCACCCAGGAATTGTGAAGATCCTTTGACCCTGGCAGAGCCTGGCCAAACCCGGGGGTCCTGCCTCGTCGCCTCAACTGGCCAGATTTTGAGAAGGGGAACCTTGCGGACACGTTTAATTGTCGAATCAAAGTGAAGCAGCGCATATCAGAGCGCAAACGAGTCTCCACCGATTCTAGTCGCGCTACGGGACGATGTTCGTCGGGAAGTGGGATGATTTCCGCGTGATACGAGTCAGACCTTGACGTCCTTTTACGCAGCCAGATTGCGTTTGGCGTAGTGCAATTTTACGCGCGTCGGCGAGTTTACGTTCGCGCGAGTTAGGAGGAATTTTAGTTAGACCCTGGACCCGATTCTCATTAGTTTTGTACTTAAGTAGGCGCCCGGCTCGAAGGCGGCGTGGTTTCGAGAGGTGCAGTCGGCGTGGAGGGTATTTGTGGACGGATGAAGCTGGAGATTGGAGTTTGTTGGTTTGTTTGTGAAGGTCGAGTTGGGAGAATTGTTATGTTGGGGCTGGTAGTCGGTGGTTTGTTGTTTGGACCGCAGTACTGATGACGACGTAATCGTTTTTCAGGAATATATATATAACTGTGTATCTGCATATTTGAAATTTAGGGCAAAACGAACAGAAGCACTGATAAAATGAAAATTTAGTAAATTCGACGCAATTTTTTTGCATCACATCTCATCATAGATATATGTATATATATGCAAATATATATATATACATATGAAATGTGGTGCAAATGTATATATGCAAATATACATATATAAGATATTTGCATCACATTTCATTGCAAATATATCAATTTATATATATATCTATATGAGATGCGATGCAAATGTATATATGCAAATATATATACATGAGGTATTTGTATCACATTTAATTGCATTATATCGATATATATATATGGGGTGTGATGCAAAAGTACATATGCAAATATACGTATATATTTGTATACACATATATATATATATATCCATAATGAGATGTGATGCAAAAAATTACGTCGAATTTACTAGATTTTAGTTCTATGAGTGGTTCTATATATTTGCTCTAATTTTCAAATATGCAGATATACAGTTTCCACATACTGACGCCGTCGAATATAATGAGAAAGCAATAATATGATCTATTATTGAAAATAACAATTGTACCAATGCTCTTACATTTCTGTAACACTTTTATATTTTCTTAACTCCGCGAGTTTGAATGCATTCATTGGCATTACGTCTATTATTGTATATACACATATATATCGATAATGAGATGTGATGCAAAATAATTGCGTCGACTTTATTATTTTTCGTTCTATCAGTAGTTCTGTATATTTTGCCCTAATTTTCAAATATGCAGATATAAAATTTCCACATATTGACGGCGTCGAATATAATTAGAAAGCAATAATATGATCTGTTATTGAAAATAACAAATACCTGTGCTCTTAAATTTCTGTAACACTTATATTTTCTTAACTCTGCAAGTTTGAATGCATTCATTGGCATTACGTCTATTATTGTATATACATATATATTTCGATAATGAGGTGAGATGCAAATAATTGTGGCAAATTTATTCGATTTTCGTTTTATAAATGGTTCTGTATGTTTTGCCCTAATTTTCAAATATGCAAATATACAGTTCCCACATACTGACGGCGTCGAATATAATTAGAAAGCAATAATATGATCCGTTATTGAAAATAACAACTGTACCAATAACTGCTCTTACATTTCTGTAACACTTATATTTTCTTTACTCCGCAAGTTTGATTGCATTCATTGGCATTATGTCTATTATTGTATATACATATATATATCGATAATAAGATGTGATGCAAAAAATTTCGTCAAATTTATTAAATTTTGATTCTATCAGTGGTTCTGTATATTTTGCCTTAATTTTCAAATATGCAAATTTGCAGTTCCCACATACTGACGCCGTCGAATGTAATTAGAAAGCAATAATATGATCTGTTATTGAAAATAACAACTGTACCAATAATTGCTCTTACATTTCTGTAACATTTTTATATTTTCTTAACTCCGCAAGTTTGAATACATTCATTGGCATTACGTTTATTATTATATATATGTGTATATATCGATAATGAGCTGTAATACAAAAAATTGCGTCAAATTTGTTAAATTTTCGTTTTATCAGTGGTTTTGTATATTTTGCCCTAATTTTTAAATATGGATATATACAGTTTCCACAGACTGACGCCGTCGAATATAATTACAAAGCAAAAATATGATCTGTTGTTGAAAATAAGAAGTGTACCAATGCTTTTACATTTCTGTAGTACTTTTATACTTTCTTAATTCCGCAAGTTTGAATGCATTCATTGGCATCGCGTCTATTATTGTATATACATATATATATATATATCGATAATGAGATGTGATGCAAAAAATTGCATCGAATTTATTAGATTTTCGTTCTATCAGTGGTTCTGTACGTTTTGCCCTAATTTTCAAATATGCAGATATACAGTTTCCACATACTGACGGCGTCGTATACAATTAGAAAGCAATAATATGATTTGTTATTGAAAATAAGAACTATACCAATGCTCTTATATTTCTGGAACATTTTTGTACTTTCTTAACTCTGCAAGTTTGAATGCATTCATTAGCATTACGTCTATTATTGTATATATATGTATATATTGATAATGAGATGAGGTGCAAAAGAATTCGGTCGAATTTATTATTTTTCGTTCTATCAGTGGTTCTATATATTTTGCTCTAATTTTCAAATATGCAGATATACAGTTTCCACACATACTGACGGGGTCGAATATAATCAGAAAGCATTACCTCTATTATTGTATATATATATGTATATATATATATATATATATATATATATATATATATATATATATATATATATATATATATATATATATATATATATATATATATATATATATATATATATATATATATATATATATATATATATATATATATATATATATATATATATATATATATATATATATATATATATATATATATATATAATGAGATCTGATGTATCAAAATTTCGTCAAATTTATTAGATTTTGTTCTATCAGTGGTTTTGTATATTTTGCTCTAATTTTCAAATATGCAGATATTCAGTTTCCATACATACTGACGCCGTCGAAAATAATTAGAAAGCAATAATATGATCTGTTATTGAAAATAACAACTGTACCATTGCTCTTACATTTCTGCAACACTTTTATACTTTCGTAACTCCTCAAATTTGAATGTATTCATTGCCATTGCGTCTATTTTTGTAATTTCCGAAAATACTTTATTTGTCCGCTGCCAAAATTAGTTAATAAGACTGTCCGAATACTCTCTACGCTAATTGTACTTTTCACCGAAACCGCCGATGCCAAACTCATTGTCTTGAATCCAGCTGCGAACTCATACTCGATCAGGACGACAAACTAGCGAATTTGTGCGCGTAGGGCAGGCGACTACGGAATAATACCTAAGATTTACCGTCTAAACTAAGTGACGAACCTTGGCAGCGAGAGATGAATTTTATGGGAAAGGAGAAAGTCAGGGGCAGTGTTTACGAACGGCGTACCTTTCGTTGTTCAAATCGTAGGTCCCTTGGGACTTTCTCTCAGAAAACTAGATGAACTGAGTACCGTAAAGTTTCCTACGGCAGGGGATTATTGACTACAAACGGATTCGTGCTTATCGTTTCTCCGTCCTTTTCCGCTAAAATATCGACCCTGTCCACGACGATTGGATGCGAACGAACAAAACGACGATAATATGCTTAGCGCAAAACGAAAGACAGCAGGGAGGGACAAGAATGTCGGGCAGAAAATCTCGCTCGACCCTCGCTATTTTCCTACTTTTGCAAATGACCGAAACGACCGAGGACAATAAGAGTCGTTGACGTGCGAGAACGAAATTTAGCAAATTGCGCAACGAGCGAAATGTCCTTAATTTCGTAACACATATCCGTTGATGAAACAAAGTTTAACCCTTTGCATTCGGACGTGTTTTGATAAAAGTGATGAAAAGCGTGTAATTTTGTAAAAACTTGGTATAGTTTCGGCAGGTATTACTCTAGACATGTTAAATTTTGCGTTATATTTGATTAATATATACGTTATGAAGATGAAGTGAAATTTTTAAATTCTTATTTTCGAAGGTGTGAGAACATGCATTGTGGATTTGGATGAAAATGTATCGGAGTCATAAGTTCTAAGTCTTCTATGAGACTAAGTGATGAAAAACATTTCGATTCGTAAAAATGTGGTATAGTTTTGGCAGGTATCACTTTAGACATGTTATATTTTGCGTTATATTTGATTAATATATACATTATGAAGATAAAGTGAAATTTTTAGATTCTTATTTTTGAAGGTGTGATAATATGCATTGCGGATTTGCTTGAAGAATAAGTTATAAGTCTTTTATCAGATTAAGTGATGGAAAGCATGTCGTTTTGTAAAAACATAATATAGTTTCGGCAGGTATTATTCTAGACATGTTAAATTTTGCGTTATATTTGATTAATATATACGTTATGAAGATGAAGTGAAATTTTTAAATTCTTATTTTCAAATGTGATAATATGTATTGCAAATTTGCTTGAAGACGTAACGCAGCAATAAGTTAAAAGTCTTTTATCAGAGTAAATGATGAGAAGCATGTCGTTTCGTAAAAATATGATATAATTTCGGCAGGTATTACTCTAGACATGTTATATTTTGCGTTATATTTGATTAATATATATGTTATGAAGATAAAGTGAAATTTTTAGATTCTTATTTTTGAAGGTGTGATAATATGCATTGCGAATTTGCTTGAAGATGTATCGCAGTCATAAGTTTTATATGTCTTTCATCAGACTAAGTGATCAAAAGCATCTCGATTCGTAAAAACATAATATAATTTTGGCAGGTAACTCTCTAGACATGTTATATTTGATTAATATATATGTTATGAAGATAAAGTGACATTTTTAGATTCTTATTTTTGAAGTACTGATAATATGCATTGCAGATTTGCTTGAAAATGTATCGCAGTCAAAAATTATAAGTCTTTTATCAGAGTAAATGATGAAAAGCATATCGTTTCATAAAAATATGGTATAGTTTCGGCAGGTATTACTCTAGACATTTTAAATTTTGCGTTATATTTGATTAATGTTAAGTTTACCGGAAAGTTCTGTCTGCAATATAATTTCAAGTTTCAACATGTATGAATATGTTCGTTTGAAACGTATATGGTTGCCTGTATCTATCACTGTATTTCTACGATGCACTTTTCTAAATGTGCTGAAACAATGATTTCGCTATCTCAGTATTATATATTGAAAATGTGTTATTTTCTTTTAATAAGAGAACGGACAAAAGTTTCTGGTAGACCTAATATATACGTTATGCAGATAAAGTGACATTTTTTGGATTCTTATTTTGGAAGATCAGTCTTTTATCAGACTAAGGGATGAAAAGCATGTTGTTTGTAAAAACATCATATAGTTTTGGCAGGTATTACTCTAGACATGTTAAATTTTGCGTTACATTTTATTTATACATTATGAAGATAAAGTGAAATTTTTATATTCTTATTTAAAGAAAATTAAATTCCCTTGAATAATGTTAAAAAAGAAGATATATTTCTGTAACGAAATTACTTTTCTAAGTGTTACGCAGACGATTTGTCTGACATATCAATTTTTGTGACACTTTCAGAAATTGTGTAATTGGAAATACTTTAGGTATTATTAAAAAAACTCTTTAAAAAATCGCTTAAAGAGAAAACTCGTGAGCAGTCAGGCTCTGTAATTTTCGTTGGAAAAATCCTAAGTTAATCATACCATGTTAATCAACACATGTAATCTTTTTGGCAGCTTAAAAAATGTAGCGTCAAGGAAACGAATATTTGACCAAATTTTGTCTTTAACCAAATTTTTTTCGGTAATAAGTAGCATTGAACTTGTCTTGAACTTGTATTGCTGCATTTTATTCCATTCTTACAGCAAAAATCAATGCAAATTCTCTGAACCATTTTTTTATTGAAACAAATAATCGCTTATCGTACCAAAACACATGTAATCTTTTTGGCAGCTTAAAAAATTTACCGTCAAGAAAACGAAAATTTGACCAAATTTTGTCTTTAACCACATTTTTCTCTGTAACAAATAGTATTGAACTTGTACTGCTGCATTTTAT
Source organism: Cryptocheilus praepositus (assembly GCA_033815515.1). Taxonomy (NCBI): domain Eukaryota; kingdom Metazoa; phylum Arthropoda; class Insecta; order Hymenoptera; family Pompilidae; genus Cryptocheilus; species Cryptocheilus praepositus. The sequence continues at coordinate 134,642 of JAWWQZ010000151.1, forward strand.
TCCATTCCTACAGCAAAATTCAATGCAAATTCTCTGATCCATTTTTTATCAAAATAAATAATCGCTTATCGTACCAAAACACATGTAATCTTTTTGGCAGCTTCAAAATTTAGCGTCAAGGAAATGAAAATTTGATCAAATTTTGTCTTTAACCACATTTTTCTCGGCAGCAAGAAATAGTATTGAACTTGTGTTGAACTTGTACTGCTGCATTTTATTCCATTCTTACAGCAAAATTTAATGCAAATTCTCTAATCCATTTTGTATCGAAACGAATAATCGCTTATCGTACCAAAACATATGTAATCTTTTAGGTAGGTTAAAAAATTTAGCGTCAAGGAAACGAAAATTTGACCAAATTTTGTCTTTACCCACATTTTTCTCGGTAACAAAAAATAGTATTGAACTTGTGTTGAATTTGTACTGCTGCATTTTATTCCATTCTTACAGCAAAATTTAATGCAAATTCTCTGACCCATTTTTTATTGAAGTAAATAATTGCTTATCGTACCAAAACACATGTAATATTTTTGACAGCTGACAATAGACTAAACATCTGATTTTGAACACACCTCGTACATTATTTTTGTGAAACGGACAAAAGTCAGTACAAATAATAAGAGAAGTGTAAACAGCTTCTGTAATTTTTGTTGAAAAATATCCTAAGTTAATCATAACATAGTATAGAATAGTATAGTACCTTATTCAAGGAAACGAATATTTGACCAAATTTTGTTTTTAACCACATTTTTCTCGGTAACAAGTAGTATTGAACTTGTGTTGAACTTGTACTGCTGCATTTTATTCCATTCTTACAGCAGAATTCAATGCAAATTCTCTGATCCATTTTTTACCGAAATAAATAATCGCTGATCATACCTAAATACAAGTTATATCTTTGACAGCTGACAATAGACTAATCATTTGATTTTGAAGCATCTAAGTTAATCATAGCATAGTATAGCATCGCATACTATAAAATAGTATAGTACCTTAGTCAAAGAAACGAATATTTGACCAAACTTTATCTTTAACCACATTTTTCTTGGTGACAAGTAGTATTGAATTTGTGTTGAATTTATACTGCTGCATTTTATTCCATTCTTATAGCAAAATTCAATGCAAATTCTCTGATCCATTTTTTATTGAAATAAATAATCACTGATCACAAAACGTATGTAATCTTTTTGACAGCTGACAATAGACTAAACATCTGATTTTGAAGCACCTAAATGAATCATACTATAGTATAACATCGCATACTATAAAATAGTATAGTACCTTATTCAAGGAAACGAAAATTTGACCAAATTTTGTCATTGACCACATTTTTCTTGGTAACAACAAGTATTGAACTTGTGTTGAACTTGTACTGCTGCATTTTATTCCATTCTGACAGCAAAATTCAATGCAAATTCTCTAATCCATTTTGTATCCAAACAAATAATCGCTTATCATACCAAAACACATGTAATCTTTTTGGCAGCTTAAAAAATTTAACATCAACGAAATGAACATTTTTGTTTTTACCAACATTTTTCTCGGTAACAACTAATATTTCTGTATTTACTTAAAAAAAACGCCGAATGCAAAGGGTTAAAACAAACGCCACCAAAACGAGAGTCGCAAAATCCTGAGGAAGCAATGCATAAAGAGCGAACAAAACAATAAGTAATATGTAAAGGAAGGTAAAGAACTAATTTACGAAGACTCCATCCATTGTGTATATACATGATGTGTACTCTAGTGTAAAGGAGCGTGACTATTTATATACACGTATATGTATGATTAAACGTACTAATAGAGGGTGTCCGCGTTCTGTCGATAATCGTACTTTGTCTGTACTCGTATCGTAACACGCAAAACATTAAGAAAAAAACACGAAAAAGACTAGAACGGCAGACGTTCCGGTTTTTTAATTTGATACTCCGGCTAAGCGTTGAATCTCGAGGATTTTCGAGTCAGAAAAGAAACTTAACTCAGACTCGAGAAGCAGATCGGTAGCAATATATCCGCATATTTTATAGCAGACTACTATTCGACTTAATCGAAACCTGTATATACGACGAAAGTGAGGTACGTAGCTGTACACGATTTGAGAGAAAAGTAAATCTGTCAATTGAAAGCTCATCTCATCCCTCGAGGGGGACATTTTTGACGTTTTTGTTGTTCGAAGCTTACGAACAAGATTTCCTACGGTTGTTTTCCGATTTTTCATCTGATCCCGGCGTACGCAGACAAAGTGCCACGCACTCATTGTGATTTTTTTCTAATCGTTAAGCGACGTATTGTAAAAAGGGTAACGCTGTCACCGTGATAATCGCAACGATCGTAAATGATTCGTGAGAAATAAAAATATACTTCAGTCATAAAGTGTGTGTGTTGTTGATCTACCCTTTGGTTCAATTAATTTTTTTATATATATTCGTTTTCTGATATTGGAGGTGTATAATAGGAGCAATAGGTGTATAATTGGTACGTTTATTTTGAAAGTGGTGTAAGTCGCTTTTTTTTTAAATGAGGTATTACTATAATTTGTGATTAATTTAGTGAAAACTTTTTATTTATCATTAGTTAATATTTGAAAAAATGTTAATGGTTTGTTCAATTTAAAATTGGAATATGAAAGAAATTGTGGAGTGATTGATTATGGAACTGGTGTAAATCCAATTTCCATAGAGTTTTTGGTATTATATAGTATTATAAACGAAGTATTAATAATTTTGATTTTTCGTAAACTTTTTAAATGTTAATATTTAATGTCTGACAATGGTTTATTTAATTTAAAATTGGAATATGAAAGAAATTGTGGAGTGATTGATTATGGAATTAATGTAATTCAATTTCCTTAGACTTTTGGTATTATAATGAGATATTACATAATTTGTGATTAATTTAGTGTGAACTTTTTGTTTATCACTACTTAATATTTAATGTCTGAAATAATACCAATGATTTGTTCAATTTAAAATTGGAATATGAAAGAATTTGTGGTGTAATTGATTATGGAATTGGTGTAAATCCAATTTCCATAGATTTTTTGTATTATAAATGAAGTATTACATAATTTGGTGATTTATTTAGCGTAAACTTTTTATTTATCAATAGTTAATGTTCAGTCTCTTAAAAAATGCCAATGCTTTGTTCAATTTAACATTGAAAAATGAAAGAAATTGTGGAGTGATTGATTATGGGATTGATGTAATTCAATTTCCATAGAGTTTTGGTATTATAATGAAGTGTTACATAATTTGTGATTAATTTAGTGTAAGCTTTTACTTCATCATTAATTAATATTTCATACCTGAAAAATGCCAATGCTTTGTTCAATTTAAAATTGGAATATGAAAGAAATTGTGGAGTGACTAATCATGGAACTGGTGTAAATCCAAATTCCATAGGTTTTTTTGGTATTATAGATATGGCATTACAAAAATGAGTTACTTGTGCATACCGAAGGACTGTTATGATGTTATGAAAAAAATGTAGAAAAAATAATAAATTAATACAAAAGGCAATTGAAAAACGAGTAAGAAAAAAATTTTTATATAAAAGATCGATGAATTTATATGATGAATATTAGATGTAAAAAATATAAGGATAATTATATGGAGCAGTTAATATACAGGGTGTCCCATGTAACATGCTCACCTGTTTTATTTCTAAAGAACCCTGTATATTTTTGGTTTTGTGTGAATGCGGGTGACAGTCATTTCAATAATTGGGGATTTAAGGATAATTTGCAAAGTTTTTGTGATGGAAGTGTATAATAGGAGCAACAGGTGTACAATTGGTACGTTTATTTTGAAACTGGTGTAAGCCGTTTTCTTTTTTTTTAAATGAAGTATATCATAATTTGTGATTAATTTAGTGTAAACTTTTAATTTATCACTAGTTAATATTTAATATCTGAAAAAATGCCAATGCTTTGTTCAATTTAAAATTGGAATATGAAAGAAATTGTGGAGTGATTGATTATGGTATTGGTGTAATTCAATTTCCATAGACTTTTGGTATTATAATGAGGTATTACATAATTTGTGATTAATTTAGTGTAAACTTTTAATTTATCACTGTTACTATTTAATATCTGAAAAAATGCCAATGGTTTGTTCAATTTAAAATTAGAATATGAAGGAAATTGTGGAGTGATTAATTATGGAAATGGTGTAAATCCAATTTCCATAGAGTTTTTGTATTATAGATACGGCATTACGAAAAATGAATTTCTTGTGCATACCAAAGGACTATTATGATGTTATGAAAAAATGTAGAAAAATTAATAAATTTATTTTACACCAAATGAAACGAGGGAATTTCGTTTAAAAAAAAAATTATTTCGCTTTTCGTTTCAATCAAAATCAATTGAAAAGGCAATTGAAAAATGGGTAAGAAAAAATTTTAGCGGAAAAAAGGTAAACTGGCTGAAAATATGTCGGATGACGTTTTGCAAATTTGCACCGTATACTATTTTATATTATATAAAACATCGTTGTTATTTTTTGTTACTGTTCATAAAGAAAATTGAATTAACGCAAAGAATTTTTTGAGCGATATTAAATTTTTCATCCTTGAAATTAAATGATTTTTACAATCGATTTACTATGAAAATTGTGTAAGTCCATTTACATTCCATACATTTTTCGTTAGCATATCTGTTAATTAAAAAATGTAGGCAAATTATATGAGTCCGACAATGTTGCTACTGATTTATCAATATGTAATTTGATTATATAAATTTGTTTTAGGCGAACTTGACTAAAGTAGTATATATTTGTGGGCTGCAAATAGACTTACACCACTTTCAAAATTGGTCGATTGTAAAAATCGTTTAACTTCAGTTTTGAAAAATCAAATATTACTTAAAATATACTTCATATTAATCCAATTTTGTTTACAAATAATTACAAGATATAAAATAGAAGTAGTATTTTTAATTTTAGACGTTAATTACATTGTTAAAATGACAAGGTATTGGTACTATTTACTTATGCGCTGCATGTGGCAGTGTTTTCAAATATTCATGATGTACCGGAGGTATATAAAATAATAACTGCTTGATATCTTTATTTTTCTCATAAGTAATAGGCCTGGCATCTTAGTACAAATGGGCCAAAGCGATTTTTTCAAATTTTATTTGGATTGCTGGAATGAATTTTCCTCTTTTTGTATAGTACTTCCGCCCGGTATTTCACTTAATTTTGTTTACTCATTGCATATATTTTCCTTTATTTTGTTCTGCAGAATCTAAGTTCTCAGTAACAATATCCTCATCTGATGAAAATTCTACCTCTATAATTCATCTTCTCTTTTTACGTTTCGTTAATTTGTTTTTCATAGTGGAATTATCTTCATCCTCCGATTCTAAGATTATTCTTTTGTTTATATTCATGGGCTTTATTTCTGTGTGAAATTATTTTAAATTAAATAAAGTCAATATTTTCAATTGTCATAAAATAATATTGATTTACCATTTGTTGTTACCTATATCACTATTTGATGTTAATATGAAATTATCCATTTTAGGAGGAAAATAAAATAAGTAATCTAAACTAGTAACTCTTGACACGTAATATAAAACAAATGTAAAATAACAGGTTTCTTACCGGCAACCATCTGCTAAGCCACCTATCTCTGCAAATTGGATCAATTTTAAATTGTACAAAATATGGGCATTTTTTAAGAAATTAAATACTATTTAGTTATACATAAAAAGTTTACATTAAATTAAGCATAAATTGCATGGTATCTTATTTCCTTTAACACTAGAACTACCAAGGGGGTCAAAATGACTTGTTTGACATTTCTTACAATTATAACTCATTTCAGGTACATTTTGTTTCTGAAAATTTTGGACGACTTTTTCTAAGACATACCAATAATTAATTCTGTAAAATAGTTTACTTTTTTGTTTATCATTTTGTTGTAAATTTGTATGCAGTATACCTACATATACCGGGATGAGTCATTTTGACCCCCACGGAACATTGGTTTTCGGTGCTATTCTATTGTATCGTGGAAATTTTTGTGGCACGTAATCTGAAAGATACACAGAGAAACCGTTATTTTGTGTCCTAATACCTCTATAAAATCGAAGGATTATATTTTTGTTGCGTTACGCGCCCAATAAACTTGGGCACTCATTAGCGTAGCAATTTATTATCTAGTCGTAAAAGAAAATATTTCAAACTCAAAGATCTGTCAACAACCAAAAAAATGTTGTTCCCACGGTTTGAACTGTTTGCGCTCGATTTACTTATATTTACTTCAATCAAGTTCCCTCAGATTACTTTCAGTCGATCATCAGAAACGCTGCCATATACAACTCAGTCGTCTATCAGAAACAGTGAAACACAACTCTCAGTACAACTATATTCACTGTAACCTTGTCCTAACTATATCAGAAAATATCTGCAAAGTTTTAGAATTATATGTTTGTGCAAATCATATCGCAAACTGCTGAAATATTGTAATTTAAGAAACAAGTCATTTTGACCTCTCCGGTAGAAGTAGGTATACGTCAATCGTCGGTATTTCTAGTGTTAAAAATGGACTTACACCACTTTCAAAATAAACGGTCCGATTATCGCCATAAACGATCGTTACGTGAAAAACGCAGTAATGCAGTCGCAAACGTTAGCGAACGGCTTCATTATGCGTTGTTAGACATTGCGCATTTGCTTATGACTCAGTCGACAGGACCTGCTGGCCGATCGAGTTCCACGCGGTACACTGAACTTAATCTCGCATCGAATCTCGCTGAATAATGAACGCCATTGACCGAGTTTAACTCTCGCGGGAGAAAGTTCTGCGCCCGAATACGTCGGGCAATTTTAAAGTGCCGGACCGGGCGATTTGTTACGCCATTGGCGACGCATAGAAAAAAGTTGACGAATTTAGCTCGTCCCAACCGCGATTTAACTCGTCCCGTTAATCCTTTCGACACGGATTCTTTTTAAGAAAATAAAAGAGGCAGGTTACATTCCGAATACTGCAGGTGAAGAATTTATTCATTATAATAAGGTAAAAGAAAACATTTTTTTTTATTATACATCAGTGCAAATATATTTTAGTTGACCTGCATACTGATGCATATATGGACCGTATATTTTGAAAGGGATGTAAATCCATTTAAAAAAAAAATGAGATATCACGCAATTTATGCTTAACTTAATGTAAACTTTTTATGTATAACTAGTTAGTATTTTAATTTCTTAAAAAATGCCCATGTTTTGTATAATTTAAAATTTATCGGTAAAAGAAATTGCGTAATCATTGATTATGAAAGTTGTGTAAGTCCAATTTCCAGAGATATACATTTGTTCTATATTACGTGTCAAGAGTTACTAGTTTATGTTCCTCCAAAAATGGATAATATAATATTAACATCAGATAGTCATATAAGTAAGCACAAATGGTAAATCAATATTATTTTATGACGATTAAAAATATTTATTTTATTTCATTCTAAATAAATTCACACAGAAATAAAGTTCATGAATATAAACAAAAGAATAATCTTAGAATCGGAGGACGAAGATAATTCCACTATAAAAAAAAAACAAATTAACGAAACGCAAAAAGAGAAGATGAATTATGGAGGTAGAATCTTCATCAGATGAGAATATTGTCACTGAGAACGTAGATTTTGCATAACAAAATAAAGGAAAATATATGCAACGAATAAACAAAATTAAGCGAAATACCGGACAAAAGTACTATACAAAAAGAGGAAAATTCATTTCAGTAATCCAAATAAAATTTGAAAAAATCGCCCTGGCGCCTTTGTACCAAGATGCCAGGCCTATTACTTACGAAAAATATAAAGATATCAAGTAGTTATTATCTTATATACCTCCTGTGCATCATGATCCTTTCAGATAAAATTTGAAAGGAAATATATTTTTAATGTTATTTTATTATTATTATATGAAGATTTTGTAAATGAACATTTTAATTATAAATTATTGTCGTTTTCAAGTGAATGATAATGTTTAAAGGAATTAGGAGGATGTAGGCATAGTTCCCATATTCAATATGAGACCAATAAATGATTTAATTTACTATACTGTTACATATTTCCATTTTTTCAGGTAGAACGGTCAGTAGTAGTTTTTCAAGTACAATAATAACAATTTTAATAACAACTTACAATATCTGGTGTCAACAACGATAAAAAAAACAGTACCAAAAATAGTACATTTATGTATACTATACTTTTAGATAGTATAATTATTTAACATTTCTCCAAAAGTGTAAATATATATGAAAAGCAAAATTAAACCTATGAAAAGATGGTTTTTACATCGCAGCTCGTAGAAATACATTGAGCTGTTATAAAATCGACAGAATTTTATTATGGCACATATATAGTGCCAATACTTCGGCATATAAAATTACCTATTGATTACGTATTTCCATTACATTATTTTTTTTATTATACTTTTCTCTTTGCATTTTTTCTGGTTTCTTATGTTTTTGAATAAAAAAATATTTTCTGCACAGTTTTGTTAAGGTACATGAATACTGCCAAAATCTTAGTATCTAAAATTGCCCATTGATTATGTACGCCCATTACATTATTATTGTCGTATCGATCAATCGATCCCCCTGCTATTTACGTATAGGAGAAAAATATTTTTTGTACGCTTTCCCTATTTTTATATTCTTGCCAGGAGAAATAAATTAAGATCTAAAATTGCTCATTGATTATGTACCCTCATTACATTATTACGCCAACATTCATCAATCGACTCTCTACTATGTATTTGCAGTAGAAACATATTCTTTGTATTTTCTCTTTTCAGGAAGAAATACATTGGACTCCCATACCTGGGCATCTAAAATTACCTACTAGTTATATACTTCTATTACATTATTAGTGTTGAATTTACCAACCGACTCCCCACTATATATTTGCAGTAGAAACATATTCTTTGTGTTTTTCTCTTTTCGTACTTTTTATATTTCTACATTTTTCATTGGAAAAATACGTTGAGCTCTCATACCTGAATATCTAAAATCGTCTACTAATTATATACTTGTATTAAATTATTATTGCCACATTCATCAACCGATTCCCAGGTATATATTTGCAGTAGCAATATATTCTTTGTATTTTTATCTTTTCATACCTTTTGCATTTCTACACTTTTCATTAGAAAAATACGTTGAGCTAACATATCTTGGCATCCAAGATTGTCTACTAATTATACACTTCTATTATACTATTACTGTTGAATTTCCCAACCGACTTCCTACTATGTACTTGCAGTAGAAACATATTCTTTGTATTTTTATCTTTGCGTACCTTTTGCATTTCTAAATATTTCACTAGAGAAATACGTTGAGATCTCATATCAGAGCATTTAAAATTGTCTATTAATTATCTACTTGTGTTAAATTATTGTTGCCACATTCATCAACCGATTCCCAGTTATGAATTTGCAGTAGAAACATATTCTTTGTATTTTTCTCTTTCTATATTTTATCTTATTGTTATATTTTTGCAGAGAGAAATATGTTGAGGTCTCATACTTGAATATCTAAAATTGCCTACTAATTATATACTTTTGTTTCATTACTATTGCCACATTCGTCAACTGATTCCCAGCTATGTATTTGCAGTAGAAACATATTCTCCTTTATTTTTCTCTTCTTCTATTTTTTTTTCCAGAGAGAAATACGTTGAATTCCCATACTTGGGCATCTAAAATCGCCCACTAATTATATACTTCCGTTACATTATTATTGCCCCATACATCAACCGATTCCTAGGTATATATTTGCAGTAGAACCATATCCTTTGAATTTTTATCTTTTTGTGCCTTTTGCACTTTTACATTTTTCACTAGAGAAACACATCGAACTCCCATACGTGGGAATCTAAGATCGTCTACTAATTATATATGTACTTCTATTAAATTATTACTGCCGCATTCGTCAACCGATGCCCAGCTATGTATTTGCAGTAGAAACATATTCTTTTTATTTTTCTCTTCATGTACCTTTTGCATTACTACATTTTTCACTAGAGAAATACGTTGAGCTCCCATACCTGAGCATCTAAAATCGTCTATTAATTGTATACTTCTATTACATTATTATTGCCACATTCATCAACTGATTCCCAGGTATATATTTGCAGCAGCAACATATTCTTTGTATTCTTCTCTTTTCATACCTTTTGCATTTCTACATTTCCACTAAAGAAATACGTCGAGTTCTCATATCTGGGCATCTAAAATCGTCTACTAATTATAAACTTCTGTTAAATTATTGTTGCTACATTCATCAACCGATTTTCAGTTATGCATTTGCAGTAGAAACGTATTCTTTGTATTTCTACCTTTTTATATTTAACTTATTTTTATATTTTTTCAGAGAGAAATACGTTGAACTTCCACATCTTGGCATCTAAGATCCCAGTTATGTATTTGTAATAGCAGCATATATTCTTTGTATTTTTCTCGTTTAGTACCTTTTGCATTTTACAGGTTTCCAGACTATTTTTTGAGCTCCCATACTTTGGCATCTAAGATCGCTTATTAATTATATACTTTTATTATATTATTACTGTTGAATTTACCAACCGATTCCCTAGTATGTACTTGCAGTAGAAGCATATTCTTTGTATTTTTCTCTTTGCGTACCTTTTGCATTTTTACATTTTTCCCTATGAAAATATGTTGAGCTTCCATATCGGGGCATTTAAACTCGCCTACTAATTATATATTTCTATTAAATTATTACTGCAGCATTCGTAAACCGATACCCAGCTATGTATTTGCAGTAGAAACATATTTTTTGTATTTTTCTCTTTTTATACTTAACATATTTTTATATTTTTTTATTAAAAAAAAATGCGTTCAGCTGTCATACCTGGACATTTAAAATCGCCTACTAATTACATACTTCTATTACATTACCACTGTCGTATTTACCAACCGAGTGTACCCCTGCATTTTTCTCATTTTCCGCTTTCTCCATTCTTACATCTTGGCCGGCAGAAACACATTAAGATCCCATATATTCCTTACATTCTCGTCCCGGCACGTGAGCACCTCCAATACCTCCGCATCTGAAAACGACCAAACTCTTTACACAGACCCCACGATCCCACGAAACTATTCTCACACGCCTAAAACCATCATATTCCGAAATAAAAAGCGCCCAGCTCAGCCAATAGACTCTCCAACAAAACATAATGCGCTGCACAAGTGAAATGGCACGATCGACCGCATTAAATTCCATAATGGCCCTGCGGGCAAAACACGAAAGTCGCGCGTCTGACGTGTCAATCAATGGATCCTCTTGTTACTCACTGCCAGTGCGAATGTATTCTTCGATGGGCCTCTTCAAAACGCTTCCAGGCACTGCCATGCAGAGTCTCGGGTAGAGAATGTTTCCGTCTGTCGAGCAGGCGTTGGACACGACCATTCCCAGCAGCTCTTCACTTTGTTTCCTAACAATCGGCCCTCCGCTGGCGCCACTTTGCGCGCAACAGGTCGTTTGAAGCATGCAATTCGACGTTCTCGAAACGATCCCGCTGCTTAGGCTGGCCGAGGTTGATGAAAAGAACGGGAACCCGGCGGAAATTACGGGTTCACCTGTGAAAATTCGAAATTAAACGGAATGCGACGAATGCCGCCATACTCGCGATATTATGAATATTCAGAAAAATCGAATGCTGCCATACAAGCGGCATGATGTAATATTTTAGGAAATTTATTAGGTTCTATTGTCGGTGAGGCCATTTGATGTTTTGACTAAAGACTGATATATTATCAAACAATATATTGAAAATTGATTATTATGAATAAAAGTATTATAATTAACTTCTTCTGAGGATTTTCACATCGTGTACCATTTACGTATTGCCCGTTGCTAAATTTATATACAGTTTATATGTAAAAATTATATAGGAAGTCCATTTCGATTGGAGAAAGATACCATATTTCGCAGTTTTATACGAATTAGTTAAATATAAATTACGGAAATAAAATATTTACGACAACGGCGAAGTAGGTAAATGTACAGGGATAGCATTTTTTGTTTTTCATTTCTTTCTGTTGGAAAACAAGTTTCGATTGTTGTCCTTCGTTAGTTTATGCTACCATCGTTACAGTTTTTTGTTTTCGATCGAGTGTCTTTAGATGTCACTTATTTTGATACAGTGTATCTATTTTGGCTATTTAAGTATTTACATCAATATTCAATGCATTAAACTCGATTACCTTCATGTTTTTTTCGTATTTTCATTTTTTCGTATTTTCATTTTTTCGTAAAAAAGTTATAATAATTATTAAAAAACATATAATATAACAATATAACATAACAATAATATAACATATATATATAACATAAAAACATATAATAAAAAGCATATAAAAAACATAATTTTTTTCAATAATACCTAAAATATTTCCAATTATACAATTTCTGAGAGTTTCAGAAAAATTGCTTCATAAATAACAAAGTTATGATTTTTTGAAAAGTGAAATGGCAAAACATGTGGTCCCAGGGTAAACGTTGCATTTCATGGTATAAATAAAGTGTAAACAGATTGACTTTTGTACTAAAGTTTTGTGTATTGTCATAAGACAAAAAACTAGTATTTATTTAGTGACGTTTTGCAAGGGATAATACAAGCCATATTTTTGCATATTGTTTAACAAATTCAACAATTATTGTGTGTAATTATTAATTATTTTACATATAACAATTAAAAAAATATATTACGTGTGTTATGAATGCACTTTTTTGTTATGCCTCATTACTTTCATTTAGTGGAAATATATTTTACGGAATTAAATTTGTCATAAAATGTATGTTTTCAGTGCATTAAGGGGTAACATCTACCTTAAATTTTCAAAAAATTGAAAAACTTATATATTCTTTATCTTATATGATACTGATAAAGTAGAGAACGATTAAAAATAAGGTGAAATTTATCGGTGATTGGCGAAAATCATATTTTTAAAACATTGAAATAAAACATTTTATTTTATAAAGCAAGTAGTGATACAACAAATCTGATTCTAAAGGTTCTGAAGGTATTTTAATATCCATATATTGATTACATCGTACAAAAAGCGAAACGAAATTTTTTGCAACTCTTTACCATAAACTTTAGACGGACGAAGTGCTGCAACACGAGAATTGCTCAGCATCGGCATAAATATTGCGTCTTCTATTTTTAACGATCGATTTTAAAGCATAATAGCAATGATTTAGGTGTTACAATTGACTGTGGGTTGTAATTGTTACAATTTCTGCCGCGAAAGATGTACGTAGAGCCTCCACATTTTCCAGGAAAGGGAAAGAGGAAGAAAATATTAATGTAGAAGGACACCTATATGGTGCAGGCATTGTAGAATAATTGTAAATATGGCAAAACTAGTAAAATAATTTGAAATAATGTTAGTCAAAACTTTAAATGCGTTTTTCTCGAAACTACGTTTTTCAAATTGGCTTACAGCATAACTTAAACAAATTTTCTCTGATTCATTTGAAATTTTTGCTGTAGTTGTTAAACTACATTCTCCAGGGAAGTACACATGATTTTTAAGATTGGTTAAAAACTTTCGTTATCATAAATATTTTTCCAATGCATTTTTTTATGAAAATTAGAAATTTTCTCCACATGTTCGCCATTTCTACAAAAATCAATATTTTACCGTATACGTGTGTACTTCTCCAGCAAATTTAATGTAGATTACGAAAAAATTTTGCTTTTTGTGCTTAGTGAAAGTGTACGGCACTTCTGCTGCAAGCCGCAGAGGTCATTTTCAAAAATGTACTTCTACTTTGAGAGCTGCAGCGCCGCCATTTTGAAGCAAAAACATAAAAAAAAAATTCTTTTTTTATACATTAAAGTATGCACATTGAACGCCTCTAAACCAAATTTCGATATGTTGTATCATGTAATTAAAAAAATTCCTAAATTTACCGTATGTTTTTAGGCGTTAAGCTACATGTTACCCCTTAATATAGAAAGAGATTTTAGCCAATTGGATAGTAAACAAAATATTTTTCTGGTACTACAATAAAAACCCACTCCCCGCTTTTCTGTTTAGAAAGTTTTATTTACCTTTATGCATTTTCAGCAGATTGTTTACAAATTACAGCATTTTGAATTGCACATTTTCCACATAGGTATTTTTTGCATTTTATACCAATTTTGTTCGTCTTATTGACTTCAGAATATTTTATTTGACAAGATTTCCGTCCAGAAGAATCTGTAGGAGTGTTTATTAGCTGTCTCTCCTTCTGACATTCGGTCCCAAGCTCTTCTGCCAATTGAAATAAAAATTTTATCACTGTCGATATTTCTTCGAAAATACTGTCGTTTCTTTATATAAAATCCAATTGCATTTATCCCGTTGATTAAATCCAAGATACAAAAAAAATACCTGTAAATGCAAAACAAAACCTTTGACATTAATAGATTTTACGTTATATTTTTGATCATTTGATCGGTTACAAAAAATCCAAACAAGAATTGAACTAAGTATCAATACTTTTTTATTAGGTTTAGCTTTAAGAATTGAATAATATTGTTGAAAAGCGAACAAAAACATGAATTTTTCAAATGGTCAAATGACCGTTTGTGGTAGACTAGACATGCTATAAATTTTCTTCGGAAAGTAAACAATAAAGAAAGTTGTGAATATTGAAAAATGGGTTTATTTTGTATATTATAGGCTATATATAGTTATTATATAGCTATAGTATATATATATATATATATATATATATATATATATATATATATATCTATAGTTACTTGTTTATAATATATATACATATACAGCATTTTTTATTGGAATTTATATATTATTTTTCTACTTATTATTTATTATATTTTATTATATTTATATTTATTTATCTATTTATTAATATATATATATATATATATATATATATATATATATATAAAGTTAATTGTGTATTTAATAAAAAAAAATATATATAAGTGTAACTATAGTTACTTGTTTATTCTATTTTCCTTTAATTTTCTCGAAAGACCAAAAAATACACATGCGTCACATTCAAAATAAACGGTCCATATTATAATTTCGTCATGACACATAAAACCGTCAAAAACAGCTAACTGCTTATATAACACCGACCACCTCGTCGACGTTTTTTTTCTGCCAGCACTCAAGACTTCCGTGACAATTACTACCGCGACACGGTACATCGAACGACAAATTGCCCGGCGATGAACGCGTTATGGAATCTGCTCGACGGCGAACTAAAGCTAAACAGCAATTTCGTTTTAACGATCAATTGGCCCAATTTAGACGCCTACCTCTGCGGACCGACGGAAGGTCAGTGTTGTCCCTTTTATCGGGCGCCACAACGGCGGATGAACAATAAAATGTCACTAAGCCCAATTTCTCGCCCCGTTATTGCTCCGGAATCGCGTAGGGTGAACGCCAATGACAAGTACGAATCGTTTCGAGTCCTAAATCTCGCGGTCAATAATAAAGTATGGATCCTTACAGGCGAATATTCGAAGGTTCTTGTTGGGTAAGAAGTGGAGAGAATTTCGTCGACTGCGAGATTAACAATAAACTTACCGAAAATTTTTGTTACCTGTTCCTAGTACACACTCGGTCAAAATGACTGGTGATTAAAAAAGGTGACGTTTTTATGATTAAACGTAGATAATGTGCGATTTATTGGTGAATGTACATAAAATTAACTTTCATAATATTTTGACCGAATTTTAGTTTTATATAATTATATTTATATAACATATTTTGTTTGTTTTTCTCATATAACATATTTCTGAAAGATTAGCTTTCAATGTGTCTAATTTTTAACTTTTAAACTTTCATAACATTTCGACCCATTTATTTTTATATAATTATAATTATAAACTTGAAAAACCGAAACTTTGTTTTTCTCATATAACATTTAGAAAATTAGCTTTCAATATGTCTAATCTTTAACTTTTAAACTTTCATAATTTTTCGGCCCATTTATTTTTATATAATTATAATTATAAACTTAAAAAACCGAAACTTCGTATTCCTTATATAATATAATATATTTCTGAAAGATTGTTTTTCAATGTGTCTAATTAATAAACCAAACTTAACGTCATGCCTATGTGAAATTATTTATAAAAAAAAATAAAATGAGAGCTTTATTTATATAGATATAATAATAGATAATGGTTCATTTATTACTGAATGTATGTAAAATGAAGGATTTTCATAATATTTCGACCGATTTATTTTTATGTAATTATATTTATGAACTTAAGAAACCAAATCTTCGTATTCCTTATATAACATATTTCTGAAAGATTGTTTTTCAATGTGTCTAATTGATAAACCGAATTTAACATTATGCACATATGAAATTATTTATGAAAAAAAATTAATGTTTTATTTATATAAATATAATAGTAAATAATGGTGAATTGATGACTGAATTTATATAAAATGGAGAACTTTCATAATATTTCGATCTAAATTTATTTTCATATAATTACAATTATAAATTTAAAAAACATATTTTTGAAAGATTAATTTTCAATGTGTCCAATTAATAAACGGAATTTAAAATTATGCACATATGAAATTATTTATGAAAAAAATTAAATTAAAGTTTTATTTATATAGATATAATAGTAGATAATGGTATATTTTTATTATATTTTAAATAGTTATATATAAAAAATTATAATATGTAATATATAAATATCTATAATATATAATAAATATTTAAATTAAATATTTAATTATTTGCAAATATCTTGTAAATCGATACAAACAGTAAAAGTATCCATTTCTGACCATCTATATATACACTTACCGATAATTGCATGACTGTCAGATAAACGCAAGGAGACCATTGTAGGGTCCAAATTATTTGGGTCAACTTTTAGGACGGCCACATCGTATGGTATTCCACTAGGTGTTTTGTACACCAAATTTGCCAGTATTGATCTGCCATTAGGTATTACGATCCGGATATCACTTTGCGGCGCCTTAAAAAAATGAAGAAATGTTTTTATTAAGGGATATTTTTTGACCTGCGTTAAAATTGAACAGAATGACACTTTTATTGGTTCAAATGTTTAAGGAACTATATTTAATCAACATCTACATTTAATAGTCCTCTACTTCATCAGCCACCGCATTTATAAATATTACAATCTGTAATATATAAGTATATCACAACCGCCCAAATACTTTCCGTGGTATGAAAATAACGAAAAACATAGACTTATACACGTTCGCATTGTTATTAACATAGAATCTTGAAGTAATTAAGAGTCTGTGTTAATAATCTTAAGCGATTCGAAACATATCGAGGAAATAATGAAAGTAATAAAGACATAACAAACAAAGTAAAGCATTCATCTGAACACACCAGTTTTAATAATAAGAATAAAGCAAAATTGATAAAGAAAATGAAAAAATGGTTAATTAATGTAAGCACACAATAATATCCACAGACACAAAAATTTAAAATTGAAAAATTTTAAAATTTAAATATTTAATTTTAAAAATTGAAAAATTAAAAAATTAATTTCAAAAATTAAAAAATTTAGTTTTAAAAAATTGAAATATTAAAAATTTAATTCTAAAAATTGAAAAATTTAATTTTAAAAATTAGAAAATTTTAAATGTAGTTTTAAAAAAGGTTTAAAAATGTCCCCGCGACAGGGACTCCGGCCGCAAAGGATTAAAACACACAAAATACCTCTTCAACGACGTGAGCGCACGTAATTATCGTTCCACTGCTTTTATTCACCAAAATACCAGTTCCCCAATTGGCCGCACACTTCACCACAACCGTCCCTTTGTCTATGGCATCTAAAAAATGTCGATCTGAAAAATTAAAAGCACAAAATTCAAAAATTTGTTTTAATGACGTCAGACCCCTGAAGTGCAATGCTAATTACCGTTATCGATAAAATCCGAACGAATGATCGCAGGTAAAGGGTTCAGTTGATGTTGTCTGCTAAGAATTAGACGCAGGCAGGACTTGAGGTTGGCAGCAAAAGTGTAGTCGACCCATTCGCCACGACACCAGCTGAGAGAAGCGACCAACATGCCACAGATTCTTCTTTTGTCGCTGGAGAAAGAGAGTGAGACGTCAACTTTTGTTGTGAATGGCTCTACGTGGAATTCTATCGAAATGTGTCTTTACTTCCGCGATTCTAAGGAAAACTGGGTGGGAATAACCCAGACGAGTTCTTCTCAATAGATCGTTTAGCTTTCTACCTAAATGTTGGTGGTCGATAGACAAAACCCATTTGTGTTTGTGCTCATGGATCTTTCATGGTGAGAATTAAGGAGCAAGAGTTTATTCATCGACGTATTGCCATCGTCTGTTGTAGTTTTAGCGGTTTACTGTAATGAATGTTGAGGTGCAAAAATTTGGTGGCCGACGCGTTTTCAATTTTTGTTTTAATTTTTACAAAACTCTTGCAAATGAAAATCTGTTAGTGGTCATCTTTCAATTCCTATTTTAATTTTATGGGATCTCATAGAGTGGAAGTCGATATGAAAAAGTTCGTTCATGAACATGTTTTGAATTCCTGTTATAATTTCATCAATCATTTTAATTTAAAATTGATTAAAATTTATGTGATATTTCATTATTCAAAACATTTTCATTTTTATTCTGTTATAGTTCTACGTCGATTTCCGTTCCTACATTAATTATCGATACATGACAGCCGATCCCCATAATATCGATCGGTGTCATTATCCAAATTTTCTTTACATTTTCTTGATTTATTCATAATATATTCTGATAATATAAATCATAATTGACTTCTTATAATGTAAACCGATTTCCGATAATATAAATCTATGAACAAACATTCGGTAACCGACACATTTTCACGCCTATTCCAATATTTGCTGATTCCTCAAAATGTAAACCGATTTCCGCAAACATAACACGTCGTACAAAAATCTAATCCTATATAAACCGAGTTTCCGATAATATAAATCCATGTACAAAAATTTATTAACCGACACATATTCCTCGTAAAGTAAACCAATTTCCGCAAACATAAATCATCGTACAAAAATCTAATCCGATGTAAACCGAGAAAATGTAAACCGTTTTTCGCTAGTATAAATTCATATACAAACATTCATTAACCGAATAACACTAACTAATTTCAACTAACACATATCGTACAAAATTAATTTATTACCATATTTCCAACACCCACATCCTCCCAACTATCCACATCAAAAACCAATGCACAAAACCCCACTCTATCCATTTTTCCTGTACCTTTTTTTTTGTCGAAGAACAAATCTTGCATAAGACACCAGCAATGGCGGATTCTCACGAACTAAAATCCCTCAATATCCCAACCCCACACCCATAATAACGAACCTCAGGTCTTCAAAGAATTCGTTCCAAGTCCAGCCATGCTCACACATTCTCTCCTCGAACACAGAAGAATAACTTTTTTCGCGCCCATCCCTTTACCTACATTACTCCCCACCCCCTAACTCAACCTTACCCATCTCCCATAATGTAAATCGATTTCCGATAATATAAATTCATATACAACCCAAACATTAATTAACCGACTCATTTTCACACCTATTCCAATCTTTACAGATTCTCTATAAAGTAACCGATTTCCATTAACACATATCGTCGTATAAAATTAATTTATCACCACATTTCTAACCCTCGATCATCCACACCAAAAATCGTTCCACAAAACCCCACTCCTTCAATTTTTCCCGTACAATTTTTTTCTTTGTCGATGAACAAATTTTGCATAAGGCACCGCTAGGGCCGGATAATCACCAACTAAAACCCCACACCGATAATAATGAACCTCCGAAGAATACACAAACACACTCCCATACCATACTCCCATACCGACACCTTTTTACCCGTATACCCATCTTTACCGATTCCCCATAAAATAAACCGATTTCCACGAACACATATCGTCGTACAAAATTCATTTATCACCATATTCCCAACTCAGAAATCCCCTCAACCATCCACATCAAAAACCGTTCCACAAAGCCCCACTCCTTCAATTTTTCCCGTACCATTTCTTTTTGTCGATGGATTAATCTTCTTGCCAACTAAACTCAGGTCTCCAAATAATACCCCGAGATACCGCACGCGGTATCCCAATATATTATATATAAATACACCCCCGTACCGTTCAAAATGTCAATAAATTTTTCTGCGCTCATCCCTCCACCCCTTAACCAAACTTACCCATCTCCCATAACGAAGACTGGTGCACCCTCGCATCCCGGCAGCGTATTCGCATCCGTCATCAAAACACATCCTTCCTTCCCAATAACATTGCTCACAACTCCTCTCGTGACCGAGTCTATAAAAACCGGATTCCCAAACGGCGTCGACACGATTTCCACCGCCTGGCCTCTCGTTACTTCCTCAGTATTTCTCTCAACTGCCACCAGGGCGCTCAAAATGTCCGCCATTTGCACAGCCGCGCCATCTTGGTCTGCCATCTTGATTACCAGAAACACCGGCAGGAGTAGCCGACTAAATTTCCGCAGCCGCTCGAATTGCCAGGTGTCGAAGGAAGTTTTGAACGTCTCCTTCAACAATGGACAAATCCAGGCTGCGACGACGTGGCCAGGATATTGTTTGACGTCATATTCGGTGGCTGGGGTGTTGAGCGATTTATATATGCGGAACGTGGAGTTGGCGGGCGAAAATGGCGGAATCCGGAGAAGTTCGCCGGATTTGGCCGTTGCGAGGGCATCGGCGAGTTGGTAAGTGTTTTCTTCGATGATTGGAAGCAGGGCGCTGCCGTGGGTGAGGATCAGATGGTCGGAGAGTAAAATTCCGGAGAGACCTCGAGGGGTGAGAGAAATGTCGGTTGAAGAAGAGTGAGCGATGAGAACGCTGGGAGGCTGGGCCATTTTTTGGAAAATGGCGGTTGGTGCCTGGAAGCAAATTGTAATGGTGGTTGACCAGAGATTGAAAAATATTTTGATGCGAATTAACGCGACCAAAAAGTAGCTGTTTGCAGTTGGAATCGCAACGAAGTATTGTAGATAATAAATAGGGTACGATTTGGTATAAAATGTGTAGTTTCGGAAAGAATTCCTTTGTTCAATTTACATTTTGCATCAAATTTTTTGGTGACACTGCGTCGATATGGTATTTTAAGAATTTTTTATTATTTTTTATTGACGCATTCGCTACCAGCGTCGCATATATGCGACGTTTAAGTTCTTGTTTCTGAGCCCGACGTCGCATAAATGCGACATGTCTATTTTAACAGTTTATGATAACATGCTGCATGCATTTTTTGCAGAAATAGATTTGTTGGGCTATAGCATAATAAAATAGATTTAGGTTGTTGTTTTGTCTGGAGATTGTTACATTTTTGCTAGGAATTGTAATATTTTAATACAGAAATGGAAAGATAAACGAGAAGTCTTGACAATATCTGCAAAACATAATGCATCATTCAAAGAAGTAAAGTGTAAAAATGGAAATTTAGTAAATAAACCTTCTACAGTTGTAGATTATAATAACAATATGTCGGGCATCGACAAAACAGATCAAATGATCGCTTATTATTCTTCCCCTAGGAAGTCGTTACGTCGGTATATAAAACTCTTTTTTCATATAATGGAGGTTACAATTTGGAATACATGTTGGGTATACAAAAAAGTTCATTCAATTAAAATGAATTACGTAGATTTTAGAAATTATCTTGCTAAAATATTAATTTGTATAAGCAAAATAACTGTGTTTCCATGTAACAATGCCTCGAATACAAAACATTTCCCTAAAAAAATGGACAAAAGAATAAGATGTCGTGTATGTAGCATGAAGAATCTGCGCGGAGAAACTTTCTATACCTGCGGAATTTGTCAGACGAATAAGGGATTACCTATTGGGCTATGCGTAAATGAATGTTTCAAAATTTTTCATGAAAAAAAATAAATAACTGGTATTTCGCTTTAAAAAAATGTTTTTATTTTTATGTTCCTTTCCTATCTAGTTAATTTCCTTTTTATAAAATACGTCGCATATGTGCGGCGTGTGGTCTACAAAATATATTTCTCATCCCTGGCCCAGCGTCGCATATATGCGTCGTATGAAAAAATGCTTATTTGTTATATAACTGGAATGTTATAAATATATATACTCAAAATCAATGCCAACTGAAGTCATATTAGAAGACAATAAACACCATGGTCTGTGAAGCCAGAATTTCTTCTCAAGGCCTGGTAGCGAACGAGTTAATAAAATAGGGTCGCGGATCTGATAGTTGTAGACGGTTTACGTTGATATTTTATTAAAATAAATTGTGTTATTTTCGACCGTATAAAAATATAGTGCGCTGACCTTTATATTTCGATTCTAGGTTGAAGAAAGAAAGAGTAGTAATTAATCAATGCCTGCTGGAGGCTGGTTTGTGATGCTTTGATCTGGCTAGGACTAAAAAATGTGTCGTAGTGTCATACGTATTTTTTGATGGCAATATGTCCGTATTTTAACCATTTTTTTTTTAATTTTTATTAATAAAATAGGGTCACCAGTTTGATACTTGCAGAAGGTTTACGTTGATATTTTATTAAAATAAATTGTCTTATTTTGGACCGTATAAAAATATGGGGCGTTGACATTTATATTTCTATATTTGGTTAAAGAAAGAAAGACTGATAATTAATCAGTGTTTGCTGGAGGCTGGTTAGTGGAGCGATGACTTTTTCACGACGGCTGGACGTTTTTCGGTTCTTTAATCAGTTTTATCTATTTGTTCATGTGTGTATATACATGTATATATTTTGTATAATTATATATATATATATGTACAATTATATGTAAAACTATAAATATATATATATATAATTTTGTAACATCCGCGGCAAACCATCGTTTACTCCTCACCATCCCTCAGATTAGAATTCACTCCCAATGCTTCGATGTCTACATTAATTACCTATTTCCCATAACAACCAACGAATTCAGGCGACGCCAGGCTTTGTTCATCTTCCACCTGTGACCTCAACGCCCAATGAACCACCCGAAGCCCTAATCAATCTCAATCGAACTCATCCACCGAACGGACCCCCTGCACGCGCCAAGAATTACTCTGACTAGACTGACCCGGTTCTACCCGCGCTAACCGGAACGAATTTCAAAAATTCCGAGAAAACGATGATTGAGCCAATTACCCCGCTAATCGACTTACTGAACGCCGGCAACAGCTGGCATGAATAACAAACCGTCATCTGCCTCTGAAACATTCTCGAACGATCGTGAATCCGCCGTTCACGGAAATTTTGCGCGCGGATCAGACGGATTCCGTGAAGATCGACTAGGTTTTCCCCGCTTGCCAGTGAATGATCCAAGTCGCTGCTTTTTGCATCGGAGGATCAGGTCTTGGCCTCTAATAATTGCGGAGGCCGGATAAGTGGCGATTTATTTATACGCGAGTTATTGACAGGTTCGCGAATTATTTGTCAGTGGATGATGATCCCGACGTTTGAGATCGCACGGAATTTGGATGCGGTTTTCGTGTCTAGAGGTCGTGTAGTGTTCTATGGTATTATTAAAGTTCTATGGTATTAAAAAAATTGAAGACAAAATTTGTGTAAATATTGAAAAATTGTGTGGCTATATATTTATATGCATTCGTTAATTTGCATTCTTTATATATATATATTTATACATTTATCTATATGTTTGTATTGGCTATGTATTTTTGTATGTATAGTTTCACATTTACATTCTTTATATATTAATTTATATATTTATTAAAAAAATTAAGGACAAAATTTGTGTGAATATTGAAAAATTGTGTGTCTATAAATTTATACACATCTGTTAATTTGCGTTCTTTATATATTTATTTATACATTTATGTATATACTTGTATTGGCTATGCATTTTTATATCTATAGGTTTACATTTACATTCTTTATATATTCATTTATATATTTATTAAAAAAATTAAAGACAAAATTTGTGTGAATATTGAAAAATTGCGTGTTTATAAATTTATATGCATTTGTTAATATGCGTTCTTTATATATTTATTTATACATTTATCTATATGTTTGTATTGTCTATGTAGTTTTATATATATAGTTTCACATTTACATTCTTTATATATTAATTTATATATTTATAAAAAAAATTAAGGACAAAATTTGTGTGAATATTGAAAAATTGTGTGTCAATATATTTATATGCATTTTTTAATTTGCATTTCTTATATATTTATTTATACGTTTATCTATATGTTTGTATTGGCTATGCATTTTTATATGTATAGTTTCACATTTACATTCTTTATATATTAATTTATATATTTATTAAAAAAAATTAAGGACAAAATTTGTGTGAATATTGAAAAATTGTGTGTCAATATATTTATTTATATATTTATGTATATATTTGTATTGTCTATGTATTTATATATATATATATATAGTTTTACGTTCACATTCTTTATGTATTCATTTAAATATTTATCTATTTGTTTATATTGCCTATATATTTGTACATTTACATTTTTTATATATTAATTTATAGGTTTATGTATATCTTTGTATTGTTCATACATTTAAATGTTCTGAAGATCTATTGCAAGTAAAACGAACGGAACACACAATGAAAAATATTTGCCTCATTCAAAAATTATTTGCATCTCCATATACTTATGCATATTTGTACATTTAAACTCTTTATATATTTATGTATACGGTTATCTATATGTTCATATTATAAAAAATATATTGTATATATTTAAATACTCTTTACACGGATTCCAAGTAAAACCAACGGATATAGAATTATGCAAAATATATGCATATACGTATATTCATATATATACACACATACATATGTATACACACGTGAACAAATAGATGAAACATTTCTTTCAATATTATATACGTTGATTTCAAAAATGTTGTATATAATTATATTAAAACAAATGTCATAATATAACTATATACAAACTTTATATTATACAATATATTAATATATTATATATTATGTTATATTAATGTTGTTATTAATGATTAATTATAATATATATTGTATTATATTATATAGTGATATAATTATACAAAATGTATACATATACGTAGGATCAGTAGAATGATCCCTTAATGACAAATCGGAACGGAAATATATATATATAGTTACAGAAAAAAATGTATATCCATATACATATACGTATGTACAGAAATATACACATATATACATATACACAGATGAATAAATAGATTAAACAAGCATTTCGTTCAATATTATATATATATTGATTTTAAAAATGTTGTACATATATAATTGTATTAAAGCAAATATCATAATATAGTTATATATAAACTTTATATTATACAATATGTTAATATATATTACATTATATAGCTACATATTTATACAAAATATGTACACATACATAGAATCAGCAGAATGATCCCTTAATGACAAATCGGAACAGGAATATATATATAATTACAGAAAAAAAATATATATGTATACATACACGAACAAATAGATAAAACAAATATTTGATTCAAAATTATATATATGTATTTTTATAGTTTTACATATAATCGTATATACACATAGTTATATATATATATAATTATAATATATATATATATAATTATATATATACACACATACATATGAATACAAATAATGAACAAATAGATGAAACAAACATTCTTTCAATATTATATAATATATATATTGATTTAAAAAATTTTGTATATAATGATATTAAACAAATGTCATAATACAAGTATTAATTATTAATACATAAATATAATACATAATAAATATTAATTATAATATATACTATACTATATTATATAGTTACATAATTATACAAAATATATATATATATATATACATATACGAAGAATGAGCAGAATGAGCCCTTAATGACAAATCGAAACGGAAGGAAAGAATGGACGGAAAGGCAAAAGGAAAGAAATTTATCCCGAAGGTCCAAGAAGACGTTGCGATGATCGATACGTACTGACGTTTACAAGTGCATGCCCACGCATGCGGTCACCACTGATAGGACAAACGTGTTCAAGGTCGATGTTCAACTGATTCAAGGACGCATCTGGTGCACCTTGCACCCTGTCGCCAAAAAGAGATTCAATGCCGGGGTCCTTCTTTTTTGTTTCTTTACGACTCTGTCTGCTGCTGAATGAGAACAGTCGATGGCCGAGTTGCTCGAAAATTTTCCGACGTTGCCTCTTTATTCGTTACTTTATTTATTGTTACTTTAGGACACCGTGACAGAGTGGAAATCAAATGGTTCTCAAACACGGGACGCTGGGGGTTGTTTTTGCATTTAGTAATTTGTGATTTTTTGTAAGAATGGAGAAAAATTAAAAGGGCAATTGAAATGTTTAGACAGATGTATGTGTATCTTGAAAGGAATCGTATGGTATTAAATGTGCAATTCAGATGTTTCGATAGTGGCAATGTAAAATTTATACAAAATAAGACACATAAAATATATCCATAATAATTATGTTAATAATGCATGTATGTAAGAAAGTTACTTTGTGATGTTGTGTAAATTAAAAAGGCAATTCAGACATTGTATATGTCTTTTGAAAGAAATGTAATGGTATACTAAATCTATGCTGGTAATATAGAATTTTTGTTAAATTTTGTTCAATATTTTTAGTCTAAAAATTAGTAAAAAAAATTAAGGAAATTGTTTCAGGCTTCTTTCAAAGTGTGCATAATATAACAGTACAGTTTTATTGTTATTGTTTTGTTACTTTCCGATTTTTTGTAAGTGTACAGAAAAAGTAGGCGTACGTCGGTATATTATAAATGCAAAAAGACGAAATTGATGGGGAAGGAGGAAAGTTACTTTGTGATGTTGTGTAAATTAAAAGGGCAATTCAGATGTTTTAATGGTTGCATATGTCCACCCTGAAACAACCCAGCGGATTCCCGCTAAAACGAACGTCATCGAAAAATGTCATCCCAGGGTGAAAACTTTCGTCCTTGCACACATTTGAAGAAAGAAGCGAAGAACTCTAGAAGAAGGTATGTTTTACTCGAAGTGTACACCAACAATATACTGCACTGAAGATCAAGCAATTGTAATTTACAGTAAAATTTTGGTTGCACGTGTTTCGTTGATTTCAGTATTCAGTCATTTGCTTGACCGATAAAAAGAAAAAAAATACTATTCTCCATGGCGAAAAATGTGATGGAAGAAGCGTTGTTTCAAGATAGCAGTGATGATGAATTTAGTGTGGACGAACACGAAAGTGAAAGACATTATCCCATCAGTGAAGAAAAAAGAAAAGTATTGCAATATAGTGATTCTGGTGATAGTGATGAAAACGTGTCAGAAAATGTAGATAGTGTTAGCGAAAATCATCCATTTTGCAATTGGCAATAAATAATTGAAGAAGACACTACTCCTGAACGATTTGATTTTTTAACTGGATACAAAACATGTGGTTCACAGCTAAGTAATTTGAACGAACCCTTTGAATATTTTAGATTATTTTGTACAAGTAATTTGATATACAATATTGTAAAGCAAACAAATTTATATACGCAACATATTATTAGTAAAACATCTATTACTGATCGTTTTACCTGGAAAAATGGAAAGATGTAACAGTAGAGGGAATGAAAGCATTTCCGGTGCCATATAGAATATTTAAACGATATCATACAATTGAAAATTACAATAATTCATAATTAAAATTTTATTTTACAAAATGTTCATATAATAATAATAAAATAACATAAAAAATATTTTACCGTTCAAATTTTATATACATATTTCACCTTCAAATAAATAGCACATTACAAGGTCAGATTAGCAAAGGGTTAATTATTGAACAAAACGAAGTGTAAAATACAGTAAAAACGAATAAAGTTTTTAGAAACATATCGGATCTATAACGACTATTTGCAGGTTTTATTTTTTTCTCACATCCGTTCTGTTTGGCGTTTCGATGCGATCTGATTAATCTTTTATTTTAACGGACGTCATCGAACAATATTATCCCAGGAAGAAAATTGGATAGCGGTCCAGGCGACTTCCATCGCGAGAAAACCGGTCGGTTATCGAAGAGGCCCGGGACTTTTTGTTTCGCCGTTAAACATACAAAAGGATGATTCGATGTAATGAGAACGCGCTGTAGTTTTCGTTCAGAGAAGGTCGCTAAATTGTGTGTTTAGAGGATCGTGCGAAGGGTCAGGAGTGAAGAGTGTTCAAGTAGTACGACCTTACGTGATCGACGTTTTGTGACGGAGTTGTTTACAGGCGGGCGACACACTTTCTTTTTTATTGTTTTTATCTTGGTGTGGAAAAAGAATAAATGCAATTCAGGGTTTATTGTTTGTATGATGTGGAATTGTAAGTTACGTTTTTAGGAGTTGAAAACTATATAAAAAATCGAACGAATTGAGATTTGAACCGGCCTGCTAACATGTTTTTGTCTTAGAATAGAAATAAAATTAAATAAAATAAAAGATTAAATTAAACTCGGTATGTTGTGGAATCGTCAGTTCCGTTTTTAGATGTAACATTACAAATTATATAAAGAAACGCATGTACCGGAATGAACTGAGATTTCAATCGGAATGAATTCTATTAACATGTTCTTATTTTCAAATGGAAATTAAATAAAATTAAATTAAATGTTTACACTTTGTATGTTGCCGAATCGTAAGTTCCGTTTTCAGGAGTTGTAACATTGCAAATTATGTAAACAATTGTATCTATCGGAATGAATTGAGATTTTAATCGGAAATAATACTATTGGCATGTTTCTACCTTAAAATAGAAATTAAATTAAATTTTTATAATACACATTGCATATTGTCGAATCGTAAGTTCCGTTTTCAGGAGTTGTAATAATGCGAATTATGTAAACAAACGTATGCATCGGAATAAACTGAGATTTCAATCGGAAATAATTCTATTGACATGTTTTTACCTTGAAATATGAATTAAAATAAGTTAAATTAAATGTTTACACTTTGCATGTTGTGGAATCGTCACTTCCGTTTTTAGGAGTTGCAGCAATGAGAATTATGTAAACAAACCTATGTATCGAAATGAACTGAGATTTCAATCAGAATTAATTCTATCAACATGTTTTTATCTTCAAATGGAAATTAAATTATTTGAAATTAAATGTTTACGATTTGTATGTTGCCGAATCGTAAGTTTCGTTTTCAGGAGTTGTAACATTGTAAATGATGTAAAAAAACGTATCTACCAGAACAAATTGAGATTTGAACCGGAATTAAGTCTGTCAGTATGTTTTTGTCTTAGAATAGAAATTAAATAAATTAAAATTAAATTACATTAAATTAAATTAAATGTTTACACTCGGTATGTTATGGAATCGTCAGTTCCGGGTTTAGGGGTTGCAATATTGAAAATTATCTAAGAAACGTATATATGTATGTATAATACATATTTACAAACAAAAATGCTTGTAAAAATAATTGTCTTTCTTTACATATATACATCCATTGCGTGCTACATTTATATGTATATACAGATATTTATACCATCCACTATTTTATGTATGCAGATCCTTGCAATATTTACCATACAGATGCTTGCAAGATACTTTTCTTTTGTTACATATATACTTGCATTGCTTGCTGCATTTATAAACACACACATTTACACTGTCTGCCGTCGTATCTATGCAGATGCTTACTGTATTTATTCAAACAAATACTTGCAAAGAATGTTTTCTTTCTTTACACATATACCTGCATTATTTACCGCATTTATATACACAGTTATTTACATCAACAGCCATCTTGTCTATGCAGATACTTGCAAGATTTGTCCATATAAATACTTGCAGAGATATTTTCTTTCTTTACACATGTACTTGCATTATTTGTCCATACAAATACTTGCAAACTATTTTCCCTTTCTTTACACATATACTTGCATTATTTACCGCATTCATATATACAGTTATTTACACCAACCGCCGTCTTGTCTGTGCAGATACTTGCAATATTTGTCCATACAAATACTTGCAAACAATCTTCCTTTTCTTTACACATATACTTGCATTATTTCCACATATATACAATTATTTACACCATCCGCCGTTTTGTTCATATACATATTTACAGTATTTTTCCATACAAATGCTTTCAAATAATTTTTCCTTTCTTTACACATACTCTTCCATTATGTGCAGCATATATATATACAGTTATTTACACCATTCGCCGTCTTATCTGTGCAGATACTTACAGTATTTATTCAAACAAATACTTGCAAAGAATCTCCTCTTTCTTTACACCTATACCTGCATTATTGACCGCATTTATATACACAGTTATTTTTTACATCAACCGCCGTCTTGTCCATACACATACGTGCAATATTTGTCCATGCAAATACTTACAAGTAATCTTTTCTTTCTTTACACATATGCTTGCATTACACATATACATACTTCTTTCACATATACTTGCAATATTTATCGCATTCATATACACATTTACACTTGTCTTTTTATTAGATACTTGCAGCATTTATATACAGTTATTTTCTTTTTTTACACATATACTTGCAGTATTTATTCATACAAATACGTGCAAAGAATCTTTCCATTTACATATACTTGCATTATTTGTCCATATATAAAAATACTTGCAAGTCAATCTTCTCCATTTTTTATTTATCCATAATACTTATCCATAATCCAAATATTTGCAAATAATTTTTTCTTTTTTTACACATATACCTGCATTATTTACCGTATTTATATACACAGTTATTTACACCATCCGCCGTCTTTTCTACGCACATGCGTGCAGTCCCTGCTATTCGTCGATACAAGTGCCCGCGAAGCTTGTTGTGTTTCTCTACACGCATGCCTGCACAGCTCGCCGTACTTATCTGTACAGACGCTTACACAGATTGTTATGTTTATCTCCATAAATGCGTTTGCGCGACTTCGTAGGCTCACGTCCGTACGCGTATAGGAAAAGATAACTGGGTGTAATGAGAACGAACGAGTGGAGAGTGAAGCAGCGTGAAGGAGCACGGCGTAGAGAAAAGGAGAAGCGCGGATTCGCGGTGGGTGGTGGATCAGAGTGGTCTCTCTTACGGATGTCTCGGCCGAACAACTTATTTCGCGACCGTCTATCGGGTGGCTCGCAAAAAGCGAGTCTCTTTCCACATCTAAGAATACAAACGATTACTTAAAAATAAAATAGTATTCACTTCTAACAGTTTAAAAAAAAGAGTACTTATCAAAATTAAAATAGTACTTCTCCTTTGTGTAAATAAGTAAATATGAATTTATTGGTTTATAGAGCAGCAGCGGAGAACACAAATTAATTGAAGAATTATAGACGCCTAACAACGCCTAACAGCACATATTTCAACAGTTCAAAATAAAATAGTAGTTATCATAATTAAAATAGTACTTATTCTTTATGTAAATAAATAAATATGAAATTATTGGTTTATAGAGCGCCAGCAGAGAAACAAACTGCCCACTAACAGAACATATTCCCTCAGTTAACCCTGTCCACCAAAATTAAAATAGTACTTCTTCTTTATATAAATAAGTAAATAAATGTGAATTTGCAATTTTCATGAAGGGCAGCAGAGAACACGAATTAAATTGAAGAAATTATACACCATTTACTACAGCACGTAATTTAAATTAAATTGAAAAAATTATAAATCATTTTAAAAATGATAAATTAAGAGGTCGTCGAATTTTTTTATTCAAAAAGATTATTTCTGACAAACCCACGGCGTTGCACGAAACAAACTGGTCATTAACAGCAAATACCTCCATGATGTAACCCTGTCCTCCTCAATTAAAATAGCCCTCACCGAAATAAATTCGAATTTGCAGTTTTCATAAACCGCAATAGAAAACACGAATTCAATTGGAAAAATGATAAATAATTTTGAAAATGACAAATAAAAATACCGTTAGTCTTTTTCTATGAGAAAGCATTATTTCTGACAGACTTGCGATATTACAGCAAATAAACTGCCCCCTGATAGAAAAAGATCCGTCAGTTAACCCTTTCCCCCAAAATTAAAACAGTACTACTTCTTCTTCTTTATATAAATAAATAAATATGAATTTGCAATTTTCATAAAGGGCAGCGGAAAACACGAATAAATTGAAAAAATTATAAATCGCTTTGAAAATGCTAAATTAAAATGCCGCCGAATATTTTCTATTGAAAAACACCATTTTTGACAAACCAATGGCGTTGCATGAAACAAACTGCCCACTAACAGCACATATTCCATCAGTTTATCCTGTTCCCCGAAAATTAAAACCGTACTTTTTTATATAAATAAATAAATATGAATTTGCAATTTTCATAAAGAATAGCAGAGAATATGAATTAAATTGAAAAAAGTATAAATCATTTTGAAAATGATAAATTAATGCAATTTTCATAAAGGGTAGCAGAGAACGCAGATTAGATTGAAAAAAAATATAAATCATTTTGAAAATGTTAAATTAAAGACATTAAATTGAAAAAATTGTAAATCAGTTTGAAAATGATAAATTAAAAGGCCGCCGAATTTTCTCTATTTAATATCATTATTTTTGACGAAATAATCTGCCCACTAACAGCACACACCCCTTAACCTAACCCCGTCCCTCTCAATTAAAGCAGCTCTCACCGAAATAAATTCGAATATATACTTTTCATTGAACGCAACAGAAAAAACGATTTAACCTTTTGTGCGCATCGTTGTCGGACGTTAAGCGTGCCCATTATTTACGAAAAAGCATACCGTGGGTTGGGTACCTTTTACGAAAGTGCGCAAGTTGAGCAGACTGAATGATCATTGCAAAATATATTAATTGTAACTGAATTAAAATTATGAAATGGGTTTTATTATTTGAATTTGAAAATTATGTAATTTTTTAGTTATTTTGTAAAATTTTAACTTAAATAAAACGTATTTCATATAAAAGTGAAATTATATAATTTATAAATTGAACAAAAATTTAATAATTTTGTTTTTGTGTTAAAATCTTCAAAGCAGGGTCCAATATATAAAATCAACGTTACATTTTAGCTTTGGATAATGCAAGATCGTAAAGTTTTATTATTTTGTTGAATATTGATAAATATGTAATTTTTTTAGAACTTTTTTTTGTACATATTTTACCTTTCTTTACAGATAAAACCGTGTTTTGCAATTTGACGTTAATTTTTTAGTGAGAAAATATTAAATATATATGTTAATGCCTTTTCGAACAATATATTTTAAAAAACCACGTCACCCAGAATAATGGGCGAATGTTTCGGCAAAGTCATCCTTAAACGGGTGCCAAAAATCTTGATTATATTTTTGAGGTAATTTATAATAACTTTATTACAACACAATTATGATGCGCATAAACAACAGAAAGTAACAAGATACTATAAAATAAACAAAAAGAAACATTAAATATATACTTATATTTACATTTTTCATAATAAACATCTTATATCGTAATATAATAAAGATGTTAAAAATATCAAAAAATATTACAACGAATTGAAAAACTGAAAGTTGTTTTGCAATGAGATGTTTCATAGTGTTTTTCGGAACCCTTATGGTACTTCCCATTTCGAGGTCCTTTATACTTTGTAAGCATCTTCCACAAAATTATCTTTTAATTCTCTAAAAAAAAAGAAAAAATACCTTCTAAAAATAAAAATTATACTTACCAGAAACATGTTTTCTCAAAAAGGTCCTCTAACATATCACAAAATAAACAGTGGTTATATTTAAACGACGCATTGCATTGTTTCGCTATTTCTTATCGCTCTGCTTACATTCCGAGTCTCGAATTTGGGCCCCGGGACAAACACCACCGATTTACCCTGGGCGTTCAACGTGTTAAAAACCTCAACATACAATTATTGAAACGTTTTGATGCTAAACTGGCATATAGAACGTTCATATATGCATTCACAACCTAATTTGAATCGTTGTGTGAAAACGCATATATGCGTTCATAGCGCTGAAAGGGTTAAAAGCGAAATCTGCTGAAAGGGTTAATCGTGCCTCGGAAAAATGTGATACCCGCCTTTCGATTTTTCCCTTATTCCCTCGATCGGGCAGAGTCGTTCGCAAAGCGGCCTCAAGTAGCATAACTCGAAGAGTAGGATAGGCATTGGGATAACGAGGCTGGCGGTGCAGGTAACGTGGCGAGGTGCCAAGCGGTCTACCGGTGCAAGAGTCGAGCAAAAACTTGTCGGACTTTGCAGTCCCGGACACGCCCCGGCAGCGACCGCCTTTTTCTTCGCCTTTTCCTTCTCCGCATCCCGAACGAGCCGATTTTTCGTCCGCCGCGAAAGGAAGTCGATCCTAGATCCACTGAGACCGCGAGAGGCGGAGAGGAAAGAAGAAAAGAAGAAGACAAGAAGAGGAGAACGGAGGGAGAAGTGGTTGTGTCGGGGAATTTCTGAAAGTAAAGGAAAATTGGCAGGCGGATTCGTGTTTTTGGGTCTTGAGGCGAAGTGTGGGACAAAATTGTACGGGAAGAATGAAGGGAGAGAGAGTATACGGAAAAATATATGTAAGGAAGTAGGGGTGGAAAGGAAATGAGGTGTGGTGGAACTTTTTATGAACGATTTCTTTTTTTTTTCGCTGGTGACGGGGATTTTTGGGAAGAATTTTTGGGGAATAATGAAAGTAGGGAAGGAGATTTGTTTGGGACGATTTGAGAGTGATAATGGTAGGTGTATGTACATGAAATTATAATTTGCATTATTCAAACTAAATTTATGTTCATTTTTGTTATAAATTAGAAATTCGATGTATATAAATCACCTTACAACTTTCGAGAAATTTACGATTATGTATATTACATATATACATATATATATTATATTATACTATGTATACTATATTAATATGAACATAAATTATATATATATACATTATTCAAGCTGAATTTATGTTCATCTTTGTTACAAATTAGAAATTCTATATATAATACATAATCTCTTTACAACTTTCGAGAAATTTACGATTATGTATATTACATATATCTGTATACACATATATATAACTATGTATACTACATTAATATGAATATGATTTATATATATATATATATATATATAAAGTTGCTAAAATAAAATACAAGCACAAAAGATAAGGTGCATTGTTTACCAAAACTAAGAGAATATTTTTATATAATAAGTAATCATATCAGTTATAAATTATTTGTAGTCTCCTTCCAGTTTTCTAGGAACTTATGTCTGTCTTCGAGGGGTTATGGTCGTTCGGCCGCAGACAACGATAAAAGAATGGAAGTGGTGAGTGTAGTGGAAAAGGAAGGCAAGGGCAAAAGACAAGATGCGTTTTTTATCGCAACTGGATAAAAAGGATCGCATAACTACATATGTTGAATATTTGTTATTCGTAAGACCCTTCTAGTTTTCCAAAAATAATATAATAAAATTTCAAAAATGTTTGTGTAATAGTACATGTCGATTATTCGTTATTTAATACTTGTAACATCCTTCCAGTTTACCAAAAAAATAAATAAATGGTAAAGTTCTAATAACATTCAAACATTAGACGTTGATTATTCGTTATTCCCAATACGATGATTTGATAATATTATCGTATTAGGAATATTACGTTATGAATATTATAATATTATCATACATAAATATGATAAACTGCCAAAAATATTGATATAATAGTACAAGTTGATTATTCATTGATTATTTCATACACCATCCTTCCAGTTGTCAAAATTTAAAACGGTGAAACCGTAATAACATTCAAAGAATATTATACATCGATTATTCGTTTTTCGCAATACTCTCCCACTTTTCCAAAAATATGCCAAACCGCCAAAAATATTGGTATAAAAATATGTCGATTTTTCGTTGATTTTTTTTGCCCCATCCTTTCAGTTCTTAAAGAAAAACAGTAAAACCGTAATAACATTCAGAAAGTATTACACGTCGATAATTCGTTATTCGCAATACCCTTCCGGTTTTCGAAAAATAATATGACAAAAGACAAATAATAAATCGACATGTATTGTTACACTAATATTTTTGGTTATTTGTTACTTGTAACAGCCTCCAAAAACAAAATGGTAATATTTGCAATAACATCCATGCAACATTACACATAAATTATTCGTTATTCGCAATACCCTTGCATTTTTCCAAAACTATTATTATAAAACAACACAAATATTAGTATAACGGTACGTGTCGATTATTCGTAGACTATTTCTTGTAACATCTTTCTAGTCCTCCAAAAATGAAGTGGTAAAATCGTAATAACGTTCAAAGAATATTACACATCGATTATTCGTTATTCGAAATATCCTCCCACTTGTCCAAAAATAATGCGACAAATAGCAAAAAATATTAGTATAACAGTACATGCTGATTATTCATTGATTATTAGTTGTAATATCCTTCCATTTTACCAAAAAAAAGGTACGATCGAAATAATATTCATACAACATTACATTTCAATTATTCGTTACTCTTAATACCCTTCCGGTTTTCCAAAAATATACTAAACCGCCAAAAATATTGGTATAACCTTTTAGTTCTGAAAAACCAAAACGGTAAAATCGTAATAACATTCATACAGCATTACACATCAATTATTCGTCATTCGTAATACCCTTCCAGTTCTCCAAAAACAAAGTGCTGATATTATAATAATACTCATACAACATTACACGTCGATTATACGTTATTCGTAACACCCTTCCACTTTTCCAAAAATAATGTGACAAATAGCCAAAAATATTAGTATAACAATATATGTCGATTTTTCGTTGATTGTTACTTGTAACAGCCTTCCAGTTCTCCAAAAACAAAATAGTAATATATATAAATACTTATAATAATATCCATACAACATTACACGTCGAATATTTGTTATTCACAATACCCTCCCACTCTTCCAAAAACAATATGACAAACCGCCAAAAATATTGGTATAACAGTACATGGCGATTTTTTGTTGATTATTTCTTGCACCATCCTTTCAGTTCTAAAAATCAAAACAGTAAAACCGTAATAAAATTCATACAACATGACACCTCGATTATTCGTTACTCTTAATACCCTTCCGGTTTTCCAAAAATAATGTGACAAATAGCCAAAAATATTAGTATAACAACACATTTATCATTTGATAATAAATTAATGGTCGATTTATCATTGACATGTATTGTTATACTAATATCTTTGGCTATTTGTTACTTGTAACATCCTTCCAGTTCTCCAAAACCAAAATGATAATATTTATAATAACATTACCGCCGATTATTCATTTATTCCCAATACCCTTCCACTCTTCCAGCACCAAAATACCTCAGCCTCCAAAACACCCATGCAACACACCCCGAATATTCCTTATCCTCGATCTCCTTCGACTTTTCCAGGAATTCCGTTCCGTCTGCAAGTGGTTACGGACGTTCGGCCGCAGACGCCAATAAAAGAACGGAAGGGCCGGTCGCAGTGGAAAAGGACGGCGTCGAAACAAGCGACAGTCTCGGTTTTTGCCGCGGGGGAAAAAAGTGATGCAGAGCCTTGCTTGACGAGGACGAATACATATGTTAACGCGGCCGAACTGTCTATAAATAGCGACGCGCGTCGCGCCGTTCTGCGTTCCTCCTCTCTCGCCGACAAAGTCGTCACTCCGGACAATACTGTTATGGCACTGTCACACTAAAGTGCCGCTAAACTGACGCTAAAATGGCGGTAAACTGACGGCCGCTGCGCCATTGTCGGAGCACATTTCGCAGGCCCTCCGCAACAATTATTTCAAGAACTTGCTGCACTCGAAGGGGAACGCGAGGGACCTCGTGGAGGTTGGTTATGCTTTTACACCTGCGAACTGGCGAAAAACAGAGAGGTAGAGCATGGTGAAAAGTCGCAAGTCGCAGTTTATGCAAGTTTATGCAATTTTTGCTGAGGCGATTTGTCAGAAAATATTGTATAACATGTTTCTGTGTCAGAATAGAAATAAAATAAAATTAAATTAAACTCGATATGTTGTGGAATCGTCAGTTCCGTTTTCCATGTTTCTGTGTTAGAATAGAAATAAAATTGAATTAAATTAAGTTTTCAGGAGTTGTAACATTGCGAATTATGTAAAGAAATGTATGTAACAGAACGAATTTAGATGTGTTACGCTTTACACCTGCGAACCGACGAAAAATGGAGAGGTAGAGTATGGTGAAAAGTCGCAAGTCGCAGTTTATGCAAGTTTATGCAATTTTTGCTGAGGCGATTTCGTCAGAAAATATTGTATAACATGTTTCTGTGTCAGAATAGAAATAAAATAAAATTAAATTAAACTCGATATGTTGTGGAATCGTCAGTTCCGTTTTCCATGTTTCTGTGTTAGAATAGAAATAAAATTGAATTAAATTAAGTTTTCAGGAGTTGTAACATTGCGAATTATGTAAAGAAATGTATGTAACAGAACGAATTTAGATGTGTTATGCTTTACACCTGCGAACCGGCGAAAAACGGAGAGGTATACTGTGGTTTAAAGTTACAAGTCGCAGTTTGTGCAATTTTTGCTGAGGGGACTTTATCAGAAAATGTTGTATAGACTGTTGGTGAGAGGTGAAGCATAGTATTAGCATCCGTCTGTACGGAATTAATTCTAATAACATGTTTTCCTCGTAAGAATAGAAATAAAAATGAATAAGATTAAATTACACTCGATATGTTGTGGAATCGTTAGTTTCGTTTTTAGGAGTTCCAATAATGCAAATTATGTAAACAAACGTATGTACCGGAATTAACTGAGATTTAAATCGGAATTAAGTCTGTTAACATGGTTTTGTGTTAAGATAGGAATAAAATAAAATTGCATTAAATTAAATTATGTGTTTACAGTCGGTATGTTGCCGAATCGTAAGTTCCGTTTTCAGGAGTTGTAACATTGCAAATGATGTAAAGGAACCTATGTACCGGAATGAATTGAGATTTGAATCGGAATTAAGTCTAGTAACGTGTTTTTATCTTCAAATGGAAATTAAATAAAATTAAATTAAATGTTTGCACTCGGTATGTCGCGGAATCGTAAGTTCTGTTTTTAGGAGTTGCAATAATGCGAATGATGCAAAGAAATGTTGTACCGTAACGACCTGAAATTTCAATCGGAATTAAGTCTATTGAGATGTTTTTATCTTCAAATGGAAATTAAATTAAATTAAATGTTTATATTTTGCATGTTTCCGAATCCCAAGTTCCCTTTTCAGGAGTTGTAACATTGCAAGTGATGTAAAGAAACGTATGTACTGGAATGACCTGAGATTTCAATCGGAATTAATTCTATTAACATTTTTTCGACTTAGAATAGAAATAACATAAAGTTGAATTAAATTAAATTAAATCTTTAAATTGAATTAAAGAAACGTATGTACCGGAACGAATTGAGATGTCTGTTATGTTTTTACACCTGTGAACCGGCGAAGAAAGGAAAGGTATGCTATGGTGAAAAATGTCACAAGACGCAGATCGTGCAATTTTTGCTGAGGTGATCTTGTCAGAAAATGTTATATACATTGTTGGTGAGAGATGAAGCATAGTATTATTATCCGTCTGTACGATTGCAAAGTCGGAAAAGCGATTTGTTAGCTTTATTAACACGTTGACTGACAGCTACGACATAATTAGTAATTTGCAATATCGTCTAGGACGCCAACTCCGAGTTATCTCGTGGATATTAGGAGAATAAAAAATCAAGGTTTATCAAATGATTTTCTTGCATTATTTTATTTGGCGTAAATGAAGAATTATTATTAGAACTTAGTTGCGCCTTAAATAATCAATATACCGAGTTCTAACTATCGAAAAGTATCTCGTCCTCAGCGAGCGCTACAGCCGGAAGTATGCAGCAGTCAAAGAGTTAAGCAATTGTAGGGGCGCAGTAGGGTAGTTTACACTCTGGGAGTTATGGGATCCTGTCGAATGATGGACGTGTTTAGACTTCTGGGAGTTACGGTGTACTGATCATTTGGACGTATATATACGCCCAAGACTTATGATGCGCTTCCTTCTGATGGATGTGTAAACGTGTAAAAACAGTAGTTAAGGGATATTGGCCTTTTTGATGTGTATACACATCTATAATGCTCACAGTTCCGAAATCAGCGAATACAGGGTGTGTCGCCAAAATCCGGACAACTCAAACATTTTCTTGGAACATAATTTTTATTGCAATAATAGAAAAGTAAACAATTTTTTTTGTTACTGTATTGTTTGTTGGGTCATAAAGAAAACATTCACTCAATATAACCCCCCTATGCTTCTCAGACCGCCTCCATTCTCGGTCTAAATCTCTCGCAGGCCCGTTTTAACGAGCCTCGGTTCATATCGGCGTATGCCACTTCAACGGCGGGTCTTAATGATGAGATGTTGGGATGTCTGGATTTGTTGGTGACCCTTTCAATCACGCTGCATACATAATAGTCGAAAGGATTTAAATCTGGGCTGTTGGGAGGCAGAAAAGCAGGTTACAGCGTTCAACTCGCTTTGTCCTGGCAGCTTCGGAAAGCATCTGTCTCACTTTTATCGCATAAGACTTGTAGCGAAGGTCCTCCTCCTAGATTCAACGCATAGTTTTTTCGCTTACACCCTAAATCGACGGCAATTTTCGGATTGACTGCCCTGGATCCTGAAAAATGAGCCCCTGAGCCCGTTGAATGATTTCAGGCGTCCTAAAAACGCGCTCCTTCGAGTGACTTTTCCTGGCCGGTGTTGCAAAACCTTCGCTGGACTTCTCAGACTCGTTGTATCTCGCGACATCATACACAGTCGATCTTGGGTATCCGAAGAATCGAATCATTTCTGTCGCTGAGCGCCCAGCGCGAATACTTTCGATAATCGTGGCTCTTCGATTATACTCTGCACACAGGTTTAACATAGTTACAGTTTCGAGGTTATGAATGTTTATTACATGCTTCAAATTATTTCGTTGCCAATAGCGACATCTCCAAGTGGTATAGAACGACGGGAAATTTAAATTGAATTTTGTCCGGATTTTGGTGACACACCCTGTATACATTCTTATGTTGCCGATATGCTGTAATTAGTGCACGTGAATACACGTTCGTTGAAAACGAATATGTCATAACGCTCGGACGCATATATACGCCCATAGGACACCGATGTGTCATAACGCTCGGACGTATATATACGCTTATAGTACTCGCGCTCCCATATTCAGCGAACGCATATGCGTTCATCGAAATTCGGCGTGTCCTAACGCCCGGACGTATATATACGCCCGTAGGAAACCGATGTGTCATAACGCCCGAACGTATATACACGCTCATAGCACTCGAACTTCCATATTCAGCGAACGCGTATGCGTTCAACGAAATTCGGCGTGCCCTAACGCTTGGACGTATATATACGTCCATAGGAAACCCATGCATTATGACACCCGAACTTGTATACATGTTTATAGCACCCATGCCCCCATATTTCGCCAATACGTATGCGTTCAACCAAATTCGGCGTGTCATAACGCCCTGACGTATATATACGCCCATAGGCTCCTGCCGGCAGTAGTAACCTCGGCAAACCGAGCAGGCTCTTCCCCCTTGGACCACCCTCTGCCACCCTCTTCTTCCTCCGCTCCCCTTTTCTCGCCCCTCCCCGCGCGGGACTCCTGCTCTTCGTTTTCCGTTCGTTAAGATGCCGCGGCGAGCGACGATTTCTCGGTAAGATAAGAGCACTCGCCCTCCCCTGCCTTTCTTTTTCTCCTCTCGCCCGCCGCGTCCCGTCACACACCTGCGAATATCTCATTGTGGCCTGCGATAATGGCTATCGCGCGCGGTTCGGCACGCACGACGCACATCGATTATATACGGAATGTCGCACTGTTTAACACTAAACGTACCGGTACTTTACACCTACCTATTCTTACCGTGGGGGATCATTTGACCCATGGTCAAATAAACGGCGATTTTCAGAAAGAAATTTCTAATTTGAGCCGTTTATTTTGAAAGTGTCCTAACTCCGTTTTTCAATATTTTCCGGTTACCATGGTTATATGTACAAATTCATGTTATTTATAAGTAAATGTTATTTATCTCGATTTGAAGATAAATGGAGTTAGGCCACTTTCAGAATAAACGGCTCATTTCTTGAAGCAAGAAATTGAATAATTGGATGATATGAGAATTTATAGAAAGTCAAATGAGCGATAGAAATAACAAAGAATATACGATTATAAAGTAAATTTTGAAAGGGGTCACTTGGCCCCGCTTAGTACTTTTAGTGTTAAAATTGTGGCTTGATAATCGACAATTCCTAAATTTATGGAAATACATTCACAAAAATACAAAATTCTCATTTAACGATTGACAATTTTTAATTTATTGTATTTAACCGTACTGCTTGAAAATTAGCAATGCTTAAGTGAAGATCATTTAAAATTGCCGCATGAAAATCGACAATGCCTAAATTTATGAAAATGCATACACAAAAATACAAAATTCTAGTTTAAAAATGGACAATATTTAAATTTACTGCTTGGAAATTAACAATATTTAAATTTATCGGATTTAATCGTAATGACTTGGAAATTAGCAATGTTTAAGTGAAGATAATTTAAAATTACCACTTGATAATCGATAATGCCTAATTTTATGGAAATGTATTCACAAAAATACAAAATTCTTGTTTAAAAATTGACAATATTTAAATTTATGACATTTAATCGTACTGTTTGAAAATTAGCCACATTTAAGCAAAGATCATTTAGAATTGTCGCTTGATAATCGACAATGCCTAAAAAGTATGAAAATACATTCATAAAAATACAAAATTCTTGTTTGAAAATTAATAATATTTAAATTTATCCGATTTAATCGTACTGCTTGGAAATTAACAATATTTAACACTAGATTTACCGGCTATTTAAGTATATTTATTTCAGTCAGAATGACTGGTCTTTAGAAAAAAATGCTTAGTGGTGTTTCCAGTCTTTATTTACTTTTAAAAATGACGAAAAAAGTTGAATAATATTAATTGTAATACAAAAATAGATTTATAGACATTATCGATTAATCAAACGCTTAATTGTTTTTAGTTCATCGGTCACAATTTTCACATATGTAGATTTCCCTCACTGTACACTTTCTGCATGCACTTTTTTTTTTCCAAATATTGCCTTCGTTAGAAAGAGTTGCTCATCGACCGTAATATAAGCTCCTGGTTTGAAGCAATTTTGGCTATTTTCAATAAATTTGTTCCAAACTGTTGAAACTAAAGCAAATTTGTCTGTTTGTAAACGGTGACTCCTCTGATTTTTTTTTTGTCAAAACGAATGTAACGTAGAATCTCGGTAAAATCACATCTACTCATAGTTGTGGAAAAAATGTTGGTCCCCACTTGTTATTCCATAAATATTCAAGTCTCAAAGTGTTTCCTTCGTACGCCCCACGTGCATACAATATTGCAATAAACGCCTTCAATTTTGCTTGCATAAGTGTCCATTTTTCCCCAAAACTCGGGAGGCTTCCAACTGTGTACAAGTTTTTACATGTTCTAAAATATGGTGGTCAATTAGTAATAAAAATGCGCTACTTAGCTCCCCTTTCATAATATTTCTTTTTGTATGTGCTGTAGACCTGGGTACATCCTTGAAAATACACTGAACTGCTAATCTACCAGCAACACCTCCTCCTTCAATTTTTTGGAATTACATATTCTGAATATCATATATTTTGAAATCATATTTTGGCATCATATATTCGAAATCATATATTCTGTGCCGAAAAAACGTTGCAGTACTTATCAGTTGTTGTGGCTGCCCCAAGGTCATGGCATCACATTGAAACATGCACCAGTCATTTTGACCGGTACTGGTATAAGTGTCAATAACAAAAATTATCGTTACGAATACATATAAAATGATATAAAGTTCATAAAACTGGTTCTTTAGTTATGGCTACAAAAGTCATGATATCATTTCGGAAAGAAAATGTTACATGCAGTAGGAACTTTGAATTGAAACTGCAGGACCACTCATTTTGACTGGTCTGGTAAATCTAGTGTTAAAACTTTGATTGCCATCATGGTCACCACTGACCAGCGCAAGAGATTTTACTGAAGATCCAAAATATTTGCATTGGATATCAATAATTATTTTATAACTGCAGTTATTGTTAGAATAGTGATGCAGTCCTTTGGTTTACAATACCTGGACATTATTTACACTTTTTATAATTCAGTCAAATGCGGTAGTATTTTATAGCATCGCTGTTCTAATACAGAAAAATACAAAGAGATTTTGATGAAGATCCAAAATATTTGCATTGGATAGCAATAATTATTTTATGAATGCAGTTATTGTTAGAATAGTGAAACAGTCTTTTGGTTTACAATACCTGGACATTATTTACATTTTTTATAATTCAGTCAAACGCGGTAGTATTTCATAGCATCGCCGTTCTAATACAGAAAAATACGAAGAGATTTTGATGAAGATCCAAAATATTTGCATTGGATATCAATAATTATTTTATAAATGCAATTATTGTTAGAACAGTAATGCAGTCCTTTGGTTTACAATACCTGGACATTATTTACACTTTTTATAATTCAGTCAAATGCGGTAGTATTTCATAGCATCGCCGTTCTAATACAGAAAAATACAAAGAGATTTTGATGAAGATCCAAAATATTTGCATTGTATATCAATAATTATTTTATGAATGCAGTTATTGTTAGAATAGTGATGCAGTCCTTTGGTTTACAATACCTGGACATTATTTACATTTTTTATAATTCAGTCAAACACACTAGTATTTCATAGCATCGCCGTTCTAATACAGAAAAATGCGAAGAGATTTTGATG
Source organism: Cryptocheilus praepositus (assembly GCA_033815515.1). NCBI lineage: Eukaryota > Metazoa > Arthropoda > Insecta > Hymenoptera > Pompilidae > Cryptocheilus > Cryptocheilus praepositus. The sequence continues at coordinate 179,520 of JAWWQZ010000151.1, forward strand.
AAGATCCAAAATATTTGCATTGGATATCAATAATTATTTTATGAATGCAGTTATTGTTAGAATAGTGATGCAGTCCTTTGGTTTACAATACCTGGACATTATTTACACTTTTTATAATTCAGTCAAATGCGGTAGTATTTCATAGCATCGCCGTTCTAATACAGAAAAATACCAAGATATTTTGATGAAGATCCAAAATATTTGCATTGGATATCAATAATTATTTTATGAATGCAGTTATTGTTAGAATAGAGATACAGTCCTTTGGTTTACAATACTTGGACATTATTTACACTTTTTATAATTCAGTCAAATGTGGTAGTATTTCATAGCATCGCCGTTCTAATACAGAAAAATGCGAACGGTGGTCACCTGTGACCGCCTCAAAAGATTTGACTAAAAATGCAAAAAATTCGCAATGACGCTTATTCACGATTTTATAAAAGTATAATAATTGATATCGGAACGGTGCTTCAATACTTTGGCTTCTAACAACTCTGCGTTATCTTCATTTTGCACCATTTAATCATATTCTGCATATTTAATCATCATCGAATTGCGGTTCTAACATAACAAAATACTTGTTTTACGTCTTGAAAAAATACTTAATAACAGAATATTTTTAAATTTCTTGCTTCATTACTTTCTTACAAAAGGAAATCCGTGTTTTATGTAATACATTTTTGGTATTATTAACTTATTTAATGAGTTAGGATTATCCCTTTCACATTAGTAAACACTATGCTCCTCGCGCATGGTTCCGTCTGCAGCAATTTCATTTTGTGATTCTAGTAAAATACTTTCATTAGAATCTTCAGAACTTGAAAACACGCGAATACATCTACTTTTACATAAATTCGAATTATTTTCACATTCGCTTTCTGAAGATTTCTGAACACATTCTTTGCCTAAATCATCATTGTCACTTCTGTCACTATCAACAAGATTATCGTGAATACCCCACGATTCAATTTCATTTTCTTCTGGTTCATCTTCACAGTCATAAAGTTCACCATCTTCTATATTAGAGCATTCCATTGGTATATCATTCAATTTTTGCAATACTTCACAAATTTTCAATCGTTTTGCCATTTTCAGGGCTTAGAAAGACTAGAATAAAACTATTTATTGTAAAAATAAATATATAATATTTGTATTTATTATCTCATCTTACACTAATTGAAATAATATGTCGTATACTGAATATATTGCTATATGAACAAGAGCATGATGGTTTTCCAGCGGCTGTTATAAACGCACTCATTGAATGCAGTAACTTCTCTATTTGATGGTTGTTTTTACAATGTTGCCTGATATAATACCGTGATCTGGCAAGCGAGCAAATTCCAAAACAAAACAATAACACATTCCTAACAGAATCTTCAAATGTTTTACGACTTCAGATCTAAATGAACGCCTTAATAAATACCAGTCAAAATGACTGCTGTTGGTATAAGTAACCATAGTATCAATTTATTTTGATTCAGAGTAAATAAAACATTTAAAAAATACATTTTACTATTTCTTTAGTTATCACCGCAAAAGTCATTACACCATTTCGGAAAAAAATGTAACGTAAAGTAGAAATATTTAAATCAAATTGTAAAACCAGTCAAAATGACTGGTGCGGTAGTTCTAGTGTTAAAGACCCCCGATGCACTTTTCAGTTGTGATCGCAAAGAAGCAACGGGCAGAAAAATGTTCCCGCGCCTATGTTCGGAGTATTCCGCGCAGGTCAGGCACGATTCGAAAAGTACTCGCACGGATCGCAGGCGATCGGCGAAGTGTCGAGCAAAAAGGACGGAGCGACGTGCACGGCCAGTGATAACAGAAGAAAAAGAGACGCGTCGCCGGAAAAAGAGAGGGAGCCGAGGCCTCCTATGAAGCGGAGAGCCGGAGTGCGAAGAGAGAAAGAGAGAAAGAGAAGAGACGTGGAGGGAAGGCAGGGAATGCGGTTGCTTGAGCTAGTCGCCTAGACAGCGTGGCAGCAGTGCCAGAGTCCAAATAAAAGGAGAGTCGAATAGCGTACGTTGCTCGAGTTCGATGGCGTCGTGAATCGAAAGGAGTAGGTTCTTCGGGCAAAACAAACTGGCGACGTCAAATGGAGAGGCAACTTGTGGAGTCGAGGCTTAAAACGTTGACAGTTTGTTGACCGACAATTTTAGACAGAAACTGTGTCAAGTCATCGACTTATATTATACGTTATTTCGTAATTTAAGATGGAAGTGAAAGAATCTAAATAAACTTCAATAAATGTGTCAGTAAAAAATAAAATTTCATAAAAATTTGTAAGTAAGCTTCAATAAACTTTATTTACGGATAATGAATTAGAATTAAAATGGCGAGATATGTTTTATATAACTTTTAATAGTTTTCCGTATAATTAATCGTACACAAGTCATTTACGCGTAGTTATTAACACGTTGATAGTTTGTTGACCGATAATTTTGCACGGAGGCTGTTATTTCGTAATTTAAGATGGAAGTGAAAGAATCTAAATAAAGTTCAATAAATGTGTCAGTAAAAAATAAAATTTCATGAAAATTTGTAACTAAACTTCAATAAACTTTCCATATAATGAATTAGAACAAACATTACGACTTACATTTTATATAATTTTTAACACTTTTTCAAGTTATGTTCAAGTCTGTTTCAAGTTATTTCGTTATTATATTGAAGTTATTTCGCAACTTAAGATGGAAGTGAAAAATTTCATGAAAATTTGTAACTAAGCTTCAATAAATTTTATTTACTGATAATGAATTATAAGTAAAATGTCGAGATATGTTTTATACACCTTTTAATAGTTTAATTTAATTTAATTTAATTTTTGTATGATTAATTGTACAGAAGTCACTTATGCGTAGTTATAGACAAGAGGTTTTGCATATATACACAAAACACGTTTGACGATGTCAACTAGCGTGGCAACTTGTGGAGTTGAGGTTTAACACGTTGCCAGTTTTTTGACCGACAATTTCAGACAGAAACTGTGTCAAGTCATCGACTTATTTCGTAGTTTAAGATGGAAGTGAAAGAATCTAAATGAATTTCAGTTAAGATCTCAGTAAAAAATAAAATTTCATAAAAATTTGTAACTAAACTTCAATAAACTTTGCATTTAATGAATCAAAATAAAAATGTCGACTTATATTTTATATAATTTTTAACACTTTTTAGTATGATTAATTGTACAGAAGTCATTTATGTGTAGTTGTAATTTTGCACAGATGCTGTCTTAAGTCACCCGTTGTTACTTTGTAATTTAAGATGGAAATGAAAGAATTTAAATAAAGTTCAATAAACGTGTCAGTAAAAAATAAAAATTCATAAGTAGACATTAATACATTTTATTTACACATAACGAATTTTATTTTAAATTTCGACATATATTTTATGGACAATTAATTAAAATTAAACTTCAGATGTATGTTTTGTGTGACTTTTAGTACTTTTTTTGAATAATTAATCAAAAGTTCAGTAAAGTTTAGTTATCGATAATGAATTAGAATTAAAATTTCGAGATATGTTTTATATACCTTTTAATAGTTTTGGTATGATTAATTGTACACAAGTCATTTACGCCTTGTTACTCGCGTAAAAAAAAGATTATTACACATCAGCTAGCTATAAATAAAAAGCTGACATTAAATCAATCACAAATTATCCGACATTTCATTTTTTTTCAAATGGCCATACGCCACTTTGATAATAAACGGTCCATATCATGAATTCCATGAAAAATGATAGGCAAACAAACCTATCTGACGGAGTATAAAGAAATAAAGAAGATATAAAAGAAGTGTAAAAGAAGTTACTCGCGTAAAAAAGTTTATTAAACATCAAGTAGCTATAAATAGAGAGCTCACACTAAATCAATCACAAATTATCCGACATCTCATTTTTTTCAAATGGCCATGCACCACTTTAATAATAAATGGTCCATAACATAAATTCCATGAAAAATGAGTGTGTAGCAGTCAGACAGATGTTGTGGTGCACAAAAGATTTAGCGAATACATCGTGTTTCGCTGGTCTTTCCCTTCGGAAGATCTAGATTCGACCCTTGAGTTTAATATTGGACACATAACTGTCACTTTCTCAATGACTACAATTTGTGTTAAAGTCACTCGGACGGTCAGATAAAACATCCGCATATAATTCATTCAGAAATTTTTCACCATCACATTCCGCGATAATTAAAATTTTTGTAATACTAGAATTGGTACAAAAATCTGAATTTGTGATAAGTGCGAATCTGCGACCTAATATTACGCAGAGAATACGTTCTTCAAACAAAGTGAAATTACTCTTTAATTAATACACTTACGACTCATACAAATCAGTACTTTTTTATTCAAAATATCGTGCTCTTTCAGATGTTAATATAAAAAATATAGGGTTCCATTAAAAAAAAATTAAGTTGACCTTGAAATCTCCGAAACGCCTCCACTAAAAAGAAATAATGCATCTAATAACGCAGCCCTTGCAACCATACTAATATAAAAAAAAGTATTTTCATACGATACGTACTTTATATATAATAAAACAGGCGAGCATGTTACATGGGACACCCTATATATATATACATATGTATACATTAATATCAGTATCAAAGAATATATACATTTATATATTTCCGGATGTATTTATACATATACACGATGTTGCCTAAAAAAAATCTGTCTAATATTTTTATGTAAAAGCTTAAAATATTTATATTTAAAATACACATTATTTTACTATACCATATGTATACATAATTTGTGTGATCAATATGCATATGATCACATTGAACAAATTGTGACCAATCTCCGTTATGGGATAATAAATAAACCTTCTCCCATCGACCCGCCTTTTAAACATTCAAAAACATTGCGAATGGCTTAATAAAAAGTACAATATGAAAAATCGTTAAAAAATGTCCTCATTCTATGTCGATAAACTCTGAAAGGCCTTGCTTGTTGCGCTCAAAGTGAAGGCATCGGACGAAGACTTGAGTAAATCGTGTGGCATCGAAGTTGAGGAGTGTACAGCCGACAGCGATTTCTATGTTGATGCGAATGGAAGCGCGCCACAATCTGCGATCGTAAAGTCGTAATGGAGATCTCGGTTAGCGCAAGAGCACGGCAATAATTGAGGGAAATGAAGGAGCCACTTGAGTGGGCGCAAACGTTCGCCTCAAATTCAAAGTGCGACGTCTCAATGAATATTCGAGACGTTTCGGTCTCTGTGGATTTATACTCGTTTTAGTACACCAGTGAAAATTGGATTTAGTAACAAAAATTTTGTACTCATGACGTACGATGGGGATAACGTAAAAAATTAAGAAGAAGAAACGGTGGGATTCATGGTGATTTAATTTAAGTTTAATCCTTAACGCGAAAATGTATCAATAACGATAAGTAGGGGATGACTTGTTTAAGTTCTTTTATTATATACCAAAAATTGGATTTAGTACTCATGACGTACGATGGGTATAACGTAAAAAAATTAAGAAGAAGAAACGATGGGATCCATGGTGGTTGAGTTTAAGTTTAATGCATAATGCAAAAATGCATTAATATTGACAAGTAGGATGATGACTTGTTTAAATTCCTTTATTATATACCAAAAATGGGATTTGGTATTCATGATGTACGATGAATATAACGCAAAAAAATTAAAAAGAAACAGTGGGATCCATGGTGGTTTAGTTTAATTTAATGTCGAACGCAAAAATGCATCAATGTCGACAAGTAGGGTGACGGTTTGTTTAAGTTATTTTATTATTCACTTAGAGCCTTATTAATAATTAGATTAAGAAGAAGAAGGATTTTCTTTTGCTAAATATATGTATGGTGTATCGCCGTTGGACTGATGAGAAATTAAGGAAAATAAACAGTCAGATTGGTCTAGCATTTACTGAAACTTTAATGTTTGATATAAAGAGTTATTAATATTGATAAGCATAACAGTGATTTTCAGTCATTCGATTATTTGGTAAAATATGTTCAGCTATAGAGAATTTGTAGTCTATCGCCAGAAGTATTGCGGTAAATTAAGAGGAAGCAATGGTTAGAGTCTTTTGGGATTTACTCCAAGTTCACCGCCTAATGAAAAAGTCATCAGTAGGGACAAACAAAATGATGACTTCTGCAAATTCTTTTATTATTCAGTAAAACATGTTTGTACACTTCCGTTTATACACTACATTTACAGCTGCAACGCATTACAGTTGCAGCGCGAGAAATTAAGAAAAAAGAAACGTTCAGGATCCCGCGATATTTTCTGAGATTTTAAAACCTAAGTAAAAAGTGTAATTTTAATAGCTCAGTAAAAACCAACGCAAACTAGTAAAGTTACGACTGCTGAAAATTCTTTTATTATTTAGCAAAACACGTTTGTACGTTACATTTATATATAATAGCATACTGTAATAGGCATATATATAGTAGCATACTGTAATTGTACTGCGGAAAATAAAAAAGAAATAATCGTTCAGGATTTCGTGACATTTATTGAAATTTTAATGCTTAATCAAGAAACACATGAATGCACATAAGCAACATTATCACTCCCGCAAATTCTTTTATTATTCAGCAAAGCACGTTTGTATGTTACGTTTATAGATATAACACACATAACATACCGCAGTTGTATTGCGGAAAATAAAATAAGGAAGCGTTCAGAATTCGGTCACATTTTCTAAAATTTGAATGACCGATAAAAAAAACACATGAATGCAAATAAGCAAAATTATGACTGTAAAATTACTTTTATTATTCACCAAGATATGTTTGTACATTACATCCATAGATATAACCCATATAGCATGTAATATTTGCAATACGGGAAATGAAAAAAAAATAAAAGTTCAGGATTCCCCAACACTTTCCTAAAATTTCAATGCCCAGTCAAAAACATATCAACGCAAATAAGCAAAATTATATCTCCCGCAAATTCTTTTATTGTCCGCCAAAACATGTTTGTACGTTTATATGTGTATGTTACACTATAATTTCTTGTACGTTACCATGTTATTAATATTGTTAGTTATTTATTTTATGTCTGCGATTAAATTTGATATATTTTACACTATAATTTCCCATTAATTATTTATTTTGTAACTGTGATTAAATTTGATACATATTACACCATAATTTCTTATTCGTCACTACGTATATTTCCTATTAATTATTCATTTTGTGACTGTGATTAAATTTGATATATCTTACACCATAATTTCTCATTCGTTACTACGTATATTTCCCACTAATAATTTTTTTCGTGACTGTGATTAAATTTGTTATACATTACACTACAATGTCTTATTCGTTACTACGTATATTTTCCATTAATCATTTATTTTGTGACTATGATTAAATTCGATATATCTTACACCATAATTTCTCATTCGTCACTACGTATATTTTCCATTAATCATTTATTTCGTAACTATAATTAAATTTGACATATATTACACTATATTTTTTTCTTCGTCACCACCTACATTCCTCACTATCTATATCTTTTGTGACTCTCTTCAAATTTCACCCGCACCAGAGTATAATTCCCCATCCATCGCTACACATATTTCCCATTATTCTTCATTTTCCTTCCTCATCTCCTTCCAATTAAATGACCCTTCTCCTTTCCTTCTTCTAGTCTTCAGCCGAACTTCTTCAGAAGTTTCCTTTCTGAACAAATTCCCCTCCACCAAAAAATGACCTACACTGCACCATCTAAATTTGCTCGCAAAACAATAACGCCAAAAAAGAATTGTGACATTTTACCACCGTGCCCGCAGATGCTCGAAGTAAAAGCGACTCCTGTGCGCAATTGAGCTGGCGTATTGCATGAATTCATCGCACGGAAAGCCTTTCCAATTCTTGGCGCGTTTCTATACGCGCGGCATGTGCCTCTCTCTTTCTCTTTGCCGATCGAGCCAGGTACACACCCTGCAAACAGTTAGCCAACCGGTGCCATCCGCTGCAATGTCGGGTGCAGTCGCAACGATGCATTCGAAGCGCGATTTCGCAATATGTCCGCGATTTTCAGCCTAACCCCAGGCCGCTTCTTCTTAATTTGCCGCGGCGCGGCTCTGAAGTGCGTGCGCGTGGATTGAATCGTTGAAACAGGTGAACGAGGTGTCAATGGGTGTGTGACTGTGTGTGTATATGTGTGGAGGGAGGTTCAGAGGATTTTACGTCACCAGATTTTACAGGCATTGCAATTTCAGGAAATGGCACGGATTTTGAGGGTTTCTTTTTTGTTCATTTTCCGCAATATAACTGTAGTATGTTAAGTGTGTTGTATCTGCAAATGTAATGTACAAACGTGTTTTGATAAATAATAAAAAATTTGCAGGAATCATAATTTTGCTTGTCCGCCATTTTGTGATTTCTTTTATTAGGCATTGAACGTGTGTCTGTGTATATGGAGGTTCAGAGGATTTTACGTCAGGCATTGAAATGGGATAGGATCCTGAGGGTTTCATTTTTGTTTTTTGTCCCAGTACGATTACAGTATGCGACTGCAGTATATATATACATGGGTTATATCTATAAATGTAATGCATAAACGTGGTTTGGTGAATAATAAGAGAATTTGCGGGAGTCATATATATATATATGTGTGTGTGTTATATCTGTAGGATTTAGATTGGAATGATATATTAAACGGGTTTAATCACAAAAGTAATGGTTATAATGTTACTCGCCCTACACTCTGTATTAACACATCTTGCGCGGGAGGGAACTAAAGTCGTTTTGCGCGGATTTCACATATTAAGCGGGAAGCGACTAAAGTCGTTTTTCACGAATTATTGATGGATTATTGTTATCCATGGGTGTTTGTGACGTTTTTACAATAAGATCGGATAGACATGCGTTGCAAAAATACAAAACGTGCGTTGCAAGAATGAATTCCTATGAATTCGTTTTGCTGACGCGATTACATTGTAATACGCTAAAGATTTTGATGAGCAGGTTTCCAAATACCTTGAGATAAATGTTGGATAGTTTTTTGTGGAGACCCAGTGTAACGCGGTATAAGTATAAATTTTCTAACGTACCCTTGCACGAAAAAAGTGCTTTGAACGATATCACACTTTGAAACATTTTTAAATGATTGATTTTCTTAATTTTTCATTTTCGACAAGTTATTGACAAAAAATTTTAAAAAGTGTTTACAAGATCTGTTTTACAAGATTTAAAAAAAAACCCAAAAGTTTTATTAAAAAACCTAAGTTTAAACCCACAGCTATTTTATGCAGAAGGAATCTTGCGTCCGAATTGTAAAAAAATGTGTGTAAGACTTTGGCGGCAAAGTGCCCGCGCAAGATGTGTTAAATGCTAACAAAGATTCGCTCAAAATTCGCTAAACACATTCGCTGATATTCTCTAAAGATTCGCTAAGACGCACACACTGTTACTCTTGAAAGATTCGCAAAGACTCACTTATTTTAATATCGCGCTCAACACTTTTATACTGTTTGGTTTCCATGGTAGTAAATTCTTTCGAGAACATTCCTAATAACAAATATAGACACATGCATTCTTTCTCACTCTATCACTCTCGCTTTCTCTCTCTCATACGCACACTTTCTTATTGCTCGTTCATACAAAATCACACATCTTACATATCTATAAACGTAACGTATAAACGTGTTTTGCTGAATAATAAAAGAATTTGCGGGAATTATAATTTTGCTTATTTGCGTTTATATGTTTTTTTGATTGGGCATTGAAATTTTAGGAAATTTCGCGGAATCCTGAACGATATTTTTTTCATTTTCCGTATTACAACTATAATATGCTACACGGGCTATATCTATAAACGTAATTTGCAAACGTGTTTTTCTGAATAATAAAAGAATTTGTGGGAGATATCATTTTGCTTGTTTGCATTAACCCTCTATGGACCGAATTTTTTTTTGGTGACTGTACAAAATCTATGTAACGCGAAATCAACAAATATCAACCTCGAAATACATATTAACAATGAATTCAGCAGCTTCACGAATTTTATTATAGCGTATACATTTTGTAACTTTCAAGTAAGAACAGCTTACAACGTTTGCACTTGTATGTATAAGAGCTTAAGTATGAAACTCCATAAAACAGTTGGCGTTTGGGATTGAACATAGATATACGGTGCATTTCGAGCATTTTATTTTTGGGACGCCTTTGCACCCCGGATTTTTATAAATAATTTTCGGAAATAGGTCATAGAAGAGTAATTCGGGGTCTTCAAGGCAACCTCCTTTCCAAGAACAATGGAAACTATTTTTCGTGTGGGATACTGATTGCTAAACAATTTTTTTGTTCTGAATTTTCCTTATCTGATGATTTTGTACTACTAAATTCATCGGCGCTATCAATAATGTTTATATATCGTCCGGCAAATATTATTGGATGATCTTCGTTAGAATTAGAATCTGATAAAGAATCTTCGGATTTATTACTGTTAATGCTTCTTATTCCTATTCCTCTTTTATTTTTATATGATTTTGTATCCATATTTTGAGCCTCTAATATATAAAACGAAAAAGCAAAGAAAACACAAACATTATCGCAAATACACCGAACCCTACCATTATAGCCCATTGTATCTTGAAAGTCACAAAATTATATCACATAAAAATAGTAATAAAATGATTGTTTAAATGCAAACAGAAAAGACATTATTGATATACAAACTAAAAGCTATTACGTACGCTTTTTTTGTTTAACAAAGACCGATAGAAGAGCAAATAATGACAATTGCACAAGACGGTTCCTTTGGCTTCAATTTGCAAACAATTCGCAAAAGCATTTACTTTGACATTCCAGGTTAGAGCTGATAACCGCATTAAGCATGTTATTGGTTACTAAGGAGACATTATGTAACAAGATGTATACGCCAATTTTTTAATAAAATATCGATTTATCGATATGAGACTTCAAAGTCACGCAGGCCCACAGAGGGTTAATGTGTTTTTATATGAGGCATTGGAATTTCAGGGAATGACACGGGATCCTGACGATTTCTTTTTTGTTCATCTGTCATGGTACGAATATAGCATGCTACATGGGTTATGTCTATGAATGCAACGTAGAACCGTGTTTTGGTGAATAATAAAAAAATTTGCGGGAGATATAATTTTACTTGTTTACATTGTTGTGTTTTTTTTATTAGGCACTGGATCTGTGTATGTGGAGGTTCAGAGGATTTTACGTCAAGCATTGAAATTTCAGGAAATGGGACAGGGGCCTGACGGTTTTTGTTTTGTCCATTTATCGCGGTACGATTACAGTATGCTATGTGGTAACGCTATGCTATTTACAGTATGTAAAACGTGCTTTGGTAAATGATAAAAGAATTTGTGGGAGTCATAATTTTGCTTACTTGAGTTTATTTGTTTTTTTTTATTAGGCATTGAAATTTCAGGAAATGACACGCGATCCTGAACGATTATTTTTTTCATTTTCTGCAGTACAACTACAGTATGCTACATCGAATTTAATCACAGTCACAAAATAAATAACTAATGAGAAATATACTTATATACAAATATATTTATATATAAATATACATTTTTCATAATTGAAACAAATATGTATTATTTTAGTTATACTCGCCTAAAAGAAGTTGATATAATCATTTTGACGTATTGTTAAATTAATTAAAGCATTGCCAGACTTAAGCAGAACCTGTGAGAAAAATCGCGTAAAAGGAAACCGAAATACTAGTTTTATTTTATTTCTTGTCATTATTTATAAAGAAAATTGCATTAATACAAAATATATGTGAAACAATATTTAATTTTTCATAATTGAAACAAATATATATGATTTTAGGTAAACTTGCCTAAAAGAAATTTACATATTCATAAATTAAGAGAAACTTTGCCGGACTAAAGTAGAACCTCTGAGAGAAATCGCCCAAAAATGGACCGAAATACTACTCCCATTTTATTCTTTTTATTATGTAATTATTATAATTAATATTATATACATAATATATAATTGTATATAATAATATATAATAATATTAAGTATAACATTTTAAATGATGTTTACTTTTCAATAATTGAAACTAATATATATTATTTCAGTTGAATTCGCCTAAAAGAAATTGACATATTTCATAAATTAGTAGGAACTTTGCCGGACTTAAGGGGACATTCTACTTTCTCGGGTCAAAAAAATCGATTTTTTTTTGCGCCTTATTCGAAAGTATATATTTTCAAGATTATGTCCTAAAATTTGCAGCGATAAATTCGAAAAATTGGGAAAGTTATACGCCTCGCATCTAACCCACCTCGCGCAGATAGAAGGGTTTTTCTCTTTCGGCGATCTTTATTTATTCTAAGAAATTATCTAATTCTGGAAACGATTTAAAAGAGAAGATCACCCAAATGTAAACATTGCATTGGTAAACATTACGAAGGGGTGTGTTCCGCGCACCAAAATAACATCTAAATATCATCTTACCCTTGACCTTGACGATGTCTGTTATGTTTATTGCTTTCTAAACATGCATTCAGTATTCAAACAGTTTTCAAAAGAGACGCATCGTTTTAATATGGATCGAAAACAAAGTAAATTTGTCAATTCGAGACCCTGTCGTTCGCGAAAAAGAAAGTTTATTGGAAATCAGCATACAAGTGAATGCAGTTTAGAGTACGCTAGTACATCGGCAGAAAAATTAAAAGAAAATGCTGATCTGCATGTAAACATTGATCCGGCTATGAATTATTGTATATTACAATTTACTACGTAAGAGTCTTTTATATACAAAAATTCGATATGCAAAACTTTAAATGCGTTTTTCTCAGTACTATATTTTTCAACTGGCGTGCACGATTCCAAAAAAACTATTCGATCAGTCGGTCCGAGATTTTAATATATTATTCTACGTACTTACGCCTATCGTATGAACCACGGGTGTGTTAATTAATCAATATTTTCTCATTTTTTTTCATCATAAAAAGACGGAAAAAATGCCATTTTCGTGAATCTAATTTTGGAAAGTCAGTCATTTTGAAAGTTTTCATGCAAACTCTTTCTCCGTGGTTCATGCGACAGTGGTTAGTATGTAAATTAAGATTCCTGTTCTGTTTTTTTTTTCTGATTATCCCAACGATCGGAATCACGCACACCAGTGAGTATGAATTTTTTGGAGGTACTTCAGCAATCAAGAAGAATTTATATGAAAAAATTTGAAAAAACATAAAAAAAAATATTTTTGTATAAATAAAGGTCGATATGATACAATGTGAAAGTTTCAAATTGCTGCGTTTCTATTTTTGATAAGAAAAAAATTATTGAAAATCAGTAAAATTTTTCGATGAGAAAGTAGAATGTCCCCTTAAGTAGAACCTTTGACGGAAACCGCGTAAAAAGAATCCGGAGCGTATGACATTACGCGACGTTCTTGTTAGCGATATTACGGACCACGGCGACTTATCTCGATCGTGGGTGTAGTCAATTCATCTTTCCGTGCGTCTAACGAGCGACAGATTGGTACACGCGTTCTCCCACGATCGAAATAACACGTGTGCGCGCGCTCTTTCCTCAGAATCACCTACGCGCGTATAATGTCGCGCACTTTCCCTTTAATCAGCCACACGCTGCCTTCTTATCTCTCGCGATCCTGTCAAACGAAGATTTTGTTTGACGCCGCGCGAAAATTGAACGTCAAAATTTGACACTTCTACGCAACTCTTTCGATATTGCGACAAGAGATATTTTATGTCCATATATGGACTGTTTATTTTGAAAGTGGTGTAAATCCGTTTTCTCTTGTTTCGAGAAAACTAAAGGGTAGCATATCTGTTAATTAAAAAATTTAGGCAAATTATATGAAGTCCGGCAATGTTTCTACTGAATAATAAATATGTTTTACAGCATTATAATTAGTGTATAGTTGGGACCTGGAACTACCACAATGCAGCGCCACATGTTGTAATTTTACCGCGGTCTTATTTAAATTTCACTCCGAGGTTTACGCCGGGGTCTTTGAGATAAGTAAAAGTAAATTAATATTACTGTATTAATTTTTCACGTGTCGTACAGACGTTCCGGCTTAACAACAATTGTTGTATTGTATATGTAGTTAGGACCTGGAACTACCACTATGTAGCACCACAGATTCTACTTTTACCGCGGTCTTATTTAAATTTCACTCAAAAGTTTACGCCGAGGTCCTTGAGACAAGTAAAACTAGATTAATATCACTTTATTAATTTTTCACGTGTCGCACAGAAGTTCCGGCTTAGCAACAATTGTTTTAGTATATAATTAGCACCTGAAACTACCCTTACGTAGCGCTATATGTTCTAATTTTACCGCGGTCTTATTTAAATTTCACTTCAAAGTTTACCCCGGGATCCTTGAGACAAGTAAAAGTTAATTATTGTGGCTTTATTAATTTTTCACGTGTCGCATGGACGTTCCGGCTTAGCAACAATTATTTTATTGTATAGTTGGGACCTGGAACTACCCCTACGTAGCGCCATAGGTTCTAATTTTACCGCGATTTTATTTAAATTTTACTCTGAACTTGACGCCGGGGTCCTCGAGACAAGTAAAACTAAAATAATATCACTTTATTAATTTTTCACGTGTCGCACAGACACTCCCGCTTAACGACAATTGTTTGAGTACATAATTGGCACCTGGAACTACCCCTACGTAGCGCCACAAGTTCTAATTTTACCGCGGTCCTATTCAAATTTCACTCCGAAGTTTACCCCGGGGTCCTGGAGACAAGTAAAAGTAAATTATTATCGCTTTATTAATTTTTCACGTGTCGCACAGACGTTCCGGCTTAACAACAATTCTTTTATTGTATAGTTGAGATCTAGAACTACCGCTACGTAGCGCCATAGGTTCTAATTTTACCGCGATTTTATTTAAATTTTACTCTGAACTTGACGCCGGGGTCCTCGAGACAAGTAAAACTAAAATAATATCACTTTATTAATTTTTCACGTGTCGCACAAACATTCTCGCTTAACAACAATTGTTTGAGTACATAATTGGCACCTGGAACTACCCCTACGTAGCGCCACAAGTTCTAATTTTCCCACGGTCTTATTTAAATTTCAATCCAAAATTTACCCCGGGGTCCTTGTAACAACTAAAGCTGAATTAGTATCACTTTATTACATTTTCACGTGTCGCACAGAAGTTCCAGCTTAACAGCAATTGTTTTAGTATAGAATTAGCACCTGGAACTACCCCTACGTAGTGCCACAAGTTCTATTTTTCCCGCGGTCTTATTTAAATTTCAATCCGAAGTTTACCCCGGGGTCTTTGTAACAACTAAAGCTGAATTAGTATCACTTTATTAATTTTTCACGTGTCGCATAGAAGTTCCAGCTTAACAGCAATTGTTTTAATATTGAATTAGCACCTGGAACTACCCCTACGTAGCGCCACATGTTCTCATTTTACCGCGGTCTTATTTACATTTCTTTTCAAAGTTTACCCCGGGGTCCTTGAGACACGTAAAAGTAAATTAATATCACTTTATTAATTTTTACGTGTTGCACAGATGTTCTCGCTTAACAACAATTGTTTGAGTACATAATTGGCACCTGGAACTACCCCTACGTAGCGCCACAAGTTCTAATTTTACCGCGGTCTTATTTAAATTTCACTCCGAAGTTTACCCCGGGGTCCTTGAGACAAGTAAAAGTAAATTAATATCACTTTATTAATTTTTCTCGTGTCGCACACACATTTCAGCTTAACGGCAATTGATTTCTTGTATAGTTGGGACCTGGAACCACCACAATACAGTGCCACATGTTCTAGTTTTACTGCGATCTTATTTAAATTTTACTCTGAAGCTTACCCCGGGGTCCTTGAGACAAGTAAAACTAAAATAATATCACTTTATTAATTTTTCACGTGTCGCGCAGAAGTGACGGCTTAACAGCAATTGTTTTAGTATATAATTGTCACCTGGAACTACCCCTAAGTAGTGCCACAAGTTCTATTTTTACCGCGATCTTATTTAAATTTCACTTCAAAGTTTACCCCGGGGTCCTGAGACCAGAAAAAGTAAATTAACATCACTTTATTAATTTTTCACGTCTCGCACAGCAGTTTCGGCTTAACAACAATTGTTTTAGTATATAATTGACACCTGGAACTACCCCTACGTAGCGCCACAAGTTCTAATTTCAGCGCGATCTTATTTAAATTTCACTCCAAAGTTTACCCCGGGGTCCTGAGACAAGTAAAAGTAAATTAATATCCCTTTATTACGTACGTGTCGCACAGACGTTCCTGCTTAACGACAATTGTTTTATTGTATAGTTGGGACCTGGAACTACCATAATGCAGCACCACAGATTCTAATTTTATCGCGGTCTTATTTAAATTCCACTCCGAAATTTACGCCGGGGTTCCTGAGACCCCTAATAAGTAATTAGGGTTAAAACCGAATTAAATCGATCGGCGTTGAAAATATCTGACATTGTCCTTCACTCTTCACTTATCCTCACACGATCCGATCCGATTGCGTAACATCTTACGCAGTGTCATTGACTTGCCGAAATATCTAAACCCGTCTTTCCCCCTTTTAACCCAGATTCGCATTACGCGCAGGTTGTTCTCGGCTCTTCGCTTCTCTTTTGCCGCGAGTCGACACGTGTCCCGGGCAATTTTCAGATCGTCCACGTGCGGCCCAAAATTGCCGCTCATCACCCGCTTCTGTCAACGCGCACACGCCCACGAGCCTCACTTTTTCCCTTTTATCTCCTGCTCGCTTTCAATGGCGCGGAGAATGTAACTGTGAACTTGAGGATGCGTGCCGGCTGAAACGTAAATGTGGCGTGATGGGATTCAAGATTTTCGACACGTACGCAGACGTCGTGGTCATGGATCAGTGACGCTTGTGATCTCGATGGAAAAGTATTGAATTTGTAGGCAAACATGTTGCGGATTTTGCAAATGCAATTAACTGAGACAGTACAGGTGTTGTACATTACGATCATTTTAATTATAATAAATTATGTACATTATGATAAAAAAAAATATATACATATAAACTATGTATATAATGGTAAATAAATATATATATATATATATATATATATATATATACATATTTTATCATAATTAATGATTGCAATATACTACACCTATACTAGCTTGAGAAATTGCATTTACAAAACTATGATAAATAAATCGTAAATATTATGACAAAATATGTATATTATAATAAAAAAAAAATATATATATATACATATTTTATCATAATTAATGATTGTAATGTACAAAACCTATACTAGCTTGAGCAATTGCATTCACAAAATTATGATAAATATTGATAAATAAATCGTAAATATTATAATAAATTATGATAAATAAATAATAAAATTATAATTATGATAAAATATGTATATTATAATAAAAATATATATACACATATTTTATCATGATTAATGATTGTAATGTACAACACCTATACTAGCTTCAGAATTGCATTTACAAAATTATGATAAATAATGATAAATAAATTAATAAACATCATGATGAATCATAATGCATAAATAATAAGTATTTAATTTTGATAAAATGTATGTATATATATATTTATTTATCATAATATACGTACAGATATATACATGTTTTATCACGATTAAAATTATTGTAATACACTGTAATATTTGTAATATGTACGTATGTATATGTAATGTGTATGAAATGTAATATTTCACCTGTACGCAATGCCAAAAGTATGTTTTCAAATGAAATTCGAGTGGAAAACAGATTAATTTCCAAACCATATAAAGTGCTTGTTTTGCAAATTTGCAATGTCAAAATGTCGATTATCTGGAAAATTTTCATCAAATGCAAATTTTGTACATTAAACGAAAATGCGTTTACCACGCGTAGGTATAGACAAAAGTATGTTTTCAAATGAAAGGTGAGTAGAATTATTACAGTATATTCATTTCTGAAGTATAATAATTTCATACCATTAAATATAGTATATTAATTACTCAACCACATAAGATTTGAATTTTTATCAAATGCCAATTTTGCATTATAACCGAAAATGCGTTTTTTTCACACGGACACAATATCAAAAATAGGTTTCCGAATGAAATTCGAAGTGGAAAACTGATTGATTTTCCAACCACATAAGATGCTTTGTACATTCTCAATGTTAAAATATCGATTTTCCGGTTAAAAATATCAGTTTTACATATTAACCGAAAATGTGTTTTTTTCACACGAACTCAATGTCAAAAATATGTTTGCGCATAAAATTCGAATGGAAAACAGATTAATTTTCCAACCGCACAAAATGCTTACTTCGCAAATTTGCCATGTCAAAGTATCGATCTTTTGGAAAATCTTTATGTAATGCCATTTTTGCATATAAATCGAAAATGTGTTTTTCATTCTTACGCAAAATCAAACATCTGTGTCCAGAAAAAATTCGAATGGAAAATTAATTAATTTTCCAATCACATAAGACACTTGCTTCGCAAATTAGCAACGTCAAATTATTGATTTCCTGGAAAATTTTCATCAAATACCAATTTTGCATATTAACCAAAAATGCGTTTTTTCACCCGTACCCAATATCAAAAGTATGTTTCCGAGTAAAATTCGTATGAAAAACACATTAATTTCCCAACAGCACAAAATGCTCGCTTTGCAAATTTGCAACGTCAAAATATCGATTTTTCGGTTAAAAATATCAGTTTTACATATTAATTGAAAATGTGTTTTTTTTCACACATACACAATGGCAAAACTATGTTTCCGAAAAAAATTCGAATCGGAAACAGATTAATTTCCCAACCGCATAAGATGCTTACTTTGTAAATCTTCAACATTAAAATATCGATTTTTCATATCAACCGAAAATGCGTTTTTAATTTTCCAATCGCATAAGATGCTTGCGTCGCAAATTTTCAACGTCAAAATATCGATTTTTCGGTTAAAAATATCAGTTTTACATATTAATTGAAAATGTGTTTTTTTGCACACATACGCAATGGCAAAAGTATGTTTCCGAAAAAAATTCGAATGGGAAACAGATTAATTTCCCAACCGCATAAGATGCTTACTTTGCAAATCTTCAACGTTAAAATATCGATTTTTCATATCAACCGAAAATGCGTTTTTAATTTTCCAATCTCATAAGATGCTTGCTTCGCAAATTTTCAACGTCAAAATATCGATTTTTCGGTTAAAAATATCAGTTTTACATATTAATTGAAAATGTGTTTTTTTTCACACATACTCAATGGCAAAAATATGTTTCCGAAAAAAATTCGAATCGGAAACAGATTAATTTCCCAACCGCATAAGATTCTTACTTTGCAAATCTTCAACGTTAAAATATCGATTTTTCATATCAACCGAAAATGCGTTTTTAATTTTCCAATCGCATAAGATGCTTGCGTCGCAAATTTTCAACGTCAAAATATCGATTTTTCGGTTAAAAATATCAGTTTTACATATTAATTGAAATTGTGTTTTTTTCACACATACGCAATGTCAAAAGTATGTTTTCGTATAAAATTCAAATGGGAAACAGATTAATTTCCCAACCGCATAAGATGCTTACTTTGCAAATCTTCAACATCAAACTATCGATTTCGTGGAAAATTTTCATCAAATACCAACTTTGCATATTAACCGAAAATGCGTTTTCTCACACATACGCAATGTCAAAATATCGATTTCGTGAAAAATTGTCATTAAATACCAATTTTACATATTAACCCAAAAACGCATTTTTGAACTAGCCCTCCATTCCCAAACCCGAAATTTTTACTGCGTTCCTTTGCTTTCCAAGTATCTTCTCAACTATCCAAAAAAAAATGCCCTACTCCTTATCCAACAAAGCTCACTTAATCAACCATCTCCTCACAAAACATCATTCAAAATAATTCGATGCACGCAGCAGCATCGGTAATTGCATTTCCGCATAATCCTACTCGAAAAACAAACCGTCGACAAATGCAGAAAAGTAGATTGCGTGCATTTCCGTGAATGACCTTCGGCAAAGTTACAGGTTACGAGTTACAGCGGGCTGAACGAAGCCCCATGTTGTCGACAAGACATAAGTAGTCTGATGGGGCCAGAAATAGTGCTGCAATTTTCGATGAGCCCCGCAACGAGTGAGGTTTGTCTCTTCCCGTCCTCCGACATTCTTCACTCTTGCCGCCGGATTCCGGGGGAATTTGTTCGGCGACGAAAGAGGGGCGCGCAGATCAAGTTGAATGGCATTTTTATCGTTCATTAACCAGTTAGCTGTTTTTCACGGGAATACTCCTCGTGGAGAACTGGCATATGCTGTTATGACGAGTAAAGGAGTTGTGGGTCGAAAATAGTTGTTCCTGGTTAAATTGAAATTTGCGAGGAGACTAAAATAAATTCGACAATTTTAAGATGTTCTGAGATTGGGTCGAAACAATATATTCGAACTAAAATATATTCGACAATTTGACAAAAATGCAAAAGAAATGTTTTTGTAAATTGAGTGTCATATGTCTGTATGTGCGTCATGCGTCAAAAAAGGTTGCGGGTTCCTGGTTAAATTGAAATATTCGTCAACACTAAAACATATTCGACAATTTTAAATGATGTTGCAAAATAAATGTTTTTGTCATTTGGAGTATCATATGTATGCACAGGCTTCATAGATAAAAAAAAGTTGTTTCTGGTTAAATTGAAATATTCATGGACACTAAAATATATTCGATAATTTTAAGATGTACTGGATTTGATCGAGATAATCGCAAATCATGTTGCAAAATAAATATATATATATATATATATATGTGTAACACGTATCATGTTGGTATATTTTTACATAATATTTTATCATAATTAATGATTGTAATCTACAACACCTATACTAGCTTGAGCAATTGCTTTTTCAAAATTATGATAAATATTGATAAATAAATGATAAATTTTAAGATTATGACAAATGTATCGTGACAACCGGAAATTATGCTGCAAAAGAAATGTACATATATATATATATGTGTGCACAATATACGTCAAAAATAGATGTTCATATATATTTTATTCAGACACTAAAATATATTGAATAGTTTTAAGATTTAAAATATATTGATAAATGTGCATGAAATGTAAAATTTCACCCGTATGCAATGTCAAAAGTATGTTTTCAAATAAAATTCGAGTGGAAAACAGGGTAATTTTCAAATCATATAAGGTGCTTGCTTTGCAAATTTGCAAAGTCAAAATATCGATTTCGCAGAAAATTTTCATTAAATGCCAATTTTACATATAAACCGCAAATGCGTTCATCACGCCTACGCAATGCCAAAAATACGTTCCCGAATAAAATTTGAGTGGAAAACAAATTAATTTCCCAACCGTATAAGATGCTTACTTTGCATATTCGATGCCAATTTTGCATATTAACCAAAGATGCGTTTTTTACTCGTAGGCAATGCCAAAAGTATGCAGCAAAAATGAAATTCGAGTAAAAAATAGATCAACTTCCAAACTATATAAGGTGCTTGCTTTGCAAATTTGCAAAGTCAACATATCGATTTCGTGGAAAATTTTCATCAAACGCCAATTTTACATATGAACGCAAAAACGTATTTTTTCACCCGTACGTAATGTCAAAAATACGTTTGTGTATAAAATTCAAATGGAAGACTAATTAATTTTCCAACCACATAAGATGCTTACTTTACAAATCTTCAACAGCAAAATATCGATTTTTCGGAAAATGTTCAACAAATGCAAAATTTACACATGCTGCGAAAAAACGCATTTTTTCATTTGTACGCAATGTCAAAAATACTATTTGTGTAGAATATTCAAATGGAATTCTGAATACATCAATTTGTCATCAAAAATAAGATGCGAGTTTGGTTAAATTGCAAATTTGTGGAACGTCAAATATATCGACATTTCGAGATGGAAGATTGTATCAAATCGCAAGTGATGTTTCGCATATTATTAACCCAAAATATGTTTATCACGTGTACAAAATACCAAAGATACGTTTCCGAATAAAATTCGAGTGGACAACTGATTAGTTTTCCAACCACATAAGATGCTTTGTACATTTTCAACGTCAAAATATCGATTTTTCGGTTCAAAATATTGGTTTTACATATTAACCGCAAATGCATTTTTTTCACACATACGCAATGTCAAAAGTATGCTTCCGAGCAAAATTTGAATTTCTCATCAAAAATGTTCGAGTTCATGGTTAAATTGAAATCAAACGCCAATTTAAAATATAATCGAAAAACACACGTTCGCAATGTTCGAAACAATCGCAAATGATTGTCATCAAACGCCAATTTCACATATTAATCGAAAAACACGCGTACGCAATGTTAAAAATGCGTTCCCGAATGAAATTTGAATGGAAAACAGACTAATTTCCAAACTACATAAGATGCGTACGTTGTACACTTTCCGTGTCAAAATGTCGATTTTTCGGAAAATTTTCATCAATTACCGATTTTGCGTATTAACCTAAAAACGCATTTTTTCTGCCGTACGCAATGTCAAAAATACGTTTGTGTATAAATATCAAATGGAAAACTAATTCATTTTCCAACCACATAAGATGCTTACTTTGCAAATCTTCAACAGCAAAATATCGATTTTTCGGAAAATTTTCATCAAATGTCAATTTTACATATTAATACATATTAACACCAAAACGCATTTTTAAACTAACCCTCCATTTCTAAACCCGAAATTTTTACTGTGTTCCCCTGCTATCCAAAAGCATCTTCTCAACTATCCAAAAAAAATGCCGTAATCGTCATCCAACAAAACTCACTTAATCAACCATCTTTTCACAAAGCATCATTCGAACTAATTCGATGCACGCAGCAGCATCGGTAATTGCATTTCCGCATAATTCCACTCCGAAAAACAAACCGTCGACAAATGCAGAAGAGTAGATTGCGTGCATTTCCGTGAATGACCTTCGGCAAAGTTACAGGTTACGAGTTACAGCGGGCTGAACGAAGCCCCATGTTGTCGACAAGACATAAGTAGTCGAAATGATGGGGCCAGAAATAGTGCTGCAATTTTCGATGATTTGAATGCAACGTGTGAGCGTTTGTCTCTTCCCGTCCTCCGAAATTCTTCAATCTTGCCGCCGGAATAAAATATCCGGGGGAATTTGTTCGGCGACGAAAGAGGGGCGCGCAAATGATGCTTGAATGGCATTTTTATCGTTCATTAACCAGTTAGCTGTTTTTCACGGGAATATTCATCGTGGAGAAGTGGCAGTATTCTGTTATGACAAGTACAGACGTCGTGCATAAAAATAGTTGTTCCTGGTTAAATTGAAGTATTCGTGGACACTAAAATATATTCGATAATTTTAAGATGTTCTGAGATTGGATCGAGACAATATGTTCGAACAAAAATATATTCGACAATTTTAAGATGTTCTGAGATTGGATCGAGACAATAGGAAATGATGCTGCAAAAGAAATGTTTTTGTCATTTGATTGTCATTTGTGCAATATCTTAATTAGTTTGCTATTTTTTACGAGAATATTCGTCATGAAGTGGCAGTATTCTGATATAACGAACACAAGTGTTGTGCATCAAAAATAGTTGCGAGTTCCTGGTTAAATTGAAATATTCGTGGACACTAAAATATATTCGACAATTTTAAGATGTTCTGAAATTGTATCGAGACAATCGCAAATGATGCTGCAAAATAAATGTTTTTGTAATTTTAGTGTCATATGTGTGCACAGGCGTCGTACGTCAAAAATAGTTGTTCCTGGTTAAATTGAAATATTCGTAGACACTAAAATATATTCGACAATTTTAAAATGTTCTGAAATTGTATCGAAACAATCGCAAATGATGCTGCAAAATAAGTATTTCTATAATTTTAGTATTATAAGTGTGCACCGGCGTCGTGCCTCAAAAATAGTTGTTCCTGGTTAAATTGAAATATTTGTGGACACTAAAATATAGTCGATAATTTTTAAATGTACTGAGATTTGATCGAAATAATCGCAAATCATGTTGCAAAAGAAATGTTTTTGTCAATTGATTGTTATATGTGTGACACGGTTAATTAGTTAGCTATTTTTTATGAGAATATTCGTCATGAAGTTGCAGTATTATGTTATGACGAATACAAGCGTCCTGTGTCAGAAATAGTTGAGGGTTCCTGGTTATATGTATTGCAATTTGCGACGAAATAAAAAGATATATTCGACAATTTTAAGGTGTTCTGAGATTGTATCGAGACAATGGCAAATTATGCTGCAAAATAAGTGTTTTAGTAATTTGAATGTCATAGGTATGCACATGCGTCGTGCGTCAAAAATAGTTGTGGTTTTTTGGTTAAATTGAAATATTCATAGACACTAAAATATATTAGACATTTTAAGGTGTTATGAAATTGTATCGAGACAATATATTCGAACTAAAATATATTCGACGATTTTAAGATGTTCTGAGATAGGATGGAGACAATAGGAAATGATGCTGCAAAATAAATGTTTTTGTAATTTGAGTGTCATATATGTGTTTAGGCAAGTGCATCAGAACTAGTTGTTCCTAGTTAAATTGAAATATTCGCGAACACTAAAATATATTCGATCATTTTAAGATGTACTAAAATTGTATTGAGATAATCGCAAATGATGCTGCAAAAAAAAATGTTTTTGTCATTTGAGTGTCATATGTTTGCACAGGCTTAATGCGTCAAAAATAGTTGTTGTTGGTTAAATTGAAATATTTGTGGACACTGAAATATATTCGATAATTTTAAGATGTACTGAAATTGTATTGAGACGATTGCAAATGATGCTGCAAAAAAAAATGTTTTTGTCATTTGAATGTCATATATCTATACAGGCGTATCATATTTGTGTACAGGAGTGTCATATGTGTACACAGGCGTCGTGTGGCAAAAATAGTAGTAGGTTCCTGGTTGAATTACAATTTGATACGAGATTAAAATATATTCGACGATTTTAAGGTGTTCTGAGATTGTATCGAAACAATTGTAAATGATGCTGCGAAAGAAACATTTTTGTAATTTTCGTATTTTATGTATGCACAGGCGTAGTGCGTCAAAAATAGTTGCGGGTTCTTGGTTAATTTGAAATATTCGTGGACACTAAAATGTATTCGACAATTTTAAAATATTCTGAAATTGTATCGAGATAATTGCAAATGATGCTGCAAAAAAAAATGTTTTTGTAATTTCAGTGTCATATGTGTGCATGCTTTAATCAGTTAGCTGTTTTTTACGAGAATATTCGTCATGAAGTGGAAGTATTATGTTATGACGAGTACAAGCGTTCTGCGTCAGAAATAGTTTAGGATTCCTGGTTAAATTGCAATTTGCGGCGAGATAAAAAAAATATTCGACAATTTTAAGGTTTTCTGAGATTGTATCGAAACAATTGCAAATGATGCTGCGAAAGAAATATTTTTGTAATTTTTTGAGTATCATATGTGTGCACTGGTTAAATTAAAATAATTGTGGACACTAAAATATATTCGACAGTTTTAAGATGTTCTGAAATTATATCGAGATAATCGCAAATGATGCTGCAAAATAAATGTTTATGTCATTTAAATGTTATATATGTGTTCAAGCGTCATGTGTTAAAAATAGTTGTAGGTTCCTGGTTAAATTTGAATTTGCGAGGAGAATAAAATATATTCGAAATGTATCGCGTGAGATAATTGTAAATGATGCTGCAAAAGAAATGTTTCTGGGGAAGACTAAAATATATTCAACAATCTAAAGACGTTTTGAGATTGGATGAAGACAATTGCAAAAGATGCTGCAAAAGAAATGTTTTTGTAATTTGACTGTCATATGTGTGCCATCTACTCAATAGAAGTTGATGTATCGTAAAAATTATTCTTGTCTATTGAATGCAAAAAGAACATTTTGTTGTAACATGTGTATTAAACCTGTAGTTATTAAGAATATAATTATATTAAAATTATATATACAATATTCTCTATCCTGTCGTCACAAAAAGTCAAATAAAGATCGTATAGTTAACTGCTCGTTATATTAATTACATTATAGCAACCCCTATAGATTGCAAACGTACCTTCATAATGCTCCGTCAAATTACAATTCACAGATACATATATTTATTCTATCATTTATAAACATTTTTAAAAATCTCAAAACACATCTACGATCCATCTCGCTGCTACTCAGCCTGACATCACACGATCACGTGTAATATCTGTCCACATTAACCACATTACAGGAACCCCTCGCACATTATTTCAATTCCATTGTCGTATTATTCCGTCAAATTACAATCCGGCCGTATATTTCAATTGTAACCACACAAAAATACAAGACCATATTTATGATCTGCATCATTGTTATACATTTTTATATCACTTCATATTATATCGTTTTTTTATTTTACCAACATCATAGCGACCCCATACACTTTCACTCAGTGATCACACTAGAACATTAATGTACAATCGCATTTTACAGTCAAAGTTCAATCATAGGAAAGCGATTCTAGTCACTCATCCCACAATCACACTTTCCATATTACAATTATCCACACTTTAAAAAATATAAAAAGTACATTTGTGATCTGTATCATTATTACTTATTATGATAGTATAGTATAATGTATGTTACATCTCTTCATACTAGCCACATTACAACAAATTCCCAGACACCACAGTTTCAATGTAATAGTATTATATTCATTTAAAATCACATCGTATACCTATACAGCAACTATAAAAATAAATTTATGATCTGTATCACTGTTATTTATTCTGATACTATCGCACCACATATTTTACATTTTTTCATGATAACCCCGCACACACCTTAACTTCACTGTAATAGTACTTTATTAATTTACAATCCGATCATACATTTGTACAGTAACAACAAAAAAACACAAGATTACCTCTATGATCTATATTACTGTTATCTATTTTGATACACCACCACATATTCTACTTCTCTTTGAACTAACCATATTGTAGCAACCCCCACACTCCAACTCCATGATCACACTGCTACGTTAATTTACAATCCTGTCCTACATTCCAACTGCAACCGTAAAAAAAGATCCTAGTCATTAACTCCACCACCACATTCTCCATATTACTTCATTACAACAACCACCACACTACAAATCTACCGTAATTGTATTACGTTAATTTACAATCCCAACGTATATATATATAGCAGCTATAAAAAACACAATTGCACATCTATGATCTGTACGACTGTTACCATGTATGTATACACATATATTTATATACATGTATGTAGATGTGTAGTGCATATATGTATATATATAGATATGATACCATATCGCCACATATTCCGTTAATTTACAATCCCATCGTATATTTGTACAGCAATTATTAAAAATACAATTACGCATTTGCGATCTGTATAACTATTATCACATATATATACATACATATATATGATACCATATCGCCACATATTCCGTTAATTTACAATCCCATCGTATATTTGTACAGCAACCATAAAAATACAGTTTTACATCTATGATCTGTACGATTGTTACCATGTATATATATATCTATATATATATACATATGATACCATATCGCCACATATTCTACCTTTCCACAAACTAACCACATCACAGCAACCCCCTTACTCCAACCCCATGATCACACTGCCACATTAATTTACAATTCCATCATGTATTTGTATAGCAACTATAAAAAATACAATTACCCATTTATGATATATATATATATAATACATTAATTTGATATATATATCATAAATGTGTATTTGTATTTTTTATAGTTGCATTTTCATATTTTTTTATTTTTTATATATATTTTATATATTTTTGTATATAAAAATTATATTATTTCATTATTATATTCAGATTATATTAAATCAAATTATTTTATTTTTTATATATTTTTTACATTTTTTATATATACATATATATGTGTGTTAACAGTCATACAGATAAAGATTATATACACATGACACCATATCGCCGCATATTCTACCTTTCCACAAACAAACCACAATCCACCATCCCCACGATCACACTGCCACGTTAATTTACAATCCTCTCCTCCGCTCCGACTGCAACCGCAAAAAAAGATCCCAGCCCCCCACCCCGTCGCCCCACTCTCCGCATTACCACATTACAACCCCCACACTTCCAGCACACCATAGTACTACGTCAAATTACAGCCCGGCATTTCTGGACTCGCGCAATTAGGCTCCTCCGAAGGCGTAGACATCCTGGGCAGCCCGCTCGTTGAGCACATCACGAGGGTGCGTCGACGGGGGTGCCCATATCATCCCCCTCCCATCACCCCCATCACCCCCGGCAGATCCTCCACTCTTTGCTCGACCGCCCTTTCCACTTCAGCCACGGACACCCGCCGCGTGGTGTATATTAGACGCGCAACGTCGCGACGCCGCGATCAGAAGGACGCCCGACGCACACAGGACGCACAGGACCCTCATAGTCGCTGAAGGATAACGGGACAGGAACCAACAAGTTGACAAGGTACGTGGTGTTGTGCTTTTTTCAACGCGTTACTTGCCGAACGGGGTTTTGTGAGACGACACCATGATGGGCCATGGGGGCCTGGAGTTCGGAAAGAAAGTAGTGTACAGGTATGGGAGAATGTAGGGGAGAAGGATTTAGTATTGTGAGACGAAGTGCGGGTGCGGAATTATAGATGAATATAAGGTGATAGTTGTGGGTATTTTGGAGATTTGGTGAAAAGTTTGGGAAAGTGATGGGGAGAAGTGCGGCAGGCAACGCGTTGAAAGTTAACGGTTGATTATATGATCTTCAATTAAATATTGCTGATTCTCAAGCAGTGTGATTAAATCTAATACATTTGGATATTGTCAGTTTATTAATTTAGACACCATTGATTTTCATGCAGCAGTTTTAGACTATATTCACTTAAATATTGCTAATTTCCAAGCAGTACGAATAAATTTGACAAATTTCAATACTATCAATTTTTAAACGAAAATTTGGAATTTCGTCAATGTATTTCCATAGATTTAGGCACTGTCGATTTTCATGCGGCAATTTTAAATTATCTTCACTTAAATATTGCTAATTTTCAAGCAGTATATTTGAATCGTGTATATTTAAATATTATCAATTTTTAAAAGAGAATTTTGTATTATTGTGAATGTATTTCCATAAATTTAGGCATTGTCGATTATCAAGCGGCAATTTTAAATTATCTTCACTTGAATATTGCTAATTTACAAGCATTACGATTATATCCGATAAATTTAAATATTGTCAATTTTTAAACTAGAATTTTATATTCCTGTGAATATATTTCCATAAATTTAGGCACTGTCAATTATCAAGCGGCAGTTTTAAATGATCTTCACTTAAACATTGCTAATTTCCAAGCAGTACGATTGAATCTAACAAATTTAAATATTGGTAAATTTTGAACGAGAATTTGGAATTTTGTGAATGTATTTCCATACCTTCAGGCATTGTCAACTATCAAGTGGCAATTTTGAATTATCTTACACTTAAATATTGCTCATTTCCAAGCAGTGCGATTAAATCCGACAAATTTCACTACTGTCACTTTCTACACGAGAATTTTGTATTTTTGTGAACGTATTTTCTTACCTTTAGACATTGTTGATCATCAACAATTTTAAAGCGTAGATGTCATTTGGTTGGTGTATAAATGGTATACAAATGGTGGTGGGGGTTAACTAGGAACGTGTTCATTTTAAAAGAAATATTTTTGGCACTTTAGTGTGAAGAGCGGGAATAAAGGGTTAAATGGTTGAATATGTTTTTTACTGTTTAATCGTGTCAATGAGCTAGAGGGTGAGATTTCATGCTTGAAGATCATTGATGTAATTACAAGGTAGTGAAAAACATTAACCGACAGACGTGCCAATGTCTGATGTCTGACTGGTGTTTAACTATCGTTAAACACGTCAATTAATGTGACTATGTCTGATGGTGTTTAATTATGTCAGGAAATTCGGTATCAGAATTTTACAATTCAGGATTACTGATGTAATTAAATAAATATTACAAAAATCAATTGAAAGGCGTCACTAAGTCTGAACAAGAATACGTCACCAGCAATATTTTCATCCGCGATCTTTATCCGTTTTCTCCACAAACTAATGAGAAACTGAATAAAACACGCGAATTGAATTAAGTCGATTGACAGTTTTTGCTACGAAACTTGGAAAACTGCATTTGATCAGTTTTATTTGTTATTACAGTGTTTATTGTTGTATTATAATGTATCGAACTGTGAGCACTGGTGAAAAAATCTGCATCTACTTGATTAAATCTTCTTGGGGTAACATGGGCGTAGGAGTGCGGAGTGGACACTGTGAAGAAAGTATAGGACAATGTGAGGCATTTTATCGTACTCGAACTTAACGTATCGTGACCAATCGAGAACATGAAGGGAAAAATAAAATGATAATAGGGGATAGATAAAGAATACATAGATATTTACTTAAATAAAATATATAGATGATAGTAGTATAATAAAAAATTTGCTAGATAGTGAACATGGTACACATACTTTACTTCATGACACATATTCTAGAAATCTGTACAAAGAAAACCAGCAAAGACAGACGGGGCCTTACACGATAATGATATTTTAGTTTAGAAAATAATTATATGCGTAAATAATTTGATCAATTTCATTCCGTGTTGTTTCCATGCAAGCAAGACTATAAATTGACACTCTTTTTAAGGTGTGAAGATGCCATAAAAAATTGTCTGTACAAAAGCATTTAATTGTAATGAATCTGCGCCATTGGATAAAATTGCCATGAGATGGCGCATTTTTTGTCACGTGGCAGTAATTTTAGGAAATCCCGTATAAACTAGTAACGAACAGTTCATAGTGAGTGTACAAGTTAAACTTTACTTGTCTTCCGGAATTAAAAAAAAATATCCGTACGTACGCGACTACATTATCTGACGTTCTATGAACAAAATTTTACAAAATGCGACTATAGAAACATGTTAGCTCCTTTGCTTTTTTCGTAGCTGAAAATAAAAATGTATATAATGAAATGTCTGAGTAACAGCGAAAAACTCTTGAATTCATTTAAGTTTGCCATCGTTTACGAATGAAGCATAGAGCAGTGGAAAATATAGGTCTCATCTCGAAAGTGGAAGGAACAATGGTTAGGTTTTTATGGGAATTTCGTAATAACTCACAGCAACTATTCTTTATTTATTATTATTATATTTTATTATTATGTAGTTATTATAAATATAGTTATAATTAAAATAAAAGCAACTATCGGCACTTCGACTTTTAGTTTAGATAATATAATTATATAATATAATTAGCCAATATAATAGTCACCCACATAAGGGTAGCACGATTTCTTGCAAATTTTTGTTGTCACGTGAAGTTGCGTGACGTGTTCTATCTTCTCCACACACTAAAAATCATCTAAATATTCTTATGGCTCCCCTTTGAACCCCAACTCGGTCCAAAAATTGTCTCTTTAAAAATTGTCGTTCCAAAAATTATCGCTTCAAAAATTCTCCCTCTCAAAATTGTCGCTCCAAAAATTGTCCCTTCAAAATTGTAGCTTCTAAAATTGCCCCTTCAAAAATTACCGCTTCAAAAATTGTCCCTTCAAAGATTGTCGCTTCAAAAATTGTCGCTCCAAAAATTATCGCTTCAAAAATTGTCCCTTCAAAAATTGTCGCTCCAAAAATTGTTCCTTTAAAACGGTCGCTTCAAAAATTGTCCCTTCAAAAATGATCGTTCCGAAAATTATCCCTCCAAAAATTGTCGCTCAAATATATGCCGCTTCAAAAATTGCCGCTCCAAAAATTGTCACTCCAAAAATTGTCGCTCCAAAAATGATCCCTCCAAAAATTGTTGCTCCAAAAATTGTCGCTCCGAAAATGATCACTCTAAAAATTGTCGCTCTAAAAATTGGTGCTCCAAAAATTGTCCGCCCAAAAATTATCGCTCCCAAGATTGTTCCTTCAAAAATTGTCTCTCTCAAAATTGTTGCTCCAAAAATTGTCGCTTCTAAAATTGTCCCTTCAAAAATGACCGCTTCAAAAATTGTCCCTCCAAATATTGTCGCTTCAAAAATTGCCGCTCCAAAAATTATCGCTCCAAAACTTTTCCTTCCAAAAATTGTTTGCACACTTTCTGTCGAACCTAAACATCCGGCGACTTACCGAAAGCGCGCCACAGTATAAGAAACCGCAGGAAGAAAAACGCACGCGTCACCGGCCGCTAATTACGTGCGTCGTAAAAGTGTATTATGCAAATTGCCGCCGCGAAGCAATAACCTGCGGCGACGACGATTAGATAATCGCTGCAGAGTTCCGCGATTGCGGCGGAAAAACGTGTGGCTTAAGTCACATGTCGGGTGGGTTAATTAAATCGTAGAATCGTAGCAGAAGAAGAAGGTCTGGAAGAAGTACGAAGATCCTGGTGAAAATTAACCCTTAACCCTTCGCACTCCTATGTCGAGTGTGACTCGACATCAGTTTTTATCTCAGGGACTCACTCGAATTTTTTATTTTAATCCACATTGCAGAAAATAGCCGAATATTGCAATGTTACACGTACATCGACTTTTTTATCTTTCTTTTCAAATTGCCATTTCGGAAAAAACATATTTTTATGAGTAAAAATATTTATTTATACTTTTCCAACATAAATAATAATAATAATACTAGTATTTGTTTTAAAAAATTATTCAAAATTTTCTTTTATGTGATATATTTCGAAGCAAGGTACAGCACATATTTCAACTTTTCCTTTGGTGGAGAATTTTCATATACTCTGGTTTTGTTCGATGGGAAAAGGCTATATTTTATTCTTAAATAAATAAGTGTTATAGCTTACAATCTCATGTAAATGATAAATATCAATAAAACGATTTTTTTTCTTTGCTTTCACATTGTTATTTTCAATTCTCGATTATATTCGAGTGTAAATAAAACTGGCATTTAAGTGAATTTGTTTCTTCCATTATTTATTTAAGTTGCCTTATTTTTTAGCTAAAGTAAATTTCAAATAAAACACTTACAAGCGTTGGGAGCTGCTGGTAACGAAATTGAAACAAAATTCGGATTGCAAAGGGTTAACGCTCTAAGTGTTATCGGTAATTGTTTACAAACAAAAAATAATACTCCTGAGTCAGTTACAAGTAAAGACAGTTAGATCTGAAATTGTTTTATTGTTAGTAAGTCAGCTCGTAAGTAATTTTCGGAATAACCATGTTAGATATTACATTTATACATGTCCATATGTATCTATAGATACATATGTATTCACGTCCATATGTATCTATGGATACATATGCATACATGTGTATATCTATCTACAGATACACATGTATACACGTCCATAAGTATCTATAAATACCCATGTATACACCTACGTATCTATCTATAGATACATATGTATACAAGTCCATATATATATGTATAGATAAATAAATATACACGTCCATTTGTATTTATACATATATATGTATATTCTGTCCATATATATCTTTAATACATATATACATTTTTTATGTATCTATAGATGCATATGTATTCACGTCCATATGTATATTTACATACATATCTATACACGTGCATATCTATTTATACATATATATGTATCCATTTCCATATATATCTATAGATTCAAAAATTATCGAACGTGTATACAAGTCCATATGTATCTATATATCTGAAACTATCGGACGTATATACACGTCCTAATGTATCTATAGATACATGTATGTACACGTCCATATGTCTATAGATTTAAAATTATCGAACATAAATACTCGTCTGCATTTCTCCATTATCCCCAACTACCAAATGCATAAATACATCATGTATATGGCCTCGAATATTCTAATTAACATATATACACACGCCCGTCCATATCGTTTAACTATTGAGGCATAGTATTTCAGACCAAAAATTGACCCATGTTGCACAGGATATATATTATCGGGTTTTAAATGAACGTATATATAATTGCTATATTTTTATTAATAACAATATAATATCATGTAAAAACATATATAAAATAGTAATATATAATTTGTTGGTATTGGGCGCGGCTCAATATAGTATATACCACCGTGCCACATAGGTTTATGAATGGTACTTGTTAAAACACATATTTTTTCCATAAGCATAGGGGCACTTTGCACACAATACAAGACTAGAGTGTTCGAACTTGCTTTTTTTTGTACTACAAAGTGCACATCGTTTACAAGACGAACGTTTTGGTACATGTTTTGAATCTCGCTTTCTTATTTCTATTGAAACGTTAGGTTTGTGTTTACGTATTTGGATTGATAATGAGTTATTGGTACACTTAGTTAGTGCGCTATTATCTATAAATGTTTGACTAATAAATCCTTCGGCACATTGACCTTTAAATACTTTTAGTGTGATTATTTCGAGAGAATTGTTTATATAAGAATATATGCGTTATTAACACAGCGTCAAGGAAATAAAAGAGAATGAAATTGCCGATTCTCTTTCTTGCGCGACGATCTGCGCGTTATAATTAGACATTAATTGATCAAATTTGTCTCACTGCATTCGAGAATGTATCTTGTATAATCCGAACGTGGACCCTCAAAGAAGGACAAACATGTTTTAAATGGTTAAGATTAAATTATTACGGTTTAATGATTTTTTAGTACGGCTGAGCTGCAAATTTGTGTGCATTTTAATAATATGGTTGATCATGTTTACTATATCAAATCTTTTTCGAAAATTTTTCAAATCTTGTATAGCTTGTCTCAGCGAACATGGACCCTCGAAGTTTTAGGACCCGCGCTTCAAATGATTACGGTCAAATTTTTACGGTTTAATGATTTTTTTTTTAATAGAATTCAATGTACATTTTAATGTTATGGTCGATCATATTTACTTTTTCAGATCTTTTTGAAATCTTTTTGAAATCTTGTATAACGTGTTTCAACAAAGGTGAACCCCCGATTTTTTGAATACAAATCAGCTGCAAATTAATGTGCATTTTAATAATATGAATGATCATATTTATTTTTTCAAACCTTGCATGTCTTGTTTCAACGAACGTAGACCCTCGATTTTTTTAATACGACTCAGCTGGAAATTAATGTGGATTTTAATAATATGGCTCATCATGTTTACTTTTTCAAATCTTCAAATCTTTTAAAATCTTTTTCAATATTTATATAGTTTGTGTCAGCGAACGTGGACCCTCGATGTTTTAGGAGACACGCTTCAAATGGTTACGGTCAAATTAATACAGTTTAATCATTTTTTAGTACGGCTGAGCTGCAAATTAATGTGCAGTTTAATAATATGATTGATCATATTTACAATACTTTTTGAAATATTTTTCAAATCTTGTATAGCGTGTTTTAACGAAGGTGAACCCCCAATTTTTTTAATACGAACCAGCTGCAAATTAATGTGCATTTTAATAATATGACTGATCACATTTACTCCTTCAAATTTTGTACACTTTAAATGGTTACGGTCAAATTATTACGGTTTAATGATTTTTTTGTATGACTCAGATGCAAATTAATGTACATTTTAACAATGTAGCTGGTCGTACTCAGTTTTTCAAATATTTTTCAATTTTTTCAAATTTTTTCTAGCTTATGCTGCAAATTAATGTTTTTATATATAATTATATATTTTATTATATAGCTGGTCTCAACAAACGTGGACCCTCGAAGTTTTAGGAATCGTGCTTTAAATGGTTACGGTCAAATTAATACGGTTTAATGACTCTTTAATACGACTCAGTAGCGAATTAATGTACATTTTAATGTTATAGCTGATGATATTTACATTTTCAAATCTTTTCCAAATCTTTCGCAAATATTTATCAAATCTTGTGTAGCTTGTTTCAACGAAGGCAAACCCTCGATTTTTTTAATACGACTGAGCTGCAAATTAATGTGCATCTTAATAATATGGTTGATCATGTTTACTTTTTCGAATTTTTTCAAATTTTTTTCAAATCTTGTATAGTTTGTAATAGGCACACAACTTTGCTCCCGCCGTTTTTTCCCTTTCGTCCAATGCAAAAAACGGCGGGAGCAAAGTTGTACACCTAATATCAGCGAACATGGACCCTCGGTGTTTTAGGAGCCGCGTTTTAAGTGATTACGGTTAAATTATAACGGTTTAATGATTTTTTAATGTGACTCAGCCGAATATTAATGTGCAATTTAATAATAAGGTTGATCATGTTTACTTTTTCAAATCTCATATAGCTTGTCTCAAAAAACGTGGACCTTCGATGTTTTAGGAGCCGCACTTTAAATGGTTAAGATCAAATTATTACGGTTTAATGATTTTTTTAAAGAACCTAGTTGCAAATTAATGTCCATTTTAATAATATGGCTGATGATTATATTTACTCTATCAATTCTTTTTCGAACATTTTTCAAATTTTGTATAGTTTACGTCAGTGATATTTTAGGAGCCGTGCTTCAACGGGTTACGGTCAATTTATAATGGTTTAATGACTTTTCAATATAACTCAGCTGCAAATTAATGTCCGCTTTAATAATATGGCTGATCATATTTATTTTGTCAAATCTTGTATAGCTTGTTTCAACGAACGCGGACCCCCTGGTTTTTTAATACGACTCAGCTGCAAATTAATGTGCATTTTAATAATATGGCTGATCATATTTCCTTTTTCCAATCTTTTTCAAATTTTGTATAGTTTGTCTCAGCGAACGTGAACCTCGATGTTTTAGGAGCCGCGCTTAAAATCTTCGAATTCATCTTTACACGCCCCAGATTATTGACCGTAACCATAATGCATATGCCAAAACTGACGTTCTTTTTACTTTGAGACTGTATATACCATTTACTAAATTAAATTTCTCCGGAACTTACGATTCCGATGCGTGTAAAGTGAAAGACTTCAAGTTAAGGAAAAGACATACAACTATAAACCAAGAAGAACAATTTTGCATCTTCGCATCCCATAAAATATACATGACAAAATTTCCCTTCTTCTCAGTTCGTGACTGTTTATTCTTTTTTAATGTACTTCCTTCAGAACGTATGTTTCCGAAACATAACTTGAGAAACTTTAAGTTAAGGAAAACAAATACAACCGCATACCAAAAAGAATAATTTTTCCATATTCGCGTCACATAAAATGTATATGACAAAATTTCCCTGCTTTTCTGTTCGTGACTGTTTATTTATTTTAAATAGACCTCCTTCGGATGGAACGTTTCCGAAACACATAAAGTGAAAAACTTGAAGTTCATGAAAACAAATACCATCAGAAACCAAAAAGGACAACGTTTCCATTTTCGCGTCACATAAAATGTATGAGAAAAATTCCCTACTTTACAGTTTGTGACTCTTTATCCCTTTACGTGTACCTCCCCTAAAACGTAGGTTCCCGGCATACATAAATTCAAAAACTTCCACTTACCATACATATACCCCACCAAGAACCCTTTTTCCGCCTTCAACCAAGCGAGTATTGAAAAAGCAAATATCGAGAGACTTCTGGTATTCAGCGCCTTCGGAAAATGGCCTGTCCACGTTTGTTGAGACAAGCTATAGAGAGATATCTCCGTGAGCGTCCAGCTGTCTGCACGCGGGTCCTCGTCTAATTGTCTGTTTAATTCGCCTCAATTGCTGCTTGGCACGGTCGTCGACAGAAATAAGGGAGGGCGGAAGGAGACTGCCAAGTCGCGGGAGTGAGAGAAAAAGAAGACGTTTTGTGGAAAGTGATTATTGATACGAATAAAAATAGGCGGCGGGACGATAAAATACTTTTGATAAATAGAGAAAAAAGTGTAAAAAGGTGTTTCTCTGCGTACGCAAGCGGATAATTACGATTGTTTATATATTATATTACCGAGTAATTGTTGACAGGTCTCACGAAAAATAGGCAATGGCGACTGTATTTCTCAAAAAAAGAGTACGTGCAATAATTTATGCTTTGAAAAATATTTAGGGAAAGATTGGTATGATTTTAAATTAAGTACTTTAGTTTTGTAATAAATAATGTCAGCTGGATTGTTTATGATCTGTAACAGGCGCGTGTAAGTGATGTTTAGTGCAGAAAAATATATTTGTTGAAGAATTAACGTGATTTTTAACACTGGTGTAAACGTGGTGTCATAATAGGAAAAGTATTTTGATGACAATATTTCAGCAGTTTTAATTGTTTACAATGATACGTTCGTAAAAGCATAGTTGGTAATTTCGTATTCTGTAAAAAAACACCAATTAACCAGTTAGCTATTGTGACCTGAGAAAAGTGTGCACCTAGAATGTTCCGCAAGAAAATAACAATAACAATTATAATTATAAAACACAGAGTGGCTGTGACTGTTAAAATATATAAATAATTTGTATTTAAGTTATTGTTTATTTCGTATTCTGTAAAAAAACACCAATTAACCAGTTAGCTATTGTGACCTGAGAAAAGTGTGCACCTAGAATGTTCCGCAAGAAAATAACAATAACAATTATAATTATAAAACACAGAGTGGCTGTGACTGTTAAAATATATAAATAATTTGTATTTAAGTTATTGTTTATTTTTAATTTTTTGCTGGCAAAGCTTTTTGGTAATTGTTTAAGGCGATGAACGTGGAATAATTATCCGAACTGATAAATCGAATCCAATCATTACACTATATACAATTTTATCATAATGGTTGATTATATTTTTTAGTATTAGAATAAAAATAATATTACCTCTAGAACGCACAAACTATAACAGAAAAGAAGAATATTTTCAATTTGTATGCAATTATTATTTAATAAACTACGCAGAATGGCGTAAGTTT
Source organism: Cryptocheilus praepositus (assembly GCA_033815515.1). NCBI lineage: Eukaryota > Metazoa > Arthropoda > Insecta > Hymenoptera > Pompilidae > Cryptocheilus > Cryptocheilus praepositus. Next base: position 218,340 of record JAWWQZ010000151.1, read on the forward strand.
GCGTCGTATTTGTGGCATAAAAATGTTTTTTTAGGTAGTCCCTCGTTAAGGAATGAAAAATAAAGATCGGAACGTCAAAAATAATAGTACGAAATTTCTTTGCTTCGAACTGGCCAAAAATAATGCAACATTTCATGTTTGTTACTACGGACGTGTCATTTATTTTTCCAACAACTCTTCCCCGTTGATTAATTAAATAAAAATAACTCTAACAAAGCTTATAATATTTCATATTAAAACCCGCGCATATTTACTTTCTTCTTTTTTTTCACATTCCCTTTGAATGCAACAACCTACTATGGTATACAGCCAAAACTAAAACTTCCCTACGCTTAATACTTCAATCATGCCTTAAACATAGTGTTCCATTTTTGAGACACTAAGCATTCAACCCTTAAAATCTACTGGACTCTTTGCTGCGGACAAAGAGTAACACTTCATAGTTTTTCGTAGATTTTCTTACCGATTCTCTTATGATCAACATGGGCAGTTATTCAAACGGCTGGACAGAATAAAGTCGGTTATTTTGGGGATAATGTGACATTATTTTCGGATGACTATAGTCACCGATAGTATTGTTGGTTGGATGCAATCTAGCATTTCGCAGTTACCTTTCTGTACAGAATTTAAAGTCAATATATCGATATTAAAATACACAGAATTTGTTGAAACTGATTTGTTGTGTTTATTACTACTTGTAATACGTAAGAATACAAATTTTTAATGACTGTAATGTTCTAAACTATGGTATTTCGCGAAACAATCACCAATATGAAGGCTTTTGTCCACAAATATCACAGTATGTATGTGTTTGCAGTCTTTTTCTGTCGGAACATACTGCACAGTCTTTCTTGCCTCCTGAATGAATTATATAATATCGATTATTTAATCTAATGTCTAGGAATGACGTTAAAGTTTGCAGTGTACATAGCGTTTGTTGCCGGAAATTTCCTACTAACTGATCGATTAAATATTTCACAAGATTTATGTTTATAATATTATATTATATTTCATAAAATTTTCGTTGTTCCGTTGTTTTGTTATTTTATACAGTATGCATGAGTTGATGACGCAGATCTCCACGGCCGAAAAAATAATTGCATTTTTTAAGGTTCCCGCTGCGATATCGATTTCTACGACGATTTAAAAATGTCCCCGATGGGGACATCGATCGCAAAGGATTAAAGCTTCACTCCCCAACTAAATACATTGTCCATACGCCCTTTCGAGCGTCGTCCAGAAATAACTGTAGGCGCCGCTGATATCGAAATGCCGAAAAAACGAGCGTCGCGTATCCGTCCTCGTCTTTAGACGAGTCGACGTCATGGCGCACATGATCTTGACCCCAGTCGAGTTCGCGCTCGATGACGAACGGCCACGAGGACGATGACTACCGCGACCCTCTCAAGTTTCATTTGAGCGGAGGATCGGAAAGTTCAAACACGCGCGTGCTGCTGCGCAAAAGATGGACGGCTAATCCGCCTTGTCGAATGACGAAACGAGCTTTCCACGTTGCGGGAGGCGCGCGGCTTGCTTAGGAGAAATGGTACAAGGTCGAAGTAATAATGGACGAAGACGCGGCGGTGATCCGAAATAAGCAAGCGTCTTCCTGTTTTGAGTCGGAGTTGCGCTTTTTAGAGAATTGGGACAAAGGGGATTAACCTCTCGTACTATTTTCGCGAGTCTGACTTGTGATGAAAATTTAGGCCAAACTTGAATATCACGAGTCAGAGTCGTGATAAAAATTTTAGGTGAAACTTGAATATGACGAGTCTTGATATCACGAGTGATGAACACTTTAGGCCTAACTTGAATTTTACGAGTGTGACTCGTGATGAAATTTTGGGCCAAACTTGAATAGCACGAGTCAGACTCGTGATGAAAGTTTTAGGCGAAACTTGAATATTAACAGTCGGACTCGTGATGAAAATTTTAGGCCAAACTTAAATATCACGAGTCAGAGTCGTGATAAAAACTTTAGGCCGAACTTGAATATCACCAGTCAGAGTCGTAGTGAAAATTTTAGGCGAAATTTTAATATTACGAGCTGGAGTCCTGATGAAAATTGTAGGCCAGACTTGACTATCACGAGTCGGAGACCTGATGAAAATTTTAGGCCAAAATTGAATATGACGAGTCTGACTCGTGATGAAAGTTTTAGGTAAAACTTGAATATCACGAGTCAGACTCATGATGAAAATTTTTGACCAAACTTGAATATCACGAGTCAGGCTCGTGATGAAAGTTTTAGGTGAAACTTGAATATCACGAGGCAGACTCGTGATGACAATTTTAGGCCAAACTTAAATATCACGAGTCAGAGTCGTGATAAAAACTTTAGGCCGAACTTGAATATCACCAGTCAGAGTCGTAGTGAAAATTTTAGGCGAAATTTGAATATTACGAGCTGGAGTCCTGCTGAAAATTGTAGGCCAGACTTGACTATCACGAGTCGGAGATCTGATGAAAATTTTAGGCCAAAATTGAATATGACGAGTCTGACTCGTGATGAAAATTTAGGCCAAACTTGAATATCACGAGTCGGAGACCTGATGAAAATTTTTGACCAAACTTGAATATCACGAGTCAGGGTCGTGATGAAAGTTTTAGATGAAACTTGAATATGACGAGGCAGACTCGTGATGAAAATTTTAAGCGAAACTTGAATATCAGGAATTAGACTCGTGATGAAAATTTTAGGCGAAACTTGAATATCAAGAGTCTGACTCGTGATGAAATTTTAGGCCAAACTTGAATGTCACCAATCAAAGTCGTGATGAACATTTTAGGCGAAACTTGAATATCACGAGTTTGACTCGTGATGAAAATTTTGGGCCTAAATTAAATATCACGAATCAGAGTCGTGATGAAAACTTTTAGCGAATCTTGAATATCACGAGTCAGACGCGTTGTTTAATTTTGCGTCAAACGTGAATATCACGAGTCTGGTTCGTGATCGACATTTCGGGGCAAACATGAATATCACGAGTCGTACTCGTGATCTTAATCTCGGGTCAAATAAGAACGTCTGAATGGGCTCTTATCTCTTCTTTTCTCTTCTTTATATGAATGGCTGTTTTATATCTTGTGTCCCAATACAGTTTCCGTGCTACTTAGAATGCATTGTCATAATCCAGATAACGTTTGAAAACTAAGTAAACATACGTAAGAAAGCTTTAGTCGTTCTTCAGTTCTTACTATTCTATTGCATGAGGTACTCACGTTTCGTAGTCTTCTTCACAAAAAAGTAATATTCTTAATCATTTTTAACCCCTTGCACCATTTTTACGAGTCTGACTCGTGATGAAAAATTTAGGCCAAACTTGAATATCACGAGTCAGACTCGTTGCTTCATTTTATGTCAAACGTGAATATCGCGAGTCTGGCTCGCGATCGACACTTCGGGCCAAACATGAATATCATGAGTCGTACCCGTGATCTTAATTTCGGGCCAAATAAGAACGTCTAAATGGGCTCTTATCTCTTCTTTTCACTTCTTTATATGAATGGGTATTTTATATCTTGTGTCCCAATGCAGTTTACGTGCTACTTCGGATACATGGTCGTAGTCCAAATAACATTTGAAAACTAAGTAAAGAAAGCTTCAGTCGTTCTTCAGTTCTTACTACTGTATTACGTTTGTGTCGAAATAATTGCCTCGTTAATACCATAAATACCAACTTATCCAACTTTCCTTCGTACATAATTTACCTTACAGTACATGAAGCGTAACGTTTCATGCACATTCGCGCACATATACAAGCATGACATCACATCCTCCTACCATAAAAGAATACAGACACACGTTCGTTTCCCTTTTCACTCTGTCTGATTACTGACACGCGTCATTGTTCGCGTTGTTATCATTTTGCATCCCACTTTCGTCGGGCGCCGGCTGTTTATGCGATTCTGTGTCTTCGCACTTTCGTCGGCCTTCCGGTGACGTAAGACTTTGCTGAATGGTGATTTTCGTTGATTATTTGCTCTGCGCGAGGAATGCGGCGTCGAAACGCCGGGACCCGAAAGTGAAAATGGAAAACAGAGACGCGCGCCGATAGTTGCATCCGTTCTAGTAGAAATGGGCTGGAGGGTTTGTTATTTCGAACGATAACATTGCATTGATTCGTAGTTTGGATGAGAAGTCATGGGGGTGAAGTATGAAATGTTGTGAAAGTGCATTTTTATGATGGGGATGTATGGTTCTGATCAAATTGTGGTTCATTGCGATTTGTTTTATTATTTTAGCAAGAGTTAATTTTCCGATATATGTATGTTGAGAAGCATTGGGTTTCCGGGGATGCCTATAGAATAGATTATAGAGATTTTTAACAGGTTTCGGTGAATGTCGTTGTATGCATTGTCATTGTTTATATATGTCATGTTTTACAGTGAAATACGTAAGTACCGACATATAGAAATTAAAAATTAGCAACTTGCGTGATTGGACGACGTATCTTCATATTATTCGTTACGGAGATTTATGTAGATACACAACATATAGATTTTCAAAATGATAAACTCACGGATAAAATGGATTCTGATCCTCCTCCGTTCAATTAACACGTATATATAATATATATATTTACGATTAACACGTATTTATAGGTACTTTTATTTGAGTTTTTAATATATATATATATATATATATATATATAAATTATAATAAATTACAATATCGTTATATATGTATATATCATTTTATTTCAACTCTTATAATGAAAGTTTGAATAAAGTAAAATTTAACAAGTTGACTGCCAACTATGTGATAATTAGTAGTTTTCATTTACTTTTTGTTTACTTGCCTTATTTATGCAGCTACTTTGAAATTCGTAGTATATTGCACATAATTAGCCAAAATAAAACGCCCCACAATTAATAATCGCACTTACAGACTGTCCACAAAAATCGTCCACCGCGAACGGCGCAGTTAAAAGGAAGCAGTGAAGCTTCTAGCTGCTTCCTATTAGCATCGTCGTAAATGACTTATCACACGATCCGCCGACGTTCACGCGATTCACACAGTCGTCGAATTACGAGCGGCAGATAATCTGTTCCGAGTACTGCTGATCGCACGGGCCGTCAACTTCCACGGAACTTCATTCGCAGGTGTCCCTGTTGACGTTTCTGTCCTTCGAGCCCTCTGGATGCTGAATGCTCAATGCTTTTGCAATCGTTCTTCAACTACGCGACAGGCTCTTTAGATAAACGCAGAAAAATAGGCCCGCAAATTCTTGTCTTCACTGTACTTCAACTACGCAGCAAACTGTTTAGACAAACGCAGAAAAATCGGCCCGCAAATTCTTGTCTTCACCGTGCTTCAACTACTTAGCAGACTTTTTAGATAAACGCAGAAAAATCGGCCCGCAAATTCTAGTCTTCACCGTGCTTCAACTACTTAGCAGACTTTTTAGACAAACGCAGAAAAATCGGCCCGCAAATTCTTGTCTTCGCAATGCTTCAACTACGCAGCAGGGTTTTTAGATAAACGCAGAAAAATTGGACCGCCAATTCTTGTATTCACAGTTCAATATAAACACACTGTATACATATAGCGTGTATATCCTCATGGGATTCCGTGTGTACGATTCTATAGAATTGGCGTGTAATGTAACCACTGGACGTATATATACGTCTATAGGAATCCCGAGTGCCCTAAATATCGGACGTATATAGATGTTCATGGAATTTTTGAGCGCTATAAATGAGTATGTGAGTATGTTTGTACTTTAATTGTGTACGTATATACATTCCTACAGAACAGGCGCGTGTTTTAATTGCCGGACGCGTATATATGCGTCAATGGAACTCGCGTGTGCTTTAGTCACGGGACGTATATACACGCTTATAGGACGCGCGTGACTTATATATATATATATATATATATATATATATATATATCGCGTATAATATATATATATATATATATACGTCACTAGGATTCGGGTGACTTTTAACTACCGGACGCATATATGCGTCAATAAGATACGTGTGTTCTTTAGCCGCATGACGTATGCACGCGTCAATAGGATTCGAACGTACTTTAGCCACAGGACGTATATATGCGTCAATAGGACTCGCGTGTACTTTAAAAGCAGGACGCATATACGCGCACATAGTTTCGCGTGATTTTTGGCTACCGGACGCATATATGCGTCAATAGGACTCGCGAGAGTTTTAACTACCGACGCATATATGCGTCAATAGCATTCGCGTGACTTTTAACTACCGTACGCATATATACGTCAATAGGACTCGCGTGAATTTTAATTATCAGACGTATATATACGTCAATAGGACTCGCGCGTTTTAACTACCGGACATACATATGCGTCAATAGGATTCGCGCGTGCTTTAGCCGCAGGACGTATATATACGCGCCCATAGGACTCGCGTGATTTTTAACTATCGGACGCATATATATGTCAGTAGGATTCGCGCGATTTTTAATTACAGGACGCATATATACGTCAGTAGGATTCGCATGACTTTTAACTACAGGACGCGTATTTGCGCCAATGGGCCCCGCGTGAATTTTAACTACCGGACGTATATACACGTCAATAGGATTCGCGTGACTTTCAGCTACCGCATGCATATATATGTTAATAGGATTCGCGTGATTTTTAACTGTCGGCCGCATATATTCGTCAATAGAATTCGCGTAATTTTTAACTATCGGTCGCATATATGCGTCAATAGGATTCGCGCGTGTTTTAACTACCGGACGTATATACGCGTCAATAGGACTTGCGTGACTTTTAACTATCGTACGCGTATATTCGTCAATAGAATTCGCGTAATTTTTAATTATCCGCCGCATATATGCGTCAACAGGATTCGCGCGTGTTTTAACTACAGGACGTATATATGCGTCAATAGGACTTGCGCATGTTTTAACTACCGGACGCATATATGCGTCAATAGGACTCACGCGTTCTTTAGCCGCAGGACATATATATGCGTCAATAGGACACGCGTGTTGTTTAGTCGCAAGCCGTATATATGCGCCCATAGAATTTGCATGATTTTTAACTATTGGATGCCTATATGCGTCAATAAGACTCGCGCGTGCTTTAACTACCGGACGTATGTATATACGCTTCAGTAGGACTCACGTGACTTTCAGCTACCGTATGCATATATACGTTAATAGGATTCGCGTGATTTTTAACTATCGGCCGCATATATTCGTCAATAGAATTCGCGTAATTTTTAACTATCGGCCGCATATATTCGTCAATAGAATTCGCGTAATTTTTAATTATCGGCCGCATATATGCGTCAATAGGATTCGCGCGTGTTTTAACTACCGGACGTATATACGCGTCAATAGGACTTGCGTGACTTTTAACTATCGTACACGTATATACGTTAATAGAAATCGCGTGATTTTTAGATATCGGCCGCATATATGCGTCAATAGGACTCGCGCGTGTTTTAATTACCAGACGTATATATACGTCAATAGGATTCGCGCGTGTTTTAGCCGCAGGACGTATATATACGCGTCAATAGGATTCGCGTGATTTTTAACTATCGGCCGCATATATGCGTCAATAGGACTCGCGCGTGTTTTAATTGCCAGACGTATATATACGTCAATAGGATTCGCGCGTGTTTTAGCCGCAGGACGTATATATACGCGTCAATAGGATTCGCGTGATTTTTAACTATCGGCCGCATATATGCATCAATAGGACTCGCGCATGTTTTAACTACAGGACGTATATATGCGTCAATAGGACTTGCGCACGCTTTAACTACCAGACGTATATACGCGTCAATAGGATTCGCGTGACTTTTAATTACCGTACGCGTATATACGTTAATAGGATTTGCGTGATTTTGAACGATCGGCCGCATATATGCGTCAATAGAATTCGCGTGATTTTTAACTATCGGCCGCATATATGCATCAATAGGACTCGCGCGTGTTTTAACTACCGGACGTATATATGCGTCAATAGGACTCGCGTGTTCTTTAGTCGCAGGACGTATATATACGCACATAGGATTCACGTGTGCTTTAACCGCAGAACACACATATACGCCCATAGGACCGCGTGACTTTCAACTACCGGACGTATATATGCGTCAACAGGCCTCACGCGTTCTTTAGCCGCACGACGTATATATGCGTCAATAGGACACGCGTGTTCTTTACTCACAAGACGTATATACGCGCCTATAGGCCTCTCGTACACTCCATCCACAGAACACATCTACCCACTCATAGAACTCCCATGCCATCCATCTACAAAACACACCTACCCGTCCATAGAATCCTTTATATTCTCTAAATTCTCCACATCTACGCGCCCATCCATTTCACCTGCGCTTAACCACACCCACCCACACATTCCCATCTCCCCATACACTCCACCGCAAGATGACATTCAAATACCCTTCACACAGTCCTTCGTCCCTCATTCACTTTTGATCCGCACGAAAACTTCCGCCTCCCCGCCTTTCCTTCCTCCAACCGCTCTCTTCCACGTAACGAAAATCTCCCAGCATCTTCCGGCAACTCTCGCCCGGCATTCGAAAGTCGCCCGGCTCTCGCTATTCGAAAAATCCGCGCGTTCGTTGGCGGAAGCCGTCGACTCGCGATCTCTCTCGCTCCCGGACGATTCATTAATTGGCCGAGAAGCCGAGAGCGGCCACCGATCCAGAAAGCAATCCCGGGAATTCGTTACGGAACTCGAAGGCGAGCTACTTTCCGTTCTCAGGGAGGCTGCGCGGTTATTTATAGCCCACAGCCTGCAAAAGGAAATTCACTCCTTCTCTGCGCACCTTCGGAATCCTCGAGTCTGTCGATTTATGTAGGCGCGCGCCTGTGCGCTCAAGCTAACGAATGCGAAAACGGTTATGGAGGGTTTCGTCGGTGCTGGGCAAAATGGCTGCTGAGTTATGTTGTTTAGCGTACGCGCGGTTCGCGCTTTAAGGACCGCGCAGAAATCTGTGAAAATACGCCGGGGACCGCAGATTTTCGGGAAACATAGGTTAGAAAAATTAGATCTTTATTAGTAATGAAGCAATTTTTGTGAAACTTTCAGAAATTGCATAATTGGAAGTATTTTAGGTATTATTAAAAAATATATATGTTCTTTTAGTAATTATCATGACTTACTTAATGAAAAAATTAATTTATATGAAATTTGTGGAAATTGTAAAATAGGATGCATTTTAGGTAATATTTCAAAATTTATTTTAAAGAAATTATTTATTTTTAAAGAAATTTAATATAATTAAATTTTTTATAATAAAATTTAATATAATTAAATTTCGTAAATTTAAAGAAAATTTGTATTGAAATATTATTTAAAGAAATTATCATAAAATTTTATTTAAAAGTCAATTTTATCCGAGTTTCTAGTAGTTTTTTAACATTTTAAGGATCGCTAAGAAATCTGTAAGAAACACGCCGGGAACCGCATTTTTTCATTAAAAAATATATATGTTTTTTTTAGTAAAAATCAGAACTTTTTAATGAAAAAATAAATTTATGAAACTTTCAGAAATTGTATAATTATGTAGAAGTATTGTAGGGATTATTAAAATTGTTTAAAAAATTATTTGAAGAAATTATTTTTTATTAAAGTCAATTTTATCGTTGAGCCATTTCATGTTTTTAAGACTGATATATTATCGAAAATATTTCATTACTTTATGAATACATAGAGAAAAATTAACTTGTTTATGAAGCAATTTTTATCAAATCGTCAGACCATTTGTATAATTGGCGAAGCAATTTTCGATTTTAAAAAATATATATAGTTTTTAGAAACTTTTCGATATTTAGTTAAAAAGAACCTGCTGTATACGAATTAGTTAAGTAAAAACGGAGGGAAATAAAATATTTATCAAATGGGGAAGTAGGTAAAAATACAGGGATAGCATTTTTGGTTTCTCATTTCTTTCTGTTGGAAAACAAGTTTCGATTGTTGTCCTTCAGTAGTTTATTCTATCATCGTTACATTTTTTGTATTGATCGAGTGATAAAACTTATTTGCATCCCTTATGATAGGCAGTACCTTATACATAAGCAATACGATAGGCAATCCATTACGCAAAACTTTAAAATGGTATAAGAAAGTAGCATTTGCGCTTTTCCTAAATACATCAGTTGTGAATGCTTGGATATTATGTGATACTCAACGACATAGATCTATATCAATAGTAGAAGTTAAAAAACGATTAATTCATTATTTATGTTACTGTGAGAATGAACACAATAGCATATCTTCTGAAATTGCGACAAACTCTAGAAAACGACATGAAATTGAAAAGTGAAATGGTAAAGCGGTGATCTTGTAAAACGTTGAAACTAGAAGAGTAGTATCGTTTTGCTAAGCGGTTGCCTTTATTTTGCCATATTTATGCATATCTTCCTTTAACAAATTCAACCATTACTTGTAATTATTAAATATTTTATATATAACAATTAAAGAAATATATGCACTTGTTCTATACTGCATTTCTTGTAATGCCTGATTCTTTTAGTGGAAATATATTTTACGGAATTAAATTTGTCATAAAATGTATGTTTTCAGTGCATTAAATAAATATGGATGCGTGTGCATCAATATGGTATCATATAAACGTGGCCTGAGGATATAAGTTGACATCTAAAGTACCATAAATGGTACACTTGTGGCACTGATTTTCGATGTTAAAAAATTGTTTAAAAAATTGTTTAAAAAATTATTTAAAGGAATTATCATTAGACTTTGTTAAAAAAAGTCAATTTTATCAGAGTTTCTAGTAGTTTCTTAAACCTTGAGGAATGTAGGTGAATTTTCGTTAGGGAGATTCATGTATGGGGTTTGATTATTTGGGAAGCGTCTGACAGTCGTAGATACTGATGGCTTTTTGAATTTTTAATATTCTTGAGTTTGCGAATCATATATATTCAGAATTTTCAAAACAGAAGAGTCTGTGGATCATGTATATTCAGAAGTTCCGGAACTGAAGAGACTCTTTGATTTTCCGAATAAACTTTAATCTACAGATCAAGTATATTCAGAACTTGCAGATCAGAAGAGACTTTTTGATTTTATAAATATGTTTCAGTCAATGGATCATATATATTCAAAAGTTTCAAAACAGAAGAGACTTTTTGAATTCTGGATATGCTTGTTGAATCTGCGGACCATGTTATGTTATACGTACTATATTCAGAGTGGTGAATTTCTGCTTAGGACGGTAATCTGCAGAAATCATTTTACCTGTCAGATTACATAATCAGTGCGGAAAAATTCTCACAAGATGCTAAATTTCTAGAAAAAAAAATTAATAAAGTGCATAATTTTTTGGTTATATAAAAAATAGGTATATACCTACTTTTACAAGTGCATACAGTACATTTGTATTGAAATGATAACATTTGCAAAATTATATCCAGGACCCTACTGATTTATACAGATAAAATATGATATTGTTTTACAATCCCAATTGAATTAAGTCGTTTAAAAAATATCGGAACATTAAATATTTTTATTGAGTATTTGCCTTCCAATAACAAAATTTGTAAAATTTCATCCTGAATTCTGTTCATTTATACATATTTTGCGCAATATTGCATTGTAAGAGAACTGAATGCAAAAACAGTTTCTTAAGGATTCAGTAGCTACTATGCAAAACGACAATTGATTTAATCGTTTACACAGTATCTCTTTTTCAACAGAAATAATTTGTCGGTAGACGTAATAGTATGGTACTGTACTGTGACATAAACTAGTCATTACACAACGCAGTGATTAGGCAAAATTAAAATTGTACTGTATCGCTTAGACAGTACAGCTATTTTAATAATTGGTACTACGAATTGGTAATTTTTTAAATTCATACGACAAATCATACGACGGCTTATTCTAAATCTTCTCAATTGATACGTTTGTTGCATGACGTTGCACTGTGTGATTAACCGACACGGGAATGGTTATGAAGAATTGATTGCCTACAAGGTAAAATGGCAATTCAATTATGTCGTTTAGACGGTATACCCGTTTTTATAGAAACGATTCATTGACGACGTGAGTCAAAGAGTATGACCTAACGTATCGGAACTTTAAACATTTCCAGCGTACATTCTTTTGCGTATGACAAAATTCTGCGAATTCTATTCTAAACCCTGTCTATTTATAAGCGCGAACAAACAATTCTCCACTGCGAAACAAATTGATGCCGAAATATTTGTGCAGAATCAGTGAAATCCAATGATATCGTTTAAACGAAATACCCATTTTAACAGAAATGTTTTATCGGTGGCATACGTCAAAAAATGTGAGTTGAAATCGTTTGTATGCCTGCTTTAAAAAAATAATTTATCTGTAGCATGCGTGAAAAAATATGATTTGAATATACGAAAAATTCTACGCATCTCTCTTCCTGACCCTGTCGATTTATACATGTAGTCTATAACATTGCATTCTAAGGTACACATATATTATAAGATATCGTGCACGATTGGATAAATGCCAGTTGATTGAAGTCGTTTGAACAGAATCCCTGCTTCAATAGAAAAGATTTATCGGTAGTATACGTCAAAAAAATTACTTAAAAATACGACAAAAGTGATGCCAAAAATACGATAAAAATACAACAAAATTCAATTTTTCTCCGGATTCTGTCGATGCATTCTACAACACTGCATTCTAAGATACACTTTTTTCCGAAACGCATCCTGAAAAATTGAATAAATGCCAGTTGTTTGAAGTCGTTTGCACAATATTCCTGTTTCGATAAAGAATATTTATCGACGCATGCCTTGAAAAATATGACTTAAAAATACGAAGAAATTCTACGCAACACTTTTCTGGACCCCGTCAATTTATACATGCATTCTATAACACTGCATTCTAAGATACACTTTTTCCGAAACGCATCCTAAAGAATTGAATAAATGCCGGTTGTTTGAAGTCGTTTGTATCCCAGTTTCCATAAAAATAATTTATCGGTAGCATACAACAAAAATTATGATACATAAAAATACGACAAAATTCTGCGCAACTGTTCTCTGGATCCTGTTGATTTATACAAACATTCTATAACACGGCATTCTAAGATACACGAATACGGAAACGCATCGTAAAGATTTGAATAAATACCGGTTGTTTGAAGTCGCCCGTAACCCTGATTCAATAAAAACGATTTATCGTTGGCACGTGTCAAAATAAATGACTTAAAAATACGACAAAATTGTACGCAACTTTTCTTCGGACCCTGTCGATTTATACATGCATCCTAAGATTCACGAATACAGAATCGCAATGTGCAGAATTGAATAAATACCTGTTATTTGAAGTCGTTTCTATCCCAGCCTCACCAAAAACGACTTATTGGTGGCACGTGTCAAAATATATGACTTAAAAATACCACAAAATTCTGCGCAACTTCACTTCTGACCATGCCGATTTATATATATGCACTTTATAACACTAGATTCTAAAATATACGAATACAGAATCGCATCGTCCAGAATTGAATAAATGCAGCTTCTTTGGAGTCATTTGTATCCCTCCTTCAATAAAAATAATTTATCGGTAGCATGCGTCAAAAAGTATGACTTGAAAATACGACAAAATTCGATGCAACACTTCTCCGGGCGTTGTCAATTTATACATGCATTCTATAACATTACATTCTGTTGTAAGATACACATATACAATAAAACATCGTACAGAATTGAATAAATACCGGTTAACCGAAGTCGTTTGTATCCCTGCTTCAATAAAATCTGTCGATTTCTACATGTAGTCTATAACGTTGCATTCTAAGATACATATATACAATAAATCATCGTACAGGATTGAATAAATGTCGGTCGATTGAAGTCGTTTGTATGCTTAATAAAACCTGTCGATTTATACATGTAGTCTATAACATTGCATTCTAAGATACACATATACAATAAAACATTGTGCAGGATTTAATAAATACCGATGGATTGAAACAATTTTTATCCCAGCTTCAATAAAAATAATTTATTGGTAGCGTGCGTGGAAAAACGTCACATAAAAATACGACAAAATTCTACGCAACTCTTCTCCGAACCCTGTCGATGTATACATGCATTCTAAGATACACGAATACAGAATCGCATCGTGCAGATTTGAATAAATGCCCGTTATTTGAAGTCGTTCGTATCCCTGCTTCAATAAAAACGATTTATCGGTGGCACGTGTCAAAGACGGTGACGAAATTGGGCACAACTTTTCTCCGGATCCTGTCGATTTATACATGCGTTCTAGAACACTGCATTCTAAAATACACATATACAATAAAACATCGTGCAGGATTCAATAAATACCGGTTGTTTGAAGTTGTCCATATTCCAGCTTCAATAAAAACAATTCATCTGTAGCATATGTCAAAAAATATGAGTTGAAAATACGACAAAATTCTGCGCAACACTTTTTCGGAACCCGTCAATTTATAGATGTATTTTCTAATACTGCATTCTAAGATACACGAATACAGAATCGCATCATGCAGAATTGAATAAATGCCGATTGATTGAAGTCATTTATATCCCTGCTTCAATAAAAGTAATTTATCGATAGTATGCGTCGAAAAATATAATTTAACGTCGTCAAATATTCCTTAAAAATACGACAAAATTCTGCGCAGTTCTTCTCTGGACCCTGTCAATTTATATATGGATTCTAAGATATACGAATACAGAATCGCATCGTACAGATTTGAATAAATGCTTATTATTTGAAGTCGTTCGTATCCCTGCTTCAATAAAAACGATTTATCGGTGGCACGTGTCAAAGACGGTGACGAAATTGGGCGCAACTTTTCTCCAGACCCTGTCGACTTTTACATGCATTCTATAACACTGCATTTTAAGATACACGAATACGGAATCGCATCGTGCAGAATTGAATAAATGCCTGTTATTTGAAGTCGTCCGTCTTCCAGCTTCAATAAAAACGATTTAATGGTAGCAGACACAGAAAAATATAATTCAACGTCGTAAAATATTGTATTATTTAAAAATGTGACAAAACTGTGCGCAATTTATATGTGCGCGATTTATACATGTAGTTCATAATACTGCATTCTAAGATACACTTTTTCCGAAACGCATCCTAAAGAATTGAATAAATACCGATTGATTGAAGTCGTTTGTATCCCTGTTTCAATAAAAACGATTTATCGGTAGCATGCGTAAAAAAATATGACTTGAAAATACGAAAAAATTCTACGCAACTATCTTTCAGATTCTGCCAATTTATACCTGCGTTCTATAACATTGCATTCCACGATACACATATACAATAAATTATCGTACAGGATTGAATAAATGCCGGTCGATTGAAATCGTTCGTACCCCTGCTTCAATAAAAATAATTTATCACTAGCATGGGTCAAGAAAAATAATTTGACGTCGTTAAATATTGTTTAAAAATACGACAAAATTCTACACAACTCTCTTTCAAATCCTGCTAATTTATACATCCATTGTATAATACTGCATTCTAAGATACATGGAAACAGAAACGCATCGTGCAGAATTGAATAAATGCCAGTTGACTGAAGGCATCCGTATTTCAATAAAAATAATTTATCGCTAGCATGGGTCAAAAAATATAATTTAACGTCGTTAAATATTATTTAAAAATACGACAAAATTCTGCGCAACTCTTTTCCGGACCCCGTCAATTTATACATATAGTCTACAACATTGCATTCTAAGATACACACATATAATAAATTCTAAGATACGCGAATACGGAAACGTATCGTGCAGAATTGAATAAATGCCTGTTATTTGAAGTCGGCTGTATTCCTGCTTCAATAAAAACGATTTATCGGTGACACGTGTCAAAGCCTGTGACGAAATTGTGCGCAACTTTTCTCCAGACCGTACCGATTTATACAAGCATTCTATAACATTGCATTCTAAGATACACATGTAAATACAATAACACGTCCTACAGAATTGAATAACTGCCGGTTGCTTGAAGTCGTTTGTATCCCAGCTTGAATAAAAATAATTTATCGGTAGCATACGTCAAAAAATATGATACATAAAAATACGACAAAATTTTACGCAACTCTTTTTTGAACCCTGACGACTTATACATGCATTCTAATTCTGCATTCATACGGATACAGAGTTCCATCGTGCAGAATTTAATAAATACCAGTTGTTTGAAGTCATTTGTATCCCTGCTCCAATAAAAATAATTTATCGATAGGATGTGTCAACAAATATTACTTAGGAATATAAAATTCTAAACAACTCTCTTTCAGATCCTGCCGATTTATACATCCACTGTACAATACTGCATTCTAAGATAAACTTTTTTCTGAAACGCATCGTACCGAATTGAACAAATGCCGGTTGTTTGAAGTCGTTGGAACAATATCCCTGTTTCGATAAAAAATATTTATTGACGCATGCGTTGAAATATATGACTTAAAAATACGAAGAAATTCTACGCAACACTTTTCCGGACCCCGTCAATTTATACATGTAGCCTATAACATTGCATTCTAAGATACACATATATAATAAATACTAAAATACACAAATACAGAATCGCAACGTGCAGAATTGAATAAATGCCTGTTATTTGAAGTCGTCCGTATTCCAGCTTCAATAAAAACGATTTATCGGTGGCATGCGTAAAAAAATATGATACTTGAAAATATGAGAAAATCTGCGCAACTTTTCTCCGCGTCCTGTCGATTTATACACATAGTCTACAACATTGCATTCTAAAATACACATACAATAAAACATCGTGCACAATTGAATAAATGCCGGTCGATTAAAATCGTTTGTATCCCTGCTTTAATAAAAATGATTTATGGGTAGCATGCCTCAAAAAATATGATGCTCGAAAATACGACAATATTCTGCGCAACTTTTCTCCAGACTCTGTCGATTTATACATGCATTCTATAACACTGCATTCTAAGATACAAAAGATACAACATGTACAATAAAACATCGTGCAGGATTGAATATATAATATAAGTGAAAATAATTTGTCGGCGGCACGTGTCAAAATATATGACTTGAAAATACGACAAAATTCTGCGCAACTTTTCTTCGGACCCTGCCGATTTATA
Organism: Cryptocheilus praepositus; assembly: GCA_033815515.1. Lineage (NCBI taxonomy): Eukaryota > Metazoa > Arthropoda > Insecta > Hymenoptera > Pompilidae > Cryptocheilus > Cryptocheilus praepositus. The sequence goes on from JAWWQZ010000151.1 coordinate 235,431, forward strand.
TATGCATTCTATAACACTGCATTCTAACATACACGTTTTCCGAAACGCATCCTAAAGAATTGAATAAATGCCGATTAATTGAAGTTATTTGTATCGTTGCTTCAATAAAAATAATTTATCGGTCGCATGCGTTGAAAAATATAATTTAACGTCGTTAAATATTATTTAAAAATATGACAATATTCTGCGCAACACTTCTCCGTACCCTGCCGATTTATACATGCATTTTATAACACTGCATTCTAAGATACACAAAGACCAAACGCATCGTGCAGAATCAAATAAATGCCTATTATTTGAAGTCGTATGTATCCCCGCTTTAATAAAACCGATTTATCGGTAGCATGTGCGGAAAAATATAATTCAACGTCGTTAAATATTGTATTATTTAAAAATACGACAAAATTTTGCACAACTTTTCTCCGGATCCTGCCGATTTGTACATGTAGTCTATAACATTGCATTCTAAGATACACATATACAAGAAATCATCGTACAGGATTGAATAAATGCCGCTCGATTGAAATTGTTCGTATCCCCGTTTCATTAAAAAAAAATGTATCAGTAATACGTGTCGAAAAATATAATTTAACGTCGTCAAATATTCCTTAAAAATATGACAATATTTTGCGTACCTCTTCTCTGAACCCTCTGAATTTATGCATGCATTCTATAACACTGCAGTCTAAGATACACGAATACGGAAACGCATCGTGCAGAATTGAATAAACGCCTGTTATTTGAAGTCGTCCATATCCCAGCTTCAATAAAAACGATTTATCGTTCTCACGTGTCAAAGACCGTGACCTACCGTCTGGTCAAACATTCCTCGCGGCGTTCTTCCCGGTACAACAAAATTTTGCCCGAACCGCTCGATCCCGATTCCGCAAATACCGCGCTGACGTCAAAGCGACGTTTCCAGCAACAGTCATCCGGAAGTTTCCCGACAGCTTCTCGTCCGAAAGTGTAGCTCGCGGCACGAAATCATCCGACAATTGAGCGTGCCGACAATGAGGCACTTGTAAGTCAATCGATAAGCGCTAATTACACGGATGCATCCGTTCTAGGGAAGCTGTCCGTTTATCCGTCTCGTCCGTTCGCAGAAATTCGCTGAATCGCGCGCGCAAACATTTCCCGTGGGAATTTGCCCGGCGATCGCTAATAAGCGGAATAATCGCGATCGGTTAATTAGGCACGCGGCGATACGTCATGTCGGCAGGCGTCTTCCGATCACTCGAGAACTTGCGTAATGAGAAAGTTGAAAGATGCGTCGCGGGCTTGTAGAAATTGGGTGGAATAATGGGGAGTTAACCCATTTGCATAATTTGACGGAATAATCCGCAAACAAAAACTGACCGCATACAATCAGTTTTGTTTTCAGCTTATCAGCAATCGTTAAAGAGTCTGTACGATAAACAAACAATAAAGAATTTTGTGTGAAATATTATTTTTCTTACTTTTCTGGTTGTAAGTTCAAAGTAATAACATAATAAAAAAAATAATAGATAATAAAATTTAACAAAATTAGGTAACCATAATGAATTACAGTTCGGATTTGGATTCAAGCATAGAAATGCAAATATCCCATAAGCGTAAACGTACCATAGCTCTAATAGATAGTAGTGAAGATGACCAGCCTGATAATATTGGAACTGGAGATTTCTTATGGGAAAAACGAAATTGTATGCCAACATTACATGATTTTACTGCCGTAATTGGTGCAACCATCAACGTCAATGGAATGTCCATCGATTGAATGACATATCGATTGAAAAGTTGGGGAAAGAGTGTGTTTAATCGGTCTTCTAGGTGTTTCAAAGAAATAATGGTTAAAGATGTGTACGGGTATGTAATATGATTTTCTGATGACGTGACAATATAAAACTGTACGACTTCTTGTTATAGTACGAAGTCTCACTACAAATCTGCAATTAAAAATTTGTGCGAGTAAAAGTTAGAAAATTTGTGTTCCGGCTTCTTGAATTTTGGTAGAATAAGGTTTACGTTTTCATGGACCAAAATGTTTAAATGATTATTTTCAATCACTCGTCTAGATATTTCGAAGAAATCATGATAAAAAATGTGTACCGTATATCATCTCACTATATGATGACATGACAACATAAAATTGCACGAATTCTTTTTATAGTATAAAATCTCACTAGAAATCTGCAATTAAAGAATTTTTGTGAGTGTATGTTGGAAAATGTGTTTTTAGGTTTGTTGAATTTGAGTAGGATCACTTTCATGTTTGTATTCATTGAAATGTTGGGGAAAGAGTGTGTTTTATCGGTGTTGTAGGTGATTCGAAGAAAGCATGATTAAAGATGTGTAAGGGTATGTTGTGTATTTTTCTGATGACGTGACAACATAAAATTGCCCGAATTCTTATTACAGTATCGAGTCTCATCAATTCTTGTTACAGTATGAAGTCTCACTAGAAATCTGCAATTAAAGATTTGTGTGAGTGTAGGTTGAAAAATATGTTTTCGGGCATCTTGAAATTGGGTAAAATAATGTTCACGTTTTTATTGATTGAAATGTTGAGAAAAGACTGTGTTTAACCAGTTTTTTCAGGTGTTTCGAATAAATAATGATTAAAGATGTGTGTACGACATAAAATTGCAGGAATTCTTGTTACAGTACAAAATTTTACTAGAAAAATAGTTTTACTAGAAAAATATGATTAAACATTTTGTATGAGTGTAGGTTAGACAATTCCTTTTTGAGCTTGTCAAAGTTGGGTAGAATAATGTGGATTGTATATTGGTTGAAATGTTGGGGAAAGAGTATGTTTCATCGGTCTTCTAGATGTTTCGAAGAAAAAATGATTAAAGATGTGTAAGGGTATGTTGTGTATTTTTCTGATGACGTGACAACATAAAATTGCCCGAATTCTTATTATAGTATCGAGTCTCATCAATTCTTGTTACAGTATGAAGTCTTACTAGAAATCTGCAATTAAAGATTTTGAATGAGTGTAGGTTGAAAAATATGTTTTCGGGCATCTTGAAATTGGGTAAAATAATGTTCACGTTTTTATTGATTTTAATGTTGAAAAAAGACTGTGTTTAACCAGTTTTTCAGGTGTTTCGAATAAATAATATTTAAAGATGTGTACAACATAAAATTGCACGAATTCTTGTTACAGTACGAAGTTTTACTAGAAAAATATGATTAAAAATTTCGTCTGAGTGTAGGTTAGACAATTTTTTTTCGAGCTTGTCAAAGTTGGGTAGAATAATGTTGATTGTATATTGGTTGAAATGTTGGGGAAAGAGTGTGTTTCATCGGTCTTCTAGATGTTTCGAAGAAAAAATGATTAAAGATGTGTAAGGGTATGTTGTGTATTTTTCTGATGACGTGACAACATAAAATTGCTCGAATTCTTATTACAGTATCGAGTCTCATCAATTCTTGTTACAGTACTAGAAATCTGCAGTTAAAGATTTTGAATGAGAGTAGGTTGAAAAATGTGTTTTCGGGCATCTTGAAATCGGGTAAAATAATGTTCACGTTTTTATTGATTGAAATGTTGAGAAAAGACTGTGGTTAAACAGTTTTTCAGGTGTTTCGAAGAAATAACGATTAAAGATTTGTACGCGTATATCATCTCACTATTTGATGACATAACAACATAAAATTCCACGAATTCTTGTTACAGTACGGCATATCATTAGGAATCTACAATTCAAAATTTTGTGTGTATGTTAGAAATTCTATTTTTGGGCTTGTTAAATTTGGGTAAAATAAAGTGTACTATGCATCGGTTGAAATATTAAAAAAATAGCGTGTTTCATCAATCTTCTAGATGTTTCGAAGAAATAACGATTAAAGATATGTACGCGTGTGCCCTATGATTTTATGATGACGTGACAATATAAAATTGCACGAAATCTTATTAGAGTACAAAGTCTCAGTATTAATCTGCAATTAAAGATTTTGTGTAAGTGTACCTTAGAAAATGTGTTTTCGGGCTTCTTGAACTTGAGTAGAATAATGTTCACGTTTTTATTGACTGAAATTTTTAAAAAGGGCTATGTTCAAGCACTCTTCGAGATGTTTCGAAGAAATAATGATTAAAGATGTCTACGCGTATGTGGTATGATTTTCTGATGACATGAGAACATAAAATTGCACGAATTCTTGTTACAGTAGGAAGTCTCACTAGAAATATACAATCGAAAATTTTGTCTGAGTGTAGGTTAGAAAATGTGTTTTCGCGCTTATTGAATTTAGGTAAAATAAAGTGTACTATGCATCAGTTGAAATTTGCGAAAAATTGTGTGTTTAATCAATGTTTTAGGTGTTTCGAAAAATGACTATTGAAAATGTGTACGCGTATGTCATCTCACTTTTTGTTGACATGACAACATAAAATTGAACGAATTCTTGTTACAGTACGAAGTCTCATTAGAAATGTGTAATTAAAGGTTTTGTGTGAGTGTAGGTGAGGAAATGTATTTCCAAGCTTGTTGAATTTGAGTAAAATAAAGTATACTATGCATTGGTTGAAAGATTTGAAAAATAGTGTATTTCATCAATCTTCTGGATGTTTCGAAGAAATAATGATTAAAGACGTGTGCACGTACGTCATCTTACTATTTGATGACATGACAACATAAAATTGCACGAATTCTTATTAGAGTACGAAGTTTCACTAGAAATATACAATTAAAGATTTTGTATGAGTGTAGGTTAGAAAATGTGTTTTCAGGCTTGTTCAATTTGGGTAGAATAAAATGTACTATACATCGGTTGAAATATTAAAAAAATAGTGCGTTTCATCAATCTTCTAGGTATTTTGAAGAAATAATGATTAAAGATGCTTACGGGTATGTCGTATGATTTTTTGATGACATGACAACATAAAATTACACGAATTCTTATTAGAGTACGAAGTCTCTTTAAGAATATACAATTTGAGATTTTGTACAAATGTACGTTAGAAAATGTGTTTTCGAGCTTGTCGAAGTTGGGTAGAATAAGGTTTACGTTTTTAATGATTGAAAAGTTGGGAAAAGACTTCTAAATGTTTCGAAGAAATAACGATTAAAGATGTGTACGCGTATGCCGTACAATTTCCTGTTGACGTGACAACAAAAAATTGCACGAATTCTTATTAGAGTGCGGAGTCTCATTAGAAATCTGCAATTAAAGAATTTGTGTAAGTATACGTTAGAAACTGTTTATTTTAGCTGGTCGAAGTTGAGTAGAATAATGTGGACTGTATATTGATTGAAATGTTGGGGAAAGAGTGTGTTTAATCGGTTTTCTAGATGTTTCGAAGAAATCACGATGAAAGATGTGTATGCGTATGTTGGAAATTTTTCTTATGATGTGACAACATAAAATTGCATGAATTCTTGCTACAGTACGGAATTTGATTGGGAATCTACAGTTCAAGATTTTGGGTGTGCAGGTTAAAAAATGCATTTTCGAGATTATTGAATTGGTTAAAATAATGTTTACGATTTTATTGATTTTAATGTTTAAAACATATTATTTTCAATCAATCTTCTAGGGGTTTAGAAAAAAATAATGATTAAAGACGTGTTCGCGTGCGTCGTATATTTTTCTGATGGCGTGACAACATAAAATTGCACGAATTCTTGGTACAGTACGAAGTCACACTAGAAATGTGTAATTAAAGGTTTGTAAGTTAAAAAATGCATTTTCGGGATTATTGAGTTGGTTAAAATAATGTTCACGGCTTTATTGTTTGTAATGTTTAAAAAGTACTATTTTCAATCACTTTTCTAGACGTTTCGAAGAAATAATGATTAAAAATGTGTACGCGCATGTCATCTCACTTTTTGATGACGTGACAATATAAAATTGCACAAATTCTTATTAGAGTACGAAGAGTCACTAGAAACGTGCAATTAAAGATTTTGTATAAGTACAGATTGAAAAATTTGTTTTTGGATTTCTTGAATTGGGGTAAAATAATGTTCACGTTTTTATTGATTGAAATGTTAGGGAAAAACTGTATTGAACCAGTCTTATAAATGTTTCGAAGAAATAACAATTAAAGATGTGTACGCGTGTGCCGTATAATTTTCTGATGACGTGACAACAAAAAATTGCACGAATTCTTTTTAGAGTGCGGACTCTCATTAGAAATCTACAATTAAAGATTTTGTGTGAGTATAGGTTAGAAAATGTATTTTCAGGATTATTGTGTTGGTTACAATAATATTCACAGTTTTATCGATTGAAATGTTTAAAAATGACTGTTTCCAATCACTTTTCTATGTGTTTGAAAGAAATAACAATTAAAGATCAGTACGCGTGTGTCGTATAATTTTCTGATGACATGACAATATAAAATTGCATGAATTCTTGTTACAGTACGGAATTTTATTAGGAATCTACAACTCAAGATTTTGTGTACATAGGTCGAAAATGCATTTTTGGGATTATTGAGTTGGTTAAAATAATGTTCACGGTTTTATTGATTGTAATGTTTAAAACAGACTATTTTCAATCACTCTTCTAGATGTTTCGAAGAAATTACGATTATAGTACACATACACATACCATGTTGTATAATTTTCTGATGACATGACAACATAAAATTGCACGAATTCTTATTAGAGTACAGAATCTCCTTAGAAATCTACAATTCAAGATTTTGTGTCGGCAGCTTAGAAAATGTATTTTCGGAATTATTGTATTGGTTAGAATAACGTTCACGTTTTTATTGCTTAAAATGTTTAAACAACACTACCTTAAATCAATCTTCTGCAAGTTCCGAGGAGTTCACGATTAAACATGTTGTATAAGTGTATTTTCCTTGATTATCTGATGACATGAAAACATAAAATTGCACCTAATCCTGTTACACTAATGACATTCATCAAGACTCTATTATTAAACATTGTCTATAACCGTACATTGTCCAATTATCCAATAATATGACTTACACAACACTCAAACATAACCATAATATGCACTTTTCCAAACTCTTATCTTCTCACAATCGCCTGATGATAATCCCACAACATATACAAAATTTTATCAAATTATCTGCTAACATGAAAACATACCGTCACACAAAATCTTATCACAATTATCTGAAAATCTGATAATCTTACTTCTGCGATATTTCTAGAGTCTCGAGACACAGAGACGATCAATTAAATGCAGTCTTCGAAGATTTCAATGAATGGAAAACGGCACGTCATTCGTCCGGTGCTCGTCACGGTAATTTTCTTTCAACGCGAATTTGTGGAAGAGAAGATGCATTCGATGATAAGAAGTTAATTGCCGCCATTAATGGTTAGGTTACGTGACGTGACTCACGTTTATAGTTCGCGTACGTGTGAAGACGACGTCGTAAAAACGTATTTATTGAAAGAGTTCGTTATTTGCTATTTCAACAAAGAATGTGATGCAAAGTGTTTGTGACGTGTAACATGCGCATGGATGTAATATTTATGTTCTGAAAATGCAGTTGTTGGAGGATTAATGTGATGTTAAATTGTCTCGCGTGATGCAATAGACATCGTTATTTGCTAGTTTAATAATGAGTGTGACGTAAAATTTTGACGAAGCTTAGGGGTCGTGTGCGTGTAATAATTATATTTCGGAAAATATTTAGTAAGATGATATATATGGATTATATGTATTTAAAGGATTTTAATTATATTAAAACATTTTGATTATTATATAGAGTTGATAATTTAGTATTTTAGATTTATAATTTATATAGAGTTGATAATTTAGTATTTTAGATTTATAACTTATATAGAGTTGATAATTTAGTATTTTAGCAAGGAATGTCACAAGAATTGTTTATGAACCACGCGTATGCGAGTGATGTATAGTTTACTAAATGATATTTAATATTTGTATTATTTATTATTTATTTATAATGATTTTTAACACTGGTGCAATCGTGGTATTATAATCGCAAAAATATTTTGGTGACAACATTGCAGCATTTTTAACTGTTTGCTACTGTTGGAGATTTACTATTCCGTAAAAAAACATCAGTTAACCAGTTAGCTATTGTAAGTAAGTAAGTTGTATTTAAATTATTGTTTTATTTTCTATTTTATTATTGACAAAGATGTTTTTTAAATTTTGTTAAAGATTAACTCAATCTCTACGCTATATATAGTTTTCTAGTAAGAATTATTTGTATTTTGTATTTATTCGTTTTATTTTGTCGGGGCTTCCAAATATTCAAAACGTTTTAAAATTCACGAATATATTTTAGTTTTCGCAAAATTGCAATTTAGCCAGGAACTAGTAACTACTTTTCACGCATCACGAGTATACTCAACATAAAACAAAAATTACCATTTTTTCATCTGTACTGATAAAAAATAGCTAACTGATTTACAAGTTCGCACATATGACACCTAAATGATTAAAATATTTATTTTGCAGCATTGCATAATTCTTAACCGTACAATCGATAAATTTATGCCGTTCAAAATATTTGAACTTCGTATAAAATGGAGTTTAAAATATTTGTTGTGGATGACAGTAGATTGAGGAAATATGTGAAGTCAACACTGAGAAGAATTAAATAAAAGTATTAAGTACATTACAAAAAATAAATGATAAATAAAAATAACTGAATTACAAGAAATTAATGAAAAATTTTTTTCATTTTTCACACGTTCACACATTCACACATATGACACCTAAATTATTAAAATATTTATTTTCCACCATCACACCATTTTTAACCGTACAATCAATACAATCATGAAAATAAAGTTGACTGTTTACTATTTCATTAAAGAACGCGTCACAAAGTATTTCTTAGTACAAATTATTTCTTCTTATAGCTTCGTAAAAACATATTTACCAAGTATAGCATGATTTCAAATTGTCTCGTGCGTTCGAATCTCAAAACATCTGAAAATTGACGAATATATTTTATTTTGCACTAAAATCTCAACATAAACAGCAACTCGCAACTACTTCTCATCCAACTGATTAATATGTGCAAATATATGACTCTCAAATTGCAAAATCATTTGGTTCACAGCAGCGCGTAATTTTTAACCGTACAATCGTGAAAATAAAGTTGACTGTTTACTAATACAATCGTGAAAATAAAGTTGACTGTTTACTAATACAATCGTGAAAATAAAGTTGACTACTATTTCATCAAACAACGCGTCACAAAGTATTTCTCAGTACAAATTATTTCTTCTCATAGCTTTCAACACATCCACACACGTAACGATCGCATCATAAAAACATATTTACCAAGCATAGCATGATTTCAAATTGTCTCGCATATTAGAATCTCAAAACGTCTGAAAATTGACGAATATATTTTAGTTTTCACTAAAATTGCATTTTTAACAGCAACTTGTAACTACTTTTCCCGCATAACAAGTATACTCAACATAAAACAAAAATTACCATTTCTTCATCTATACTCGTCAAAAACAGCTCACATTTATTAAAATATTTCTTTTGCAACATTACACTTCCTTTAACCATACAATCGATACAATCATGAAAATAAAGTTAACTGTTTACTATTTCATCAAAGAACGCGTTGCAAACTATTTCTACCTTTTAACTAAAACTAAGTTTTTAACTTAGCTTAAGCTTTTAACTAAAACTAAAAACTAAAAACTAGTTTTCACAAAAATTGCAATTTAAACGTAAACTCGTAACTACTTTTCACACATGACGAGTATATTTGTGATAAAACAATAATTACCATTTCTTCATCTATACTGATCAAAACCACTCATATTTTTTTTACAGCAACGCATGATTTTTAGCCGTACAATCAATACAATCGTGAAACTAAAGTTGACTATTTACTATTTCATCAAAGAACTCATCACAAAGTATTTCTTAGTACAAATTACTTCTTCTTATAACACATCCACAGACCTGACGACCGCATCGTAAAAACATTTACCAAGCATAGCATTATTTCAAATTGTCTCGCACGATAGAGTTTCAAAACATCTGAAAATTTACAAATATATTTTATATTTCATCAAAATTGCAATTTAAATATTATCTCGCAACTACTTTTTACGCATGACGAGTATATTTATGATAAAACAATAATTGCCATTTTTTTATCTATAACACTCAAGTTGCAAAATCATGTCTTTCACAGCATCGCGTGATTTTTATCCGTACAATCGTGAAAATAAAGCTAACTGTTTACTAATACAATCGTAAAAATATTGTTAACTGTTTACTATTTCATTAAAGAACTCGTCACAAAGTATTTCTCAGTACAAATTACTTCTCCTTATAACACATCCACACACATAATGACTGCATCGTAAAAACATATTTACTGAACATAGCACGATTTCAAATTGTCTCGCAAGTTAGAATCTCAAAACATCGAAAAATTGAGAAATATATTTTAGTTTTCACTAAAATTGTATTTTTGTCAGCAACTCGCAACTACTTTTCATGCATGGCGAGTATACTCAAGATCAAATAAAAATTATTAATATAATTCATCAAAATTATTAATAAAAATATAAATAAATTATTAATAAAACTATAAATAAATTATTAATAAAATTATTAATAAATTATTAATAAAACACGTAATTTTTAACCGTACAATCAAAACAATCGTGAAAATATTGTTAACTGTTTACTATTTCATTAAAGAACGCGTCACAAAGTATTTCTCAGTACAAATTATTTCTTCTCTAGCTTTCAACACATCCACACATAACGACCGCATCGTAAAAACATATTTACCGAGCATAGCACGATTTGAAATTGTCTCTCGCGATACGATCTAGCTTGTGGCTGACCGTTTAGCATTTCATCAAAGGACGCAACGTTTAGAAGGCATCGCGAAGTGTTTATGACGTTAACAGCGCGCATCTGGCTTACTCCGTAACCGTTACGTGGCTCGCACTGATTTCCACATACGATATGGGACGACCCATGTCCGCGGCCACTGCTGCCTGTCACGTTCAGATCGCCGCTCGCTTTTCGATCGCAAAAAGTTCCGCGACGAGGACGCAACCGCCGGCGATGGGTAAAACACATTGCCGACAGACTCCCGTCAATCAGATACACGGCTAGATGGATTATCAACGAAGTTTAGAACAGAAACAGGTGTTTTTGCAAATTTGATGAGACTTTCATTTTGTATACGGAATTTTGAATTTGATAAAAGTTTCATTTTGTATACGGCACTTCAAATTTTGTATACGGCATTTCAAATTCGATGAAACTTTCATTTTGTATAAGGGAATTTAAAATTTGATAAAAATTTCATTTTGTACACGGCACTTCAAATTCAGGAAAGTTTCATTTTGTATACGGTATTTCAAATTCGATGAAACTTTCATTTTGTATACGGCATTTCAAATTTGATGAAACTTTCATTTTGTATACGGCATTTAAATTCGATGGAACTTTCATTTTGTATAGAGTATTTTTCTTCAAATTACACCATTTCATAGAAAATGATGCCTTCAATGTTATCAGAATTTAGAAAAGTATAAAATATAAAATTTCAATTTTATTTCATAATGTATATACCAATCTAATTTTATGCAAAATATAACTTGAATAGAGGAATTTATATATAGAGGATTCAATACTTTACCACGAAGCATTTCTAAGTGCAAACGGCTAATTTCTGCCCGCGTAAATTTGCACCGACATATACTTCAATCCCAGCCAGACTAATGCACCGAAACATATCCAGCCGTCGTGGAAAAGTCATCGCTCGGCTAACCAGTCTCCAGCAGACATAGATTAACTATCAGTCTTTCTTTCTTCAAACAAACATAGAAATATAAATTTCAATGTCCCACATTTTTATACGGTCCAATATAACACAATTTATTTGAGTAAAATACCAACGTAAACTGTCTCCAAGTATCCAAATAATTTAGATAAATATAGAACCGCATTTCGTAATATAAAATAATTTATCCAAAAAAAATGGTTAAAATACCAACACAATGCCACCAATAAACACGTATGCCACCACGTAACACAACATTTTTCAACCCCAGCTAAATTAAAGTATCACCAACCAGTCTTCAGTAGACATAGATTAACTACCATTCTTGTTTTCTTCAACAAAGTATAGAATAAAAATTTCAAACGAACTATATTTTCATACGGTCCAAAATAAGACAACTTATTTTGACAAAATACCAACGTATTGTAAACCGTCTGCAAGTATCAGACCCGCGACCCTATTTTATTAATAAAAAATGTTTAAAAATAGTGAAAATACCGACACAATGCCACCAGAAAACGTGTTCTACCTTGATTTTCAGCGGATAATCACATTTTCCAGTTTCGCAACGCAACATTTTTCAATCCCAGCCAGATTAATGCACCGAAAAACGTTCACCCGTGGAAAAGTCATCGCTTTATCAACCAGCGTCCAGCAGACATTGATTAACTACCACTCTTTCTTTCTTCAACCAAATATAAAAACATAAATGTCACCGTCCCATATTTTTATACCCATATTTTGATAAAATACCAACGTAAAACGTCTACAAGTATCAGAGCCGCAACCCTATTTTATTAATAGAAAATAATAAAATACTGTTAAAATCCCAAACCATTTTGTCCAACGTAACGAAACATTTTTCAATCCCGACCAGAGTAAGGTAATCTAGTTTTATGCAAAATATAACTTGAATAGAGGAATTCTTTCCGAAATTACATAATTTTTATACGAAATTGTACCCTACTTATTATCTACAATACTTCGTCGCGAAACATTTCTAAATGCAAACGGCTAGTTTCTGGTCGCGTTAATTCGCACCGAAATCCGTCCCGCCGCCGTGGAAAAGTCATCGCTCCACTAACCAGTCTCCAGCAGACATAGATTAATTACCACTCTTTCTTTCTTTCTTTCTTCAACCAAGTATAGAACTATACATGTCAACTTCCCAAATTTTTATACAGTCCAAAATAACACAGTTTATTTTGATAAAGTACCAACGTTAACCCTATATAAGTATCAGACTCATTACCCTCTTTTAGAAATAAAAAATAATATAAAGTTTTTAAAATACCGACACAGTGCCATCAAGAAACGCAATGTCAACATTTTATATTCTTATACGTCTAAAATAAAACAATTTATTTTAATAAAATACCAACATAAACCGTCTGCAACTGTCAGATCTGCGACCCTATTTTATTAAAAAAAAAAAAAGAAAATAATGTTAAAATACCATACCGTTTCGACACACGAAACGCAACATTTTTCAATCTCAGACCGATTAAAGCACCTAAACCCATCCAGCCGTCGTGGAAAAGTCATAGTTAGGCTAACCAGCCTCCAGCAGACACTGATTAATTACCAGTCTTTCTTTTTTTAATTAAATATAGAAATATAAATGTCAACGCCCCATATTTTTATACGGTCCAAAACAAGGCGACTTATTTTGATATAATACCAACGTATTGTAAACCGGCTGCAAGTATCAGACCCGCGACCCTATTTTACTAAAAAAAAATAAAATAAAATAATTCTTGAAAGTCCACACCGTTTCGTCCCACGTAACGCAACATTTTTCAATCTCAGCCCGATTAAAGCACCCGTCCAGCCGTCGTGGAAAAGTCATCGCTCCACTAACCAGCCTCCAGCAAACATCGGCGAGGGTCTTTTAACGGCATTAACTGCCGCCGTACCTACGTGCTCACCCACGCCACATGCACACACACATACAAACTCTCGTACACGCCGGAGTAGGACAAGCTAGGCGCGTGTTTGCGGCCCTACACGACAGACAAAGCCGTCAGTGCACATCGCGAGATTGCCGAGTCTCGTGTCCGAGCCGAAAGACTTCGCGTATTTCTACGTCGTGACGCGAAAACCCACAAAAAAAACGAACAATTCATTCAAACGTTCATTCATAGCAGCGGCCCCGGATTCTGTGGTTAAAAATCCAAAGTACCCGCTACCTGGACATTCTTCTTTTACATTTAGAAGGGTGCTAGACTATTTTTGAAAAGATATTTCTGTGGTCCTTGTTTTCATACACTGAATTCTTGGAAAAGTGGAAAGTGTCAAACAATTCATCAAACGTTCGTTTATAACAGCGGTAACGAATTCTGCGATTAAAAATCCAAAGTAAAAAAGTAAAGGACATCCTTCTTTCACATTCAGAAAGGGTGCAAGACTATTTTTTGAAGGATATTTCTGTGGTCCCTGTCTTTACGGGTCGAATTCCTGGAATAGTGGAAAGTGTGAAATAATTTATTCAAACGTTCGTTCACAACAGCGACACCCGATTCTGCAATTAAAAATCCAAAGTAACAAAGTAAAGGACAGGATTCTGCGAATAATAATTCAAAATAACAAAGTAAAGGACCGGATTCTGCGAATAAAAATTCAGAGTATCAAAGTAAAGGACCAGATTCTGCGATTAAAAATCCAAAGTAAAAAAGTAAAGGACCGAATTCTGCGATTAAAAATCCAAAGTAACAAACTAAAGGACCGGTTTCTGCGAATAAAAATCCAAAATAAAAAAGTAAAGGACCGGATTCTGCGAATAAACATTCAAAGTAACAAAGTAAAGGACCAGATTCTGCGATTAAAAATTCAAAGTAAAGGACCAGATTCTGCGATTAAAAATCCAAAGTAACAAAGTAAAGGACATCCTTCTTTCCATTCTACAGGGGTGCAAAACGGTATTTTTTGAAAGATATTTCTGTGGTCCCTGTTTTCATACGTCGAATCCCTGGAAAAGTGGAAAATGTCAAACAATTCGTTCAAACCTTCGTTTATAATAGCGGCACCGGATTCTGCAATTAAAAATCCAAAGTAACAAAGTGAACGACCGGATTCTGCGAATAAAAATCCAAAGTAACAAAGTAAAGGACATTCTTCTTTCCATTCTACAGGGGTGCAAAACGGTATTTTTTGAAAGATATTTCTGTGGTCCCTGTTTTCATACGCCGAATTCTTGGAAAAATGGAAAATGTCAAACAATTCATCAAACGTTCTTTTATAACAGCGGCACCGGATTCTGCAATTAAAAATCCAAAGTAACAAAGTAAAGGACTGGATTCTGTGAATAAAAATCCAAAGTAACAAAGTAAAGGACTGGATTCTGTGAATAAAAATCCGAAGTAACAAAGTAAAGGCCCGGATTATGCAAATAAAAATTCAAAATAACAAAGTAAAGGACCGGATTCTGCCATTAAAAATCCAAAGTAATAAAGTAAAGGACATTCTTCTTTCCATTCTACAGGGATGCAAAACGGTATTTTTTGAAAGATATTTCTGTGCTCCCTGTTTCCATACGCCAAATTCTTGGAAAAGTGGAAAATGTCAAACAATTCATTCCAACGTTCGTTTATAACAGCGGTACCGGATTCTGCAATTAAAAATCCAAAGTAACAAAGCAAAGGACCGGATTCTGCAGTTAAAAATCCGAAGAAATAAAGTAAAGGACTGTATTCTGCAAATAAAAATTCAAAATAACAAAGTAAAGGATCGGATTCTGCGATTAAAAATCTAAAGTAACAAAGTAAAGGACCGGATACTGCGATTAAAAATCCAAAGTAACAAAGTAAAGGACCGGATACTGCGATTAAAAATCCACAGTAAAAAAGTAAAGGACCGAATTCTGCGATTAAAAATCCAAAGCAACAAAGTAAAGGACTGGATTCTGCGATTAAAAATCCAAAGTAACAAAGTAAAGGACTGAATTCTGCGATTAAAAATCCAAAGTAACGAAGTAAAGGACTGGATTCTGTGAATAAAAATCCGAAGTAACAAAGTAAAGGACCGGATTCTGTGAATAAAAATCCGAAGTAACAAAGTAAAGGACCGGATTCTGCGAATAAAAATCTAAAGTAACAAAGTAAAGGACCGGATACTGCGATTAAAAATCCACAGTAAAAAAGTAAAGAACCGAATTCTGCGATTAAAAATTCAAAGTAACAAAGTAAAGGACTGGATTCTGTGAATAAAAATCCGAAGTAACAAAGTAAAGGACTGGATTCTGCAATTAAAAATTCAAAGCAACAAAGTAAAGACTGGATTCTGTGAATAAAAATCCGAAGTAACAAATGACCAGATTCTACGATTAAAATCCAGAGTAACAAAGTAAAGGACCGGATTCTGCGAATAAAAATCCTAAGTAACAAAGTAAAGGACCAGATTCTGCAATTAAAAATCCAAAGTAACAAAGTAAAGGACCGGATACTGCGATTAAAAATCCACAGTAAAAAAGTAAAGGACCGGATTCTGAGATTAAAAATCCAAAGTAACAAAGTAAAGGTCCGAATTCTGCGAATAAAAATCGAAAGTACAAAGTAAAGGAGCGGATTCTGCAATTAAAAATTCAAAGTAACAAAGTAAAAGACCGGATTCTGCGATTAAAAATTGAAACTAACAAAATAAAGGACATCCTTCTTTCTATTCAGAAGGGTCCTAGACTATTTTTTGAACGATATTTCCGTGGTCCCTGTTTTCATACGAATTCCTGGAAAAGTGGAAAGTGTCCGGCTTCTGCTTCGGAGAGAAAAAACTTCTGCTTACAGCATTAAAAAAAAAAGTGGTGCGCGTTGGATAAGGAAACAGTGGATGCGACTGGATTTTCCGGAGACAAGTGACTTTCACTCGATCGCGCAGATGTGAGAAGTTTGTCTCGAGAAACAAACTTCTTGTGGATCCGCCATTTTCTGGTCAAGAAAGCTTCCGGTCGTCTGGTTTAGGCGAAGGCGGGTTTCGTCAGGTTTTCTGGTGGGTGGATGGTAGATGGGGTGAAAAGTGGGGAAGGAACTGATGATAGAGCGATGGGTGCTGGAGGTTTTGAGGATTTCCGGATGTACGGCTGAAATGGTAGAGTTTCATTGGCTTCTGATGACGGTTGCTGACGATCGGAAACTCAACGAGGGGTCGGATTCCGGGAGTAACGTAATAAAAGGTGATGTATTATTGTTTTATGGAGAATCTTGTTACTTCGGAAAGCGAATATTTTATGCGGTTGGCATTTTGTGAAGAAAAATTGCAGAAAATGTTACTGCAGTTTTGTAGGAATTTTTTGGTAACTTTTGTAGAGGTGTTGGTTCGACGAGTTTTGAACTTTACGGCGGAAACTATAGGGAGTGTTACTATTGTTTTCTAGCAAATTTTGCTGATTTTTGCAAAGGCGTCAATTTGACGGGTTTGGAATTTTATGAAAAAAAAATGCAGAAAGTCTTACTGCTGTTTTCTAGACATTTGTGCTGATTTTTTGCAAGGCGTTAATTGACGGAGTTTGAAATTTTATGAAAAATAAATGCAGGGGGTATTACTACTGTTTTCTAGTAAATTTTGCTTTTTCGTGAATAACGTAAGAGAAGGTGATATGTTATTGTTTTATGGCGAGTCTTGCTGTTTAGGAAGGCGACTATTTTATGGGTTTGGAATTTCATTGGGAAAAGGATAAAAGGTGTTAGTACGGTTTTATAGTACATTTTTTTGATTTTTATAAAGGCGCCAATTTGACGGGTTCGGAATTCCATGGGGAAAAGGACAGAAAGTGTTACTACGGAGTTTATTCTAGCAATTTGACGGGTTTGAAATTTTATGAGAAAAAATGCAAAAAGTGTTATGTGATGAAAGAACCAGTAGGGACCGAATTGTGAGAAAGTGAGAAATTTACTGTACCGTTTCAGTGGCAACATTTCAGTTACGACCATCCCTGATGTCTTAATCTCCATAGTACTTCATACGCTTCCGAGTTGAAATTCAAAATTCCCATGAGCAAGCGCAAATATTACGAACCTAGCTAACACTTTCCGGTTGCAATTAAAAATTACCTTAAACACACACCACTTTTAAGTACCACTCAAGAATGTACATAATTCTCTTAATCCTTCATCCACCATGACCCTGTCGCGGCAGTTTCCATCAATTCAATTAGTATGCAAATAATATTAATTTCACCGTAGTCTTCAAATATCCTTCGTTATCACATAAAAAACCAAGAACCCTCACATCATTATACTACCCAATGTCGAAATCTAGTGAAGTACCCAGTGGCACTTTATCATAATTCATCCTACTTTCCCGCAACACCCAAAGGCCGCAAAACTTTTTTATCTTCCGAATTAACAGGTTTGCGGACAATAAAAGTTACAGCGAGGTGCAAAAATTGCCAGTCATTTTATTTTTCAATTGACTGTGATATCCGAAATTTGATGAAACACATTTTATAAGGGTAGTCAGATTATCATATTTTAGTTCACTTAGTCATTACCTTGACAGGTATAATAATTACAAAAACCTAAGGTTATATGAAATTAAATTAAAAATAATTGACTTTAAGATTTGAATGCTATAGCATTCATGTCATTCTGCATCATCATGGAAATGAACATATGAAATTAAATTAAAAATAATTGACTTTAAGATTTGAATGCTATAGCATTCATGTCATTCTGCATCATCATGAAAATGAACCGAAGTCCGCAAACGTGTTAAAAGCCAGGGTCCACATCTGTCGAGACAAACCTTAACACTTTGCCGGCCGCATATTTCTCGAGTCGGTGGTATTTATGCAATCGTTCGTAACATAAGTAGTTGCAATATAATTATTATTAAAGAAGACATTAAGGTAACTGTTACACCATTTTTATTGTATAATCTTATATTTTTAAATGATTACTGAAACATTTTACTTAAAAAATGTAACCCTTAGGATCTTCCATTATTTTTTAATCGTTTCACAACGATATCGCTCCCACTGTCCAAATGACTATCACTATCGCTATCAGAACTATTCTCCATGTCTGATAACGGATCAGCATATATTTCCTCATTGTATGACATTTCGAAGGATATTTTATAACGTTTAATAAATTTAACGTAATCTTCCGATATGCAAAGGCAGCGAAATCCAGTGTCAAACTAATCAAACAAGCAGCCGCTTCGATGCGACCGGCACAGATTTCAATAAAACACAATCTGGTAAATTGGGGGAGCAAGACAGTTGAAATCACAGTTCCCTGTTCAAACATTGCTCTGCAACAATGTATCTCTATGCACAATGGAAATTAACACTAGATTGCCCAAGGCAGTCATTTTGACTGTTTTTTAATTTCAATTAGAAAAACAATTATGAAATTGATGACACAATTTCTTAGAATTTGGTGACTTTTTCTATAACATATAAATGGGTTTATGAATAATTGTAGTTACTTCCGCCCTCTTTTATTTCCGTATATATATATGTGTTATACCTATATTGCCCAGAAGCAGTCATTTTGACTGCTTTGTAAATTTTAAATAATCAAAAGATTTTTATTTATTGAATTGAGTAAATTTCTTATATGACCTGTCCGGCTTTGTATTGAAACATGATGCATGATAAATTGTCGATTTGGGCGTATACTTGATAAGTGTCAGTTGCTAAATAAGCTAAAGTAGTACTAGTTATTCGAATCTTTATAAAGTGTTGTTCTAACAAGTTATTTATTTTATTTCTTTTGCGCCCTAACTTTATGAAAAAAATGTCGAACAGAAATGAGTTCTTGGAAAAGCTAACGAACATAAGTGAAGAGTGCTCCGATATAGAATCAAATGCAACAAATTCTGAACTATCATCTGAAGATGAAGCGAATTATATTCAAAGTGAAACATCTGACGCTGAAGATAGTGATGAAGAGTCGATCACCAATGATGAAAATGAAAGTGTCATCAATATGCCCAGGAAAAGGTGTAGGGTGCTAACTAGTTCAGATTCTGATGAAGAAACTGAAAATACGTTTCAGGAGGTCGAAACAGCTGCTGATGGTACTGTGTGGACAAAAATTGACGAAGGTGGTATTCCTGGAAGGATACCATCTGCTTGTATTTTCAAGAGTGTGAAAGGGCCAACAGGCTACGCAAAAAGGAACATTGTGGCAGATAATCTTATCAGTGCATTATCGTTGATAATAGATAACTATATTATCAAACATATAAGAAAGTGCACAGAAGAATGTCGCCGAATTTTGTGGAACGGTTGGACAATATCATTACCGGAAATACGTGCATTTATTGGGATTCTATATGCTCGTGGAGCTTACGAGGCAACAAATTTTAAATTGAGTTATTTATGGTCAACGAAGTGGGGTCCCGAATCTTTTAGAAAAACTATGGCCAGAGAAAAGTTCAAGCAAATTCTACGATTTATTAATTTTGACAAAAGAACCGAATGCAGTAGGCGCCTACAATCAAATAAATTTGCCTTGCTTTCGGAAATATGGGTTAAGTCCATTGAAAACAGTCAATATGTACAGTTAATATTGACTAATAACCTGTTATATAACTGTAAATAACATAAAAAATGTTAAAAATTAATTTTAAACAAATTTCTTTACATATTTGTTATTTTTTCACAATGCAGTCATTTTGACTGTTTTTGGGCAATATAGGTATACAAGAAATCTCGGGCAATCTAGTGTTAAGCATCACCGCTAGAGAAAAAAAAGTCACGCGTACGTGATAGCGGCCGATAACAGTTGGCAAGAAGAAGTCACGTATACGTGACAGCGGCCGGCAATGTGTTAACTTTGGAATTCTGGAAAAGTTTCGAAACGTTTGGGAACGTTTGCCGATCCGGCGATCTCGACACGTCGGCGATATACAAGGCGTGAGAAGATTGGCTGGACCGTACGCCGACTGGCACGGATACAGACATTAAACCCATCAGCTCAATGCGTCGACACTCTGCGCCCCGATACGAAAGTTCTTTCGCACGCACGATTCGACGCTACACTCTCTCCCACACGCGTCTCTCCCTTTCTTTTCGCACTCGTCAACCAAATTGCCTTTCCCTTTGCCCCTTCGAGACGTCCACGTGGAGGAGGCAGGTGGTGTGGATGTTGAAAGGCACGAGTTTCAGCCAGACGATGAGGCAGAAAATGTGGTGTGGGACTAAGCAGCAGTTTTGGGGTTTTGGAAAATTTATGTGTGGAACGTATGAATTTATATCCGAATTTAGAATAGAGGTGGTGTGGATGTTAAAGCAGCTCAATTTGGAGATAGATACTGATAGAGAAATTCTAATGTATGATTATGGTATAGTTTTCTGCTAAAACTTGCATATTTAGAATAGAGGTGGTATGGATATCAAAGCAGGGGGATAAACGTTGATATAATGATTCATTTCTGAAATTCTACTCTACTGAAATGTGGAACGCTTGAATTTATATCCGAATTTAGAATAGAGGTGGTGTGGATGTTAAAACAGCTCAATTCGGAGATAGATACTGATACAGACATTCTAATGTACGACTATGGTATAGTTTTCTGCTAAAACTTGCATATTTAGAATAGAGGTGATGTGGATATCAAAGCAGGGGGATAAACGTTGATATAATGATTCAATTCTGAAATTCTACTCTACTTTTCTTCTTTGAAAACATTTACATCTGTAATAGAAGTGGTGTGGATGTTGAAAGGCACGAGTTTCAGGCAGACGATGAGGCAGAAATGTGGAGTGGGACTAAACAGCAGTTTTGGGGTTTTGGGAAATTTATGTGTGCACGTATGAATTTATATCCGAATTTAGAATAGAGGTAGTGTGGATATTGAAGTAGCTCAATTTGGAGATAAACGTTGGTAGAGAAGTTCTTTTGTGTGCCTAGGCACCACTTTTCTTCTTTTGTAACATTCGAATTTTGAATAGAGGTGGTGCTGATATCAAAGCAGGGGGATAAATGTTGATATAGTAATTCTGTTCAGGAATTGTACTCCACTTTTCTTCATTAGAACATCTACATGTGGAATGTATGTGGTGTGGATATCAAAACTGGGGGATAAACGTTGATATAGTAACTCTGTTCTAGAATTGCACTCCACTTTTATTCTTTTAGAACATCTACATGTGTAATGTATGTGGTGTGGATGTCAAAGCAGATCAATTTGGATGCAAACACTGATGTAAGAGTACTTTTGTGTGATTCACTCTACTTTTCTTCTTTTGTAACTTCTGTATTTAGAATAAAGGTGTTGGAGCAGTTGAAGCAGACTAGGCTACAATTTTCTGCTTTTAAAACTTGCGTTTAAAGAATAGAAGTGCTGCGGATATTGAAACGACGCAACTTTGAGGTAGACGCTGATGCAAAAATTGTTTTCTCTGACTAAGCAGCACTTTTGTGGTTTTGAAGTATCTTTCTGTGGAATGTATGTGGTGTGGATGTTGGAGCGATGCAACTTTGAGGCAGACGCTGATGCAGAAAATTTGGTATGTGACTACGTTAGAGTTTTCTGGGTTTAAAACTTCCGTATTTAGAATAGAGGTGTTGTGGATTTTAAAACGTCGGAACTTTGAGGCAGACGCTGATGCAGAAAATCTATTTTGTGACTACACTACAATTTTCTGCTTTTAAGATTTGCGTATAAAGAATAGAGGTGGTGTAGATGTTGAAACGACGCAACTTTGCGGCAGATTACGCACCACTTATCGATTTTTGAAATATTTATATGTGGAATCTATGTGGTGTGGATGTTAAAGCAGATTAATTCTGAGACAGACGCTGATGTATAGATCCTTTTGTATGGCTACGCACCACTTTTCTTCTTTTGTAACATCAGAATTTAGAATAGAGGGAATCTGGATGTTGAAGCAGGTCAATTTGGAGGCAAACATTGATAGTTGATGTTTATATTTTGATCGTTGATATTTTTTTTCGATACAGCTATATCTAGAATAGAGGTGGTGTGTATTTATTAAATAGCCTTCAATTGAAAAATAGAATGATACAGAAATTATTTTGTTTGATTCTCGCAATTATATAATGTTTTTTTGAACGTTGATATCCTCATTGAAAACAGTTACAAAACACCTTATTTCTTAACACAAAAATTCTTCCGCAGAATACTACACCCCATGGATTACACTTTTGAAAAATATTTAACACTCACGTCTATTAATAATATTAAATATAATATTAATCTGTATCTGCACAGCGTCAAAATATTGAACTCTCGCATTTTCAACTCACCTCGCGCAAAACAAAACAAATTTTCTTTTTTTTTGACACTTCATTATCGACATTTATTTAACACATACATAAAACTAGAGAGCCTAATTTTATAAACAATAACAACACAATCAAGAAATTGTTTTACCTTCAAGAATCTTTTGTCAGTGTTTCATCTTAACGTTTTGTCGTCAATTAACTTTACGCAATCAAATAACACGATTCAACAAACGTACAACTCGAATGCACACAATTGCTTCCTAAAAGCGTGTACGAATGTTGAATGTTCAATAGTAGAGAGATGTAAAAAAATATGCAGCAAAAACTGTGTTTTAAGTATTCATTTATCAATATATATACACACATAACGAAGTGAAAGAAGTGTGTTTAAATGCTTTCGGGTGTTTTCTTTGTAAACTTATTAAAAGTGAGTTGAATACCACCTTTTTTTTTCTTTTCTTGATAAAGATTTCTGTAACATGCTGTGTCTTTTTGAACATTATATTTGTAATACTGTGTGCAAAACGTACTTGGGATACGTTCTCCTTATTTTGCAATTTGTGCTGTGTCCTCATGAATAATGAAATTAATTATTATTTTGCCATTACATGCGCAGAATAGTAAAAATATTTTCGTGGCATTCTGAACGAAACATGCGATTTCGGCTTGGCAGTCAACGTATTAACTTTTCTTTATTGGGGGTCACAATTTCATATTTTCACTACTCACCTCTCTCAGCGAACACTTTTGAGACACCCTCCGAAGAAGCGAAGAAAAAAGAGACGAAGGAACGTGAGAACCAGAATTCGACTGGGCCTTTTCTTTCTCCCACTCGTCTCCTCTCTCTCTTCCCTTCGTTCTTTTGCCTTTCCCGTGCAACTTTCTCTCTTCCGCGCATTTTAAATCTGGCGACGCCGGTGGCCCGCGTTTTACGCCGCTGCGCGCAAGTTTGCTTATGGGAACTTATGTGGATGGCTCTTGTACAATGTCGAGGCTGAATGCAGGTCCCGGTGGAAATGCAAAAATTCGCTGTCAGAAAGATTTACGCGTTTGCGAGTGCAATTGAAAGCAGGAATTGAAAAATTGTATAAATGGTGCCATATAGATATGCTTAGAAAAATTGGTCAAAGTTAATTTTGACCCAAAAATTATATTATATGTTGATTATTATGTAGGTTTAAAAAAAAAATTAAAAAAAAATGATACGTACGTATTTACATTTTTTTTTCAAAAATGATACACCATACAGGAGAAACATGAATAATATCGTTCAATTGCTATGAAAAAAACATGCATATATTTATTTAGTTATTAATCAAAAATACGTGATATCTGTTTTAAAAAAAAGTAAACTTATATCATTTCAAAATAAACCCCAGATATGCTTAGAAAAAAGTGAATTTTATGTATAACAGTGTATAACAACACATACCTACAACATTGATATTTGAAAACAAATTTTACCATTTTCACCCTTGCTTCAACGATATAATATTGCGGCAACCAGCTTTAGTTTTCATTATTTTCGCCAGTACTCAGTATTGGAAACAGAAAAAATTTGCCGGTCACGAATGTGTTAATGCGTAAATGTTAGAAAAATAAAATAAATATAAAATGTAAAATCATATAAATATAAAATATAATAATAAAACATAATAATAAAATAATATAAAATAAATATAAAATAAAAATAAAATAAATAAAATTGTTCATTTTACAAAATAAAGTCGTCCTTTTTCCCCAATATTTCAACAGCGTCACTTACTCTCTGTTTGACGACTATACTCGTCATCACCTGATTATCGCAACACACTTTGGCTCTGCAAAGAGATCGCGGCAGTTAACTGGTTAAACTCTCGCGGCGATTTTGCACGTCGGCCCCGGCAGAAGGCGAGGAGTGGGCAAGAAGAAGGAAGAACCGGCGGGCAGAAGTAAAAGGAGGGTTGCAGACGGTATCGCGGTTAACGATGCGCGGCTATTTTTGTACGCGAAAAAAGAAAATACGGCCCGCCGCGGAGTTTCGTTACGTGAACCTCCGTGAATGTCGGCACTCGTCGTTTCGCGTGGGAAAATTAGTTGCAGGGAAACACGAGGTGCGCTTCGATTAACGCTTTGAGTGCTATAGACGTATATATACGTCCGCCGAAATTTATCGGTGTCGATAGCGGGCGCATATATATATGTATATATACACATATGTAAGGTACAACTAAGTTCTAATGAAAATTCTTTATTTATGCCAATATAAACATTATATATATATATATATATATATATATATATATATATATATATATATATATGTCTATATACACTGTACATATATATATTGTATATACAGTATTTAAATTGGCATAAATAAAAAATTTTCATTACAACTTAATTACACCTTACATATATGTATATATATATGCATTTTTATCTATTGCATATATTGCAATATTGCATATTGCAAGATTCTTTATTTATGCCAATATAAATATTATATATGTATATATAGTATTTAAATTGGCATAAATGAAGAATTTTCATTAGAATTTAGTTGCTCCTTACATAAACAATCAATAGAGTTCACAGTACTGAAAAGTATTTCGTCTTCAGCGTGCGTTTTTTCAAATAATTTTCTTGTATTATTTAAATTGGCGTAAATGAAGGATTTTCATTAGAATTTAGTTGCTCCTTACATAAACAATCAATAGAGTTCACAGTAGGGAAAAGTATTTCGTCTTCAGCGTGCGTTTTTTCAGATAATTTTCTTGTATTATTTAAATTGGCGTAAATGAAGGATTTTCATTAGAAATTAGTTGCGCCTTAGATAATCAATAAATAGAATTCACAGTAGTGAAAAGTATTTCGTCAGAGAGTGCTTCGGCCGGAACTATTCAAAGGGGTAACTTTTTGATTGCTATGGACGCATATATACGTCCAACGAAATCGGACGGTGTCGACAGTGAGCGTATATATACGCTTTCCAATTGTTTTGATTTCTTACCTATTGCAGCTACAATCATGAATGTATGGGTTGAATACAAACGCGTTGTTTATCAAATAATTTTCTTGCATTATTTAATTTGGTGTAAATCAAGAATCATGGTAGTGAAAAGTGTTTCGTCGTCAACGAACGTTTCGGCCGGGAGGATTCAAAGGGTTAACAGTTTGACTACTATGAATGCATATATGCGCTTCCCAGTCGTGTCGATTTCTTACCTATTGCAGCCACAATTAGAAAATTGCATTGATGCGCGTCTGAAATATCCAAATATTGAAGTGACTACATACCAAATGTTTCGAACAAATGCAAAATAATTAAAATTACCATAATTAATGTTTTCCGCGCAAACACAAAATTGCCTTAACGCGCATCCGAAATATTCAAATATTGAAGTGACTATATATCAAATGTTTCGAGCAAATGAAAAAAAAAATATAAAATAATTAAAATGCAAAAATATTAAAATGACCATAATCAATGTTTTTCACGCGCACAAAAAACTGCCTTAACGCACATCTGAAATATTCAAATATTGAAGTGACTATATATCAAGTGTTTTGAGCAAATGAAAAAATGTAAAATAATTAAAGTGTTCAAACATTAAAATAACCGTAACAAACACTTTTCGAGCAAACAAAAAACTGCTTTCACGCGCATCTGAAATATTAATATATTACCGCAAATATCGAATGTTTCGCGTAGATGAAAAAAAAATGTAAAATTATTAAAATTACCATACTTAATTTCCATTTTTCGTGCATGAACACAAAATTGCCTTAACGCAGATCTGAAATATTCAAGTGTTCAAGCAAGTACATATCAAATGTTTCGAGCAAACGAAAAAAATGTAATATAATTTAAGTGACCATAATTAACATTTTACGCGCTAACAAAAAACTACCTTAACACGTCACCGGAATATTTAAATATTGAAGTGACTATATATCAACTGCTTCAAGCAAATGAAAAAAAATGTAAAATAATTAAAATGCAAGAATATTAAAATGACCATAATTAATATTTTTCGCGCGAAAAAAAAAATACCATAACGCTCATCTGAAATATTCAAGTATTGAAGTGACTATATTTCAAACGTTTCGAGCAAACGAAAAAAAGGTAAAATAATTAAAATACAAACATATTAAAATGATCAGAGTTAATATTTTTTCGCGGAAACTCAAAGCTGCCTTAACGGACATCTGTAGTATTCAAATATTGCAGCAAATATGAAATGTTTCGAGAAAATCATACAAATAATATATAATAATTAAAATGCAAAAATATTAATATGACCATAATTAACATTTATCCCGCAAACCCAAAACTATCTTAACGCTCATCCGAAATATTCAAATATTCAAGTAACGACATATCAAATGTTTCGAACAAATGAAAAAAAATATACAATAATCAAAATGCAAAAATATTAAAATGACTATAATTATCAACTTTTGCGCGCACAAAAAACTGCCTGAACGCACATCTGAAATATTCAAATATTGAAGCGAGAAGCGATAAAAAAAAATATACTATACATCATAATTAAATTTTTTTTCGAAAAAACAACGCGCATGAAATAAAAATGTACAAATATCAAGTATTTTGAGCAGATGAAAAAAATGTAAGATTATTAAAATGACCATAATTAACACTTTTTTCCTGCAAACACAAAATTAACCATTTTCGTTCGCAAACATATCAAATGTTTCGGGCCAAAAAAAATGTAAAACAATTAAAATGCAAAAACATTAAAATTATCGTAATTAATATTTTTCGCGAAAATATAAAACTGCTTTAACTCGCATCTGAAATACGCAAATATTGCCAGTAAATATAAAATGTTAAGAGCAAAAATAAAAAAATGTACAATAATAGAAATGCAAAAATATTAAAATGACTGTAATTATCAAGTTTCGTGCGCACAAAAAATTGCCTGAACGTACATCTGAAATATTCAAGCATTAAAGGGACTGTAATATCAAATGGTCCACAAAACTGCCTTAACTGCTTGACTATATATCAACAGTTTTGAGCAAATGGAAAAAAAAGTAAAATAATTAAAATGCAAAAATATTAAAATGATCATAATTACCATTTTTCGCGCAAACACAAAACTATCTTAACGCGCATCTGAAGTATTCAAATATTTAAGTAACTAGATATCAAATGTTTCGATCAAAACAATTAAAATGCAAAAATATTAAAATGACCATAATTAATAGTTTTTGCGAAAATATAAAACTGCATTAACTCGACGAATAAAAAATATTAAAATATAATATATTGCAAAAATAAAAAAATGTACAATAATAGAAATGCAAAAATTTTTAAATGACCATAATTAACATTTTTTTCGGGCAAACACAAAATGGCCTTAACGACCATACGCAAAACGCATTCACGCACGGACCTGGCCGCGTTAATCCAGAAAACGAGTCCCTCGATCAACAGAGTTAAGGATCTACCGAGCAGAATTGTAGCGCGCGATATCGCGCAACTTGACACTCGCCTGTCTATTGGGGATAAGGATGTTTTAACCGGGGGACCACGTACGGGGCCATGGTCAATCTAAATCGTCCGATCTCGGTCTATCGTAACGTGCCTGCGGAAGAAAAGAGACACGTGGAAGACTCTTAGTCATACGAATTTAGCTCTCGTTTCCTTGAAAGCGCTTGGTCGTTGAACTTTACAAGGAACTTATTCGACCAACCGCGATTTTCCACATTGAATACGCGCACATATGTTTCCAACTCTGAGGAAGATAAATTAAATAATTGTGACATCGCAAAAATTGATGGAAATGGAAGTTAAAATAAGATGGAGAACAAGTAAAGATTTTTTTGCTGCAGATACATATTGGTGGATAGAAAGTAATTTGAGCTGAAAATTTACTATTGTTTGTCTTCTGAAATTTGAAGGGTTTCGGAGGTATGATGAATTGAGAATGTGTAAATAATTTTTTTTTAGAAAATAGAATTCTTTTGGTGTCGTGCGAGAAAGACAAAAAAATAAAAAAAAAATGCGTACAAGATATAGCAAGCGATAATTGGTTCAGATATAATATAGGTAATCAGATACATAATATAATTCAGATACAATTTAGGTGCGTTTCTTAACATTTTTGCGCAAAAATAAAGGTTCCCAGATTAAATTGTGCTTTAAATATCATATATTGTTAATATTCGATTGGCGGAGAAATATGTAAGTACACGACATACAGAAATTCAAAAATATAATAGAAACTTCCGGATAAAACAAATATCGATATATGTTTGCATCAGTTTTAAGGAGAAATATGAAGGAGTGCCAAATATAGAAATTCAAAATTGATAACTTGCGAGTTGAATAAATTTCGATATATCTTCATATCATTCGTTATGAAAAGTATGTACCCAGCATATAGATTTTCAAGATTGAAAACTTTTGGATGAAATCAATCTTCTAGGATATAAATTTTATATATTTTTAGACATTTTATAGAATTATATATATTTTAGAGAATTCGATTTGTCATAAAATCTATGTTTTCAGGGCATTAAATAAACATGTAACATTTATGGTTAGTGTCAAGCTTAACATCTATCGTAACTGATATACTTGGCACGGAACGTGTTAATAATTGTTCAATTATTCGTTCAACCCGACTGTTTGAATCTCGACATTTTTGATATTCGACATTTTTCAATTCCACTTCTTCAACTTTGACAATTTCGATACCCGATCCAAATAACTTAGTTCTTTATATACAAAAAGCAGAGGGACATATATCTTATAGCTTCCAAACGCCAAAGTTGTATTAAATTATTAAATTAAAAGTATTACCTTAGTTAAAAAAAAAAGTATGTAAAATAATAATGCATAAAAATAGAGAAAAGTTTCAAGCGGGTAAAAAAAGCAAATCGTAAAAATATTATTAGCATTATAGTAAGAATAAAATAAGTAGTATTAAATTTAGTAAAAAAATGTATTAGTAACAATAGTAAATCACATTATTAAAAAAAAGTATGTAAAATAATAATGCATAAAAATAAATAATGTTAAATTTGGTAAAAAATGGTATCAGTGGCAATAGTAAAAATATTACAATATTTTAAAAAAAAGTATGTAAAACAATAATGCATAAAAATAGAGAAAAGTTTCAAGCGTATAAAAAAAGCAAATCGTAAAAATATTATTAGCATTATAGTAAGAATAAAACAAGTAATATTCAATTTAGTAAAAAATTGTATTTGTGACAATAGTAAATCATATTATTAAAAAAAAGTATGTAAAATAATAATGCATAAAAATAAATAATGTTAAATTTGGTAAAAAATTGTATCAGTGGCAATAGTAAAAATATTACAATATTTAAAAAAAAGTATGTAAAACAATAATGTATAAAAATAGAAAGAAGTTTCAAGCCTGTAAAAAAAGCAACTCGTAAAAGTATTGTTAGCATTATAGTAAGAATACAATAAGCAGTATTAAATTGAGTAAAAAAACGGTTAGGGCTTCTAACAACTAGGGTTCTTATCGCTTCCAAACGCTGTTGTTATATTACTTTTTTTTCCTATTACATATAATATACTACATGTGTATCAATTCAGAATAAATGTTGTCATAATCTTTATAAGACTAATAGGATATATATGTCCCAGGCTTTAACTTTGAACTGACGTAAAAAAATCTTTTTTATCTTTTATCCTAGTATAATGAATAAATTCTTCACCTCTAGTATTAGAAATGTAACCTGCCTCTTTTATTTTATTCAAAAAATAGTGTGTTTATCCACCGTCTATAATACCTGTTGCTATTACATATAATACACTACATGTGTATCAATTGGGAATAAAATTTCTCATAATCTTATTATGACAAATATGCACCAGCACGTAGGCCGATCGGGAAATATTTGCACTAATGTAAAAAAAAAAAAAAAATATTTTCTTTTATCCTATTATAATGAATAATTTATTCACCTGGCGTCTTAGAAATGTAACCTGCCTCTTTTAATTTCTTAAAAAAAAAATCCGTCTCCAAGCGGTTAAACTGTAGAAAAACAATACGACCACTTGTCATGCGGCGTCTCCAAAATAGTAGATTCCAAACGCTGTTTTTATATTACTTTTTTCCTGTTACATATAATACACAACATGGGTATCAATTCAGAATAAATGTTGTCATAATTTTTATAAGATTAATGCGACATATATACACCAGTATGCAGGCCGATTGGAATGTATGCATATATATATATATAATATGTATATATATATATATATCTATATATATATAAAAAAAATGATTTTTTGATATCCGTGCAAAGTTAAAGTCTTGAACAGATATATATATTGTATATATCTATATGTATATACATGTTGTTTGAGAATGCGTTTGTTTTTTAAGAAATTAAAAGAGGCAGGTTATATATATATATATACATGTGATAAAATGATTTTTTGATATCAGTGCAAAGTTAAAGTCTGGAACATATATATAGATATATCATTTTATAATTCATAAATAACTTTTTGTTCTTTTACCCTATTATAAGGAATAATTTCTTCATCTGTAGTAGTAGAAATGTACCCCGCCTCTTTCAATTTCTTAAAAAAAAAAAAAAAACAACGCGTTCTCCCGTTTCGCAGAAAAACCGTCGCCCGCCCAGAACAAAAGAGCCTGACAGCAGTCGTAATCGAAACGAAAGGTCGCCGAAGGGGACATAAATCTCGCGCACCGAATCGAGCGATTAAGGTCGCGGAATTTCGCGGCGCGATCGATCTTGATCTTAACCGGCGCGGCGAGCATTTCACTTTCAAATTCCCGATCATTCCGGCCGATTCCGCGTCATAACGGGGCGCACGTGTGCGGGGCAAAAAGGCAAAGAAATGTAGAGCATCGCGCAACGCCGAGCGGCGCCGACGTCAGCTGTGATCCATAGATCCCGATCGAAGCAGCGCGACATTCGGTCAAGGCGACTTAATTGCCCGCGCGCGCCATTTTTCTCACTTTCAAATATCGCGCACGCTTTTTTCGGGCGAATTTCAAGGACCCCCGCGGGGCTCAAAAAATCCGCGAGCGATTTTCCTCGCGGCTCAGATCCTGATGCTGGATCGCGCAATCGCGCGGACGACTGCATCATCCCGGATCCGTAGATCCTGAGAGGGTAAAAAGTCTGTTCTATAAAGGCGTGTATATATTGCTGGCGGCGATAGGATAGATCTCTCTATATATATACGCGTACATTTTTATATATATATCGCGAAACATTATATATTATATATTATATATTCCGACTGAATGACGGATGAGTTGAGCATACGTTTGTTGTGTCAGAAGAGTGTTTTGTTAATGATGGAATCGAATTTTTATCGGGTTTTCTGCAAAGAGAATTTTATTTTACTAAAACATTTTTTGAACCATATATATATATATACATAAGATACAGGTACATAAATATGTATGTACATATGTATATGTATATATATCTTCATATATATATATATATATATATTTTTTTTTAATTTTTTTATTTAGTAGTAGTCGTAATAGTAGTAGTAATATATAGTAGCGTGTTTACTGCATCATCCCGGATCCGTAGATCCCGAGAGGGTAAAAAGTCTGTTCTATGAAGGCGTGTATTTTGCTGGCGGCGATAGGAGAGATTTCACGCGTACTTTTTCTTTCGTGTTGCAGGCATTTGCGTTTTCCGATTCAATGACGGATGAACTAGGCATACATTTGTTGTGTCAGAAGCATGTTTAGTTAATGATAGAATCGAATTTTTATCGGGTTTTCTGCAAAGAGAATTTTATTTTACTAAAACATTTTTTGAACCATATATATATATATATATATATATATACATAAGATACAGGTACATAAATATGTATGTAAATATCTATATGTATATGTATCTTCATATATATATATATATTTACTAAAGCATTTTTTAAACGATATGTATATATATTTTCTTTTTTTTTTTTAGTAATAGCTAAACCATCTTTGACAAGTAGAAATATATAATACCGCACATCAATTTTTTCAACCGATGCGTTGCTTCCTTTTTGGAATTCATACAAAAAGTGTCGTAAATTTTTTTGACATGTTTTTGCTTTAAATACAGAATATTATGAACGGTAAAAACACTTTTTTAAACCAGCTATATATATATATATATATATATATATATATATATATAATAGTTGTATATATATATATATGTATATATGGTTTAAAAAATGTTTTAGTAAAATAATATTCTCTTTGCAGAAAACCCGAAAAAAATTCGATTCCATCATTAAGTAAACACGCTACTATATATTACTACTACTACTACGACTACTACTAAATAAAAAAAGAAAATATATACATATCGTTTAAAAAATGCTTTAGTAAAATAATATTTAATATAGTAAATAATACGTCAATAATATTTCATTTAATTAATACATTTATTTTATATATATTTAAAACATTTTCTGAACCATAAATATATATATGTTTATATATGGTTTATATGTACATATATTCCGAACTATATGTATATATATATATGGTTTCCAAAATGTTTTAAATATATATAAAGTAAATTTAAATATCTATATATGTATATATGTGGGACCGTGTATATATTGTTCAAAAAATATTACAATATATATATATATATATATATGTGTGTGTGTAAATTAATTGTTTTTAATATAAACGCTTAGCAAAATAATGTAGTACAAGGTAGTAATTATTTTCGTATGCATATATGTAAGATAATATATTCAAGTTTTTTATGACACGAATATTATTTTCTGTCTCACTCATTTTTGTAAGCGTTAAAATAAAGTAAATTGTGTTTCGATCAAATATTAATATAAATATATATATAATATATTAACTGTTCTTAATATGAACACATAGTAAAATAATGTAGAAAACGGTAGTATTTCTTTTTGTATGCATACATGTAATATAATATAATCAAGCTTTTTAGTGGACGAGTGTTATTTCCTGTCTCACTAATTTTTGTAACCGTTAAAATAAATTACATTATGTTTCGATCAAATATTAACGTCAATATATATACATATATAAATATATAGGCGTATAATATAATATATTAATTGTTCTTAATATGAACGTTTGGTAAAATAATGTGCTGAAAAGTAATATTCCCTTTGATAAATATATATGTAATATAACATAAATTATTTGTTTCTATTACACGAATATTACTTACGCTCTCACTTATTTTTACAAAGGTTAAAATAACATAATCTATGTTTTGATTAAATGTTAACGTAAATCGTCTACAAGTACGAGACTTTGAAAAGTGAAATAATTCGATTTTCATATTTTTCTTTTTAATTAAAAAATAAATATGCGATGTGTTGGGTACATGTTTCTATTTAGTAAAATAAATAATTAGTAAAAAATTTAAAAAAATGTAATAAAATAAATAAAACTATTTAGTAAAATAAACTTGACTTACTGTGCTATAGTTTGTCAGTTTTTTCGAACTCTCATAAACTACAGTCACAGTTATTCATGTGTGAAATAAAAAAACGTGTGTTCTTTAGCACATAATGTTTTTGCATCATCTAAATTCGCATAACTAAATAATTGCAGCTATAACTTAGTTGCGCTTTGTATAATCAGTCAACACAGTTCACATCTGTGAAAAAGTATTCCGTCCTCAGTGAGTTCTACGATTCGGGAAATGTTCACCAGTCAAAGAGTTATACTCGCTATTTCTAAATTTTTTTCAAAGGCGACACGTTTGAACCTGACTTTCAATTTCAACATTTTTCAAGCCGACTTCTTCAATCTCGACATTTTTGATGTCTGACATTTTCCAAACCGACTTTTTCAATCTTGACATTTCTGATATTCGACATTATTCAATTCGACCTCTTTAATTTTTACATTTTTAATACCCGATATTCTCCAACCCGATTTCTTCAATTTTGTCATTTTTACACCCGACATTCTCCAAACCGACTTATTCTACCTCAACATTTTTCAAATCGAATTTTTCAATCTCCACATTTTTGATGTCTAACAATTTCCAAACCGACTTTTTCTACCTCGAAATTTTTCAAACTGAATTTTTCAATTTCGGCATTTTGATATCCGACATTTTCCAACCCGCTTAATTCAATCACGATATTTTTGGTATCTGACATTTTCGACATTTTCCAAACTGACTTTTTCAATCACGATATTCCTGATGCCTGACATTTTTCAAACCGACATTTTTGATACTCGACATTTTCCAAACAGACTTTTTCAATCTTTACATTTTTCAAACCGATTTCTTCAATCTCGACATTTTTGGTGTCTGACATTTTCCAAACCGACTTCTTCAACCTCGACATTTTTCAAACCGAATTCTTCAATCTGGACATTTTGATATCCAACATTTTCCAAACCGATTAATTCAATCACGATGTTTTTGGTATCTGACATTTCCGACATTTACCAAACCGCCTTTTTCAATTTCGACATTTTTATCATCCGACATTTTCCAAATGGACTTTTTTAATTTCGACATTTTCATTACCCGACATTTTCGCAACAGACTTTTTCAATCTCGACATTTTTCAAACCAATTTCTTCAATCTCGACGTTTTCGATGCCTGACATTTTTCAAATCGACTTCTTCCATCTCGACATTTTTATTATCCGACCCTTTCCAAAGTGACTTTTTTAATATCGACATTTTTGTTACCCGACATTCTCCAAACCGACTTTTTCAATCTCGACATTTTTCAAACCAATTTCTCCAATCTCGACATTTTCGATGTCTAACAGTTTGTCAACCCGAATTCTTCAATCTGGACATTTTGTAATTCGACATTTTCCAGACAAATTAATTCAATCACGATATTTTTGGTATCTGACATTTCTGACATTTTCCAAACCGTCTTTTTTAATATCGACATTTTTGTTACCCGACATTCTCCAAACCGACTTCTTCCACCTCGACATTTTTCAAACCGATTTCTTCAATCTCAATATTTTGATATCCGACATTTTCCAAACCGATTAATTCAATCACGATATTTTTATATTTTCCAAGCTGACTTTCTGAGTCTCAATATTTTTAACACCGGACATTTTTGAGGCCGCCGCCTGTGACGTTTCCGCGGGATTTTTTTCCCACTTGTGAGCAAGCGGTCGAGAGCATAGATCACGATCGATCGATCGATCATGTGGCAGGCGGTGCGGCGAATTCCACGGGTCCCTTGCCCGGCCATATAAAGCTAATTAATAGCGACATTATGCGATGCCGATCGGTTCGAGATATCCAGACGAAGGACGCGATCTGCAATTGATCTCCGCCTACTTTCCAGCCTTGCCGGCGAGAATAAACTCGGGAATAAACTTCGCTGTGGGTTAACGTGTCGGAGACCTCAAGCGCGTTCTTTTCTTACGCGATCAACTTTTACGCGCCTTTTTTTACACATTCTCCTTACGTTTGCTCTGCCTTCTTTCAGGCATTTTGTTTCACGTGTTTTTACGGGTTTTACTTTCTGTACACTGGGCTTCAAGGTGTTTCACTTAAGGGGGTATTCCAATGTGAACGCCTAAAAAAAAGCAAATTTACAATATTTTTTTTTAAACTGTTGCATATACTTAATGACCAAATTTTCTTTCCTGAGAAGGTATGGCCTAAGACAGTAAAGGAAAATTTGTTTATCGTTTAAAAATATTTGAGTGTTTAATTATATTGGTAAAACTGCAATTATTAACATTTTTCGTGCAAACTTAAAACTGCCTTAACATGCAACCGAAATAATCAAATATTTAAGTGACTACATATCAAATGTTTCGAGCAAATGAAAAAAAAAGGTAAAATTATTTTTTTCTCAGAAACTGTTACATATAATTGAGCAAACTTTTTTTCCTGAAAAGGTACGGCCTAAGACAATAGAGGAAAATTTGTTTATCGTTTAAAAATATTTGTGCATTTAATTATATTGGTAGTGTTACACCCATCAAAAAAATGTTTGTTGTGCTGGCGTAGAAAATTCCGGCCCTCCTGGACATCTGAGACAGAAAATCAAAAGAGATTTGTAATCTGTATGAATGTGGTTATCACATGAACCTCAGGTTTCAAATTTCCATGAAAATTAACAAAATGGCGGCATTTTGTAAAAAAGTGTAAAACAAGCAATTCTTTTGCGCTGTAAATAAGCCAAATTATGGGTTTAATGCGCTATAAATAAGGCAAAATTTTAACGTGAATGAATTTTATGCGATAGCAATAAGTATGCTGAATATTGTGTTAAAATTTGAAGTCGATCTTTAAAGCCGTTTTTGAGTAATTACTAGTCGTTTATAGTTATTGAGTAATACTATAGTTATTCATATACTACTGTTTATAGTTATTGATTATACTAGTCATTGAGTAATACTACAGTTATTGATATACTACTGTTTATAGTAATTGAGTATACTAGTCATTGAGTAATTACTAGTTAGTACTAGTAATTGAATAATACTGTAGTTACTGATATAATATTATTGATATACTACCATTTATAGTTATTGACTATACTCGCCATTGAGTAATTACTAGTTATTACTAGTCAAAAAAGACAGAATCGCCTAAAACGACTCTGGGATATGAATTCAATGAATACAAACTATTAAAAAATTGGAAAAAAAAATAAAAATCGATTTTTTTGATCCGTCACATTGGAATGCCCCCTTAATGATTCTACTATAGTAGGATTTTACCATTTTTTACTATTACACCATTTATATAATTTCATTAATATATTATTAATATATAATTCCATATAACACCATTTATATAATTATATAATAAATATTTATTTTTAAACCTTTGATTGCTGAATATTTTGAATCGAAGTGCAGGGTACGATTAAATTGTTCAGGCGTCCGATTTTTGCTGATTGATTAAACAAGACACAGCTAAGTTTTAATTTGTAATTCTGCAGTTTCCGCGGAATTAAATAATACAAGAAATTTTTTTTTTTTCTGAATAACACATACCTGTTCATTACGTTCATTGATAAATATGACATTAATAAATGCAGTAGGTGAGAAATCGAAAAGTATAGAGACACAAATACATATACAAATACATAATAATGAGTGACAAATGTTTGTTTCTTTTATATTTTTCGCCAAAAATTGCCTTCTTTATGTATTTTGGTGAACATTCGTACTTTGACGTGTGTCAGTTAAATGAAACATTTTAATTGAATACATCTTTATATTCTACATAAATTTTTTGTACAGTTTGCCGTAATTTTGTACTTTTCCACAATTCTCTTACGAAACAATATATCATATTTTGATCGGACGGTTCCTTTTTTCCAGGGTTTCTTTATTTTACACGATCTTTTTTTTACGGGGTTTCTTTATTTTACACGATCTTATTTTTTACGAAGCTTCTTTATTTTACATTATCTTCCCTTTTGCACGTGTTTTAAATTCTTTACAGCATATAAAGATGTCAAAGTGTTTTATTTTTTGGAAAAGGGAAGCATATGGAATACATGCTAGTTTAATCATTTCTTATCAGAGTCGTTTTTATTATTCTTATGTTTTCTAATATCAGTATGCAATTTTGTACATCGTATGTTTGTAGTGAATAATTTTATTTTTACTCCTGTTGTATGTTATATACCGTAATATTTGCATACACGTTTATATACTGACGATACGTAATAAAATATTAAAATTCTACCATTAATGTATGCCTGTATTCGAAAAGCAAACATTTTAATTATCTGTTTAAACAAGATCTTTGCAAAATTCTGGGTTGAACAACAATTCTATCGTATGGTATTTCATATTTTTGTCTGCGTATATTATATTATAACACGTTATGTGAATCGCATCCTAATATATTCATACATTCATATTTATATTTGCGCATTAATGTTAGAACGCGATAATCGATTCGAGCTACAATCGATTATGTCAAGATGAAATTATGAAGATACAATCAGAATGACGCGTAATCAGTTTTTTATTGTCGTGCGTTTTGTTATTTATCGTCGCAGCTACCTGTAGAACTTTATGCGCATTAATGTTATAACAATAAACATGATTTGACATAAATATTCATCACGTTTAAATGATGTCATTTATCGTTACACTTAGGTTCTGCGTAAATAACAAAAAATACTTATCACGTCATTTAAAGCGAATTTCATGTCTTTCCACACAGGATCATTACCAAATATAATTTAACCGTGAAAATAACATTTCACTCGGCTTCTATAAAAAATAATTTTTAATGAAACTTGTCACATAAATTACATTAAAGTTAATGGAAAACGTTATCACGTTATCTACATACTTCGAAGTATTGTATTAGTAATAGGAATTTCAAAGTATATTTTATGTAATTTTTACGTTATCTGCTAAAGTAAATTACAAACTTTTAATTTCACGTTTAAATGACGTAATTGATCGTAAAACTTACCTTTTGCATAAGCAACAAAAAATACTTTATCACATCATTTAATTCTCAATGAAACTTGTCACATAAATGAAATCAAAGTTCCTGGAAAACGTTATCAAGATATCTATACACTTCGAAATGTTATATTAGTAATAGAAATTTCAAAGTATATTTTATATAATTTTCACGTTATCTATTAAAGTAGGCTACGAACTTCTAATTTCTACGAATTTCATGCCTGTCCACCGACTATAATATAATTATATAATTATATATACTATATTATATAATATATTATATGTTATACATACTATATAATAATTAAATATAATTTACCCGTGAAAGTAATATTTACAACTTTTTCCCGTCTTCCACGTATTTAAGATCATTCTACACTACTTGCAAAAAATGCATGGCTGCCCAAGTTTTAAGCATATGCATATTGTCATGTCCTAGTTCCAATAAATATTATTATCGCCAGCACAATATTCATTTTCCTGCATCATATTCTTGTCCCTGCCAAACCGTAGTTGATTCTTGCCTCTTTTTCCTAACCGCCAAATTCTTCAACCCTTTTCTATCATTAATTCTTCTTTTTCACCCTTTCTTCCTCCATTTTGCATCGCAGTACATTACGAGACGAAATATTCGCACCTTTATTCCTATATTCACTTAACCAGTTAAGTGCGGAATTTAATTTTAGGAATTCCCAATAGGGCGCGGAATTAAAATCAAGAAATTACATATATACACGTCGAACGCAGGACAAATGGTTCTATTATAAATTTCGCTACTACTACTCTCTGAATCACCCATCTGAACGCTAAACTTAGCAATTTACTGTATCATCATTATTATTATATTATACGTATTTACCTATTTTTCATACTTTACGCTTTATTTTGATAATAACTCTGAAAATACAAACGTTTACTTCAGATGCTTTAAAAGCGTGGAAGAGAGAGCTTTTGGATCGAATGTTTCGGATTTTTATATTCAATTCAAGAATATCTAGGACTCTGCCTCGTAGATCAAAGGGCCAATATTGGCCCTGCTAATTATTTATGCAATTTCTCTGCAAATTCACGTTTACCGTTCAAGTCGCGGCTTACGTATGCAATTGATTTCGCAATATAAAACACTTAGCAGTTCTATTGGTAATATAAAGGAAACATGCCACCAAATAATATTCTTATTGTATTTTATTGAAATTCGAGTGTTGATAGACAATGCTAATTTTTTATTTTATACGACGAGTAAACATGTCATACGCACCGTGATTTGGTTCGACGTGTGTACACGTCGTGTAAAATAAAAAATTAAATTCAACCATATCTGAAGTCAGTGGACTAAGAGTCAGGTCGTTGGCGACCACAGTCGACGAAATTTCTAAAAGAACCTATTCTTTTTACTAAAAACTTAAAAATGCGTCATTTAGAAAATTATACGAGGGTACAGAATTACAGTGGTATAATAAAAAAAACAAGAAATCGGTATTAAGAACTGAAACGTCGTTTTATTTTTCTTATCAATAAAATAGAATAGATAAATCTAACGAAGCTTGCGAAGGAACAGTCTATTAGATTATTATAAAAAATTAACAATTATAATGTTAACACTTGTCACTTCACTAGCAGTTTTTCTTCCACCTCGTATTTCTTTAAAAACACGTAAACAATTGCGCCTTGTAAGTTTTCTGTTGCCTCCTATATAATGGCTTTTACCATAATTTTCATGCAATTTAAAAAAATTATGTACAACAGTACTTGATCTTTTAATTTCCTCAGCAATCTTTCTAATAGAGAATCCTGCATCACGGTATGCTTCTATTTTTACCTGTTCTTCTCGACTTAAAACTTTTCCTCGTGACATTCGGATAAAAGGAAAAATATTTTATATAGTATTATATGCATTTATAAATCGGAACATTATATGCTAGCAACATTCACTTTCTATTCGAGTTACTGACGATCTTACTGGTTCAACTGATGAAAGACATCTAACTAAATATAGCTGTTCTTATACAAATTTCGTACCTACCCTGGCGAACATTCATGTGTTTTTGTATACAAACCGAAAATCCGCAAGTTTGTATACATTCACCATTTCACAATAATGACGTATTTACATTAAAAAATCAACTTATTCAAACTAAGTCTGAGTTGAACAATACAAGGCTTCATGTCGAAATAAAATATTAATAAATCAAGATTTTTTTTCCGAATATCTTTTCGATACGACATTATTCTTTCAATACGAAGTAACATTACACCCGGGCCACACAATTCGCTTTGTGTCACATTATTGAGGCGCTATTGCTATAATAAGTTGAGGGCATCTTAGACTTTCCTTTCACTCTCATATTTACTATTGGAGGAATAATTTTACAAACGAAGCAAATATATAAGGATTGTTTACGTAATCAGCTAACCCGTCAATTTGACGGGTTTCGTAGAGACAGATATACCACATACAAATTTCAAAATTTAGAAAGCTTAAGGAAATAATAATTGTGTGTATAAACTCTTTTAATGAAATTATGAATTTACGATGCAAAGTAGTTAAGATTATTGCTATGGTTTTTTGCGTGTTTCATTTCAAAGTTTGAGATCCGTCAAATTTACGGGTCCCGTAAATCTAGGGTTAAGGTGAGATTTCCACATATTAACTCATATAACATTATAAAATGAATCAACTTTCAACGGAAAATTGGGGTGTTCTTATAGAAAGTTCGTCCACTGTAAATACTGAGGACCCCCGTCTACTTCCTTTCGAAATCCGTCAAATTTACGGGTCCCGTAAATCTAGTGTTAAGGTGAGATTTCCACATATTAACTCATATAACATTATAAAATGAATCCACTTTCAACGGAAAATTGGGGTGTTCTTATAGAAACTTCGTCCACTGTAAGTACTGAGGACCCCCGTCCACTTCCTTTCGAACTTCAATCGTCCAGCATCGCACGCAGAAACGAACACGCGACCGGCGACATCGCGTACCGCGTATCGGCTAATTACACTTAATTGATTCCCGCTTCGGGATTACGTGGAGCGGCCAGCGTGAATCATCATCTGGAAACTCTCCTTTACGTTCGCGCCGGCAACATGGCGGGACGGAAACGGCTCGTTATGCAACAGATTGTTCCACTCGTTCGGCGGCAAAAAGTGCCGCGCTCGTAAACCTTCGCTGAGGAGCCGGATATATCGCGTAACTGATTGCGCAACACTCATTATTTCCACGTCTTCGTCGATATGTTGAAGGAAACTTCGATCCTGAGCGGTTTAACCCTTTGCGCTCGCCAGATTTTGCTCTTAACATCTTAACCCATTCGAGACGACGATTTTTTTCCAACACGGTCCCCAGGAGCGATTTTTTTTTTCTTTATGTTGTTCATTTTTAATAAAAAAACATGTTTACTATGGAAATCACCCAATTCGTAAGTGAATTCACATAAATAAGATCATTGCACACCAGGTGTGCAGCTCGCTCCTCGGAAAATTTTTATTGCGAGGAACGGATTGAACACCATGTGTGCAATGTAAGGTAAAAGGAAAATACATCATTAAAAAATGTATGAACATTTATTTAAAAAATAGTTAGATAATATAAAATCGTTATTTTGTTTTCAATAATAAAGAACAGAATATAATGCAAAGAAAATGTTTAAGAAGTAGTAAAAAGTTAAAAAAAGATAAGTTGAATAATGAAAAAAATAACGAACGAAAAATAAATGTTTAGGAAAATGTCTACAGATAACAAAGTAATGTCACTCAGTAATAAAAAAGAAAATATAATTTGTAAATACACTTTTAGCAAATAGTACACTGATCGTAAAGTAATTATACAACAGTTGGTTGATGGTAGCGCTTGAAACATTCTCCCAAACATAATCCAGGATTACCGACACAAGCAGGACAATATATATTACGTTTATATTTTCCTTCTTTGTAGGACTGTCGGCAATTCATAGTATTTTACATGTAAGAAAGGCTTCAAATAATTTTTAGATTTTTGGTACGCAGTAAAACCAATGCCAAATTTTGTTTTCCTGTACCTTGCAGATTTCATTAGTTCAAGGAAAATCTTATTTCGACGACCAGTTTACTCAGAATAACTGATAATTGCACATTACTGTTATTGCACACACGGTGTGCAAGCCGTCTTATAGCCTCGGAAATCAATTGCACACACGGTGTGCAATCGGTCTCGAATTGGTTAAGGACCGCTGAGAAATCTGTAAGAAATACGGGTGGGGCCGCACGTTTTTGGGAAACTTGTACGTTAGAAAAAATCAGAATTTTGTAATTTATGAAGCAATTTTTGTGAAAGTTTCAAAAATTGTATAATTGGGAGTAC
Source organism: Cryptocheilus praepositus (assembly GCA_033815515.1). NCBI lineage: Eukaryota > Metazoa > Arthropoda > Insecta > Hymenoptera > Pompilidae > Cryptocheilus > Cryptocheilus praepositus. The sequence continues at coordinate 279,126 of JAWWQZ010000151.1, forward strand.
TTTAGGTATTATTTAAAAAAATTATGTTTTTTAACCCTTTGACTGCCGAATGCTTCCGGCCGAAGCGTTTACTGAGGACGAGATATTTTTCGCTGGTGTGAACTTTATTGATTGATTATGCAAGGCGCAACTAAGTTCTAATGATAATTCTTCGTTTACGCCAAATTCTACTGTAGTAGTATGAAATCGAAATGATTGAGAAACGCATATATGCATCCATAGTCGGCACCGACAGATTTCGGTGGACGCATATATGCGTCCATAGTAGTCAAAGGTTTAACCCTTTGCACTCGGACATGTTTCTTCACGAAGTAGCGAACAGCGCAAAATTTCGTTTAAAATTATATAGTTTTGAAAAAAATACTCTGCTCAATTCATGTTTTGCATACAACTTTGCTGATACATTTATGTTGAAACAAAATTGAAATTTTATAGCCTATTCTTTTCGAATGCATCATAATTCATTCACCAATGTGTATTGTGGGTTTATTCAAACACATATCGCAGTAATAACTTGTTTATGATCTTTCACGTGTCACTTTTTCTTCCGAGCAGATACAATGTTTATGCAATAACTTGCAGTTTATCATTCAGCCTATTGCAGGAATATATAGAAGATTGTTCTTGCAGTCGCTAGAATTCTCCTCTCAGTTTATTCACGAATTTCCTAAGTATTAAATAGCACACAGATTATTAATTCTATCTCATTGCCTTAACTTATAACTCCCCGGAAAAATCTTAAGGAAAGTATCTTCGTGTCCCCTCAGAGGGGACAGTCGAGTGCAAAGGGTTAATAATTATCGTAACTTTTTTAATTAGAAAATAAATTTGTATGAAATTTATAGAAATTGTAAAAGAGAATGCATTTTCGGTATTATTTAAAAAAATTGTTTAAAAAATTATTTAAAGAAATTATCATAAAATTTTACTTAAAAGTCAATTTTATCAGAGTTTTTAGTAGTTTTTTAAAGTATGATATTGCGTAAAGCACTTTTCTCTATGAAGAGGAACCATACAAAATTTACATATGTATCGTGATTCAGTTTGATTTTCAAAGTAACTTTTAAAGTGTTAAGAGTAGCAGCAGGTCGGATGAAATCTAAGATTTCGTAGTTACTTTTCCGTACAGAATTTAAAGCCAATATATGTGTATTAAAACGCACAGAATTTGTTGAAACTGATTTATTGTGTTTACTACTACTTGTAATGCGTAAAAATACAAATTTTTAAACTCTGTAATGTTCTAAACTATGATATTTCGCTAAACAATCACCGATATGAAGGCTTTCGTATACAAGTATTACAGTACGTGTGTGTTTGTCGTCTTTTTCCAGCAGTTTTCCTGTCGGGACATACTACACAGTCTTTCTTGCCTCCTGAACGAATTACGTGAAATTGATTATTTAATCTAATGTCTACGAATGACGCTAAAAATTGCGGTGAAGATAATGTTCGGTGCCGAAAAGTTCCTAACTGATCGACTAAACATTTCACAACATTTAAGTGTGTCAGTGGCTTTTCGTTGTTCTGTTGTTTTGTTATTTTATATAGTATGTATGAGTTTATAATGCACGTCTCCATGCCCCAAAAAATAATTGCATTTCCGGAGGTTCCCGCTCCGGGGATATCGACTTCTACGACGATTTAAAAATATCCCCGCTACGGGGACACCGATCGCAGAGGGTTCAAGACTGTTGGAACACATATCTCCCAGTCAAGTTTAATTATAGATTTTAATTAGCAATTTACTAAAATTTCTTGCACGTTGCTTCATTGTGAATGGGCGTCTATTGTTACATTCCTTAAAATGTAGTACCATAATTTCTTCCTGTCCCTTCCTCCATAGAAGTGGGACACCATCGTCTAATTATGTTTCTTAATTATTAAATCATGCGTTATATTCTGGAGCATACATAGTTACAATTGTACTCAAAACAACTAATTGATATAAAAAATCATTATATATGCAGTCTTTGTAAGACTAACTAAAGTGGTTAATGAATACATTAAATAGACACAAATGGTAACAATGCTATAAAAAAATTCTATAAAAAATAATTTCTAATGAAAGTTATCACGTTAGCTATATACTTTGAAATTATATATTACTAATAGAAATTTCAATATATATATATTATATTATTTTCACATTACGACGCTTCATAAAAATACTAAAGTACGTTACATACTTTTAATTTCATGTTTAGATTATATAATTTATCGTTAAACTTTTATTTTGCATAAGCAACAAAAAATACCTTATCCCGTCATTTAAATTGAATTTCATGTCTTTCCACTGACTGCAATACAGGATCATTACCAAATATAATTTTACCATCAAAATAACATATATTATACTTCGAAATATTATATCACTAATAGAAGTTTCAATATATATATATTATATAATTTTCGCGTTACAACGCTCTAAAAAAATACTAAAGTACGTTACATACTTTTTCACATTTAAATAATTTAAATAATTTATCGTTAAATTTACGTTTTGCATAAGCAAAAAAAAATACTTTATCCAATCATTGAAATTGAATTTCATGCCTTTTCACTGACCGCACCCTATACAGAATCATTACCAAATATAATTTAACCGTTAAAACAACATTTCACCCGGATTCTATAAAACATAATTTTGACATAAATTCAATTAAAGTTAATGGGAAACGTTATCACGTTAGCTATATACTTCGAAATATTATATTACTAATAGAAATTTCTATATATATATTATATCATTTTCACGTTACGACTCTTCAAAAAAATACTAAAGTACGTTGCATACTTTTAATTTCACATTTAAATGATGAAATTTACCATTAAACTTATGTTTTGCATAAGCAACAAACAATACTTTGTCCCGTCATTTAAATTGAATTTCATATCTTTTCACCGACTGCAATACAAGATTCTTACCAAACATAATTCCACAATTAAAATAAGATTTCACCCCTTAAACAATGCAATTTATCGTTAAACTTACGTATTGCAGAAACAACAAAAAATACTTTATCACGTCATTTAAATTGAATTTCATATCTTTCCACCGACTGCAATACAGGATCATTATCAAACATAATTTCATCATTAAGATAACATTTTTATCTTTTTCCCCTTTTTAAACTATTTCACATCAGTCTGCTCTACTTCGGAAAAATTGGCGGTAGTAAGCAAACAGTCTGAAGTTTAATGCTTGATTGTCTAAATATTAAGTCGTCGAGCGATGCGTACGCTATTCGTTCACCTTAACTATTCACTGATTCGTATAATGTCAGAAATGACCTCCCGCCGTTGGCAGAACGTCGCTTCCTGTTGACGAAAAAAGTCACGCGAACGGGCGGTATACTTATCTTTTGGCGGGGAACGTCGATAGTAAGGTGTCATTAGAGGTGCTCACCTGTACAAACCCGCTTCTACCGGATTCTATGTCCACAATGCGTTTATGTTTTTCTAATAGTTCGCCGCGTGTCTGTAATTTCCCGACGCGTAATCAAATAGATCTAAACTGATTTAATCGGACCGAAAAAATGTACGAAGTTCTATGTCCAAGGTGTGATTATGTTTTTCTAATAGTTATGGGACGTATCGACAATTTCCAAATTAACTAATTGGTATAAAGTATATTAATCGTAAAAGTAATATTCGTAATTATTGTTTTTTATAATTACGTAATTTGTAGTGAGTTTCATGTCCACGGTGTCATTATGTTTTTCTAATAGTTATGGGACGTATTGACAATTTTTGACCACACAAACTAATTGACATAAAGTAAATTAACGTAAAAGTGAAATTTGTAGATATTGTTTTTAATAATTACGTAATTTACACCGGGTTTCATATCCACGGTGTAATTACGTTTCTTAATTGTTATGGGCCGGATTGGCAATTTTCCTCCGAATTAACAAATTGACATTAAGTAAATTAATCATAAAAATGAAATTCGTAGATATTGTTTTTTATCATTACGCCATTTAAAGTAATTGAACCGTGAAAGTGAAATTAATGGCCACCGTTTTTATAATTATGTAATTTCTACCGGATTTGGTGTCAATAATAGGGGTTGTATTTTTCTAATAATTGTTCGACTTTTTATAATTACGTAATTTGTAATGAGTTTCGTGTCCACGGTGTGATTATGTTTTTCTAATAGTTATGGGACGTATCGGCAATTTTCGATCGAATTAACTAATTGGCATAAAGTAAATTAATCGTAAAAATAAAATTCGTAGATATTGTTTTTTATAATTACGTCATTTATAGTGAGTTTTATGTCCGTGATGTGATTATGTTATTCTAATAGTTATGGGACGGATTGGCAATTTTCCACCGAATCAACTAATCGGCATAAAGTAAATTAACCATAAAAGTGAAATTGGTAGACATTTTTTTTTATAATTACGTAATTTGTAGTGAGTTTCGTGTCCACGATGCAATTATGTTTTTCCAATAGTTATGGGACGTACCGGTAATTTTCAACCGAATAAACTAATTGGTATAAAGTAGATTAATCATAAAAGTGAAATTCGTGAATATTGTGTTTTTTTTTAAATACGCCATTTGCACCGGATCCGGTGTCAATAATGGGTTTATGCTTTTCTAATAATTGTCCGATTTTTTATAATTACATAATTTGCACCGAGTTTCATGTCCATAATGTGCTTATGTTTTTCTAATATTTGACCGACGTATCTGTAATTTCCCGGCGCACAATCAAATAGATCTAAACTGATTTAATCGGACGTACAAAATGTAGGGATTTGCGTGTCCAAGGTGTGATTATGTTTTTCTAACAGTTATGGGACGTATTTGCAATTTTCGACCAAACAAACTAATTGACATAAAGTAAATTAACGCAAAAATGAAATTTGTAGATATTGTTTTTTTTATAATTACGTAATTTAAAGTAATCCAACCGTGAAAGCGAAATTAATAGCCGCCGTTCTTTATAATTACATAATTTAGACCGGATTCGGTGTCAATAATGCGTTTATATTTTTCTAATAATTGTCCGATTTTTTATAATTGCACTATGTTTCATGTATACGGCGTGATTATGTTTTTCTAATAGCTATGGGGCATATCTATAATTTTCAATCGAGTAAAACCAATTGGCCGAAACTAATTGAAAGTAAAATTAAGTGAAACTAAAATTAATAGTCATCGTTTTTTATAATTACGGAATTTGCACCGAGTACGTATCTGTAACTTTTAATTGAGTAAACCAATTGGCCGAAACTAATTCAAACGTAATAATGAAATTAGTGGGCATTTTTTATTTCATGTCCACGGTGTATTTATGTTTTTCTAAATGTTATGGGACATATCTGTAATTTTCAATCAAGGAAACTAATTGGCATAAAGTAAATTAATCGTAAAAGTGAAATTCGTAGATATTGTTTTTTATAATTACGTCATTTGTATCGAGTCATGTCCACGGTGTAATTATGTTTTTTTAATAGTTATGGCACGTATCGGCAATTTTTCACCGAGTAAAGCAATTTATCAAAACTAATTCAATCGTAAAAGTGAAGTTAATGGCAATCATTTTTCATAAATACGTAATTTATACCGGATTGTATGTCAACAATGTTGTCTTACAAATAGTCCGTTTCTACTGATTTTGATGTACATAACATACCTACGTTTCCTAACAATGTGATGCCACACTTGCAATTTTCCGAAAAATAATAAACAATGCTTACGCATAGTTTGTTTCGTCGGATTTCGTTCTCGACAATATGATAATATTTTTCTAATAATTCTCGAAGGTATTAAGGTTACCGAAAAGTTCTGCCGGTTTGCAAAGTCAAAGAAAATAATACATATTTCATATTTTTAGTAATATTTATTCTACAATATAATTTCCGTCGTTACTTATAATCTTTAGCTAGTATGACAGTAAATTATAAGTACTGTTTTTGAAAAATGTCTTGCCTTTAGAGGCGAAGAAATTACATTATCGGATAGAACATTCTGGTATACATAATGCTTACATTTTTCTGCGAAAAAATCAAATTCGTCCAACCTCGCATAAATTATTATTCGTATAAATCAAATGGGTAGACACAGTACCTTGCAAATAGTCCGTTTCTATCAATTTCACGATTTACAATGCACCTACATTTTTTTTACAATTCGATACACCCAATTTTATGCCATTATTCGTATGAATTAAGCGAATGTCCAGGAATAGTTAATTTCTATCGATTTCTTGTCCGCCATATGCTCACATTTTTCTAATAATCTGTAATTGCATATACATGCAATTTACTGTAAAAAATTAATTTCGTCCAACCTCACTTATTCATATAAAACAAATAGATAGACATAGCTCTTTGCAAATAGTCCGTTCCTATAAATGTTGGGATCTAGAATGTAGTTACATTTTTTTACAATTTTTCATCCATGTAATTTTGCGAAAAATAATAAAATTCGTATAATCCGACTTATTCGCATAAATTAAACGAATAGATTTTTCGTGTGCCACATGTTCAAATTTTTCTAATAATCACCGCTTGTATATGCAATTTACCCGACAAAAAATTAATTTCGCCTACATCTACCTACATTTTTTTACAATTCGAGGCACCCCTGTAATTCTACGAAAAATAATAAAATTCGCCTAGACCTGCTTATTCGTATGAATTAAGAAATGATAGCCATAATATCCAGGAATATTTAATTTCTATCGAATTTTTCGTCTGCCACGTGTTCACATTTTTCTAATAATCGCCGCATGTACATGCAATTTACCCGAAAAAAAATTAATTTCTTCTACATCTATCCACATTCTTTTACAATTTGAGGCACCCCTGTAATTTTACGAAATATAATAAAATTCGCCTAGACCTGCTTATTTAAGTTCTAGAATAGTTAATTTCTATCGATTTTTCTTCTGCCATATGCTTATATTTTTATAATAATCGCCGCATGTACATGCAATTTACCAGAAAAAAAAATTAATTTCGTCCAATCTCACTTATTCATATAAACCAAACAAATAACCTCAGTATCTCACAAACAGCCATACATTTTTTCCCCAACAAAATTGAACCACCTTCACTTATGCGTGTAAACCAAACTAATGATCCGAACGCCTTCTAAATATTTCATTCCTACCGAGTTTGTTCTGTTCAATCTCCCGAAAACGTAACAAATTAATTACCGTCACCCAGAACAATCCAGCTATTTTGCAATTCCGCCAAGAAATTGCAAGCGTTCGCCGATTTTTCGAGCGACTGCGGTTCGACCCTCACAAAAACCGAACGCTCGAAGTACGTGGCCGCCTTTTTTCTCCTTCAACATAACTGTGGGCCACACTACGCGAAAACATTTAACGTTCCAACGGTTAAACTACTGGAATGCGGGTTGCTTAACCATTTCGAGACTGTTGGGACACATATGTCCCAGTCAAGTTTAATCGTAGATTCTAATTATCAATCTACTCAAATTTCTTGCACATTCATTGTGAATGGGCCTCTATTGTTGCATTCCTTAAAATCGCGCACCATGCAAAATATAATTAATAAAAAGAAATATCATTAAAATAAGAATATAAAAATAACATAAATATAAAATACAAAATAAATATAAATATAAAATATAAAAATAGTAAAAAAATATAAAATATAATACAAAAAAATATGTTCCTGTCAAAAAGTTGGTTAAGTGTAAAATATTGGCGCGGTGGCGTAATTTGTAGGTAGTTTTGAAAAGTGGTTACGGTATATAGATAAAATATGCCGGTAAGTTTTTTGCTTTGTATTTTATTAGCACGATTTTGAATATTTTTATGTCTCCAATCCAACTTTCAATTTTGACGTTTCTGATACTAGACAGTTTCGAAACAAACTTTTTCAATTTCGACATTTTTGATACTCGATTTTCTCCGAACCGACGTCTTCAATTTTTACATTTTTATACCAGATATTTTCCAAACCGACTTTTGAATCTGGACATTTTTGATACTCGACGATTTTCAACCCGACTTCTTCAAATTTGACATTTTTATATCCGGCATTTTCCAAACCGACTTTTTCAATCTCAACATTTTTAATATTCGACATTTTTCAGTCCGACTTCTTCAATTTTAACATTTTTGATGCTCGAAATTTTTCAATTTTAACATTCTTGATACCCGACATTCTTCAAACCGACTTTTCCAATTTCAACATTTTTGATATTCGACATTTTTCAATCCGACTTCTTCAAATTTGACATTTTTATATCCGGCATTTTCCAAGCCGACTTTTTCAATCTCAACATTTTTAATATTCGACATGTTTAAATCCGACTTCTTCAAATTTAACATTTTTGATACTCGAAATTTTTCAATTTTAACATTCTTGATACCTGATATTCTTCAAACCGAGTTTTCCAATTTCAACATTTTTGATATTCGACATTTTTCAATCCGACTTCTTCAATTTTGACATTTTTATATCCGGCATTTTCCAAACCGACTTTTTCAATCTCAACATTTTTAATATTCGACATGTTTCAATCCGATTTCTTCAATTTTAACATTTTTGATACTCGACATTTTTCAATTTTAACATTCTTGATACCCGACATTCTTCAAACCGACTTTTCCAATTTCAACATTTTTGACATTCGACATTTTTCAATCCGACTTCTTCAATTTTTACATTTTTGATACCCGACCCAAACGACTTAGGTCTCTATATAAAAAATGCGGTGGGACATATTACAACATTATATGTTGTAATATATTAACAAAGTTGTATTAAATTGAGTAAAAATTGTGTTAGTAACAATAGTAAATTACATTATTTAAAAAAAAGTATGTAAAACAATAAATGCATAAAAATAGAGAAAAGTTTCAAGCGTGTAAAAAAAGCAAATGGTAAAAATATTATTAGTATTATAGTAAGAATAAAATAAGTAGTATTAAATTGAGTAAAAAAATTTTTAAGGTTCGTAACAACTACGGTTCTTATAGCTTCCAAACTTTGTTTTTATATTACTCGTTTTCCTATTAAATATAATACACTATAATACATATGTATCAATTGAGAATAAATTTTGTCATAATCTTTATAACACTAATGAAACATATATGTCCCAGACTTGAACGTTGCACTGATGTCAAAAAATAATTTTTTTTCTTTTACCGTATTATAACGAATAAATTCTTCTATATATATATATATAATAAATTCTTATATATATGTCCCAGACTTTAACTTTGCACTGATGTCAAACAAAATCTTTTTTTTTCTTTTACCCTATTATAACGAATAAATTCTTCAAATGGCGTATTAAAAATGTAACCTGCCTCTTTTATTTTTGTAAAAAAATCCGTCTTGGAATGATTAAATGCCATTTTCATATCCACCGTTTATAAAACAGACGCGAACGCAAGTTTTCTGGATAATCAGATGGCCGCGCATTTTGTTTCGCGCGAAATCGCCTGGATAACATCAGCGTCATCGTCATCGTCATCCTGCATGGCGCGTTGATCTACTTTTCCTTCGAAATGACGCAACCGCGTGACGCGCGGTTCGATCGAAATTTTCCCCGCGTCACGTTGTTGACAAACGCAAAAACTGCGCGGGCCGATTGGCGATGCATTATTACGCGAAATTGACGAAATCGAATAAAATTGGGATCTAGTTATGAAAAGAAAATTATAAAATATTGAGCCGACGCCGGAAGGAAACACAGGAAGTCAGGAGCTTTTTTTTCGGTTGGGACAGTGGGAATTTCTATAACGTGACAGTATATATTAAAATTTACACCATAAAATAAAACTGAAATTTTACAAAATTAAAATTTAATATTATTAATTATATAATATTATCGATATAGTATTATCGATTCTAAAATTGAACTTGTCAATATAACATTATCAATTCTAAAATTGAAATTATCAACATAATATTATCATTTATAAAATTGAAGTTGTCAATATAACATTATCAATTCTAAAATTGAAATTATCAATATGATAACTGATAAAAATTCAGTGTCGCTGCGAATTTAAGATACAAGTGACTAATTATTTCTAGAATTTGCGCCTTATATTACAGAGTTTTCTGAAGGAAGAGTTTGACGGCAAAAATAGGGGCGTAGATAAAGGTGAATCTTTTGATTTCCGGGAAAATCGAAAGGAAACTCACGAAATCAGGAGTTTGTTTTTGGATGAGATGATATTGAGAAGAACAGAATTCGAAGGGATTTTATTAATGGTTAGGACCTTGCGGGTTCCTATGTCGTGATAGCGTGTATTAAAATTGAAGGCATAAAATAAAATTGAGATATATTTATAAAAAAAAAACATAAAATATGCTACCGATTAACAACAACTTAGTGCTGGTGCGAATTTAAAATATAAGTGCGAATTTAAAATACAAGAAACCAATGGTTCCTAGAATTTGCGCCTTATATTACGGGGTTTTCAAGACAAAAGTATAGGTAAGGATTCAGTGTTGGTGCGAATGTAAAATACAAGAAACCGACGATTCCTAGAATTTGCGCCTTATATTACGGGGTTTTCAAAGACAAAAGTATAGGTAAGGATGAGTCTTTTGGTTTCCGGGAAAATCGGAAGGAAACCGAAGAAGTCAGCAGTTTGTCGTTTAACTGTGACGAATTCGGTCGTGTTGATGGAGTGGAACTTTCGTTATCGTAAAAGAAAGAAGGACGTAGCAAATGCAATGTATACAATTTTGCAATTTTCATTTTTTGTGTGTTGGATGAAAAATGACATAGCCTACTCTTAATTAAAATGTTAAATCAAATTTTATTGTGTGACGATACCAATCGGCATACGCCCTAATAAACATCCCAAGAGGATTTTATGGTGACGGGCCATAAAAAAAAATTGAGGTAAAAACCAAAGTCACCCGACCGTGATCAAATTTTGCAAACGTGGTTAAAATGGAAAATTAAGATATAACTCCGTCTTTGTACTGCACGTATACATATATTTATAAAAATTATATATTTTTAAAAAATATATATAAAGTATACATATATTATGTAGGATCTCAAATACAGATATATCCACAAATACAAATATTATATTGATGTATCATAGGTGACAAGTTTGTTGAATTGTGTTATTTGTATTTATTTTATTAATTATATAGTATATGTTTATATAGTATATATTATTATAGTATTTATTTATTTTATAGTTATTATACTCTTTAGTTTCAAGTGTTTAAATCCAATAATTATATATTTTATATCTATTCTTTAAAATATTTAAAATATTATATATATATGTGCCCATAATTATGAAAGTGGTCTAAGTCAAAATTAAAAAAAAATGAGTTTATCAGTTATTTCATACCACATTATTTTTAACTAAATTTATTCAATGTAATTTTTACGAAATTGTCAAAAATGAACCATTAGATAGTGGTTGTAATTTCAACATTATATGGAATTCATTTAGTTTTAATTATGAAAGTGGTCTAAGTCAAAAATTTAAATAAATTATATAAACAACTTGAAAATGGCACGTGGCCTTCTTTGACGCGTTTCTGAACTACATAATAAAATAAATGACAATCAAATTTTAATAATAACGACAACTTCATTCCAGTTTATAATCAATAACAAGAAGAGTAAAAAATACCGCGGGTGAATCTGTCTCTTGGCTACAAATTCAATGGATGAGATTCTTGAAAAATGAACCTTATAAAATGTTCTATAAAACATCTTTAGATGATTCTAAATTTCACGTTTTGGATCTTTCACCTAAAAAAGGAAGACCAAAAATATACGGAAATATTAAATTACTTCCATTATACACCACCATTAGACCAGTATCGGAAGAAAAACATAAAGATATTATGAGTTTACTACCGTACATCCCTCCAGTTTTTCAGGAACATTTTAAGAATCTTAAATACTCGAAATAATGATAAAAATGGATTACTGTTCAAAAATAATTAATAAATGTAATAAATGTTCACGAATTATTTCAATCAAATTATTGTTTCAAATAAAACTCAAAGTTCTTTATTGCTTTAAGTCATTTATAGGACATTCAGTTAATTTTGAAAATGGTCTAAGTCAATTCAATCTTTAAAAATAATATTATCGTATAAAATTCACACAAAATTTCATATTCATAGTAAATTTCCATTAATTAAGACTAATAAAATTATAAATTAAAATGTCGCATAATGTAAAAATATTTTTTAATTTATTCAAATGCAATTCATTAAATATCTCGAAACAAGAAATATATGACTTAGACCACTTTCATAATTATGGCCACATATATATATATATATATATGTATATATATATATATATGTAGGAATTTATTACGTGAAACTGGAGAGTATAATATTTATAAACAATAACAGCACAATCAAGTCACTTGCGTCTTATTTCCTAATCTGTCAACGTTTCGTCCTTTCGCCTTTTCGTCTTTATGTCTTCTCGTCTTCACGTCTTACTGTCAACTGTCTCCTTAGCAACCGAATAACACAATTCAATAAACTCGTCACCTATGATACATCAGTATAATAAATGAAGATCATAGGTGACCTTTCCTCGCCAACTAGAGGACCCTGTATCTGAGATCCCACATATATATACATATATTTTAACCCTTAGCGCTCCGTAGGCTCGGCTGCGGAGCCGAATGTTTTTAATGTGATTGCGCTTAAAATGCTGCGGTATCGTCGGCATTGGCAATTGATAACTGTAGTTAAAACGTGATCAGTCTCTGCACTGTTCCGATTAAACCATTTTTTGACCTTTTTTATAGTTAGCAACATGGAGAAAAATAATTATTATGATGAGAATTTAGAGTTGAGTGGTGGTGAAGACGTGTTTGATTTTCAAGTATTAAAAGGTATTGCGAAAGACAATGTTGATTATAATTCTGACACTTCAAATAGTGGTTCCGAAATTATACTACATAAAAGAGGGGCTGTGTTGCGTCTTCTACAAGGAAACAAAAGGATGGCAGACGTCAAACAAGTGATTACTGTGACACTTGCCCAAGTAAACCCAGGATCCACATGGGAGATTATTTTCAAAGATATCACACCGTGGTGAATTGCAAAATTTAAAATTTATCTTTCATTTGCAAGAAGAAACTGCATATGTATAAAATAAGTATAATTAAAAACATTCACAAGTACGTGTAATTCTTCTCACTTAAAATAAAACTCCGTTCCACTCGTTCCGCTACGAAAATGTGCCGGAGCGCTAAGGGTTAAAAAATAAAACTTTTTAAGTCTACGCGGTGAATGATATATATACATTTACATTGTATATATAATGTGTATCGTATATATTTTTTAAAATATATACATAAAATATATATCGTATATACGCGTATACGCGTCTTGGACGAAAAAGGTCAAAATCTGTCGACTGAATTGGCCGGCAATGCGAAATAGAAGTTCGGCCCAACACGCGTTGCCAAGCAGCAGCGAATTAATTGAGGCGAAAGAACGTGAAGACGAGTAAAACGTGGAGAGCAAGCGTCGGCGGAGTGAATAAAGGGAGACGCGGGGAGGAAAGCAAAAAGACCTTAAGGATCTATTTAGTTCCACGAAGCGCAAATCTGTTGGCGGCTGAGTTTATGAACGCGCGCTCGTTAAGACAATCGCGAAAGCCGACTTCTCCGGCGGGAAAGTGCTTCGAGAGGAACTCGACTTAAACCTTCGCGTTAACACTGAACCTACCGAAACTTTTTGTTATTGATTCGTAGCACATTCGATCAAAAGCACCGGTGATTAAAAAAGAAAACGGTTTTATGATTGAACGTAGAGGATGGTTAATTTATTATTGAATGTATATGAAATGAAGAACTTTCATAATATTTCGACCGAAATTTATTTTTATATAATTATAACTATAAACCGAAAAAACCAAAATTTCTTTTTCCTCATATAACATATTTCTCAAAGATTAGTTTCCAATGTATCTAATTAGTAAGCCAGACTTAACTTTACGCAAATGTAAATTTATTTATGAAAAAAAATAAAATTAAAGTTTTATTTATATAGATATAATAGTAGATAATGGTTAATTGATTACTGAATGTATCTAATATCGAGAACTTTCATAATATTGCGACCGAAATTTATTTTTATATAATTATAATTATAAACTTAAAAATCCAACCCTTCTTTTTTCTCATACAACATATTTCTGAAAGATTAGTTTTTAGTGTGTCTAATTAATAAACCAAACTTAATATTATGCACATGTGAAACAGTTTATGAAAAAACATGAAATTAAAGATTTATTTACATAGATATAATAGTAGATAATTCAATTTTCCCATTCCCAAAACTCCTATACCTCTTGGCCTCTACAAATACTTCTTAGAAAATATAAAAAAAATAAAATTGAAATAAATACTCAAGTACCCATAGTGGCAGCTTTACTATTAAACTGTTAACATACGTTATGGCATATCTCAATATCTAAAAGTCCTACACCCCTTGGCCTCTCCAAATATTTGTTCGAAAAAAAAAAACTAGAAGTAAATACTGAAGAAAATATTGTATGGATATTTTAAGAAAAATCATAAAGTTGGATAGCGTTATGATAAAGTTTAAATACGTGCACGTTGTACAAAAGTTTGAAACGGTCAATTTGACCGTTTAGTGTTAAGATCTGAGTAAGAAGTCTCAATGCGACATTCTCGACGCACGCAGCGGCGAGCAATTATTAATTATTTTGCGGGTGCGTGACACGAGTTCACGCAAAAGAGAATCAAGTCTGGCTTGGGTCTGTATGAATGCGCACTTCAGAGAGTACGGTGCATGCGTACGCATTTCATGAATCTCGTGTATGGTGTAATTGATTAGGCTATGCGTTTGGCAGAGGGGTGCGACTACTTTTTCGTATGGAATTCTTTGTCAAGAATAACACAAATATTTTTTCGTATGGAATTTTTTGTCAAGAATAGCATGAACATTTTTTCGTATGGAATTGTTTGTCAAAAATAGCACAAATATATTTTCGTATGGAACTGTTTGTGAAGAATAGCATAAACATTTTTTTGTATGGAATTGTTTGCCAAGAATAGCACAAATATTTTTTAATATGGAACTGTTTGTCAAGAATAGCACAATATTTGTTTATATGAAATTGTTTGGTAGGAAGAGAATTTTGGAAGGCAGGATAGGAGTTCATTTTAAGTCGGAGTTAGATGTAGTGGAAATACGTTCTTTGAAAAATGCGTATCTAACGGATTTTGTTGCAAATACTTTTTCATGTGGAATTATTTGAGAGGGACAGCAGAATTATTTTGGGCTCGTGATACGAGTTTATTTTTTGTTAGGGTTAAATTTAGCGCAAATTCATTTATTGGCAAAGATATTAAAGCAATGCGTAATAAACATAAAGTGCGCGTAATAGGGGTTTATTTTATGTCGGGGTTAAATCTAGTGCAAATTCGTTTACTGATGAAGTCATAAAAACGTAATAAATATACAGTACACATAATAAACAACAGTACATAATAAATATACCATGGCAAATTATGCAATATATCCGGCGAAGTTATGCGAATATTTTTTCATATGGAATTGTTTGTCAAGAATAGCACGAATATTTTGGGACGTGTGATACGAGTTTATTTTAAATCGAAGTTAAATCTACTGCCAATTCGTTTATTGGCAAAGATATAAAAACAATGTGTGATAAACATAATTTAGTCAATTGTGCAATATATTTGACAAAGGCATGCTAGCATTTTTTCATATGCAATTGTTTGTAATGAATAGCACAATTATTTTGGGGCGCGTGATACGAGTTCATTTTAATTCGGAGTTAAATCTAGTGTACATTCGTTCTTCAAAAAATACATATCTACAACATTCCGTTCATTGGCAAAATCGTAATAAACATTTCGTTACCAATTATGCAATATATCTGAAGAAATTCTGCGTGTACCACAATTCATGTAGAATTGTTTGTCAAGAAAACAACAAATATTTTGGGGCCCGTGATACAAGTTTATTTTATGTAGGGGTTAAATCTATTATTATGTTTTTCTTTAATCACACACATCTACCGAGTTTCATTTAGCGACGAATATCTAAATATAGAATAAACATACCATGGCCAATTATGCAATATATTTGCTGAAATTCTGCGAGTGCCTTTTCATTTAAAATTGTTTGTCAAGATCAAAACAATTATTTTGGGACGATACGAATTTATTTTAAGTTCAAATACGAATTTCTCGCCACTGAAAAAGTAATCAATTATTCGAATGTGTGAAGTGATTTCGCGGAAAAAGAAAGTCAAGTCTGGGTTGGGTCTCTAAATAAATGATATACAATGAAAATGCTGTGCTTGATTATGCAATTTACTGGACGATGATTTACGAGTACTTTGCGCCACGAAATTTTTTGTTACTGAAACAGTAGTGAATTACTTTACACGTGACGTCTTTTAATACGATAACAATTAAGGTCGGAATTTAATCTACGGGATAATAAATATTGCACAGCCAATTATGCAATAATACTGACGGATATTTACAAGTCATTTTTCATGTGGAACTTTTTGTCCGTGAAAAAGTAGAACAAATAATTTTGCAGGTGTGCGACACGTGTCGATACGATAAAAGTTAAGCCTGGGATGACGTTTATTGCAAATTCGTTGTTCAGAAAATGCGGTGCACAAATACGTGATTGTTGAATCTCGTGTATTTGTAATAATGTGGGTACGGTATTTAATGAAAATTCGGCAGTTAATTATGCAATATATTTAGGTGACGGTAAAGAGCACTTTTTCACAAGGAATTTTTCGTCATTGAAGAAGTTAATATTTTATGGAAGCATGACGTGATTTAACACGACAAAATTTAAGACTTACATTTCGTCTATTGCAAATCTGTTTTCTTTATTTACATTTTTTTTTATTTTATTAAAATTAAAACAATTTATTTTAATTTTATTTTCATTTTAACTAAAATTTTATTTTAGTTAAATTTAGTGAAAATATGGATAAGGTAGAGAAACAAAATTCTGAAGTTACTCATGCAATATATCTGATACTATGTATGGAATCTTTTATCCCTAGAAAAAATCAATTTTTTGAATAACTACTTGCCGTCAGAAAAAATATTTTGACTCTTCCGACCGGAATCCCGGAAGGTCGATTGAAAAGGAAGTAGAAAAGACCTTCTCGTACCTGCGTGTCTTACAAATAGTCCGTTTCTATCGATTTTGAATCAGTAGTGCAGAAGTACTTGCAAAAGTACCTACATGTTTTGATCAATCAAATGTATACACACATATATTTTACGGCAAAAAAAAATAATAAAATTCGTCACACCCAGCTTATTATATTAGAATACCTAGAAATATTGTGTTTCTACCGATTTCGTCGTCGGTCATATGCTTACATTTTTCTCATAATTATCGGATGTATCTAAAAATGACCGACAAAAAAAATTAATTTTACCCAACCTCGCTCATTCGTATAAACCAAATGAATAGTTACAGTATCTTACATATAGTCAGTTTCTACCGATTTCGAGGTCCACAATGTATCTACATTTTTTGACAATTCGTGGCCACCCTGTAATTTTTCCAAAAGTGATAAAACAGCCATATGCTCACATTTTTCTAATATTTGCTATATATATATATATACACAATTTACCGCAAAAAAAAAATAAATTTTGTCCAACATCGCTTAGTCTTCCAAAAGTAATAAAATAGCCATATGCTTGTGTTTATTTCTCATAATTATCGCATATATATAATTCACTGCAAAAAAAAAGTTTCGTCCAACATCGCTTATCCGTAGAAATCGAATGAACAGCAACACATAATTTTTCCAAATACATATCATATATTATTAATATTATTATATATATAATATATACATAGATTACCGCAAAAGAAAAGTAAACTTCGTCCAACCTCGCTTATTCCTATAAACCAAATGAATAGCCATAATGTCTAGAAATATTCCGTTTCTATCGATTTTGTCGTCCGTCATATATTCACGTTTTTTTGTTAGCCGGATGTATATATATATATATGACAAAGAACTCCGTTTTTCAATATTTTCCGGTTACCATGGTAACAAAATGTTTTTTTATGTTATTTATCTCGATTTGAAGATAAACGGAGTTAGCCTTCAACTCATACATATATAATTTGTAATAATTTATATATATATAAATTACCACAAAAAAAGAATGTCCTCCAACCTCGCTTATTCCTATAAACCAAATGAATAGCCATAATGTCTAGAAATATTCCGTTTCTACGCACTTTGTCGTCCGTTATATGTTCACGTTTTTCTCATAATAGCCGGATGTATATACAATTGCCTAAATAATTGCTAAATTATATACATACATATATTTTTGTAGACATACAATATGAATATACACATCTTTGTATATACCTATATGCTCACATTTTTCCTAATAATTGCCGTATATATATATGTCTGTGTAATTTACCGCAAAAATAATACATTTTGTGCAACTCGCTTATTCCTATAAACCAAATGAATAGCCACAATATCTAAAAACATTGCGTTCCTACCGATTTCGCCGTCCACCATATATTCGTATTTTTCTAATAATTGGTAAATTACATATATATATATATATGTTATGCCATATGCTTACATTTTTCTCATAATTGCCGGATGTATATAAAATTTACCGACAAAAAGCATGAATTTCGCCCAAGTTCACTCGTTCGTATAAATCAAACAAACAATCCGTCGAAATAGGATCCCGGAAGGTCGAGTGAAAAGCAGGCGGCAAGGACCTCCTCGTACCTGCGTACCAACTCGTATACAACTCGTGTACAACTGGTATACAACTCGTTAATCCGCTATCACGCCACTCGCGTGAGTTCCCGCGGCGTGTCGGTCAGTAGTCGGTCACGCAACTCTAATAACAGCACGCCATTCAAAAGGCATTTACGCAGACCGCCCCGCACATTCGCAATTTTGTTGCGGACACCGGAATATGCGGACTGACAGTCTGCCTAATGGACGCTTTCGATTTTATGTATTTTTCCAGTACTCCTTCGCAAAGCCGACACTTTGTGTTTGAGGTGTGTGATTTTGTGCACTCGGTAATTCTTTGGTTATCAATCGTTTGAATGTTTGATGTTTGGGTCTCTGCGATTTTATGGTTTCTTGCGGTGCTTGCTCACAAATTTCAACTTTCATATTTTTGTATTCCGTAGTTTTATGCTTTTTTACATTCGTTATTATTAGTTGCAGTTTTATTTTAATTTTCTGCGATTTTATACTTTTTTGCGTTCCTTGTTCACAAATTTTAACTTTTATATTTTTCTATTCTGTAGTTTTATAAACGTTTTATTTTAGTTATAAGTTTTTGTTTTTCATGTTTTAACCTTTTTCGGTCCTACGTTTAATATTTTTGTAGTTTGTAGTTTTGTGCTTTTCTACATTTGTTATTTATTAGTTGTAAGTTTCATATTTTAATTCTCTACGATTTTATACTGTTTTGCGTTCCTTGCTCACTAATTACAACTTTTATATTTTTGTATTCTATAGTTTTATGTTTTTTCACATTCTTCGCTTAAGTGTTGTTAAGTTTTAGGTTAAATTTTACATTTTTGTTCTCTGCGATATCGTACCTATATTTTCAAATTGCTTTTACATAAGTTGTACATTTTATATGTCTGCTTTATGCGATATTTATTATCCACGATTTTACACTTTTCTTCACTTCCTAATTCACTCGCTATAACCTTTCTATTTTTGGTCTTCTACAATTTTATGCTTCTTCGAACTTAATCGTTCACGGGTTATATTCTTATACTTTCGTAATGCGCGATTTTATAATGTTTTGACTGGGTTTTTTACTTGCAATGTCTTTCATATTTTTGTTCCGCTTATGCTTCTGTCAGGCTATTTATATCTTTGATATTTTCTGCCTTTGTTGTACTGACGCAATATGACGAAAGTGACTTACCGATTTTCTGCACGTCACGCTTCTGAAACAGACAAAATAAATATCATGTACAACTGTCTGAGAATATATTAGATTCAGAAATTTTATTCAATTTTAAGTTTAGTAATTGGATTCAGAAGATTTAGAATATTATTATAACCAGAAATTGACACGACCATAACACTGATTAACTAAAAACAAAATTAACATGATGTACATCATATTTTCTACTCAAAACATGAATTTCCACCTTCATATTTTATCATGTAAAAAATGCGAATTATGAAAAAAAAATGTTCAGTCACACAACGTATTCTGTTGAAAAATTAATTGCAGTCATAAACTTACGCAATCATTCCAATAACTAAAATGACAAGCGTTAACGTAAATTAGCCAGAATGCAAGAAAATAACGGAATTTATATAACGAAAAAATATATCTACTATTACATCTATTTGTACAAAAATAGCTAGATTAATTTTTGTGTATAGTATCTACACCAGCGGAATTATAAAATAAACAATCAAAAGCTCATGACGTATTCCGCTGAAAAATTGACTATTGTGACAAACTTACACAGTCATACCACTGACGCACGTAGAAAAAAAAAAGTTAACATACCACAGACTAGATTTTCCGTGAATATCATGGATTTCGTACTTTGATCGTTGAATCATTTATTACCACGTAAAAATATATCGAATAACTTGCATGACTGTATAGAAATACAGAGAATAAACAGTAAAGCAGGCCATTCGAATAAGTGAATTGTATGGACACAAGTAGAGTTATAAATGAAATACTAAGGAACCTGCACCGTATTTCGCTAAAAAATGTATTATATGTAGTCGCGCACTTGTGCAATCGTTCGAATGAATAAAGACGAAGTGAACATAATTATTATATTTTTAACGCATAACCCTTTTTATGAAATACATAAATTTCGACTTGCAATCCCCAACATCATATATTACCGCATAAAAATGTATCGAATACTATATAAAAAAAATATTAAACTTATTCAGAATAGTTAGAGAAGTACACCATTCAATAATATAACAGAAATGGTTAACAACGGACTGAAAAATTGATTATATGTAGTCGCACACTTGTACAAATTAATTAAAAACCAAATGAACGTGAATACAACATTTTTAACGCATCATATATCCTCGAAAACCATGAATTTCGTTTTTTAACCATCGAAATCATGTATTACCGCATAATAATATTGTATATCGGATATGACATATAAAAATGTTAAGCATATTCAGCATAATCAGAGAAGTACATCATTCAATAATGTGCGTAGTATTCACAAATAAATTTATAAAAGAAATGCTTAACAACCAGCTGAACAATTGATTATATAGTAGTCACACACTTGTACAGTCCGCATTAGAATACATGGAATACTATATAAACATATTAAGCATATTCAAAATAGTTACAAAAATACCATTCAATAATGTGTGTAATATACGCAAGCAAATTTATAAAAAAAAATACTTAGAAACCCTCAACGTTTCCTGCTGAAAATTTATTATATTATATGAAGTCGCACACTTGTGCAATTGTCCCAATAGTTAAAAACGAAGTGAACCTAATAATCATATTTTTAACACATACATTTTCTATGAAAACCAACGAATTTCGACTTTCGATCATGAACATCATATAATACTGTATAAGAATACATGGAATACTATATAAAAATATTAAGCATATTCAGAATAGATAGGGAAGTACATCATTCAATAATGTGCGTTGTATGAACAAGTAAATTCATAAAAGAACTGCTCAACAACCAGTAACGTTTTCTGCTGAAAATTTATTATATTACGTGTAGTCACACACTTGTGCAATTGTCCCAACAGATAAAAACGAAGTGAACATAATTATCAACTTTTGACATATACATTTTCTATGAAAACCATAAATTTTGACTTTCGATCGTCAACATCACATATTATCCGCATGAGAATACATGGAATACTATATAAAAAAGATATTAAGCATATTTAGAATAGGTAGGGAAGTACGCCATTCAATAATATGCGTAGTATGCACAAATAAATTTATAAAAAAAATGCTTAACAACCAGCTAAAAAATTGATTATATGTAGTCGCACACTAGTGCAATAGTCACAATGGTTAAAAATAAAATTAACATAATTATCAAATTTTTAACACATCCATTTTCAATGAAAACCATGAATTTCGACTTTCGATCCTCAACATCATATAATACCGTATAAGATAACATGGAATACTATATCAAAATATTAAGAAATTGCAGAATAGATAGGAAAGTACATCATTCAATAATGTGAATAGTATACACAACTAAATTTACAAAAGAAATGTTCAACAACCAGTAACGTTTTCTGCTGAAAATTCATTAGTGTTCATTTTTAGTAAATTTTATTAATATATTAACACAAGTATCATATTTTTTCACTTTATAAAGTGAATACAATTATCATTTTTTTTCACTTTATAAAGTGAACACAATTATTATATTTTTGTCACTTTATAAAGTGAACACAATTATCATATTTTTAACACATCACATTTTCTACCAAAACCATGAATTTCGACTTTCGATCGTCAACATCATATAATACCGTATAAGAATACATGGAATACTATATCAAAATATTAAGCAATTGCAGAACAGATAGGAAAGTACATCATTCAATAATGTGCGTAGTATACACAACTAAATTTAAAAAAGAAATGCTCAACAACCAGTAACGTTTTCTGCTGAAAATTCATTAGCGTTCATTTTTAGTAAATTTTATTAATATATTAACACAAGTATCATATTTTTTTCACTTTATAAAGTGAACACAATTATCATATTTTTAACACATCACATTTTCTACGAAAACCATGAATTTCGACTTTCAACCATCGAAATCATACATATATTACCGCATGGAATTACCGCAATTATAATTCCAAATATCCAAAAAACAAAAATAATATATCCAATAAATAATTCAAAAGTAAATTTATAAAAGAAATGCTTAACAACCGACTGAAACATGGATTATATGTAGTCGCACACTTGTGCAATCGTCACAATGATTAAAAATAAAGTGAACACAATTATCATATTTTTAGCACATCACATTTTCTTCGAAAATCATGAATTTCGTCTTTCAACCATCGAAATCATATATTATAAGAATATATCGAATATTACATAAAAAAATATTAAGCATATTCAGCATAGTCAGTGAAGTCCGCCATTCAATAATGTGCGTTCTATGCACAAATAAATTTGTAAAAGAAATGCTTAACAACCAGCTGAAAAATTGATTATATAGTAGTCACACATTTGTACAGTCACCCAAATGATTAAAAATCAAATAAACTGGAATATTATGTATATTTTTACCGCATCGCATATCCTACAAAAACAAACGAATTTCGATTTTCGATCGCTAAAATCATATACTACCGCATAAGAATATTTCGAATGTCACACATAAAAATATTAAGCATATTCAGAATAGTTACGAAAGTACCCGGTTCAAAAATGTCCGTGATATACATACACAAGTTAATTTGTAAAATAAATACTCAACAACCGGTAACGTTTTCTGCTGAAAATTGATTAGTGTTTACTTTCGGTAAACTTTATTAATATATTAACAAAGTGAGAGTAATTATCATATTTTTAACACATCACATTTTCTACCAAAACCATGAATTTCGACTTTCGATCGTCAACATCATATATTACCGGATAAGAATACATGGCATACTATGCAAAAAAAAATATTAAGCATATTCAGCATAGCCAGGAAAGTACGTAATTTAATAATGTACGTAATATACACAAGTGAATTCATAAAAGAAATACTCAACAACCAGTAACGTTTTTTCCTGAAAATTGATTTAGTGTTGATTCTTAGTAAAATTCATTAATATATTAAGAAAGTGAACATAATTATCACATTTTTAACACATGACATTTTCTACCAAAACCATAAATTTCGACTTTCGATCTCCAACATTATATATTACCGTATAAGAATATATGGAATATTACATAAAAAAATATTAAACATATTCAGCATAGTCAGGAAAGTACGTCATTTAATAATGTACGTAATATACACAAGTGAATTCATAAAAGAAATACTCAACAACCAGTAACGTTTTTTCCTGAAAATTGATTTAGTGTTGATTCTTAGTAAAATTCATTAATATATTAAGAAAGTGAACATAATTATCATATTTTTAACACATCACATTTTCTACGAAAACCATGAATTTCGACTTTCGATCCTCAACATCATATATTACCGGATAAGAATATATGGAATATTACATAAAAAAATATTAAACATATTCAGCATAGTCAGGAAAGTACGTCATTTAATAATGTGCATAGTATACACAACTAAATTTAAAAAAGAAACGCTCAACAACCAGTAACGTTTTCTGCTGAAAATTCATTAGTGTTCATTTTTAGTAAATTTTATTAATATATTAACACAATTATCATATTTTTTCACCTTATAAAGTAAAGACAATTATCATACTTTTTCACTTTATAAAGTGAACACAATTATCATATTTTTAACACATCACATTTTCTACGAAAACCACGAACTTCGACTTTCGATCGCCAACATCATATATTACCGGATAAGAATATATGGCATACTACGCAAAAAAAAATATTAAGCATATCCAGCATAATCAGGGAAATACGTCATTCAGTACGCGTAACATTTCCAAGTAATTTCATAAAAGAACCCAGAAACCCGCGACGTCTTCCGCCGAAAAACGAAGTAATGACGCAAAGCAAATAATTAACACTTCCCAATAAACATGCCGCAAATTCCGCCCTTCGATCGACGTTCGCCCCAAAAAAAACGACACGCTGTTCCTTGACGTCAGTTTCGCCGGAGTTTATGGGAGCCCCTCATTCCGGAAGTGACTTTGCGAAGCTTGCGCCCGCTGATTCCCGGCAATCTTGATCCGCCCACGTCGACGCGAACGAAAACTTCCACGTGACGTCGAAGACAAAAGCTTCCGCCGCCATAAATTGTGCATAGACACGACAATGAGCGCATCACTCTTAATCCACCTGTTAATCGCGCGTTTATGCTGACGTGCGACTCACGACTTAATGCCGGGGACTTTTCTCCGTTTTGCGCAACTGCCGGGATTAAGAATGTCCGAGCACAGATTGTCGATCGATCATGGAATTGACGTGGAATCGTGTTCTTTAAACCATTCGGTGTCGAGCCTAAATTATATGACGTCATTACCGTTGACATTTGTATTTTGAGCGTTATTGTTTAACAAAGTTCTGTTATTTATTGGTAAGAGCACATGTATTATTATACGTAATCATTTAGAAGCATAAAATCAAAGACGAGAATACGTTTTAGTAGAAAAAGAAATCGAAAATCGTGCAGATGGATAAAATAATGAAAATGCAATAAAACGAGGCATAATTTTCTGTAAATTGGCAGAAGCTAGATATTCACTATTGTCGATTAGAGCGTCTTAGTAGATAACTGGATAATACAGTAGAGCGTATTTTAATTTAGCTTCGAGCTGAGTAACTGCAACGTCGCTGATCAGCAATCGTAATAGTTTTGTAGAATTTAGATCAGTGAACTATTAGTTTTAAAATAAAGATTTGAACAAATTTTGTGCAGTGATATCACATATTGTTGTACATATTTGGTATACTTTCAAAGTGAAAATACTCAGTGGTTATATAGCTTATAGTTATTCATTTTATCCCTTGTACAATTCAATTTAGTTATAATGGACGATGATATATGAACTGGCAGTGATTTTGATGCAGAAGAAGAATATTTTTGAAATAATAAATAAAGTATAATTTTTTTAAGGAATTTTATTTGTAGTATTTTTTCAAGTTTTTTACATTTGTTTATTTATGTTTGTGGCTACATATTAGGTATGCTTTCAAAGTGAAAATTCTCAGTGGTTGTGTAGCTTATAATTATTCATTTTATCCCTTGTACAATTCAATTTAGTTATAATGGACGACGATATATCAATTGGCAGTGATTTTGATTCAGAAGAAAAATATTTTCGAAATAATAAATAAGGTATAATTTTTGTAAGAAATTTTATTTGCAGTATTTTTTCAAGTTTTCTGCATTTGTATATTTATGTTTGCGGCCTCATATTAGATATATTTTCAAAGTGAAAATTCTCAGTGATTATATAGCTTATAGTTATTTATTTGAAGATAATTATGATGAAGATAATTAATTATAAGTGATTACGTTGCTATAAAATTTTGTTATAAATACATGATAAAGTTGATTTTTGCATAATTTAAATTTATAAAAAATCATTCTGTTTAAATAATAAATAAAGTATAATTCTTGTAAAAAATTTTATTTGTACTGTTTTTTCAAGTTTTTTACATTTGTATATTTATGTTTGTGGTCACAAGAAATTTGCTAATTCAAAAGCCTGTATATTGTAACATGTTTAAAGTAGGGTTAACGGATTAAATATGTGTCGACGGACAAATAGATGGGATGCAATATAAATTAACACTTCCAATTTTTTTCGCCTAAAGCTTTCAGCAGCTCGGACTTTTTTTTGGCGAATCTGGCCTTGTAGGGTGTTATTTATTTGAAGGTAAAATATGCATATAAAATTTGAAAGGCAAGATATTTTCAATGTTAATTTATTATTATTATGTGAAAATTTTGTGAGGAAAGTTAATTTGTGATGATGTGTAAATTAAAAGGATAATTGAGATGTTTTGGCAGTTGTATATATCTATTGAAAGAAATGTAATGATACAGTAAATCTATGTTGGTAACGTAAAGTTTTTTGGATATTTTGTTCAATATATAGTCTTAAAAATGGTAGAAAACTAAAAAATGGCTTCACGCTTCTTTCAAAGTTTACATTATATAAGAGTAATATTATATTGTTGTTGTCTTATTACTTTGCGATTTTTTGTACGTATCGAAAAAAAGTAGGTGTACGTCGGTATGTGCTGAATGCAAGAAGATGAATGAAGAATAATTACTGAACAAAACGAAGTTTAATCCTTTGCATCCGGATTTTTCTTGTCTAAAGCTTTCAGCAGCTCGGACTGTTTTTTGTGTGTTTGGTCTTGTAGGGTGTTATTTATTTGAAGGTAAAATTATATGAAGATTTTGTAAATTAAAATTTTAATTATGAATTATCGTCATTTTCAAGTGTACGATATAGTTTATAGCAATTAGCAGGATGTAGGCATAGTTCCCATATTCAATATAACACCAATAAATGCTTTCATTTCCTCTAGTGTTACATCTTTCCTATTTTTCCAGGTAGAGCGGTCAGTAATAGTTTGTGTACTAATAGTATATACAAACACAAAATTAAGTCATTACATACTATATATAATAATTATTTATTCCATTTCTCAGATGGAAGGTCTAATTTCAACTAGTTTTTCATTAGAACTTTTACGTTCAAGAGAAAAACAAACAATGAATCCCTAAAAACAATAATTTTAATTTAACAATTTACTACTGCGCGTACAAAATGAATTAGTACGTTTTAATAAACTCTAAAATTCTGTGTACCAATCTGTACACTGCATTCTTTAAATTGAAGATTCATTTTCAACTAGTTCCTCAAGACTGTATTTATGGCTTAAAAAAACGTTTTATTACTAACACAACATTAAATCATTATATACTTTATAATTTAATAATTATTTGCTTCATATCCCAGATTGATGCTCCAATTTCAACTAGTTTTTCACTAGAACTTTTCTTCTTACATTACTTTATTCTTACATTCTTAAACTTACATTCAGCAGGAAAACAAACAATAAATCTTTTAAAAGAATAATTTAAATTTAACGATTTACTACTGCGGGTACAAAATCAATTAGTATTTTTTAATAAACTCTAAAATTCTGTGTACCAATCTATACATTGCATTCCTTAAATTGAAGCTCCATTTTCAACTAGTTTCTCAAGACTGTACTTATGTTTTACAAGACCGTTTTGTTACAAACACAAAATTAAGACATTACATGCATTGTATAATAATTATTTAGCACATTTATCAGGATGAAGCTTTATTTTCAACTAGTTCCTCAAGACTGTATTTATGTTTTACAAAACCGTTTTGTTACAAACACAAAATTAAATCATTACATACTCTGTATAAAAATTATTTACTGCATTCCTTAAATTGAAGCTCCATTTTCAACTAGTTCCTCAAGACTGTATTTATGGTTTACAAAACCGTTTTGTTACAACCGGATAACATCAATAAAACGATAGATACACCATTCACTGACGAAATGTTTGAATTAAATGGCAGGCACCAAATATTCCGACGTACCTCGTTGAATTGTATCGCGATCCTCGGGGCAAAAGGTACAAAATTCGCGTGGCAGTGAATGTGTTAACGGTTTCGCGTGACAGCGAGCTTCAACAGACAGTTGAGCGCTTGCAGGCGAAAGAAAAATCTGAGGCGCGGCACGATGCGGTGAAAGAAAAGAAGGTCGTCGAGCGCGGGCATTGTACCATGGCCGAGCGGAATGAGATGAAAACGAGATCAGAACGAGAGTTGTGCGTTTGGGTCAGCCACCGTGAGGGGAACGGAACGAATTGCGGACTCGTGAGAGTTCTGTTACGGGAGAAGAGTGGGCTGACATGAGACAAGTGCTCTGTCGATTCGGCGTAAGCAACTATGTTACTGTTCGGAAGAAGAAGCCGTTTACTTTGCAACGTCATTATTTGAAGTAAAAAACATTTTTTTTCTTGGCGAAGAACCGAAACGTCTGATATAAATAGCAAAGTTACGGCTTGAAATAAGCAACAATGATACGGCTTGAGATAAGCAACAATGCTACGGCTTGAAATAAGCAACAATGCTACGGCTTGAAATAAGCAACAATGCTACGGTTTGAAATAAGCAACAATGATACGGCTTGAGATAAGCAACAATGCTACGGCTTGAAATAAGCAACAATGCTACGGCTTGAAATAAGTGATAAATTTAGTGTTACGAGTAACCGGTAATCATGAAGTTATTTTATGTGTTACGGG
Source organism: Cryptocheilus praepositus (assembly GCA_033815515.1). Taxonomy (NCBI): domain Eukaryota; kingdom Metazoa; phylum Arthropoda; class Insecta; order Hymenoptera; family Pompilidae; genus Cryptocheilus; species Cryptocheilus praepositus. The sequence continues at coordinate 308,136 of JAWWQZ010000151.1, forward strand.
AGAAGAGTGGGCTGACATGAGACAAGTGCTCTGTCGATTCGGCGTAAGCAACTATGTTACTGTTCGGAAGAAGAAGCCGTTTACTTTGCAACGTCATTATTTGAAGTAAACAACCATTTTTTTCTTGGCGAACAACCGAAACGTCTGATATAAATAGCAAAGTTACGGCTTGAAATAAGCAACAATGCTACGACTTGAAATAAGCAACAATGCTACGGCTTGAAATAAGCAACAAAGCTACGGCTTGAAATAAGTGACAAATTTAGTGTTTTGAGTAGGTCTGAACAATCGGAATATTAGAAAAAAATAGCAATGTTAGGGCTTGGAATAAGCAACAATGCGACGGCTTCAAATAAGTGACAAATTTAGTGTTTTGAGTAAGTCTGAACAGTCGGAATATTAGAAATAAATAACAATATTAGGGCTTGAAATAAGCAACAATGCTACAGCTTGAAATAAGTGACAAATTTAGTGTTTCAAGTAAGTGGTAACGTCTGAACAACCGAAATGTCTGAAAAGAGCAACAATGTTACGGTTGGAAATAAGCAACAAGAATGTTGTTTAAAATAAGTAGTGAATTTAGTGTCTAGAGTACACGGCAATGACAATTTTACTTTTTGTGTTACGGGAGAAGATTAGACTGACATGAGACAAGTGCTCTGTCGATTCGGCGTAAGCAACTATGTTACTGTTCGGAAGAAGAAGCCGTTTCCTTTGCAACGTCATTATTTGAAGTAAAAGACATTTTTTTCTTGGCGAACAACCGAAACGTCTGATATAAGTAGCAAAGTTACGGTTTGAAATAAGCAACAATGCTACGACTTGAAATAAGCAACAATGCTACGGCTTGAAATAAGCAACAATGCTACCGCTTGAAATAAGCAAAAATGCTACGGCTTGAAATAAGCAACAATGCTACGGCTTGAAATAAGCAACAATGCCACGGCTTCAAATAAGTGATAAATTTAGTGTTACGAGTAACCGGTAATCATAAAGTTATTTTATGTGTTACGGGAGAAGAGTGGGCTGACATGAGGCAAGTGCTCCGTCGATTCGGCGTAAGCAACTATGTTACTGTTCGGAAGAAGAAGCCGTTTCCTTTGCAACGTCATTATTTGAAGTAAAAAACATTTTTTTTCCTTGGCGAACAACCGAAACGTCTGATATAAATAGCAAAGTTACGGCTTGAAATAAGCAACAATGTTACGACTTGAAATAAGCAACAATGCTATGGTTTGAAATAAGCAACAATGCTACGGTTTGAAATAAGCAACAATGTTACGGTTTGAAATAAGCAACAATGCTACGGTTTGAAATAAGCAACAATGATACGGCTTGAAATAAGCAACAATGTTATGGCTTGAAATAAGTGACAATGCTATTACTTGAAATAAGTGAAAAATTTAGTATTTCGAATAAGCGGTAATGATAATGTTACTTTTTGTATTATGAGGGAAGCGTAGGTTGACATGAGATAAATACTCGGTTGATTCTGCCTAAGCAACTATGTTAGTGTTCGAAAGAAGGAGTTTCTTTTGCAACGTTGATTTGAAGTAAACATTTTTTTTTGTGACAAACAACCTACGTGTCTGAAATGAGTAGCAAAGTTACGGTTTGAAATAAGCTACAGCTTGAAATAAGCAACAAATTTAGTGTGTCGAGTAAGCGGTAATATCTGAATAACCGAAATGTCGGAAATAAGCAACAATGTTACGGTTGGAAATAAGTAACGAGAATGTTATTTGAAATAAGTAATGAATTTGATGTCTAGAGTATGCGGCAATGACAACTTTACTTTTTGTATAACAGTAGAAGAGTAGGCTGACATGTGATAAGTGTTCTGTGGATTCGGCGTAAGTAACTATGTTACTGTTGGAAAGAAGTAATTTCCTGTGCAACGTCATTATTTGAATTTAAAAACATTTCTTTTGTGGTAAACAACCGAAATGTTTGGAATAAATAGCAATGTTACGATCTGATATAAGCAACTATGCTACGGCTTGAAATAAATGGCAAATGTAGTGTTTCGGATAAGCGGTAATGATAATGTTACTTTTTCTGTAACGGAAGAAAAGAGATTTTAGAAATTTTTGGAACAATTATGCTTTGAATGAACTGCATTTAAAAACGCAATTGAAACTACTGGAGCACACTAACAATAATTGATACTGTCAACTTTACAAAATTATACTTTATAAATCATAAAGTATAAAGTATAAATATTAAAAAATGTATTTACACGTTTCAATGTATCAAACTGTTTAATGGTTAAATAGTGTACTTTCCACTTTATAATATTGTCCAGCTAAGTACGTTATCCAACCCTTTTTCGTTATTACCTTCCTATTCGATTAATTCTCAAAGTTTCGTAAGTCAACATTTAATTGCGTTTAATTATGCGTAACAAAGAATTTAATTATGAAATAACGCACACTTTCTCTTATAACATCGCCCAATTATTTACGTCGTTCCAAATTTTTCAGTCTATGGCTTCCTATTTTAATAATACCCGAAGTTCCGTAACTCCGCACTTAATTATGTTTAATTGTCCGTAACAAAGTATTTAACTGTGGACTAACGCTCACTTTCTTTTACAATATCGTCCAATTAATCACATTACTCAACATTCTTTATTCTTGACATCCTATTTCTAATATTATATAACAAAAATAGAATATCAGGGGTAAAGAATATATTTTACTAATTTGAAAAGTAACACTTTTAATTTCAAAATATTGTCCAATTGGTTACTAATTTTATATTAATACTAAATATATAATATTATATGTGTATATATATATATATATATAATAATTGAATACTAATATTACTAATTATATATATACTAAACATAACTAATTTACTAATATCGATTAATAATTTCAAATGTTTCGTGATTCTATATTTAATATTTAAATAACGCACCATTAATTTCATAACATTTTTCACTTACACAGATTGTTCAACATTTTTTAACCACTGCCAACCTATTCCAAGACTTCCAAGAACTCAATTGTATTTAATTTTCTAGTTTTAATCTCAAAGTTCAATTGTATTTAATTTTCTAGTTCTAATCTGGAAGTTCAGTTGTATTTAATTTTTTAGTTAATTTTCTAGTTCGAACCTCAAAGTACAAATGTTTTTAATTTTCGAACGGCGCCATTTTAATTTCTTAACATCACCGAATGATCTACACCGTTCAAAATGTTATAACCACTGGCAATTTATCTGAGTAATTCTCAAACTCACGTAAGTCCGCGTTTAATTGCATCTAATCGCTGGACAGCGCTCATTTCATTTCATAATCTCATCCAATCATTTACATCGACCACAATTTGTTAGCCGCCGACGCTACTTCGCTAATTCCAAACTTTCGTAACTCTGCATTTAATCACCAAATACATCCTTCACTCATACACGTCGTCCAACACGTTTCAATCGCTGGCATTCTATTTTAACACATTGTTGACCGGCAATTTTACGCGAAAGTTGTCTCGAGTCAACGGTTATTATTTTGTAATTGAACGAGAAAGTAAAATAATCCAAATAAACTTCAATAAAGTTTATTTATACATAGCGAATTGAAAGTAAACTTTGGACATATAATTTGTGTAACTTTCAATGTTTTTTCGTATGGTTAATTATATCGCAGTCATTTATGCGTAGTTGTGGATAAGAGGTTTTGTATATATATCTTTTTTCATTGTGCTTTCCTTTTAAACAGCTGGAAAATACCTTTGAGCGTGATTTCAAATTCATAACTATCTTCCAATAAACAATCATTTTCCAAATCACTACAACTTATTTAAAAATTATTTAGGCAACAAGATAAAACATTCGCGTATAATTAATTGAAAAGTACTTTATCGTAACAAAAAATTTAAGGTTACAAAAAAGTCATAACTAACTTATTTATGAAGGAATTTTTGTGAAATATTTGGAGAGGCTAAGGGGTATGGGACTTTTAGGAATGATGAGATAGGACGGCAGGCAATTTTGGAGGATGCGAATGGGAAGTTATGGCGGTGTGCCATAACGTATGTTAACACTTTAACGCTAAACGTACTAAGCGGGATCAAATGACCCCTTTCAAAATTTCCTTTTAATTTGTGCATTCTTTCTTATTTCTTTCGCTCATTTGACTTTATGTAAATTCTTATATTATCAGTTAAATACGTGTAACTTGTACAAAAGTTTCAAACCATCAATTTGCTAGTGGTACTTTTACTGTTAAACTGTTAACATAAGTTATGGCATACCGCTATAACTTCCCATTTGAATCCTCCAAAGAAAACTCATAAGGTTTGATACCGATATGAAAATATTTAAATATGTCTAACTTGTACAAAAGTTTGAAAACCATCAATTTGATCGCTAGTGGCACCTTTACCATTAAACTCTTAACATACATTACAGCATATTCATTCGCATCCTCCAAAATCACCTCCCGCCTGATCTTGTCATTCGCAAAACTCCTATACCCCATTGGCCTCTACAAATATTTCTTAAAAAAAAAAAACTAGAATTAAATACTGAAGAATATATTGAACGTATATTTTAACAAAAGTCATAAAGTTTGTTAGCAACATGATAACGTTTAAATATATTTAAGTTGCACAAACGTTTGAAAATGGTTTATTTGACCGGTAGTAATACCTTTACTATTAAACTCTCAACATGCATTACAGCATACCTATTCGCATCCTCCAAAATCCAAGTAGATACTGAAGAATACATTGTATGCATATTTTAAGAAAAGTCATAAAGTTTCATAGTGACATGCTGAGATTTAAACATGTGTAACTTGTATAAAAGTCAAACGGTCAATTTCACCGGTAGTGGCACCTTTACTGTTAAATCCTTAACATACATTACAGCATACCCATTCGCATCCTCCAAAATTCTCTCCTGCCCAATCTCCCCATTCCCCACACTATCCCTCCCTTCAAATCCCAAACCCCCAATTTCCTCCCCATAGATCCACCTGTTCCAAATCTTCCTGCACCACCCCCATGCCCAGGACCCCCTCACTGCACCTTAACCCAAAGCCCCCGGATCCCGTCCACTCTTCAGAAAGCCACGTTCGCTCGTTCTCCAACACACTGACCACCACGCAATTTTATAAGAAAATCTCCGTCAGGCCACGCGCGCTGCTATACTATACTTGAATTGTTTCTTATCGTAGTAAAAGATTATAACATTTCAAACAAAATGCCTACGGGTTTCCATCGAGTTGAAAATCTATATTAGCACGTTTACATCGAAACGTTTGAAGGCACGCATTCAGTTGAAAATCATTCCTTAAGAACGAAGTATCTAAGAAAGCGTGTGTGCACTGAAAATGATTTTTGTTTTTTCAAATATGTTTTCTATAGTGACGCATGGTTAAAGTTACTTCTATAATAACTTAACAGTGTAATTATTTAATATCTTGTGAAATACCTTTCCAAATACCTACTAACTTATCTCGAAGTATTTAAACGTGCGTCACCCAAATACGGGTGACGCGGCAGTCAAAGTGTTGAATATATTTTCAAAATGCAACTGAAAATCTTATTTAACACATTGACAGCCGGTGATCTAAGAGACATTTCAAACCTGACCGCCGGCAACGTATCGGCCACTTAAATCCCAAACGCCGGCCCTTATTCACTTGTTTCTGATCGATGAATAGCCAAAAAAAATATTCAAGAAATTATATATTTTCGTAAAATAGTACATTTATTTGCATATTCGTCATATACAATTTAACGGTACTTAAAAACAGAAACAAAATCGAAATTTTTAATTTATAATTATAGAAAAAAATACAGTTCCTCATTTCATGGTGGATTATTGCATATATATAACGTAAACAGAAAACAAAAGTTTTAATATTTAAGACAAGTGTGGTATTTCTCGAAACATGGCAAGTAAATACAAATCGATGTGTAAGACACTTAAACCAGCAAAATATATTCCACATCACCGTGGAGCCGCCATTCAAGCGACAGACTCAGAAACCCGCCCGTTTTCGCGGGGCCGGCTGTCAATGTGTTAAGGTACATGTTACCCTTTAAATTTATTTTCAAAATCCAACTGAAAATCTTATTTAACCGGAACAAGAAGAGTGTCACCCATATGTGGGTGACGCGGTCCCCGCGGAATCACACCCGTCACCCAAGCACGGACTAAACGCGCGTCCCCCGAATGCGTATGACGCAGCTCTCCTTCCAATTTTACCGTCACCCGAATACGGGTGACGCGGCATTCAGCGCGCTAAAAGAGCAGGAGCGCGCGAACTCGCGCTGTTATCGTGTGCGTGGGGAATGGGGGGCAAAAGAGGAGGAATGACGATGAGGAATAACACGCGGGGGGTCTTGGCTCTCTCACGGCGTCTACGGGGAAGGGTGCAGGGTACAGGAGGCGGCAGTCATGGTGGGGGACGAGGGGGGGAGCGAGATCTCATTGGTTCTCGCCTCGGCCATATTATAAGCGGCTGCAGTCCGCGCTAGTTAATGTTAGCCCGAACCGCCACGAGAGACGCATCTCCGACCACACGCGTTTCCTAGCTTAACTCCGAGCTCAGCCCGACTTCCAATCCGTGCGAACACGCGTGCAGCGTGGGATTACGTGCGCGTGCAGCCGCGTGGGAAAAGCAAACGGTGTGATTCGTCGCTTCCGAAAGAGCGAACCTTGTGTGGCGTGTTTCGGCGTGTTGTGAGAGCAGCGCGAAAGTGACAAGTGAAGGGACGGCGTGGATTTTCAGGCGACGGGAGAGAGAAAGGAGAAGCAGCTGACGAAGTAAGTCGGAGGAACGTTTTCAGCCGGTGAAAGCGCGGGCAGAAAAATCACGTGGAGAGCAGGGACTGCGCCGCGACGCCAACTGAGGGCGTCGCGGCTAACAGGTGGTCGCGGACGCAGATCGAAAACGGATATTGATCGAGGGATCGGATTTCAGGCCGAGGCGGCCTGAGGATTCGGCCGGATCGGCAGATATTATGCAGTTGGCGAAATGTCGGGGATTCTCGAGTTTCCCGGGTTATGTAGTTTTGGCTCGTGGTTTTTGAAGTGTGAATTTGATCGCGGTACTTGTGGAAATTAGAAGAAATGCCGGGTGGATTCATTCAGAATTCCAGAAATTCCCATTTTTAACGTTTTTATTCGTGATTTTTGAAGTGTGAGTTTGATCGCGGTACTTGTGATAATTGGAAACATCGGGAGGATTCATTCCGAATCATCAGATATTATGCAGTTGGCGAAATGTCGGGGATTCTCGAGTTTCCCGGGTTATGTAGTTTCGCTCGTGGTTTTTTAAGTGTGACTTTGATCGCGGTTCTCGTGAAAATTGTCGTAGAATTCTCGGTTTTTTCGTTTCAGGCAGTTTTGCTCCTGATTTTCTAAGTGTGAGTTTAATCACTGTACTTGTGAAAACTGGAAACGTCGGGTTGGTTTGTTAAGAATCACGAGCATTTCTTCACTCTGGCGAAATGTGGAAGAATTCTCAAGTTTCCCAGGTTATGCAGTTTTGCTTGTGATTTTCTAGGTGTGAGTTCGATTGCGGTATTTGTGAAAATTGGAAATATCGTGTGGGTTCATTCAGAATCACGAGCTATGCTACAGTCTAGCGAAATGTTGAAGAATTCTCGAGTTTCCCGGGTTATGTAGTTTTGCTCGGGATTTTTCAAGGGTGACTTTGATTGTGGTACTTCACAAGCTATGCTTTGACTGTAGCACAATGTGGAAGAATCCTCGAGTTTCCTGTTTTACGCATTTTTATTTGTGATTTTCGAAGTGTGATTTTAATCGTGCTATTTGTGAAAATTATAAATGAGTGGATTAAGAATTACGAGAATTATGAGATTTGCTACACTCTGGTGAAATGTCGGGAATTCTCGGTTTTCCCGTTTTAGGCATTTTTATTCGTCATTTTCTAACTGTGATTTTAATCGTGGTACTTGTGAAAATTACAAATGAGTGGATTAAGAATGTAGGGAATTAGGAGATATGCTACACTCTAGTGAAATGTCGAAGAATTCGCGAGTTTCCTGTTTTATGTAGTTTTGCTCGTGACTTTCTAAGTGTGAGTTTGATCGCGGTACTTGTGGAAATTGGAAGAAATATCGGGTGGATTTATTCAGAATTCCAGAAATTCCCATTTTAAACGTTTTCATTCGTAATTTTTGAAGTGTGAGTTTGATCGCGGTACTTGTGATAATTGGAAACATCGGGAGGATTCATTCAGAATCATCAGATATTCTACAGTTGGCGAAATGTCGGGAATTCTCGAGTTTCCTGGGTTATGTAGTTTTGCTCGTGATATTGGAAGTGTGAGTTTGATGGCGGTACTTGTGAAAATTGGAAACATCGGGCAGATTCATTCAGAATCACTAGCTATCCTGCACTCTGACAAAATATCGGGAATTCTCGGCTTTCCTGTTTTAGGCATTTCTATTTGTGATTTTCTAAGTGTGGTTTTAATCGCGGTACTTGTGAAAATTGCAAATGGGTGGATTAAGAATCACGGGAATTAGGAAATATGCTATACTCTGGTGAAATGTTGAAGAATTCGCGAGTTTCCTGTTTTATGTAGTTTTACTCGTGATTTCTTGTGACTTTAATCGCGGTACTTGTGAAAATTGGAAACGTCGGGTGGATTCATTCAGAATTCTCGACTTTCCCATTTTAGACATAAACTTTGGGTGGATTCACTAAGAATCACGGGAATCAGAAGCTATGCTTTGACTGGAGTGAAATGTGGAAGTATTTTGGACTTCCCCATTTTTCGCATTTTTATTCGTGATTTTCGAAGTGTGAGTTTGGTCGCGGTACTTGTGAAAATTGGAAACGTTGGGTGGTTCCGTTCAGAATCACAGGAATCGCAAGTCTCAAGTTTCCCGTTTTACGTATTTTTATTCGTGATTTTTAAAGTGTGACTTTGATCGCGGTGCTTGTGATAATTGGAAACATCGGGAGGATTCAGGCAGAATCACCAGCTATTCTGCATTCTGGCGGAATTCTCGAGTTTTCCGGGTTACGCCGTTTTATTCGTGATTTTCTAGGTGCGAGTTTGATCATGGTACTTCTGAAAATTGGAAACATCGGGTGGGTTTATTAAGAGTCACTCTGGCAAATTGTCGAAGAATTCTCCAGCTTCCTGTTTCATGAGGTTTTGCTGGTGATTTCTGAAGTGTGAGTTTGGTCGCGGTACTTGTGAAAATTACAAATGGGTGGATTCAGTATTACGGGAATCAGAGAATATGCTTCATTCTGACGAAATGTCGAAGAATTCTCGGCTTTCCCGTTTTAGGCATTTTTATTTGTGACTTTCTAAGTGTGATTTTAATCGTGGTATTTGTGAAAATTGCAAATGGGTGGATTAAGAATCAGGAGAATCAGAAGATATGTTTCACTCTGGCGAAATGTGAAAGAATCCTCGACTTTCCTATTTTTCCTTGTGTTCTAAGTGTGACTTTGGACGCTTGCTTGTGAAAATTCGAAACGTCAGGTGGATTAATTTAGAATCGTCGGAATCACAAATCTCAACTTCTCGTTTTCCGCAGTTTTGTTCGTGATTTTTTAAGTGTGAGTTTGATCGCGGTTCTGGTGGAAATTGGAAGTAATGTCGAGTGCATTCATTCAGAATTCCAGAAATTCCCATTTTACACAATTTTATTCGTGATTTTCTAAGTGTGAGTTTGATCGTGGTACTTGTGAAAAATGCAAATGAGTGGATTAAGAATCACGGGAATCGGAAGATATGCTTCACTCTGATGAAATGTCGAAAAATCCTCGACTTTCCCGTTTTAATCATTTTTATTCAGGATTTTCTAAGTGTGATTTTGATTGCTGTATTTGTGGAAATTGCAAACGTCGGGCGGATTCATTCAGAATCACGGAAATTACAAGCTATGCTTTGACTGTAGTGAAATATGGAAGAATTCTCGACTTTCCTATTTTCCGCATTTATATTCGGACTTTTCCAAGTGTGACTTTAATGACCGTACTTGTGAAAATTGGAAACGTCGGGTGGATTCATTCAGAATCACAAGAATCAGAAGCTATGCTTTGACTGTAGCGAAATATGGAAGAACTCTCGAGTTTCCCGTTTTACACAGTTTTGCTCGTGGTTTTCTGAGTGTGACTTCCATCGCAGTGCTTGTGATAATTGGAAACATCGGGCGGATTTATTTAGAATCACCAACTATTCTGCACTCTCGTGAAATGTTGAAGAATTCTCGACCTTGCCGTTTTACGCATTTTTATTCGTGATTTTCTAAGTGTGAGTTTGATCGCGGTACTTGTGAAAATTGCAAATGAGGGGTGGATTCATTTAGAATCACCATCTATTCTGCACTCTGGCAAAACGTCGTAGAATTCTCAACTTTCGCGTTTTGTGCATTTTTATTCGTGATTTTCTAAGTGTGATTTTAATCGCTGTACTTCTGAAAATTGCAAATTTCGGGTGGGTTTATTAAGAATTACGGGCATTAAAAGATATGTTTCACTCTAGCAAGATGTGAAACAACTCTTGACTTTCCCATTTTTTCTCATTTTCTAAGTGTAACTTTATACGCTGTGCTTGTGAAAATTTGAAATATCGAAGTTATGCTTCACTCTAGCGAAATGCGGAAGACCTCTCGGCTTTTCCATTTTGCACATTTTTGCTCGTGATTTCATAAGTCTGACTTCGCACAATGTTAGTCGATTGGGAGGGTATGATGTAAAATACAAATTTTATGACACCGCATTCAAACGACACAATTTTTGTATCTTTCCTTTTTTTCGCAGTTCGCTGCTTACAAATAATTTCAACTTTCAGTGGGAATCAAATTTTGAATTATTAAGGTATCGATCACCTCAAGCCAGAATCACAAAAATCACTAAATAAAACTAAATTCTACTGTACCCAAATGTGGAAGAACTCTCAACCTTCCCATTTTTTCAATTTTTAGTCCTGCTCTTCTAACTGTGACTTTCAACTCTGCACGTGTAAAAATTATAAATATCAAGAATCGACATTGTAAATCGACTGAAAGGGTTACAGAATTAACGAATGGGATGCGACCGCGGTGAAACCGTAGAAATCTCGTATCACTGCTTTTTACGCATTTTTTTACGAGCCTGTAATTGCAACTTTCAGTGCTGCGGGCGCAAAACGTTTCGAAACGTCGAGAAATCGGGCGGATTGATTGATAACGACGGAAATGACGATCCGAATTCGACTGTGACGAAACCTGGAGAAAATCTTGCATCTTCTCTCGGCGCTGTAATTGTGAAGTTGTTAAATATTGGGAAGCGTGGCTTGTTAATTAACACATATGACGCAATTAACCAGCTGAATTTCGCTGCACCCGTCGAAGAAACTTCACATTTTTTCTTTCCTTTTTTTCTGGCGTGAAATTGAAAAATGAGGAAGAATAAGGCGGATTAATTGGGGGACACAAATTACTCGCTTCTTTTTGTATTTCGCGCAGATTTCATACATGTGAGTTTGAATAAATTTGTGAAATTTCGAAATTCTAAGGAACGACGGAAATTAGTTAAAATGACATGATGGAATTAATGCACTTAATTTAATTTTACTATGCTGAAATGCGAAAGGAATATTTTATTCTGTCATTTTTCGCATTTTTTGTAACAGCAAGTTTCAACGCTGTACTCGTGAAAGTTCAAAATATCGAGAATCAACGCAAATTAATTCTGACCGTATGGCTTAATAAGCAAAATTCTGCTGTACAGGAATATAGAAGAAATCTCGCATTTTTTCCCGCAATTTTTTCGACGATTTTCTAATTGCGCCTTTAGACACTATACTAGTGTTATTTAAAAATATCGAAAAATGGGGGAGATTAATTAAGATACTATGACGTAATTAAACAGGTAAAGTCTGTTACACTTAAACGCAGAAGAAATTTCCTATTTTTTTACGATTTTCTAGGTGTAACCTTCGATGAAAGTTGTGAAATTTCAAAGTATTAATAAATAAAAGTATGACGCAAGTAACAAGCTAATTTTCATTGTAGGGATACATGGAAAAATTTTCCTATATTTTCATTTTTCACATTTTTGCTGATCTTATAAATGTCACTTTGAACGCTATACTTGGGAAATTTAAAAATGCTAAAGAATAACGTAGAATAATAAGGACAGTACGACTGAATCAATACGCTAAATTCTACTGTATTGAAATATAAAAGAAATCTCGTATTTTTTCCGGCAATTTTTTCGATGATTTTTTAACTGCGCCTTTTTAGACGCTACAAGCGTGAAATTTTAAAATATCGAGGAATAATGGAGATTAATTAAGACACTAAGGCACAATTAACGAGTTAAAGTCTTTTATACTTAGACGCAGAAGAAATTTCCTATTTTTTTTACGATTTACAAACTGCAACCTTCGATGGTGCTGTTTATCAAATTTCAAAGTATTAATTAAAAAAGTATGATGAAATTAACAATCTAAATTTCATTCTAGCGACATGTGGAAAAAATTTCCTACATTTTCATTTTTCGCATTTTTGCTGATCTTATAAATATCACTTTGAAGGCTATAATTGCAAAATTTAAAAATGCCAAAGAATGACGTAGGTTAATTAGAACAGAACTGAATCAATACTAAATTCCACTGTATTGAAATAAAAAAGAAATCTCGCATTTTTTCCCGCAATTTTTCCGACGATTTTTTAACTGCGCCTTTAAACACTACAATCGTGAAATTTAAAAATATCGAAAAATGAGAGAGATTAATTAAGACACTATGACACAATTAACGAAATAAAGTCTTCTGCACTAGACGCAGAAAAAATTTCCTATTTTTTTACGATTTTCTAACTGCAACCTTCGATGAAAGTTGGGAATTTCAAAGTATTAATTTAAAAAGTATGACGCAATTAACGAATTAAATTTCATTGTAGGGATACGTGGAAGAAATTTCCTAGATTTTCATTTTTAATTTATAAATGTCACTTTGAACGCTTTACTTGCGAAATTTAAAAATGCCAAAGAATAACGTAAGTTAATTAGAACAGGACTGAGTCAATAAACTAAATTCCACTATGTTGGAACGTGAAAGAAATCTCGCATTTTTTCCCGCAATTTTTCCGACGATTTTTTAACTGCGCCTTTAGACGCTATAATAGTGTGATTTAAAAATATCGAAAAATGATAGAGGTTAATTAAGATATTATGACACAATTAACGAGATAAAGTCTGTTGCACTAGACGCAGAAAAAATGTCCTATTTTTTTACGATTTTCTAACCGTAACCTTCGATGAAAGTTGTGAAATTTCAAAATATTCATTTAAAAATGTATGACGCAATTAACGAGCTAAACTTTATTGTAGGGATACGTAGAAAAAATTTCGTAGATTTTCATTTTTCGCATTTTTGCTGATCTTTTAAATGTCATGTTGAACGTTATAGTTGCGAAATTTAAAAATGTCAAAGAATGATGTACGTTAATTAGGACAGGATCGAATTTATAAACTAAATTCCGCTGTGTTGGAACGTGAAAAAAATCTTCTTCTTTTCCAGAATTTTTCCGACGATTTTTTAACTGCGCCTTTAGACGATACAATCGTGAAATTTTTAAATATCGACAAATGATGGGGGTTAATTAAGACACTAAGGCAAATTAATGAGTTAAAGTCTGTTAGACTTAAACGCAGAAGAAATTTCCTATTTTTTTACGATTTTCTAACCGCAACCTTCGATGAAAGTTGTGAAATTTCAAAATATTCATTTAAAAAAGTATGACGCAATTAACGAGCTCAATTTCATTATAGGGATACATAGAAAAAATCTTCTAAATTTTTATTTTTCGCATTTTTGCTGATCTGATAAATGTCACTTTGAAATTATAAATAATACTTGCGAAATTTAAGAATGCCAAAGAATGACGTAGGTTAATTAGAACAGGACTGAATCAATACTAAATTCCAGTCCATTGGAACGTGAAAGAACTCTTAGCTCCTTTTCCGCATTTTTTCCTGCTGGTTTTACACTGCGATTTTCAACGCCGCTTTCGTGAATTGTTAAAAGATCGAGAAGTAAGACTGGATTAATTAAGATAGTATGGCGGAATTAACGAGCGGAATTCCACTGTCGTGGAATGTGGAAGCTATCTCAGCTTTTCATTTTCCGCATTTTCCGCATTTCCCGACGACTTTTTAACTGGAACCTTCAACGGTGCACCCGTGAAATTTGCAAACATCGCTGAGCACTGCAAATTAATTGAGATACTACGACCGAATGAATGAGTATGCAAATGTAGTAAAATGATTTTTTTTAATTTTTTTCTGACAATTTTTAACTGAAACTTCGAATATCATCACCATAAAATTTTAAAATGTTGAGGAGTAAGATAAAATAATTAAGACACTTTGACGAAATTAACGAGTCATGCAACTGTAGTAAAATGGAATAAATCTGTCATATGTCTTTTCTTTATTTTTACCTAACAATTTTTTAGCGGCAATTTACAACATCGTATTTGTGAGCTTTTAAAATCTCGAGGGACAAAATAAATTAATTAAGACACTCTGACGAAATTAACTAATTGCACGAAATTATAGTAAAACGGTATAAATCTGTCATTCTTTCTTTTTCTCTTTTTTCCTTACAACTTTTTAACTGCAATTTTCAACATCGCCACCGCAACATTTTTAAATGTCGAGGAAGAATATAAACTAATTAAGATATTCTGACAAAATTAACGAGCTGCATGCAATTGTAGTAAAATGATAATCTGCTATCTTTTCTTTCTTACATTTTTTTCTGACAATTTTTAACTGCAACTTCGAATATCGTCACCGTAAAATTTTTAAATGTTGAGGAGTAAGATAAAATAATTAAAACACTTTGACGAAATTAACGAGTTATGTAACTGTAGTGAAATGGCATAAATTTGTCATATGTCTTTTTTTTAGTTTTATCTAACAATTTTTTAGCGGCAATTCGCAACATCGTATTCGTGAGCCTTTAAAATTTCGAGGGATAAGATAAATTAATTGAGACACCCTGACGAAATTAACTAGTTGCACGCAATTATAGTGAAACGGTATAAATTTGTTATTCTTTCTTTCTTACTTTTTTTCGATAATTTTTAACAGCAACTTCCAACATCGCTACTGTACAATTTTTAAATGTCAAAGAGGAAGACAAATTAATTAAAACACTCTGACTAAATTAACGAGCTGTATGCAACTGTAGTAAAATGATAATCTGCCAACTTTTCTTTCTTAAATTTTTTCTCACAATTTTTAACTGTAACTCCCAACATCAAAATTTCGAAGTGTAGGGCAAATTAATTAACAGTTCGATAGAATTAATGAGCTTTATGCCATTATAGTGGAACGGTATAAATCTGTTATTCTTTCTTACTTTCCCCATTACGATTTTTTAACAGCAGCTTCCAACATCGACACCGTAAAATTTAAAAAATGTCGAGGAGTTGGACTAAATAATTACGACTTAATTAATGAATACATAATTATATATTAATAATTAATAAGATAATTATTCTTCTCTTTCTTCGTGTTTTTCTTACAATTTTTAACTGCAACTTCCACCATCAAAATGTCGAAGTGGAGGACAAGTTAATTAACAGTCCGATGAAATTAACGAGCTGTACGCAATTATAGTGAAATGGAATAAATCTGTCATTCTTTATTTCTTATTTTTTTCCTTACGATTTTTTAACTGTAACTTCCAACATCGCCGCTAAAATTTTTAAATGTCGTGGAGAAATATAAATTAATTAAGATACTCTGACGAAATTAACAAGTTGCATGCAATTGTACTAAAACGACAATCTTCTTTTTTCAATTTTTTCCTAAATTCTTCCTAATAATCTTTTAATTGCAACTTTCAACATCGCTACGGGGAAATTTCAAAATATCGAGTGACAAGATAAATTAATTAAGGCAACTCTGACAAAATTAACGAGCTGCATGCAACTGTAGTAAAATAGTAATCTTTCATCTTCCCCACCTTTAATTTTTCCTAACAATTTTTTAATTGCAACTTTCAACATCGCTACGGGGAAATTTCAAAATATCGAGTGACAAGATAAATTAATTAAGGCACCTCTGACAAAATTAACGAGCTGCATGCAATTCCTGTAAAACAGTAACCAGATATCTTTACTTTTTTCATTTTTTTTCTCACATTTTTTAACTGCAACTTCCAACCCAGCATGACATTCTAAATGTCGAGTCCCTGGACTAATTAATTAAGACACTCTGACGAAATTAACGAGTTGCATGCAACTGTAGTAAAACGGTAACCTGCTATCTTTTCTTTGTTCATTTTTTTTACATTTTTATTTTTAACTGCAACTTTCAACTTGCCCATCGTGAAATTTCAAAATATCGAGAAAAAAGACAAATTACTCTTTTATATAATTACAAATTACAAAAAACTCCCACAAATTTAACGAACTTAATGCACGTATATTGCAACACCAAAAAAATCTTTTATCCTCCCATTCTCGGCATTTTTATTTAAAAAATTTTTATAGCTGCGACTTTCAATACTGCAATTTTTTAGCTGCAATTTCCAAAGATCTCGAAGCTAGTCAAACTAATTAACAGAAAATCCCCAATCTTTTCTCTTCCTTTCCTCCCAAGCAACGGCTTTACGGATCGTAATTGCGTTAATCGTCGCGGGACGAGTCGAAAGGCGCAAACCGATTAAAATTGGCGAAAAGCTCTGTGGAAAAAGGCAGGCACGGCTCAAGGCTGCTTTCCACTTAAGAGCTTCCGAGAA
The DNA here is from genome assembly GCA_033815515.1 of Cryptocheilus praepositus. Taxonomy (NCBI): domain Eukaryota; kingdom Metazoa; phylum Arthropoda; class Insecta; order Hymenoptera; family Pompilidae; genus Cryptocheilus; species Cryptocheilus praepositus. The sequence continues at coordinate 324,886 of JAWWQZ010000151.1, forward strand.
GCGCGACTTTTTATGGTGCGCGTTAGCAGTCTTAATCATCGTAACGCTCAAGTCACACATCGTAATTACGCGCTCCACCGGTTTGCGTCATTTAATTTCCACGTAGCAAGTTAGCAGGCTGAAGGCCCGGCGTAAATTCAATGTTTTCTATGGAGCCGAAAGCATCTCACTCTTTTACGAAAAACAAATGCACGTTGATCGCAAGGTATGGTGTGTTTTCCGTGGAAGAAAATATTAGGTTAGTGCATATAAATGTCGGATTTTCTTTATACTTGAACGTTTGTCTTCATGTTTTCGTTGTATATATAATCATATAAATACATATTATCATACTCTAAATTCACATAAATGCATATTATCATATTCTAAGGTAAATGCGTCATAACATAGTAAAAATATAAATATGTGCATCATATTCTAAGGTAAATGCGTCATAACGTAGTAAAAATATAAATATGTGTACCATATTCTAAGGTAAATACATCATAACGAAATAACAATGTAAACTTGAATTTCAAATTTAGCTTTTCCCTCTTCCTGATGTAAGATTTTATGATATTCCTGATTTTTCAATGTACAATAGTCTTTTTGTATTTCATATGCCGCAGAGAATAAAGGGGGGAAATTTAAACAAAAATAAGCCATAATCAATCAGTTGAAATCTGTATACATATAGAAAAATTCACTCATTTAATACAACCCGAAGAAATATACAAAAATAACGGAGTCTAATGTTTTTCCTAAATTTTTCATTGTTACGATGTCTTTGTACAGTTTATAAATATGTTACAAAGACATTTTTCATTATTATTTATCATTTGGAGCTAGAATTCCAAGGCAAAACACAGTTTCTTTACCTTTGTATCCACGCATAGACCTCTTCCTGATATAAGATTTTATGATTTTCCTTATTTTTCGCCGTACAATAGTCTTTTTGTATTTTATATGCCACAGAAAATACTGGGATAAAATTAAAACAGGGAATTAATGAAGGACAAATAAACCGTAATTAATTAGTTGAAATCTATATAATTTAATGAAATTATATATCATTTAATGAAATCCCAGAAAAATATATAAAAGTAATATACAGTTCAACTTTTTTCCTCGGTTTTTCATTGCTATGATATCTTTGCATAATTTATAAATATCTTAAAAAAACATTTCTTGTTATTATTTATCATTTGAAGTTAGGATTCCAAAGTAAAACACAGTTTCTGTCATTTTGTGTGCATATATAGACTCTTTAAAAGAGAGCATACAATTTTGCAACACATAGGATATATACATATATAAATTGTATCAGAAATGTATATATATACACAATATAGAAATTCTCATCAAGAGTCAGACTCGTCTAGGTATGGCAGAGGGTTAATTTGCTCTTTTGGAATTCAAAATAACTTCGATCAATATATATATCCGACTCGTGATTAAAATGTATACATTGTGTATATATATATATATACAATATGTATACTATATATATATATACATATTCTACAATGTATGAATTATATATATGTATATATAATATTCAAATATAATTATATATATACGTAAATATAAATAAATATACAAATATAATAAATAAATCAGTAAACACATATATATATATATATATATATTAGAATGTATATATTTTAAACACGAGTAGGACTCGTCAAAGTACGGTAAAGTGTTAATTTCGTCAATTTCGCCAATTTCGATGACTGTTTCGCGACACCTTTTTTCTCTCAGCGGCCGTTATCGCGGCCCAATTTTATCGCGTCCTGCGGATTCTCAGTCACTGTGCAATGAATGAACGGCGGCGGGTTTCCCGTAAAAATAGAAGCAGCCGGTGTTGGGTGACCGACGCGTACCGGATCGGAAAACGAGACGGCGTCTAGAAATACGGCCGTCCAGATGTCCGGCGCGCACTACGGATCTTTAACTCTTTGGGCTGCGGGATTTTCGGGCAGACGCCGATCGCACGAAATTTGGACTAATGACTATTACGTAACAGAGGAAAAGAAGAGTGCAGAGGGCCTAATAGTCACTCCCATTGCTTCAAATATTTTCAATATCCATTGGAAACTTTCATTAAAAATACCAGTAGCCAAATAATTGGCCAATTCAATTATTTTTAAACCACCGTGGAGGTGCTTCGAAGCAAAATGCCACAATAAGTCATTATAACTTTCGTTACTATTTTGTGTGTTACTACCCTTCCACCTGTTTAATAATTCATGTTTATTTAAATCGGTATAAATTGGCTCTAAAACTGCTTGTCGATTGAACTCACATGAAAGAGTGTGGCCTAAATTGCCTTCTACATTTCGTCTGCATTATCCTGATGTCTCATTATGGCTAAACCATAGTATTTTTGAAGGTTATTCATAACTTTTTGCGTTAATTTAAGTGTATCCTTACTTCTCCCTCCTAAACCTTTGAATTTCTTTCTTTCATTTCGGCATCGCGTTCCCATTCCCTTTTTTTACGTATAAACAACATTCTAGTTTTCTACTTCAGTATCGTATCGGTTTACATTTAAATATCTTAAAAACTGGCACTATCAGCGTCGCTATCGATACTTGCCGTTTCAAAAATATTTCAAGTCCGACTCTAATACTTCAGGATCTCATATTACAGGTGTTGAACTTTCGAAAAATGCAAAAAATTTAATTTTATCAAATCGTTACACTAAATAAGCCCGTTAAATGTATCCTTACTTTTCCCTTCTAAACCTTTGAATTTCTTTCTTTCATTTCGGCATCGCGTTTCCATTCCCATTTTTATGTATAAACAACATTCTAGTTTTTCTGCTTCAGTATCGTATGGGTTTACATTTAAAATACCCTTAAAATTTGCACTATTCCCGTCGCTATTGATACCTGCCGTTTCAAAAATAGTTCAAATCCGTCTCTAATACTTCAGGATCTCATATTACAAATGTTGAACTTTCGAAAAATGCAAAAAAAATCAATTTTTTCAAACCATCACACTAGATAAGCCCCTTAATCGACTCTTGTCGACTGCGAAGATCCGCGAAGCTCGAGGCACAAGTGTCGGTGGGCGAGTTTGATGAAAGGCATGCCACAGGTGGCTCACGCTTGCTTCTCTTCTATCTTTCGCTCCTTTCTCCTCGCACTCTCCCTGCCCTCTGTCATCTACGTGCACCGAGAAAAGCCTATCGCCAGTGAACCGTACCGGTGTCGCACGTGAGAGATCCAGTGTCGTCTGACGTAGTCAAGCTAAAGCACATTTCATCCGTGCCAGATGTTCACACGTCTCGTTAGCTGACGCTTCTGTCGAAATTAGTTCTGTCTGAAGTGTGTGCCAAAGATGTAGGCAGATGAAAGAGAGAAAAATGGATTTAAGCGGTGTAAGGGTGTAGGCACATTTTGGCAGGGTCGAATTTTGCAATTGTGACCCTCGAGAGTGCTATGGGTAACTGAATTTTTCGATATTGGTAAAAGGTTTAATCCTTATGTTAGCGTGGGCGATTATACTCCATAATACGCTACTTATATCTCAACAATATGCTACTTATGTACGACGAGCGATTATAGTATGTTGCTCTTTTTTTATTAGAGAGCATATTGCTGCGTGCACTTATTCGTAAGCAGTCATATTTTTCGTCAGAAATGTTCTTTTCCTGATAAATTCGGTATCGAAGCATTTCTAAGCGTAAGCACAAATTCAAATTTAGCCCTTCTGTTACTATGCGTCACTATAATCGCCGGACCGCAGCCCATTTTGGCAGATTTATTGAGAATTTTTGTTCCATAAGTTGCTTTTCTTGTCAGAGAGCATATAATAGCATTGCTGCGTGCGCCTATTTTCAATCAGCCGTATATTTCGTCAAAAATGTATTTTTCCTGAAAAATGCGTTATGGAAGCATTTCTAAGCGTAAGCATAAATTCAAATTTAGCCCTTTCGTTACTATTGGCCACTATTGTCACCGGACTGCAGTCGATTTTGGCAGATTTACCGTGGATTTTTGTCCCATATATTGCTTTTTTTGTTAAAAAGTATAGCATTGTTGCGTGTGCCTATTCTTCATCAGCCGTACCTTTCGTTAGAAATGTCTTTTTCCTGAAAAATTCGGTATCGAAGCATTTCTAAGCGTAAGCATAAGCTTAAATTTAGCCCTTTCGTTACTATGAACCGGATCGCAGTTTATTTTGACAGATTTACCGTGAATTTTTGTTCCATGTGGTGCTTTTGTTTGTTAAAAAGCATAGCATTGTTCCGTGCGCCTATTGTTAATCAGCCGTACGTTTCGTCAGAAATGTATTTTTTTATTCTTTATATTTATATACTTCTGTAGTCCATTTTGGCAGAATTATCGCGAATTTTTGTTCCGTATGTAGCTCTTTTTTTATTGCAGAGCATATAATAGCATTGTTGCGTGCGCCTATTCTCAATCGCCGTATTTTTCGGCAGAAATGTATTTTTCCTGAAAAATTCGTTATCGAAGCATTTCTAAGCGTAAACAAAAACTCAAATTTAGCCCTTTCACTACTATAGGCCGGACCGCAGTTGATTTTGGCAAATTTATGGTGAATTTTTGTTCCATATGATGCTTTTTTTTTATTCGAGAGCATATTGCTGCGTGCACTTATTCTTAATCAGTCATATGTTTCGTCAAAAATGTCTTTCCTGGAAAATTCGTTATCGACACATTTCTATACGTAAGCAAAAACTGATTTAGTCCTTTCGTTATTTATTCTCAATCAGTCGTACCTTTTTTTTTTGAAAAATTCGTTATCGATTAATTTCTAAATCTAAGCAAAAACTCATATTTAGCCTTTTCTTTACTATAGTATTCTCAATCAGCAGTATCTTTAATCAGGAATGTCTTTTTCCTAAAAAAAAAATCGTTATCAACACATTTGTAAGCATAAGCATAAATTCAAATTATGTACAAGATGACCGTAGTGAAATATTAATTTTCGCTGTCCTACGAACGTATATATATGTCCACGAGATAAATTATTCTGGATAAAGGTCTAGAAGCTGTGGACACTCGCATTTATATGTTAGGATCACAAAAGCTAGAAGTGACGAGCTTATTCTTTTGCATTAAAAATTTTAAAAACCGCCGACCGACGCAAAAGATCTCACGAAAAACTCAAAAAACACCCCATCGGTAGCATTTATTTTTGTAAATGCAATTAATATTAAATAGTCACTCAATTCTTCGGTCTCCGATACTTTCGCATTATTTTCATTTTGTACAATTTGGGGAGATCTCCCACTTTAACCTTAGTAACGCGTTTCCTATTTTCTATTATTACAAGTCACCATTATCTGGAGTTGTTCGCAATTATTGACGAACTGTCTCTATAAAACACAGTATATAATAAAATACTTTTATCTTAAAAAGAGTTGAACTAAATAAAGTCATAGCGGTATGAGATGTGACAAGTAAATATTAAAAAATGCACAATCCACTGTATAAACTGGCATGCTGTGAACGATACCACACTGTAAAAAAATATTAAAACGCATTACTATTTTTTCATTTCACATTTGCATCATGCTATTTATCTTTAGTCATCTTTAATGTTCTTAATTTTGAAACTTTATTACCTGTACTTTTTGAACAACCCACAAAAAATAATTGTTACATACTTTTAATTTCATGTTTTGCATAAACAATATTTGCAATCGTCAAATGAAATTGTTACCCCAAGATATAAATGACCACTTAAATAATTTTCAGACTTCCTTGATTTGAAATAGTGAATATCGCAGTCAACGTGTTTAAAAGGACCTCCGAGAATCTTCAAATTTGCCGTTTCGTTTTTTATACCTGTCTCTGACGTCATGTTCCGACAGAATGTCATGTAAATTCGGCAAAGTACGTAAATAATATCGTTTTTTCAGCTTTCGCCGAGTAAGATATGCACGCTAAGCTAATGTGTCGTGGAAGTGCAGGAGACAATCGCTTGTTCGCCTCGTTCTCCTTGTCCTTCTGTCCCCACCCACGCATCGCGCCGGCTGGGACTTTGTTCCTCTTTTTTCGCCGCCGTGCAAAACCCGACGACTTCATCGAAGCGTCGTATACGGGAACCCTTCTATAACGCCTTGTAAAAAGCAGGGAATTAGTGCGGAGTAGATTACGGTGGTAAGAGTCGTAGAACGAAGTTTTAGGGGTTTAGGCTTCTAAGGTCGAAAGATTGAGGTCTAAGGTTGAGATCGAACGACTAAAATTCATAACTTGAGTGTTTCCGAGTTCGAAGGATCAATATTCGTATTTAGAATATGTCTGAGTTTCATTGATCAAAATTCGTATTTTGAGTGTTTCGAAATCCGAACGCTTAACATTCGTATTTCCAGTGTTTCTGAGTTCGAACGCTGAAAATTCGTATTTCGAAGGTTTGTGAGTTCGAGGGGCTTACGCTTTTAAGGTCGAACGATTAATATTTGAATTTTTGGGTGTTTGTGCGTTTGAACACTCAAAGTTCATATTTCGAATGTTTCTAAATTCGAACACTCGAAATTCGTATTTTGAGTGTTTCCGAATTCGAATGACCAATATTCGTATTTCGAGTGTTTTTAAGTTTGAACGGTCAAAATTTGTATTTCGAGTGTTTCTATGTTCGAACACTCAAAATTCGTATTTAATTCATAAAATTCGTATTTTGAGTGTTTCCGAGTTCGAACAATTAATATTCGAATTTTCGAATATTTCTGAGTTCGAGTGATCAAAATTCGTATTTCGAGGGTTTCTGAGTTCGAACCCTCAAAATTCGTATTCCGAGTGTTCCGAGTTCGAACGATTAATATTTGAATTTTCGAGTGTTTGTGAGTTCGTACGCTCAAAATTCGTATTTGGAGTGTTTCTAAGTTCGAACGCTCAAAATTGATATTTTAAGAACACGAGAAATGTTTGATGCTGCGTTGTAACAAACACAGAATTAATACAAATCTGATTACAGTAATGCTTCGTCCGTCGAACGCTTTTAATATTGAACGTTTCAGAATTCAAACGCAAGAAATTTAATTTGGTATTCTAAAACTTGCCGTATCTTTAATTCATTCTGATATGATTAATTCGTGCCGTGTTATAACAAAAAATATTATCCAAAGTACTATGTAATAATGTCTAATTACAATAATACAAATGCACTCGACAGAAGGCACTTTATTGCCCAATGATTTTAATACGTCTGCATCATTAAATAAATCATTAAAATAAATTACAGTTCAGCGATGCATTTGACTAAATAAATACTTTGAAACTAATTTCAACCGCAGCAGCGTAAAATAGTAAATTTCACCCACCAAATCAACTTGCGTCATATAATCCATTCTATTCGTTAAGTCACCAAAAATCAGCAACGCTCCAACGTTTACGCATTTACAAAAAAAAACACAGCTGAAACCATAAAATGGTCATTTGCATAAACATTCAGAGGCAATTTCAAATTTAATTCAACCGTAACAGCGTAATATTAAAATTTGCCCACCATCTAATCAACTTGCATCGTATAATCCGTTTTAAACATTAATTTATCAAAAATCAGCAAGGCTCAAAACTATAATATCGTCAGAGATAATTTCAAATTAAATTCAACAGCGTAATACTAAAATTCGCCCACCAGTTAATCAACTTGCGTCGTATAATCCATTCTAACCGTTAGTTCACCGAAAATCAGCAAGACTCCAACGTTTACGCATGTATAAAAAAAAACCATAGCTAAAGCTATAAAATCGGAATTTGCATTAAAACTAAGAGGCCATTTGAAACTAAAGTAAAATTCGCCTACCAAATCAACTTGCATCGGATAATGTATTCTAATCGTTAATTCACCAAAAATCAACAACGCTCCAACGTTTACGCTTTCACAACAAAACCCACAACCGAAACCATAAAATGATGATCTACCTGAAAATCAGAGGCCATTCCAAATTAAATTCACCCGTAGCAGCGTAAAATAGTAAAATTCAGTTACCAGCTAATAAACTTCCGTCGTATAATCCGTTCTAACCATTAATTCACCAAAAAATAAACACCGCTCAAACATTTACGCATTTAAAAAAAACCACAGCCGAAGCCATAAAATCGTCATCTGAAAACTTAGAGCTCATTTGAAACTAATTTCAATCGCAGCGGCTTAATAAAAAAATTCACCCACCAAATGAACTTGCGTCATATAATTCATTACTAACTATTAATTTATCAAAAATCAGCAATGCTCCAATATTTACGCATTTGCAAAAAAAAAAACACAGCTAAAACTATAAAATCATCCTGATGAAAAAGCTAAAACTATAAAATCATTTGCCTGAAAATCAGAAGCGGTTCCAAATTAAATTCAACCGTAGCAGCGTAAAATAGTAAAATTCACCCACCAAATCAATTGGCGTCGTAAAATTCGTTCTAACCATTAATTCTCCAAAAATCAGCAATGCTCCAACGTTTTCGCATTTACAAAGAAATCCCCAGCTAAAAGTATAAAATCGTCATCTGCATCAAAACTTACAGGTCATTTGCAATTAAATTCAACCGCAGCAGCGTAAAATAGCAAAATTCATTTACCACTTAATCAAATTGCGTCGTATAATCGGTTAAACTATTAATTTACCAAAAATCAGCAATGCTCTACATTTACGCATTTGCAAAAAAAAACACAGCTAAAACTATAAAATCGTCATCTGCCTGAAAATTAGAGGCCATTCCAAATTAAATTCAACCGCAGCTGCGTAAAATAGTAAAATTTATCCATCAAATAAACTTGCGTCGTATAATCTGTTATAACCATTAATTCTCCAAAAAGCAGCGATGCTTCCAACGTTTTCGCATTTACAAAGAAACCCACAGCTAAAAGTATAAAATCATCATTTGCATGAAAACTTAGAGATCATTTGAAACTAATTTCCACCACAGCAGCGTAAAATAGCAAAATTCACCCTCCAAATATCCACAACTAAAACTGTAAAATCGTCATCTGCATAAAAACTCAGAGGTCATTTCAAATTAAATTCAACGGCATATAATCCGTTTTAACTATTAATTACCCAAAAATCAGCAATGCTCCAATATTTACGCATTTGCAAAAAAAAACTATAACTAAAACCATAAAATCGTCATCTGCCTGAAAATGAGAGGTCATTCCAAATTAATTTCACTCGCAGCAGCGTAAAATAGTAAAATTCGCCCACCAAATCAACTTACGTCGTGTAATCCGTTAATATATTCTATTAATTGATTAAAAATCAGTAATGCTCCAATGTTTATACATTTACAAAAAGACCTACATCTGAAACCATAAAATCGTCATCTGCTTGAAATCTCAGAGGCCACTTGGAACTAAATTCACCCGCAGCAGCGTAAAATAGTAAAATTCGCTCACCAAATAAACTTGCCTCGTATAATCCGTTACTAACTCTTAATTTACCAAAAATCAGCAAGGCTCCAACGTTTACACATTAACAAAAAAAAACCACAGCTAAAACTATAAAATCATCAAAGGTCATTCCAATTAATTTCACCCGCAGCAGCACAATACTAAAATCAACCTGCATCCTATAGAAATAAAAGTAAACTCAGACCTAAATTACAGATCGGTTTAGTGTATTCCGAAGTTTCGTCATCTAGTCGCTCGCGACTGAAGCGAGAAACGCGGCGAGAAAGAGAAAGGGACGCACAGGGGGTCTATCTTTAGAGTTCATTGAGAGAATCTTTGCGAGGGCCAAACGTGAGCTGACTCACGTCGTGACCCACACGTTCACACACGTTCACACACCTTCACGCGTGTCGCGACGTGGAAAGCTGTTCTCAAGGCGGTGGGCGTTAGATAGAGTCGAAATGTGCTTTAACAGGTGCGCGACACACGAGTTCGCACGTTCTTGGGGTATCGATGCTAAAAACGGACGCCTGTTGGGTCAACGATTAAACGCGTAAATAAAGAAAATGCGGCTGCGTGTAAACAAAGGGAAATAGTGGAAGAACGCGGGTTTGTTTGGGACGATTTGGGGCGGAGACGTCGGAAGTAAACATGTCTTGAGGAAGTAATGTTTGTTTTTGTGGCGAAATTGCATTGAAGGGAAAATGCAATGAACTTCTTATGGGATGGGAGATAACGAATTTTAACTTTCTTTTGCGACAATTTAAGTGATTAGTTAAAACATTATGAAACTGCCGAAGAGTTTGGTTTTAAAAAAAGTTTATGGGTAATAAATTGAAATTAAAATATTGACATTTTTTTATGTAACTTTGACGTTTTTTTTTTGCATGGTCAATTGTGGAGCAAAAATGTACACTATCAAACTACCGAAGAGTTGAATTTAAAAAAAAAGTTTATATGTAATGAATTAAACATAAAACTTTGACTTGTATTTTATATAATTTTTCATATTTTTTCGTATGTTTAATTGTGGTGCAGACATTCATGCATAGTTGTAGACAAGTTTTGTATATAAAACTTCTTTCGATACGCACATTTCACCATACGATCAATTGAAATTATTATCGATGACACAATCCCACTGTCGAAGAGTTAAATTAAAAAAAAAAAATTGATTTATATGTAATGAATTTAAATTCAAATGTTGACATGTATTTTATGTAACTTTTCACATTTTTTCATATGATTAATTGTGGAGCAGGCATTCATACGTGGTTGTAAACAAATTGTGTACATATAACTTCTTATAATCGATGACACTATCAAACTGCCGAGGAGTTGAGTTGTAAAAAATATTATTTATATGCAATAAATTGAAATTCAAATGTTGACATGTATTTTATGTAACTTTTCATATTTTTTCGTATGATTAATTGTGGAGCAGGCATTCATACGTGGTTGTAAACAAATTGTGCACATATAACTTCTTATAATCGATGACACTATCAAACTGCCGAAGAGTTGAGTTTTAAAAAATATTTATTTATATGTAATCAATTAAAATTAAAATATTGATATATATTTTATGTAACTTTTTATATTTTTTCATATGGATAATTGTGGAGCAGGTATTTGCGCGTAGTTGTAAAGAAGTTTTGCACATATAACTTCTTTCGTTGCACTTTTCTTCTAAAAAGCCAGATTATGCCCTTGATCTTAATATCAAATTCATAACCGTCTTCCCATAAATAATCATTTTTGAAGTCACTAGAACTTATTCAAAAATCACTCGGACTATCAGATAAAGCACTGAAGTATAATTCTTTTAAATATACTTCACCGTCAGATTCTATTGTGGACATTTTTAAATTCTAGAATTGTATAATAATAATAAAAGCCTCAATACTGAGAAAAGTATATTTTTTTTTATAATAAATCGGACACGACTTGACACAATGAACAAAACTTTTTACTACAATGTTTAAAATATGCAAACAATAAAACATATATAAAATATACAACAAAGTGTCAAGAAGTCACTAGAATTTATTGAAAAATCATCCGTACAACCAGATAAAGCATTCAAGTATAAAATTATTTTAAAAATGCTTCACCGTCAAATTTTGTTGTGGAAATTTTTGAATACTAGAATTGTATAATAATAATAATAAAAGCCTCAATACTGAAAAAAGTATATTTCTTTTTTATAATAAATCGGACACGACTTGACACAATGAACAAAACTTTTTACTACAATTTTTAAAATATGCAAACAATAAAACATATATAAAATATACAACAAAGTGTGAAGAAGTCATTAGAATTTATTGAAAAATCACCCGGGCAACCAGATAAAGCATTCAAGTAGAATTTATTTAAAAATGCGTAAATGTCAGTTTCCATTATTATGGAGACTTTTTAATACTAGAATTTTAACAAAAGCCTCAATACCAACAAATGTATATTTTTTTTTAATAATAAACCGGACACGTCTGCACACGATGAACAAAACTTTTTACTACAATTTTTAAAATATGCAAACAATAAAACATATATAAAATATACAATAAAGTGTCAAGAAGTCACTAGAACTGATTCAAAAATCATACGTACAACCACATAAAGCATTCAAGTATAATTCTTTTAAAAATGCTTCACCGTCAAATTTTGTTGTGAAAATTTTTGAATACTAGAATTGTATAATAATAATAAAAGCCTTAATACTGAGAAAAGTATATTTTTCATAATATAGACCGGACACGACTGCACACAATGAACAAAACTTTTTACTACAATTTTTAAAATATGCAAACAATAAAACATATATAAAATATACAACAAAGTGTCAAGAAGTCACTAGAATTTATTGAAAAATCATCCGTACAACCAGATAAAGCATTCAAGTATAATTCTTTAAAAAATGCTTCACCGTCAGATTTTGTTGTGGAAATTTTTGAATACTAGAATTGTATAATAATAATAAAAGCCTTAATACTGAGAAAAGTATATTTTTCTTAATATAGGCCGGACACGACTGCACACGACGAACAAAACTTTTTACTACAATTTTTTAAATATGCAAACAATAAAACGTATATATAAATTATGCAACAAAGTGTCAAGAAGTTACTACAATTTATTCAAAAATCATCCGTACAACCAGATAAACCATTCAAGTAGAATTTATTTAAAAATGCGTAAATGTCAGATTCCATTATTATGGAGACTTTTTAATACTAGAATTTTAACCAAAGCCTCAATACCAACAAATGTATATTTTTTTTTTAATAATAAACCGGACACGACTGTACATAATGAACAAAACTTTTTACTACAATTTTTAAGATATGCAAACAATAAAACATATATATAAATTATGCAACAAAGTGTCAAGAAGTCACTAGAATTTATTCAAAAATCATCCGTACAACCAGATAAAGCATTCAAGTATAATTCTTTTAAAAATGCTTCACCGTCAAATTTTGTTGTGGAATTTTTTGAATACTAGAATTGTATAATAATAATAAAAGCCTTAATACTGAGAAAAGTATATTTTTCTTAGTATAGACCGGACACGACTGCACACAATGAACAAAACTTTTTACTACAATTTTTAAAATATGCAAACAATAAAACATATATAAAATATACAACAAAGTGTCAAGAAATCACTAGAATTTATTCAAAAATCATCCGGGCAATCAGATAAAGCATTCAAGTACAATTTATTTAAAAATGCTTAAATGTCAGATTCTATTATTATCGAGACTTTTTAATACTAGAATTTTAACAAAAGCCTCAATACCAACAAATTTTTTTTTTTTTTTTAATAATAAACCGGACACAACTGTACATGATGAACAAAACTTTTTACTACAATTTTTAAAATACGCAAACAATAAAACATATATGTATATAAAACATATAAAAAATATATATATAAGCAATAATATATATATATATAAAATATACAAAATATGCAACAAAGTGTCAAGAAGTCACTAGAATTTTTTCAAAAATCACCCGGGGAACTAGATAAAGCATTCAAGTATAATTAATTTAAAAATGCTTCACCATCAGATTCTACTGTTGTGGAAACTTTTTAATACTAGAACTCTAACAAAAGCCTTAATACCAAAAAAAGTACATTCCTTTAATAACAAACCGGACACGACTGTACACGATGAACAAGACTTTTACCATTTTTAAAATATGCAACAAATAAAACATATATAAAATATACAAGTAAGTGTCAAGAAATCTTTAGAACTTATTAAAAAATTATCCAAGCAACTAGATAAAGCATTCAAATACAATTCATTTAAAAATGCTTAACCGTCGGATTCCATTATTATAGAGACTTTGTAATACAAGAATTGTAAAAAATGCCTCAATACCAAGAAAACTATATACTTTTTTTTACAATGAATCAAACACGACTGTATACGATAAACAAAATTTGTACAATTTTTTAAATATACAAAAAATAAATAAAAATAAAATATGCAACAGTGTTAATAACTGTGCCCATATATATGAAAGTGGTCTAAGTCATATATTTCTTGTTTCGAGATATTTAATGAATTGCATTTGAATAAATTAAAAAATATTTTTACATTATGCGACATTTTAATTTACAATTTTATTAGTCTTAATTAATGGAAATTTACTATGAATATGAAATTTTGTGTGAATTTTATACGATAATATTATTTTTAAAGATTGAATTGACTTAGACCATTTTCAAAATTAACTGAATGTCCTATAAATGACTTAAAGCAATAAAGAACTTTGAGTTTTATTTGAAACAATAATTTGATTGAAATAATTCGTGAACATTTATTACATTTATTAATTATTTTTAAACAGTAATCCATTTTTATCATTATTTCGAGTATTTAAGATTCTTAAAATGTTCCTGAAAAACTGGAGGGATGCACGGTAGTAAACTCATAATATCTTTATGTTTTTCTTCCGATACTGGTCTAATGGTGGTGTATAATGGAAGTAATTTAATATTTCCGTATATTTTTGGTCTTCCTTTTTTAGGTGAAAGATCCAAAACGTGAAATTTAGAATCATCTAAAGATGTTTTATAGAACATTTTATAAGGTTCATTTTTCAAGAATCGCATCCATTGAATTTGTAGCCAAGAGACAGATTCACCCGCGGTATTTTTTACTCTTCTTGTTATTGATTATAAACCGGAATGAAGTTGTCGTTATTATTAAAATTTGATTGTCATTTATTTTATTATGTAGTTCAGAAACGCGTCAAAGAAGGCCACGTGCCATTTTCAAGTTGTTTATATAATTTATTTAAATTTTTGACTTAGACCACTTTCATAATTAAAACTAAATGAATTCCATATAATGTTGAAATTACAACCACTATCTAATGGTTCATTTTTGACAATTTCGTAAAAATTACATTGAATAAATTTAGTTAAAAATAATGTGGTATGAAATAACTGATAAACTCATTTTTTTTAAATTTTGACTTAGACCACTTTCATAATTATGGGCACAACTACTACATTTTTCCACCGAATTTGTAAAGTTCATTACTTCACCTACTACATTAAATGCCAACTACGTAACATTTGCTCGTCAGTGAAGGCTGCAGCCGCAAATGAAAAAAGCCTCTTGGCGTGTTCTGTGAGAAAAATGAGTCGATCAGCTGCAAGCGGGGGAGGAGAAAAGGGAATGAGAGTGCGACGTAACGCTCGGCTATTTTAGGAAACAATGAATTAGAAAACGGACGGCGCCGGTCGGGCAATCGGTGCTTTTAAAAGCCTTCCGAGAAGCGGCCTGCGAGACGAAGCGAGCGTATTTACGGAAACGCACACACCCGCGCTCTTCCTCGAAAGTCTTTCGACCCGGAAAAAAGAAGCGAGCAACGAGATCTCCTTCGGCCTACCCTTAATTCGTTCCCCTCTTAGCTTCATTCATTACATTTGACACGTTGAACGCCACGTCACCCAGATATGGGTGACACTATTCTTCGTCCAATTAAAAGAGGATTTTTGAGGTAATTTATAAACATTTTGCTTGTAACAAAATTATGATGAATGTAAACAACAGAAGGTAACAATAAACTATAAAATAAACAAAAAGAAACATTGAAAATATACTTATGTTTGAATTTAAATCTGTTGATTCTGTTCTTCTGTAGCCAGATTTTCTAATAGTTGTTCAAAATCTTCGCTCTTATACAAATTCTCATTTTCCGAGCTTGAAATTGTTACAATGATATCCAATTCGTCCAAGTAAAACAGGATTTTTGAGGTAATTTATAATCATGTTACTTGTAACACAATTATGATGAGTATAAACAACAGAAAGTAATATTAACTATAAAATAGTACAGCTATAAAATAGCTATACTATAAAATAGTAATATAGCCAGATTTTCTAATAGTTTTTCAAAATCTTCGCTCTCATACAAATCTTCATTTTCCGAGCTTGAAATTGATACGATGATATTCAATGTGTCCAATTAAAACAGGATTTTTGGGATCATTTATGATCATGTTAATTATAACACAATTATGATGAGTATAAACAGAAAGTAACAATAAACTATAAAATAAACAAAAGGAAACATTGAAAATATACTTATATTTCAATTTAAATCTGTTCATTCTCTTCTTCTATAGCCAAATTTTCCAATGGTTGTTCAAAATCTTTACTCTCGTACAAATCCTCATTTTCCGAGCTTGAAATTGATATAAGGATATTCAATTCGTCCAATTAAAACAGGATTTTTTAGGTAATTTATAATCATGTCACTTATAACACAATTATGAGTAGTATAAACAATTGAAAGTAACAATAAACTAGAAAATAAACAAAAAGAAACATTGAACATATACTTATATTTCAATTTAAATCTGTTCATTCTCTTCTTCTATAGCCAGATTTTCTAATAGTTGTTCAAAATCTTCGCTCTCATACAAATTCTCATTTTCCGAGCTTGAAATTGATACGATGATATACAATTCGTCCAATTAAAACAGGATTTTTTAGGTAATTCATAATCATGTCACTTATAACACAATTATGAGGAGTACAAACAATCGAAAGTAACAATAAACTAGAAAATAAACAAAAAGAAACATTAAACATATACTTATATTTCAATTTAAATCTGTTCATTCTCTTCTTCTATAGCCATATTTTCTAATGGTAGTTCCAAATCTTCACTGTATACGAATCCTAATTTTCCGAGCATGAAATTGATACGATGATATTCAATTCGTCGAATTAAAACAGGATTTTTGAGGTAATTTATAATAATTTTACTTGTAACACAATTATGATGAGTATAAACAACAGAAAGTAACAATAAACTATAAAATAAACCGAAAGAAACATTAAACATATACTTATATTTCAATTTGAATTCATTCTTTCATTTAATTTCTTCTATAGCCAGATTTTCTAATAGTTGTTCAAAATCTTCGCTCTCATACAAATCCTCATTTTCCAAGCTTGAAATTGATACGATAATATTCAATTTGTCCTATTAAAACAGGATTTTTGAGGTAATTTATAATCATGTTACTTATAACGCAATTATGATGAATGTAAACAACAGAAGGTAATAATAAACTATAAAATAAACAAAAAGAAACATTGAAAATATACTTATGTTTGAATTTAAATCTGTTGATTCTGTTCTTCTGTAGCCAGATTTCCTAATACTTGTTCAAAATCTTCACTCTCATACAAATCCTCATTTTCCGAGCTTGAAATTGATACAACGATATTCAATTCCTCCAATTAAAACAGGATTCATAATTCATCACTACTCAGCTCACTTTCATCTACGCTTTTGCGCTGTCTAACAAACATTTTTGGGATCAAGAAATAAATAAAGATTTTTAAATTATGTAAAAAAATACTACTCGACAAATGAATTGAAGAAACTGAAAGTTCTGGAGCTGGAGATCTCTCAAAGTGTTTTTTCGGAACGCTTATCGTATTTCCCACTTCGAGGTCCTTTATATTTTGTAAGAATCTTCCACAAAATTAGCTTTTAATTCTCTTTAAACAAAAGAATGTCTTCTAAAAATAAACACTATAAAAAAAATCCTGTAGTAAGTAAAAATCCTGATTGGGTCGCGTTAGCCGCATATGCATCTTCATATTTGGAAAGATATTCCACCGAATATAATAACACTGTTAAATGTTTATAAAAGTAATTTTAACCATGTATCACTAGAAAAAACATGTTTGAAAAAGGAGAAATAATTTTCTGCTACGATACGAAACAATAGGTCCATTACGATTTTCCAATACAGATTTTTAACTCGATGGAAATCTTGACCGGATCGCGTCACCCGAATGCGGGTGATTTTTGAGTATTTACGAGGAAACTTAGTAGGTATTTTGAAAGATATTTCACAGAATAAAACACTATTCAATTCTTATAAAAGTCACTTTAACCATGCGTCACTAGAAAAAAGATATTTTAAATGTATGTCTTTCAAATGAATGCATTTTCCAATATAGTTTTTCAACTCGTTCGAAATCCCTAGGCATTTTCTTCAAAATCTAATAATCTACTACAATGATAAACAATTCGCGCATACTATAACAGTGCCCCTCGCTTCGCAGACATTTTTTACAAACTTGCATGATAGTCAACGTTTTAAAGCGCAAAATAATTGCACAAAAATCTCTCAAGCGACCATTTTCACGGTACTTATAATTGGAGATTCCTGAACATGCATGCTTACCCATAAAGCACACTCCAACAAATACATCGAACACGTTAGTAGGTTCACTGAACGCAATATTCACCATATTCTTCCTGCTAAACGTATATATACGCCCACAGGATCACAGGGTCAAAGATCAGTGACAAAACGGTGAACTTTGTGAACGACCGTCTTTGTAGACAAACTTTCGGTGATTCACCGGCAGTTCCTGAGGCCACGTGTCCGCGTGTATAAATCTCGCGTCAGGTGCATTGATCCGTAAACAGGCGGATTTGTGAGTGGCATTATCTGGCCGACGTTATCAATTTCCGCGAACTCTCGTGTGA
This sequence comes from Cryptocheilus praepositus, assembly GCA_033815515.1. NCBI lineage: Eukaryota > Metazoa > Arthropoda > Insecta > Hymenoptera > Pompilidae > Cryptocheilus > Cryptocheilus praepositus. The sequence goes on from JAWWQZ010000151.1 coordinate 343,279, forward strand.
CGAGTCGGGCGCGCTTATCGTTTGCCGGATCTATAATTAACGCGTCAAATGTTCGTAACCGTTGCGGCAGGCATTGCGTAACAAGGCGGTTCGCTCTAACGTTTTGCCCGCTTTGCTGAGCTTTGCCGAGGACTGCCGAGATATGCGCTTCTGACGCGACGCTGATTAATGTGGCGATTGTCGAATATCGGGTATTTTATCGGCGGCGTCGAATTTCGATTACGGCGGATAAGAAGAGTGATATGGGCGAGTTGTGGGGAATTGAAAGGCGGAGTGCATGACATTTAACGCGTTCGGGCGGTCATTCATGAACATCATGACGCACGTATCAAGAATTAATAATAATCAAGTGTTTGGAAAATGACAGGAGCAATGTTTCTGCAATATTTTCGGTAATTTGCTGTTCAATTGTTATTACAGACGCATTTATACATTGGTGCAAATGCAATTATTAAAAAATAATTCTGTTGAATGAGAACCACATCGACGCGTCAACAATTAATAATAATACAGTGGTGAAAATGCAATTATTAAAAAATATTTATTTCGCTGGCGGTCATTCACGAGCATCATGATGCAGGTATCAAGAATTAATAATAATCAATGTTTACAATAATTGGATGATAAGAGGACCAATATTTTTGCAATATTTTGTTTCGTTTGTTATTTAATTGTTATTGTAGAAGCTTATACCTTTACATTCTCTTGAAGGGGGCATATATACAGTGCTAAAAATGCAATTATTAAAAAATAATTATCTTCCTGGGGGTCATTCATGAGAACCACGGCGTACATTTGAACAATTAATAATAATGAAGTACTAGGAAATGTTTGGAAGATAACAGGCCCAATGTTTTTGCAATAAAATGGTTAATTTGCTGTTCAATTGTTATTACAGAAGCATAGACCTCTATATTCTGTTGAAGGGGGCATGCATATAATGCCAAAAATGCAATTAACCCCTTCGGACCCTGTGCACATTATAATGTACATAATACTTTTTGTAATGTATTTTATTAGGTATATTATTTTTACGAATACGAATTTTATTTTTTTTATATAAATATTTCTCAGGATTTCCTCAATGTTACAAATTTTGCGTAAGGACCATATGTCCATTAAAATGCACATTTACGAATAATAAATAAGTAAAAAAATAAATATTTCTGTAAAAAGTATATTGTTGCCTTCATTTACATGAATTAAGTTAATTTTAGTATAAAAAATAATTTTTCTTAAGCGCCAAAAAAAATTCGGGTCTGAAGGGGTTAATAAAAAAGGATTATTTCCCTGGCGGTAATTCATGAGCATCATGACGCACATATCAAGAATTAATAACAATGAAGTGCTAGGAAATGTTTGGAAGATGACAGGACCAATGTTTTTGCAATATTTCATTTGCTGTTTAATTGTTATTAGAGAAGCTTAGACCTTTATTTTGTCTTGAAAGGAGCATGCATATAGTGCTATAAATGAAATGATTAAAAATTAACTATTTCCTGATGGTCATTCATGAGCACCAAAATGCACGTTTCAACAACTAATAACAACCAAATGCAACGAAATATGTGTAATATGTGTAAAATGACAGGCCAAATTTTTTTGTAATACTATGTTTCATTTGTTGTTTAATTTGTATTACAGAAGTTTAAAGCTTTATCCTTCTGTTGAAGAGGGCATACACATAGTGGCAAAAATGCAATTATTTAAAAATAATTATCTCAACAATTAGTAATAATAAAGTGCTATAAAATATTTGGAAAATGGCAGCACCAATGTTTTTGTAATATTTTGTTCCGTTTGTTGCTTAGTTACTGTTACAGAAGTTTAAAGCTTTTTTCCTCTCTTGAATAGGGCATGCATAAAGTGCAAAAAATGCAATTATTAAAAAATAATTCCCTCTCTGACGGTCATTCATGTGCACCATGACCCGCGTATCAAGGATTAATAATAATAAAGTACTACGAAATATTTGGAAGATGATAGGACCAATGTTTTTGTAATACTTTGTTCCGTTTATTGTTTAATTCTTATTACAAAACTTTAAAGCCTTTTCCTTCTGTTGGTAGGGCTTGCATACAGTGTCAAAAATGCAATTATTAGAAAATAATTATCTCCGTGGGGGTTATTCATGAGCCCGACGATGCACTGTATCAACAATTAATAATAATAAAGTGCTACGAAGTATTTGGAAGATGGCAGGACCAATATTTTTTGCAATACTTTGTTCTTTTTGTTGTTTAATTATTATTACAGAAGTTTAGACTTTTACATTCTCTTGAAGGGGCATATATGAAATGCTAAAAATGCATTTATTAACAAATAATTATCAACAGTTAATAATACTAATGTATTATACAATAATTACATGATAAGAGGACCAATATTTTTGTAGTATTTTGTTTCATTTGTTGTTTAATTATTATTACAGAAGCTTAGACCTTCACTTGCTCTTGAAGGGACATAAATACAGTGCTAAAAATGCCATTATTGAAAAATAGTCATCTTCCTTGAGGGCATTAATGAGAACCACAGCGCATGTATCAACAATTAATAATAATGAAGTGCTATTTAAATATTTGGAAGATAACAGGCCTAATATTTGTGCAATACTTTGTTTCAGTTGCTACTTAATTGTTATTACAGAAGCTTAGACGTTTACTTTCTCTTGAAGGGGGCATATATACAGTGCCAAAATTGCAAGTTAATAATACTAATGTACTATACAATAATTGGATGATAAGGGGACCAATATTTTTGCAATAGTTTGTTCCGTTTGTTGTTTAATTGTTATTACAAAAGTTTAGACTTTTACTCGCTCTTGAAGGGGGATGCATTTAGTGCCAAAAATGCAATGAATAAAAAGTAATTACCTCACTGTCGATTATTCATGAGCACCACGGGGCACGTATCAACAATTCATAATAATAGTGCTACAAAATATTTCGAAGATGAGAGACCCAATATTTTTGCAATACTTTGTTTTATTTGTCACTTAATTGTTATTACTGAAGCTCAGATCTTTACTTTTTCTTGAAAAGGGGCATATATACAGTGTTAAAAATGCAAGTTAATAAAACTAATGTACTATAGAATAATTGGATGATAAAAGGACCAATATTTTTGCAATATTTTGTTCCATTTGTTGTTTAATTGTTATTATAAAAGTTTAGACTTTTACTCGCTCTTGACGGGGGATGGATATAGTGCCAAAAATGCAATGAATAAAAAATAATTACCTCACTGTCGATTATTCATGAGCACTACGGGGCATGTATCAACAATTCATAATAATAGTGCTACAAAATATTTCGAAGATGAGAGACCCAATATTTTTGCAATACTTTGTTTTATTTGTCACTTAATTGTTATTACTGAAGCTCAGATCTTTACTTTTTCTTGAAGGGGACATATATACGGTGCTAAAAATGCAAGTTAATAATACTAATGTATTATACAATAATTGGATGGTTAGAGGATCAATATTTTTGCAATAGTTTGTTCCGTTTATTGTTTAACTGTTATTACAAAAGTTTAGACCTTTACTTGCTCTTGAAGGGGGATGCATTTAGTGCCAAAAATGCAATGAATAAAAAATAATTACCTCACTGTCGATTATTCATGAGAACCACGTCACACGTATCAACAATTAATAATAATAAAGTGCTACAAAATAATTGCAAGATAACAGACCCAATATTTTTGCAATAGTTTGTTCCGTTTATTGTTTAATTGTTATTACAGAAGTTTAAACTTTTACTTGCTCTTGAATGGATTCCATAAATGGGCTCTAGTGAAGACGAATTTTGTTTTAATACGGTTCAGTGAAATCCGACGTAAAAATGCAATGAATAAAAAATAATTACCTCACTGCCGATTATTCATGAGCATCACGGGACACGTATTAACAATTAATAATAATAAAGTGCTGCAAAATAATTGCAAGATAACAGACCGAATATTTTCGCAATACTTTGCTCCGTTTGTTATTTCATTCTTATTACAGAAGTTTAGACCTTTACATTCTCTTGAAGGGGCATATATGTGGGATCTCAAATACAGGCTCCTCTGGCAAACTTGGTACAATGAAAGGAATGTGATTTTCGTTTATTGTATTAATGTATCATAGGTGACGAGTTTGTTGAATCGTGTTATTTGGTTGTTTTAAAGGTGTAAATATGACGATAAACAATCGTAATATAACGAAAAGATCATTTAAACGACGAATTAGATTATGGAAACAAGACGAAAGTGTCTTGATTGTGTTATTATTGTTTATAAATATCATACTCTCTAGTTTCACGTATTTAAATTCCTACATATACGAAGTGCTAAAAATGCAATGAATAAAAAAATACTTCGATAGACTTCGGTTTAGAGGAGTGAATGAAGAACGTTATGCCACTCAGACCTGACAGACTCTTGTTCGCGTTCGTGTGTCCGTCCTCTACGGTCGAGCGAGCCGACCGATCGGATCCAGATCGATCACTTTTACTCCGCTCGAATTACTTTCCTGGTGGGCCTCCTCTCGTGTTTCGCCACGTGTCTGTTTGCGTATTGCCGCCCGTGCGAGCCCCAAATCGGCGAAAAACTATACTTGGCTGCCCTGCACCGTGGCAGCATGTCTTCTCATGTCTTCTCATGTGTTCCGATATACGTGACCCATAAGCGGTCGCGCGCCACATGCAGATATCGCGCTGACACCATAAAATTTATGATTAAATGCATAATTTTTTAATTTTAATTTTTTATTTTTTAATTTAAAAAATTTACTTCGAATTTTGAATTTCTTAATTGCAAAAAATCGAATTTTTAATTTCTTAATTTAAAAAAATCGAATTTTTAATTTCTTAATTTAAAAAATTATAATTTTTTAATTTTTTAATTTAAAAAATTATATTATGTGTTACTGGAAAAATGAAAAATAAAATAGTGTGCAGGTATTACTTTTTTTCTATTAAATATCACGAGTTTAAAAAATTATATACCAAGCAGTCGAATTATAAATAATATCGGTTAATTGCTAAGAAGTTTTTATGGGTGTAAAAGAAACTAAAGATTAAGTGAAAGATACAAAAAAAAACTCGACACTCATCCCAATATACTAGCAACGAATCTGCTAAAAAAGACTGAAAAGATTCAAGCCTCTAGACCTGCACAAACGTTGTAAACTTACGTGTTGGAATAATAATGAAATAATAATATGTATTGAAATAATAATATATTCAAATAATAATAAGAAATTATGATACCGGTGGGTGCCTACTCTGAAGTATAGGCTTTTACAATTAGCAAAACTATTGCTTGTCATCTAACACAACAGATTCTAACTTAGCATATAAGACAAGAAAAGAGACTGAAACACTTTTATGTAGATGCATCGTTATCCTTGCTGAACTCCTTCCATTTTAATCTCTGCCATTGATTCCTTCGCGTCCGACGCGACAGTTATTCGTTACGTAAGTCGGATCGATCTTGGCTTGCTATGAAATCAGTCATCGAAAATAAGCGTGCGTCTGGCCGTGCGTGGGAACGATTGTGAACCGTCGTTCGTAGTATTCTAGACGTCATCGCCGGTTATTTTGAATTCTACTTCCGCCGTGCGTCGCAAAACTTCTCAGAACGCAGGAGAAGGAGAGCGGGTCTGCCGGGTGGGAGTATTTGTTATCGTCTGGGACCAGGTCCCCTTAACCAGTTAGCTGTGATTGACGAGTATACTCGTCATTGAGAAGTGACAGAATTTTGTGTCATGACGAGTGTTTAGGAATATGCTTCATTTTTCAGAATAATTACAATTTAAATAGCCAGTAGTCACTATTTTTTATAGAGCAGTAGCAAGATTTTGTGTCATGACGAGTATACTCGTCATGTATAAAAAGTAGTGTTCATTTTTACAATGATTACAATTTAGTATTCATTTTCACAGTAATTACAATATAAATAGCCAATAGTCACTACTTTTTATGAAGAAGCGGCAGGATTTTGTGTCATGAAGTATGACAGTCATACGTTTGTGTCATTTTGACGAGTGTTTACAATTTATGCTTCATTTTTCACAATAATTACAATTTAAATAGCCAATAGTCACTACTTTTTATGGAGAAGTGGCAGATTTTGTGTCATGACGAGTATACTCGTCACGTGTAGAAAGTAGCGTTCATTTTTTATAATAATTACAATTTAGCAGTTTTATTTTTCACAATAATTAGAATATAAATAGCCAATAGTCACTATTTTTTGTGGAAAAGTGGCAAGATTTTGTGTTACGACGAGTATACTCGTCATCCGTAAAAAGTAGTGTTCATTTTACAGAATGATTACAATTTAGTAGTTTCATTTTTCACAATATTTACCATTTGAATAGCTAATAATCACTACTTTTTATGGAGAAGCGGCAGATTTTGTGTCATGACGAGTATACTCGCCATGCGTAAAAGTAGTTTACATTTTTCACAATAATTACAATATAAATAGCAAATAGTCACTACTTTTTATGCAGAAGTGGCAGATTTTGTGTCATGACGAGTATACTCGTCATGCGTGAAAGTAGTGTTCATTTTTCAGAATGATTACAATTTAGTAGTTTCATTTTTCACAATAATTACAATTTAGTAGTTTCATTTTTCACAATAATTACAATTTAAATAGTCAATGGTCACTACTTTTTACGCATGACGAGTATACTCGTCATTGAGAAATGACAGAATTTTGTGTCATGACGAGAGTTTGAGAATATGTTTCAATTTTCAGAATAATTACAATTTAAATAGGGAATAGTTACTACTTTTTATGGAGAAGTGGCAGGATTTTGTGTCATGACGAGTATACTCGTCATGTGTAGAAAGTAGCGTTCAGTTTTTATAATAATTATAATTTCATTTTTCACAACAATTGCAATTTAGTAGTTTCATTTTTCACAATAATTACAATTTCAATAGTCAATGGTCACTAGTTTTTACGCATGACGTATACTCGCCATTGAGAAATGACAGAATTTTGTGTCATGACGAGTATTTGGGAATATGCTGCATTTTTCAGAATAATTACAATTTAAATAGGGAATAGTCAGTACTTTTTATGCAGAAGTGGCAAGATTTTCTGTCATGACGAATATACTCGTCATGCGTGGAAAGTAGTGTTCATTTTTCAGAATCATTAAAATTTAGCAGTTTCATTTTTCACAACAATTGCAATTTAGTAGTTTCATTTTTCACAATAATTACAATTTAAAATTAAATAAAAGTCAATGGTAAAACATAACGATACAGTAGTCATGCATTTTTTAAACGTATTTTTTGAATTTTTCGTGAAACTACTACTATATTAAAACCGCAACATGATAAAGTACTACAGAATATTTGTGTCATGAAAACGAGAGTTTGAGAATATGTTGAATCACTATTTAATATTAATTGCATTTACAAAATTATAAATGCTATCGATTGCCTGTTTCTTGAATTTTCCGTGAGACTACTACTATATTAAAACCGCAACATGATAAAGTACCACAGAATATGATTGAATTGTGCAAAATGAAAATAATCGTCATGTGTCGGAGAAAAAATTGAATCACTTTTTATTAATCATTAAAATTATAAAGCAGATATTTTTTTCATTTTTCGTGAGACAACTATATTGCAATAAAATTAGAATAGTTTCATGAAAATTTTCACAATAATTACAATTTAATATTAAGTCATTTACAAAATTAGAAATGCTACCGATTGGGTATTTTTTGAATGGTCACTAGTTTTAATAAAACCGCAACATGATGTACTACCGAATATAATTGAATTTTGCAAAATGAAAAGAATGCGAAGGTATCGGAGACCAAAGAATTGAATCACTATTTAATATTAATTGCATTTACAAAATTATAAATGGTACCGATTTTTTTAATTTTTCATGAGACCTTTTGCAAGACATATAAATGCGCGCGCTCGCAAAAAAAAACAATTAATAAAACGAAGCATAGTGTCATTTTTCAAGGTGGAGAATAATTGGACAATTTAAAAAGGGTGCGTTTGATAAATTGCGGCAGCAAACTTTGCGGTTCCGTGTCGAAGGTGATGGGATATTGCGTTTTGTCATGGCAGGTCGTATGTCGAGTGTGGTGCGACATTGCACTACGTTCGGACGGGTCGTATGTCATGGATGACTCGATATCACGTTTCATTTTTCAGAATCACCGTTTAAAATTATAAGCTGTATATAGTTTACATTTTTCCGATGATGGCGAAAATTGGCGAAACGCATGGGTTAAGATTTTAAATTCGTCATGTTATAATCCGGTATATAATTGTACATTGTCACAATTTTAAATAGTACAATTTCGATGACTGTTGCAATTTTGACGAATACAATTTCGACGTTGGCGAAAATTCACGGAATCCACGGGTTAAGATTTTAAACTCGTAGTGTTATAGTGCGGTATATAATTGTACATTATTACAATTTTGTACAGTTTTGACGAGAGTTCACGGAATGCAGAATGGGATGTTTCATATTGCAGTATATAATTGTACATTGTTACAATTTTGAAGAGTACAGTTCCAATGTTGACAAAAGTCGGCGGAATGCACGGGTTAAGATTTTAAATTCGTGGTGTTATAATGCGGTATATAATTGTATATTGTTACAATTTTGAAGAGTACAGTTTCTATGTTGGCGAAAATCGGTGGAAGGGTTAAGATTTTAAATTCGTGGTGTTATAATGCGGTATATAATTGTACATTGTTACAATTTTGAAGAGTAGAGTTTCGATGTTGGTAAAAATCGGCGGAAGGGTTAAGATTTTAAACTCGTGGTGTTATAATGTGGTATCTAATTGTACATTGTTACAATTTTAAAGAGTACAGTTTTGATGTTGGCGAAAATTCACGGAATTCACGAGTTGGGATTTTAAAATCGTGGTATTATAATGCGGTATATAATTGTATATTGTTACAATTTTGAAGCTTATAGTTTCGATGTTGGCAAAAATTGGCGGAAGGATTAAGATTTGAAAATCATGGTGTTATAAAGCGGTATATAATTATACATTATTACAATTTTGAAGAGTACAGTTCGGATGTTGGCAAAAGTCGACGAAATACAGGAGTTAAGATTTTAAATTCGTGGTGTTATAATGCGATATATAATTCTACATTGTTATATTTGAAAAGTCCAATTTCGATGTTGGCAAAAATCGGCGGAAGGGTTAAGATTTGAAAATCATGGTGTTATAAAGCGGTATATAATTATACATTATTACAATTTTGAAGAGTACAGTTCCGATGTTGGCAAAAGTCGACGAAATACAGGAGTTAAGATTTTAAATTTGTGGTGTTATAATGCGATATATAATTCTACATTGTTATATTTGAAAAGTCCAATTTCGATGGTGGCAAAAATCGGCGTAATGCAGGGATTAAGATTTTAAACTCGTGGTGTTATAATGCGGTATATAATTGTACATTTATACAATTTAGAAGAGTACAGTTTCGACGTTGGCAAAAATCGGTGGAAGGGTTAAGATTTTAAACTCGTGGTGTTATAGTGCGGTATATAATTGTACATTATTACAATTTTAAAGAGTACAGTTTTGATGTTGGCGAAAATTGACGGAATGCAAGGGTTAAGATTTTAAAATCGTGGTGTTATAATGCGATATATAATTATACATTATTACAATTTTGAAGAGTACAGTTCCGATGTTGGCAAAAGTCGACGAAATACAGGAATTAAGATTTTAAATTCGTGGTGTTATAATGCGATATATAATTCTACATTGTTATATTTGAAAAATACAATTTCGATGTTGGCAAAAATCGGCGTAATGCAGGGATTAAGATTTTAAACTCGTGGTGTTATAATGCGGTATATAATTGTACATTTATACAATTTAGAAGAGTACAGTTTCGATGTTGGCAAAAATCGGCGGAAGGGTTAAGATTTGAAAATTATGGTGTTATAAAGCGGTATATAATTATACATTATTACAATTTTGAAGAGTACAGTTCCGATGTTGGCAAAAGTCGACGAAATACAGGTGTTAAGATTTTAAATTCGTGGTGTTATAATGCGATAAATAATTCTACATTGTTATATTTGAAAAGTCCAATTTCGATGTTGGCAAAAATCGGTGTAATGCAAAGATTAAGATTTTAAACTCGTGGTGTTATAATGCGGTATATAATTGTACATTTATACAATTTAGAAGAGTACAGTTTCGATGTTGGCAAAAATCGGTGGAAGGATTAAGATTTGAAAATCATGGTGTTATAAAGCGGTATATAATTATACATTATTACAATTTTGAAGAGTACAGTTCCGATGTTGGCAAAAGTCGACGAAATACAGGAGTTAAGATTTTAAATTCGTCGTGTTATAATGCGATATATAATTCTACATTGTTATATTTGAAAAGTACAATTTCGATGTTGGCAAAAATCGGCGTAATGCAAGGATTAAGATTTTAAACTCGTGGTGTTATAATGCGGTATATAATTGTACATTATTACAATTTTGAAGAGCACAGTTTCGATGTTGGCAAAAATCGGCGGAAGGATTAAGTTTTTAAACTCGCGGCGTTATAATGCGGTATATAATTGTACATTTATACAATTTAGAAGAGTACAGTTTCGATGTTGGCAAAAATCGGCGTAATGCAAGGATTAAGATTTTAAAATCGTGGTGTTATAATGCCGTATAAAATTGTACATTGTTGCAATTTTAAATAGTACAGTTTCGATGTTGGCAAAAGTCGACGAAATACAGGAGTTAAGATTTTAAATTCGTTTTGTTACAATGCGATATATAATTCTACATTGTTATATTTGAAAAGTACAATTTCGATGTTGGCAAAAATCGGCGTAATGCAGGGATTAAGATTTTAATCTCGTGGTGTTATAATGCGGTATATAATTGTACATTTATACAATTTAGAAGAGTACAGTTTCGACGTTGGCAAAAATCGGTGGAAGGGTTGAGATTTTAAACTCATGGTGTTATAATGCGGTATATAATTGTACATTGTTACAATTTTAAACAGTACAGTTTTGATGTTGGCGAAAATTCACGGAATGCACGAGTTGGGATTTTAAAATCGTGGTATTATAATGCGATATATAAGTGTACTTTGTTACAATTTTGAAGAGTACATTTTTGATGTTGGCAAAAATCGGCGTAATGTATCGGTTAAGATTTAAAAATATATATACAGTTCCGATGCAATAGTTTCTGAGAAAAAAAATGGTTGAAAATTTGCTTTTTTTAGGAATTCACATTGAAATACCCCCTTAAATACAATATAATTTCGCGCGACCAGAAAATTAAACAACGTATAAACGTCAGAAACATGAAAATAACCATACAGTGTTATAATTTGTTGTATTTTGATTTTACGCGGGTAAAAGTTTGTTGCAAAACAATCTGGGCGATTTGAAATAGTTAAAATGTCGCGGATGGCAAAAAATTATTTTTTTACCTCAACACCCTGCGTAACAATATCGAATAATCGAAATAATGGATAAATGTTCGACATACTGAAATCGTCTTCCAGCATTATAATTAGCCATACACTGTATACAGTTATGTAACTTGAAACCGGTGGAAATTACGATATAGTGTTATAATTTGGTGTATTTCGATTTTACGTGGGAAAAAGTTTGTTGCGGCAGAATCTTTATTTTTTTACTTATTTTTTTACTTCGACACCTTGTGTAACAATATCGAATAATCAAAATAATAGATAAATGTTCGACATATTGAAATCGTCTTGCAGCATTATAATTAGCCATACACTGTATACAGTTATGTAACTTGAAACCGGTGGAAATTACGATATAGTGTTATAATTTGGTGTATTTCGATTTTACGCGGGAAAAAGTTTGTTGCGACAGAATCTTCATTTTTTTACTTATTTTTTTATTTCGACGCCTTGTGTAACAATATCGAATAATCAAAATAAAGATAAATGTTCGACATATTGAAATCGTCTTGCAGCAATGTAATTAGCCATACACTGTATACAGTTATGTAACTTGAAACCGGTGGAAATTCGATGACAGCGTATATGGTGCGACCGACACGGAGTTGCGAAAATCTCGCGAATCGCGAAGGGTCAACACTTCGAAATGCCACACAAACCGTCCGGCACGTCCAAGTCGTCACGCAGTATTATAATTACCTACACTTTCTACACACTTACGTAACGTATCGACGCCTGCAGAAGTCCGTTGACAGGAAAAATCTCGCGTACTGCAAAAACTTAATACTCCACTCTTACTGAACGAAAAAAACGGCTTAATACTCCGGCACTGGCACAGTCTGACTTCGCGCAACGCGAAATTCAAAATGCCACAGAAACCGACACATGCAAGTCATCGTGCAGCATTATAATTTTCCGGACTCGGTCAGCGTTGCGTAATTCGGCGCGTGCAGAAATCCGATAACCGGGGAGGAAAGCAAAAGGCCACATAAGCGCTCGATACGTTGCAATTTGATTTTTGCGTGAGGAGAAAACTAAAGGCCCCATAAGCGGGCGATATGTCGCAATCTGATTTTTGCGCGGGAAGAAAACTAAAAGGCCCTATAAGCGTTCGACACGTCGCAATTTGAGTTTTGCCTGAGAAGAAAACCAAAAACCCACATAAGCGCTTGATACGTTGCAATTTGATTTTTGCGTGTGGAGAAAACTAAAAGGCCCTATAAGCGCTCGATACGTTGCAATTTGATTTTTGCGTGGAAAGAAAATCAAAAGGGTATATAAGCATCCAATATGTCGTAATCTAATTTTTGTGCGGAAAGAAATCCAAAAGGCCCCATAAGTGTCTAATACGTCGCAATTTAACTTCGCGCGGGAAGAAAACTAAAAGATCGCATAAGTATCCGACACGTTGCAATGTGATTTTTGCGCGGAAAGAAAACCAAAAGGGTATATAAGCATCCAATATGGCGTAATCTAATTTTTGCGCGGTAAGAAAACCAAAAGGCCACGTAATCATCCGATATGTCGTATGTAAATCTCCATAAGCGTCCGACATGTCGGAATCTAATTTTTACGCGGAAAGAAAACCAAAAGCAAAAACCCCATAAGTGTCCGATACATCACAATCTAACTTCGTGCAGGAAGAAGAGCAGAAAAGCAGAAACGCAGAGCAGAAGAGCAGAAAAGCAAAAACCCCATAAGTGTCCGATGCGTCGCAATCTCATTTTTGCACCGGAAGAAAAGCATAAGACCCCATAAGCGTCCCACACGTCGCAATCTAACTTCGCGCAGAAAGAAAAGCAAGAGACCCTATAAGCGTCCATCATGTCGCAATTTGACTTCATGCGAAAATATACCTAAAAGTCCCCGTAAGCGTCCAACACATCGCAATCTGATTTTTGCGCTGCAAGTAAACCAAAAGGCCCCATAAGCATCCAACACGTTGCAATCTAACTTCGCGCGGGTAGAAAAGTAAAAGACCCCATAAGCGTCCGATGCGTCGCAATCTGATTTTTGCACTGCAAGAAAACCAAAAGCCCGCATAAGCATCCGATGTATCGCAATCTGATTTTTATTGCAAGAAAACCAAAAGCCGCAAAAATGTCCGACACATCGCAATCTAACTTCGCGCGGGTAAAAAAGCAAAATAACCCATAAGTTTCCAATGCGTCGCAATATGATTTTTACGCGGGAAGAAAACCAAAATTCTCATAAGTGTCCGACACGTCGCAATCTGATTTTTGCGCGGGTATAAAACTAAAAGGCTCCATAAGCGCTCAAATCGTCGCAATCTGATTTTTGCTCAAGAAGAAAACTAAAAGGTTGCGTAAGTGTCCTATATGTTGCAATCTAACTTTTGCACGGGAGGAAAACTAAAAGACCCCATAAGCATTCAACTCGTCGCAATCTAACTTCACACGGGTAGAACAGCAAAAGACCCCATAAGTGTGCGATACATCACAATCTAACATCGCGCAGGAAGAAAATCAAAAGTCCCATAAGCATCCCACACATCGCAATGTAACTTCAAGTGGGTCGACAATCAAACGGCCCATAAGCATTCAACTCGTCGCAATCTAACTTCGCGCAGGAAGAAACCAAAAGACCCCATAAGTGTTCGATACATCACAATCTAATTTCACGCGGGAAGAAAGCCAAAAGCCCCATAAGAGTTCGACTCGTCGCAATCTAACTTCACGAGAGTAGAAAAGCAAAAAACCCCATAAGCATCCGATACATCGCAATCTAACTTCAAGTGGGTAGACAATCAAAAGCCCCATAAGCATTCAACTCGTCGCAATCTAACTTCACACGGGTAGAAAAGCAAAAGACCCCATAAATGTCCGACACATCGCAACCTAACTTCACGCAGTAAGAAAAGCAAAAGGCCACATAAGCGTCCGACGTATCGCAATTTAATTTTTGAGCGAAAAGAAAAACAAAAGGCAGCATAAGCCGCAATTTGACTTTTGGGTGGGATAAAAACCTAAAGCCCCATAAGCGTCCGACACATCACAATCTAACTTTATACGGACAGAAAACCAAAAGACCCCATAAGTGCCCGATACATCGCAACCTAACTTGACGCAGGAAGAAAAGCAAAAGGCCAGATAAGCGTCCGACACAGCGCAATCTAACTTCAAGTGGGTAGAAAAGCAAAAATCCCATAAGCGCCCAACTCGTCGCAATCTAACGTCGCACGGGTAGAACAGCAAAAGACCCCATAAGTGTCCGACACATCGCAACCTAACTTCACGCAGGAAGAAAAGCAAAAATCCCATAAGTTTCCGACGCGCCGCAATCTGATTTTTGCACGGAAAGAAAACCAAAAGTCCCATAAGTGTCCGACACGTCGCAATCTCATTTTTGAACGGAAAATTCTCATTTTTGAAAACCAAAAGTCCCCATAGAACACGTCACAATTTGACTTCCTGCGGGAAAAAAAACTAAACACCGCGTAAGCATCCGTCACATCGCAATTTGATTTTTGCGTGGGATAAAAACCGAACGCCCCATAAGCGTCCAACTCTTCGGAATCTAATTTCTACCCTGGAAGAAAACCAAAAACCCCATAAGCATCCAACACGTCGCAATCTAATTTGACGTGGATAGACAACCAAAAGCCCCATAAGCATTCAACTCGTTGCAATCTAACTTCGCGCAGGAAGAAAAGCAAAATACCCCATAAGTATGCGATACATTACAACCTAACTTCGCGCAGGAACAAAAGCAAAAGGCCCCATAAGTGTCCGACATATCGCATTCTGATTTTTGCGCGGCAAGGAAACCAAAGGCCGCATAATCCGCAATTTGATTTTTGCATGAGATATAAACCAAAAGCCCCATAACCATCCGACACGTCCCAATCTAACTTCGCGCGGGTAGAAATCCAAAAAGCCCCACAAGTGTTCGATATATCACAATCTAATTTTACGCGGGAAGAAAACCAAAAGGCCCCATAAGTGTTCGATACATCACAATCTAACTTCACACGGGTAAAAAAGCAAAATACCCCATAACTGGCCAATATGTCACAATATGATTTTTACGCGGGAAGGAAACCAAAAACCCCATAAGCATCTGTCACATCGCAATTCAACTTCAAGTGAGTTGACAACCAAAAACCCCATAAGCATCCGATACGTCGCAATCTAAATTCAAGTGGGTAGACAACCAAAAGCCCCATAAGCATCCAACTCGTCGCAATCTAACTTAACGCGAGTAAAAAAGCAAAAGACCCCATAAATGTCCGACACATCACAACCTAACTTCGCGCAGGAAGAAAAGCAAAAGGCCACATAAGCGTCCGTCGTGTCACAATCGTCATGCAGGAAGTTTTCCCTTCCGAAGTCCGCATAAAAACTCCCGACACGCGTGACACTGTCGTTCGGCATTGATCACCGATACGATCGCGGTAGCTGAGGTCAACAGCACCGTGCGCAAAGTTCCGATCTCTAGCAGTTGCAAGAGTACGCTCACTGCACACCCATAAATACACAAACACCCATACACAAACTCACACACGTCTAAATGTCTCGTGACATCGTGACGCAGAAGTAATGCGCGGACGCACGTTCGTTTAATCACGGACGTTCGATTAATCACTTGGCAGTTCCGCGATACAACATCTGATTCGGTCGTATTAGCTTCGTCATTGTACGAACACGGAATCCTGTTGTGAACGGGAAAAAATCGACTGAGTATACGCGACCGTTACCAGCTTCGGTTTTGACCGGTCGGACGAGACGGATCTCGATAAGAATGCATGTGAGAATGTAAGAATGCTTTGTAACGTGATTTTTCGGTGCAAAGTGGTCAAATGATGAAACGTAGGAATTGTGTGGGGTTAAATGTTGGAAGTGGTGTAGATTTCTGGGTCGTTACTGACGTCTTTTGTTTTGTAAGTGTTTGTTAGAGTGTTAACAATTAGTTTGTATGTGGGTAACAACAAAATTCTTTTTGTTTCTTTTTGTCTTATATGTTCAGTTACAATCTGTTATCTTAGATGACAATAAATAATTTTGCTATGGGTAACTACTATCTAGTAGTAATAAAGTTTGACTGTAGACATTTTATACAAAGTATAACTTGAATAGTGTAATTATTCCCGTAACCACATCATATGACTCGAAACACCGCTGCATTTACGACTTCCGGACGAAAATATTCGAGTAGCAAACATTTAATTGGTCGACGGTCCACCATCAAAATCGATCTTACAATATAGCTTTAACCATAAGGTTTGACTGTACATATTGTGTACAAAGTATAACTTGACCAGCCTAATTCTTCTACATGACACCATATAACACGAAATACCGCGCTTTTTACGACTTCGCGACGAAAATATCCGAGTAGCAAACGGTTAATTAGCCAACCGCTCGCTATCAAAATCAACCATACAATGTAAAATAAGCTATAAAGTTTAAGTGCATACATTGTGTACAAACTATAACTTCACCAGCCTAATTCTTCCAATAATCACACCATATAGTACGAAACACCGCGTCTTTTACGATTTTCCGACGAAAATATCCGAGTAGCAAACGATTTATTAGCTGACCGCTCGCTATCAAAATCGAGCGTACAATATAACATAAGCTGTAAAGTTTGGCCGTATATATTTTATACAATGCATAACTTGAATAGTGTAATTATTCCCGTAACTACATTATATGACCCGAAACACCGCCGTTTTTACGATTTCGCGACGAAAATAACCGAGTACCAAACTTTTAATTGATCCACGGCCCGCCATCAAAATCAATCATACAATATAACGTACACCATAAAGTTTGATTGTACACATTGTGTACAAACTATAACCCAGCCCGTCTAATTCCTCTATATGACATCACATAACACGAAATACCGCGCCTTTTACTACTTCGCGACAAAAATATCCGAGTAGCAACCGGCTGCTGACTATCAAAATCGTCCCTACAAAGTAACGTAACCCATAAAGTACATGACCCACCAAACATTAAAAACGTAACAAAATATCATGTTTAATTTTATTTAACGAAATTTGGCCGTCTAAAGTTTCGTTCAACATATAACTTGACCATCCTAATTCTTCCCATAACCACACCATATGACCCGCAACACAGCAACTTTTCCAACTTTGCAACGAACATATCCGAGTAGGAAACGATTAATTAGCCGGCTGCTCTCTACCAAGATTAAAAATAACATTAAAAACGTTAAAAAGTACAATAAAAAATAATAATTTAGTAAAATTAATAATAAAAACACATTAAAAACGTAAAAAAATGTAAGTTTTCATTTTATTTAATAAAATTTGACCGAACAATGGTTTGTACAAAATATAACTTAAAAAGTGTAATTTTTTCCGTAACCACACCGTATGACCCGAAACACCGCGTCTTTTACGATTTCCCGACGAAAATATCCGAGTACCAAATAGTTAATTCGCCGATCGTTCGCGATCAAAACCGACCATATAATATAATGGAAGCTATAAAGTTTGATCGTATACATCTTATACAAAGTATAACTTGAAAAGTGCAATTCTTCCTATAACCACACCATATGATACGAAACACCGCATTTTTTGCGACTTCGCGACGAAAATATCCGAGTACCAAACATTTAATTGATCCCCGGTCCGCTATCAAAATAAACCATACAATATAACTATACATTGTGTACAAAGTATAACTTAACCAACCTAATTCTTCCATATGATACCATATGATCCGAAACACCGCGTCTTTTATGACTTTGCAACGAAAATATCAGAGTACCAAACGTTTAATTGATCCACGGTCCGCCATCAAATAGAAATCGAACATACAATATAACATAAGCCATAAAATTTGACTGAAAACATTGTACACAAAGTATAATTTGACCAGCCTAATTCTTCCATATTACACGAAACACCGCGGCTTTTACGATTTCACGACGAAAATATCCGAGTACCAAACGTTTAATTGGTCGACGGCCCGCCATCAAAATCAACCATACAATATAACATAAGCTATAAAGTTTGATCGTATACATCTTATACAAAGTATAACTTGAAAAGTGTAATTCTTCCCATAACCACACCATATGACCCGAAAACACCGCATCTTTTATGACTTTGCGACGAAAATATCCAAGTAGCAAACTTTCCAAAGTAACGTAACCGATAAACTATATCTACTGCAAACCGCTAAACAATGTAAACGTAAAAAAATATCATGTTTCATTTTATTTGATAAGATCCGGCCAAACAAATTTTTGTACAAACTACAACTCGACCAACCTAATTCTTTCCATAATCCCACCATATGACCCGAAAAACCGCGTATTTAACGACTTCGCGACGAAAATATCCAAATAGCGATTGGTTAATTAATTGACAGCCATATAATGTGCGCCACAAAGTTTGCCTGCACACATTCTCTACAAACTATATATAGCTCCACCAGCCTAATTCCTCCCATAACCACACCATATGCCCCAAAACATCTTCGCAATCACCAATCAGTCCATCACCCGCTCGCTCCCAAATTCGCGCCTGCAAACTATCCCCGAAAGTCCCCCACCCGCCAAACATCAGAAACATCAGAAACATCGAAGCCCCCAGAATCCTGATTTTCTCGCGCCCAAGATTCCTCTCTCACTCAACCGTGCGGAAATCCGCACCGGTCAAAGGGCTACACGCCGGCTTACTGTAATCCTGAGCTCTTCTCGACGATCCCCACGACTCGGGACCGGATAGATTCTGCCGGCATGCACGACGTGCGGACTGACCGAGTGCTATAGTACGGTTCGTATATCGTGCGCAAGGCTGCCTCTCATGCGTCGACGGGCGAAAGACGGAGAAAGCCTACGGTTTCTCGTAATGCGAACCGTAGGAGCCAGGCTGTCTGCCCGGAACAGTTCCCCACCATGTGCCAGCTCGCCAAGCTTTGCACGCCTCGACCCACGTCTGCCTGCGTCGACACACGTTGCCAACTACGCCTCACGCACACAGTCTTGGGGGCGAAGGTGTGTGTGGGGACTGAGAGCCGCTGCAACGACGACAGAGCGGCCCCTGTCCTACATACGTAAGATTGTGTACAGTGCGTGGTTTCGATGCTGGTGACCCCGGGGGTTTTCAGAGGGGCTTCGCGATTTTTGGGAGGGGTTGAAGGGGGTGTTGGAAAGAAAGGAGAATTGAGAGAAAAATTGGAGAATTGAAAGTATTGAAAAGAAGAATGGGAGAATTGAAAGAATTGAAAGAGGAATTGGGGGATTGAAAGAATTGGAAAGAAGAATTTAAGAGCCGAAAGAGTTGGAAAGAAGAACTTAAGAACTGAAAGAATTGGAAAAGGAAAAATTTACGAACCGCAAGGATTGGAAAAAATAATTTAAGAACTGAAAGAATTAGAAAGAAGAAATTAAGAACTGAAAGAATTGGGAAGAAGAATTCTAGAATTGAAAGAATTGAAAGGAAGTATTTAGGAACTGAAAGAATTGCAAAGAAGAATTTAAGAATTGGAAGAATTTGAAGAAAGAACCAAAATTCTCCAGACACCCCATGCCTTGACCTGAAGGAGGGAGGGTTGGGATTGAAGGGGTGAGAAGACGGGTGTTGGAAAGAAAGAAAGAATTGCAAAGAAGACTTTGAAAACTGAAAGAATTGGAAAGAAGAATGTAAGAACTGGAAGAATTGGAAAGAAGAATGTAAGAACTGGAAGAATTGGAAAAAAGAATTTAAGAACTGAAAGAATTGGAAAGAAGAATGTAAGAACTGGAAGAATTGGGAAGAAGAATTTAAGAAGTGGAAGAATTTGAAGGAAGAACCAAAATTCTCCAAACACCCCATGTCTTGGCCTGAAGAAAGGAGGATTGGAAATTAAGGGGTGGGAAGGGTGATGTTGTAAAGGAAGAAAGAATTGAAAGAAGAATTTAGGAACTGAAAGAATTGGAAAGAAGAATTTAAGAAGTGGAAGAATTGGAAAGAAGAATTTAAGAACTGAAAGAATTAGAAAGAAGAATTTAAGAACTGGAAGAATTGCAAAGAAGAATTTAAGAAGAAGAATTTAAGAACTGAAAGAATTGGAAAGAAGAATTTAAGAACTGAAAGAATTGAAAAAAAGAATTTAAGAACTGAAAGAATTGGAAAGAAGAATTTAAGATTTAAAAGAATTGAAAAGAAGAATTGGAGAGAAGAATTTAAGAACTGATAGAATTGAAAAGAAGAATTTAAGAACTGAAAGAATTGGAAAGAAGAATTTAAGAACTGAAAGTTTTATAAGAAGTCTTTAGAATGTCAGAACTGAAATAATTGGAAAAAAGTCATCTAATGAACTGTTACTTTGATACATTGTATCTATTTTGTCTGTTTAAGTGTTTACATCAATATTCAATGGAAAACGAAGCGAATCACGATACATATGTACATTTTGTATGGTTTCACTTCATAGAGAAAAATGTTTCCCGCAATATGATACATTAAAAAACTACTAGAAACTTTAAATTATTTTTTAAACAATTTTTTCCAATAATACCTAAAATCCATCCTATTTTACAATTTCTATAAATTTCATGCGAATTTGTTTTTTAAGTAAAAAAGTTATGATAATTATTAAAAAAACATAATTTTTTAATAATACTTGAAATACTTCCAATTATACAATTTCTGTAAATGTCACAAAAATTGCTTCGTAAATAATAAAGTTATGATTTTTTGTAACATACAAGTTTCCCAAAATCGTGGGGTCCCAGAAGTATTTCTTACAAATTTCTTAGCGGTCTTTAAAGTGTTAAGAATTGAAAGAATTTTGATTTGCGGTGTGTTGGGCAGTTTTGCATACGGTGGTCTGTGTGGATTTGGAAAATTAACGTTTGATGTGCGTGATGACGTCTATGTTAGTTCCATATTAGTTTTTGATGGAAGCTTGTGGAAGGTTGGATCCAAGATGTGGAATACGGTTATTTGTGTGTTATGGCCTCAGTGGTTGATAAAAATGCGGATTCAAACCTGTTGAATTCATCATTGCAGTACCGTATAAAAAAGTATGGAAACAAAAATAAAAATTGTTTGTCCAGGAGTAACTGATATTGTCACCCACAAGTGATACTGAAGATTTTTTGAGAATTCATTATTTCAGCATCCTATTCAAAGTGTACGGAAATGAATAGAAAAATTGTTCACGAGTAAATGACATCGTCACCCACAAGTGGCACTGAAGATTTTAAGATGTTGAAAATGTACGTGCCGAAAATTATCTACTTAGCAATATGTAGTTTGACACGTAATAATAAAAAAACAATTTCATTTCTATATTGTCTCTTAACGGGGAAAATGTTTGTTAGAAATGAGTTTATGTGTACTCATCTTTAATGTTTTTAATTTTCAAACGTTATTACGTATTCTTTTTGAACAACCTACAAAAATAATTGATATACGCTTTTAATTTCATGTTTTGTATAAACAATATTTGAAATCGTTAAACGATATTGTTACCGCAAGATATAATTGACCACTTACATCATTTTCAAATTTGTTTGAGTTCAAATAATGAATAGTCCGTGTTATATAATTCTCATTTCTAATAATTATCATAACTTTTTTACTTAAAAAATAAATTTGTATTAAATTTATAGAAATTGTAAGATATGATGCATTTAGTAGTTATTTAAATTATATTGTTTGAAAAAATTTTAATATCTATGATGAAGAGGAACCATACAAAATTTACATATATGTTATGATTCGCTTTATTTTTCATTGGATATTAAGGTAAATACTTAAATAGACAAAATAGACACAATGTATATTGCTAGAAGACTACTTACCATTGAAGTCTTCCGTATGGGCATTGAATGCAGACATTCAAAACGCGATGTATAAACATTGACATAAACACAGCGTGCAATGATAGAAGCCAGTAAGCCAATCATCGTACTGACATACAAAAATATTTATATCTCCGAAGCTCTTGACCTTTCGACCCATGTGCACTAAAGCTTTTGTACTGTACTGTGTCCCGTACCATAGAAGTATTGCATGGTTTCTTGCATACATCGCACGTACACACTAATAAATTTTTTGATCACGATAGAACTCAGTAAGTCAGTCCATACACATATGAGTATATTTATATCTCAGAAGCTCTTGACCTTTCGACATATGTTCACTCGTCTTTTTTTAGTCAGTACGGCGTGTCCCATATGTCATAAAAGCATTGCATGGTTTTTTGTACAGTCTGGAGATACATGTTAATAAATTTTGGTTATGACAGAAGACAGTAAGAGGCAATTATGGTAGTGATGGATAAAAATGTTTATGTCTCAGGAGATCTTTATCTTTTCTGGTACGTTCAGTACTACTTTTTGACTCTGTCCATAGGGTCCCATATACCACAGAAATATTGCACGGTTCTCTTATACACCCCGTAGACTGCAGCGCTAAAAATTCCGATTACGTTACAAGCCAATAAGTCAATTATGATATTAACACACCAAAATGTTTATATGACAAAATCCCTTGACCCTTCGACTTATCTTCAATAGTGCTTTTTTACTCACTAGAATGCGTCGATGTATGTATTTCGAAAATATTACATTTCTAATTTATCAATGCAATTATCCATAGAACCCAAAAGTTAACTACATTACTATCATCCAAAAATGTGTACGTCTTTCAAAGTCTTAATATTTCGACTTCACACTAATCCCTTTTTACTCAGTACAGTGAGTCCCATGTTCCACAAAAATATTACATGGTTTTGTCGCACATCCTATACTTGTTCAGGCGTATTTATCTCAATACCCGTAGAACTTGAGAAGAACCCATAGAAAAATGCTTACATCCTCCAAACGCTTAATTTCACGACTCATCTTCAGTAATTCTTTTTCACTGAGTGCATCCCATGTACTTAAAAAATATTATATGCATTTTGTCGCACATCCTATAAATGTCCAAACTTACTTATCTAAATACCCGTAGAACTTGAAACGAACCCGTAGAAAAATGTTTATATCTTCTAAACGCCTAATATTTCGATTCCTCGTCAGTAATCCTTTTTTATTCAGTGCATCTGATGTACCACAAAAATATTACACGGCTTTCTCGCACATCCTCTACATTCCACGCTACCAACCTACATACTTGTAGAACCCTAAAGTTAACCACGTTACGACCGTATAAAAATGCTTACATCCTTTAAACGCTTAATTTCACGACTGGTCTTCAGTAATCCTTTTTTACCCAGTGCGTCCCATGTACCACACAAGTATTACACGGTTTTCGCGCACATCCTATACATTTCTACGTTACCAAATTAAACATCTGTAGAACCCAAGAGTCAACCACTTTACCAAACATAACAATTCCTACATCCTCCAAACGCTTAATTTCCCAACTTCTCCCGACTAATCCTTTTTTACTCAGTACAGTGGACCCCATGTACCACAAAAATATTACATAGAACCCAAGAGTGAACCACGTTACTACACATAAACATGTTTACACCCTCCAAACGCTTAATCTCTCGACTTCTCTCCACTAATCCTTTTTTACTCAGTGCATCTGATATACTTCAAAAATATCGCATGGTTTTCTCGCACATTCTATACATTTCCAGCCTAACTTATCCAAATACCAGTAGAACTTGAAAAGAATCCATAAGGAAATGTTTACATCCTCCAAACGCTTAATGTCGCGAATTTTCCCCACAAATCCATTTTTATCAGTAACGCGGTCCCATGTACCACAAAAATATTACACGTTTTCTCGCACATTCTACACATATCCAAGCTAATTTACCTAAACACCCGCAGAACTTGAAAAGAACCTGTAGAGAAATATTTATATCTTCTAAACGCTTAATATTTCGACTCGTCCTCACAAATCCTTTTTTACTCAGTACAGTAGGTTCCGTGTACCACAAAAATATTACACGTTTTCTCGCACATTCTACACATGTCCAGGCGTACTCATCTAAATACTCATATAACTTCAAAAGAACCCGTAGAAAAATGTTTATATATACTAAATGCTTAATCTCGCGACTTCTCCTCATTGATCCCTTTTTACCCAATATGTTCTATATATTTAAAAAATATTACACGGTTTTTTCGCACATCCTATTCATTTATAAAAATCATAAAAATGCTTACATCTTCCAAACGGTTAATCTCCCGACTTCTCCTCACTAGTCCTTTCTTATTCAGTGCATCTGATGTACTTCCAAAATATTACATGGTTTTCTCGTACATTCTATACATTTCCAGCCTAATTTATCTAAATACCCGTAGAAAAATGTTTATATCTTCTAAATGCTTAATATTTCGACTTCTCCTCAATAATCCATTTTTATGAGTACCGCGGATCCCATGTACCACAAAAATATTACACAGAACCCAAGAGTCAACCGCGTTACTACACATAAAAATGTTTACATCCTCCAAACGCTTAATCCTTTAACTTTTCTCCACTAATCCTTTTTTACCCAATGCATCCCATGTACTTCAAAAATATTACATGGTTTTCTCGCACATTCTGTACATTTCCAGCCTAACTTATCGAAATACCCATGGAGAGCAAGAGTTAACCACTTTACTACCATATAAAAATGCTTATATTCTCCAACTACTTAATCTCGCGACTTCTCACTAATCCTTTTTTACCTAATGCGTTCCATGTACTTCAAAAATATGCCATGGTATTCTTGTACATTCTTTACGTTTCTACATTATCAAACTAAACACCTGTAGAACCCAAGAGTCAATCACGTTAGTACACATAAAAATGCTTACATCCTCCAAACGTTTAATCTCCCGACTTATCTTCAGTAATCCTATTTTACTCAATGCGTTCCATGTCCCATAAAAATATTACATGGTTTAGTCGCACATCCTATACATGTCTAGGCTAACTTATCTAAATACTCGTAGAAAAATGTTTATATCTTTCAAACGCTTAATCTTTCGACTTCTCCTCACTAATCCTTTTTCAGTACAGTTGGCCCATGTACCACAAAAATATTACATGGTTTTTTCGCACATCCTATACATATCTAGGATAACTTATCTAAATAAGAGAGAGAACCAGAGAAAGATGTTTAGAGAGAGAATAGAGAGAGAAATCCTCTTTTTACGTATGTACAGTTGGAGAGAGAAAAATATTACACGGTTTTCTCGGACATCCTATACATGTCTAGCCGAACTTATCTAAATACCCATAGAACTTGAAGAGAACCCATAGAAAAATGTTTACATCCTCCAAACACTTAATCTTTCGAATCCTTCTCACCAATCCTTTTTTACTCAGCACAGTTGGTCCCATGCACCACAAAAATATTACATGGTTTTCTCGCGCATCCTATACATGTCCAGGCTAACGTATCTAAATACCCGTAAAAAAATGTTTATATCTTCCAAACGCTTAATCTTTTGACTTCTCCTCACTAATCCTTTTTTACTCAATACGGTAGGTCCCATGTACCACAAAAATGTTACATGGTTTTCTCGCACATCCTATTCACTTATAAAAATCATAAAATGCTTACATCTTCCAAACGTTTAATCTGCCGACTTCTCACTAATCCTTTTTTACTCAGTGCATCTGATATACTTCAAAAATATTACACTTGCACCGCCGTATTACCCATATCCATCTGCGTCTGGACTTC
Source organism: Cryptocheilus praepositus (assembly GCA_033815515.1). Lineage (NCBI taxonomy): Eukaryota > Metazoa > Arthropoda > Insecta > Hymenoptera > Pompilidae > Cryptocheilus > Cryptocheilus praepositus. The sequence goes on from JAWWQZ010000151.1 coordinate 369,385, forward strand.
ACAGCAGCCACATGCCCTCACCTCCGCGTAACGCAATATCTTCGAGATTGACGCCATCGAAGGCTAAGTTCTGTTCTTACGCCGCTGAACCGCAGCAGTCGGTGCACCCGGATCGCGTAAATAAATCGTCCCCCCCGCGTGCCTTTCTTCTTCTGCCTCGACCCCCTCGCCGCAAAACTGACAGTGCCACCCTCGTCACGGCGGAAAAACAGAAGGCTCACTGTTGCCAGCAAAACTCTGCGCACACACGACGGCAAACGATGTGTAGCAGAGTTGCCGAGAGTTTCTCCTTGGCGGAGGATGCGAGATGGAACGAGCGGGAGAAAGAGAGAGAAACAGAGAGAAAGAGAGAGAAAGAGAGAGAAAGCTCGGCCTCGTATGTAGAAGGAGAGAGAGAGAGTGGTTCGTTGCACCGACGTCAGCGAGAGAGGCTTGTTCGGAGATGCCGGTGGAATGGGAAAAATCGCCCGGAAAATTCTAATTAACTCGCGGTGTTACTCGCAGCCGCGTTTTCTGGCCTGCTGGCGAATGCTGGGGCATATGCAATGGGTCTATGGAGATTATCAGGGATCCAGGGGTTTGACGGGTTCCTTTTTTAGTTTTGCGTTTAGGCGTTATGTAAACACAATTTTAATTAACTTTTGGTAATACAGTTATGCACTCGATGTGTGGTGTACCAGCGAATGGAATGTGTGCAGGTTAATCTGTACAACGTGTCTACTTGGATTCTGAGGGATTGAGGGGTTTGACATGTTTCTTCTTTAGTTTTCTGTTATGTAAAGACAATTTTAATGAACTTTTGGTAATATAATTGGTCACTTGCCGTGTGGCATGCCAACGAATCGAGTGTGTACAAGTTAATCTGTGCAATATGTCTATGGAGATTATCAGGGATCCAGGGGTTTGACGGGTTCCTTTTTTAGTTTTGCGTTTGGGCGTTATGTAAAGACAATTTTAATTAACTTTTGGTAATACAGTTATGCACTCGATGTGTGGTGTACCAGCGAATGGAATGTGTGCAGGTTAATCTGTACAACGTGTTTACTTGGATTCTGAGGGATTGAGGGGTTTGACATGTTTCTTCTTTAGTTTTCTGTTATGTAAAGACAATTTTAATTAACTTTTGGTAATATAATTGGTCACTTGCCGTGTGGCATGCCAACGAATCGAGTGTGTACAAGTTAATCTGTGCAATATGTCTATGGAGATTATCAGGGATCCAGGGGTTTGACGGGTTCCTTTTTTAGTTTTGCGTTTGGGCGTTATGTAAACACAATTTTAATTAACTTTTGGTAATACAATTGTGCACTCGATGTGTGGCGTGTCAACGAATGAAATGTGTGCAGATTAATCTGTACAATATTTTTATGGAGATTGTGAGGGATCCAAGGGTTTCATGTGTTTCTTCTTTAGTTTTGCGTTTGGGAGTTATGTAAAGACAATTTTAATTAACTTTCGGTATTATAGTTAGTCATTCATCGTGTGGCATGCGAACGAATGAAATGTGTGCAGATTAATCTGTGCAATGTCGAGTTTGTGCAAGTTAATCTGTGCAACGTGTCTATTATCAGGGATCCAGGGGTTTGACGGGTTCCTTTTTTAGTTTTGCGTTTGGGCGTTATGTAAACACAATTTTAATTAACTTTTGGTAATACAGTTATGCACTCGATGTGTGGCGTGCCAACGAATGAAATGTGTGCAGATTAATCTGTGCAATATGTTTATGAAGATTGTAAGGGATCCAGGGATTTCACGTGTTTCTTCTTTAGTTTTGCGTTTCGACGTTATGTAAAGACAATTTTATTTAATTTTCGTGTTGCAGTTTGTTACTCAATGTGTAGTGTACCAACGAAACGAGTGTGTGCAGGTTAATCTGTGCAATGTGTCTGCTTGAATTGTGAGGGATCCAGGGGTTCCACGTGTTTTTACTTTAGTTTTGCGTTTGGGCGTTATGTAAAGACAATTTTAATTAAAACTTCAATTTAATTATTTTAATTTTAACTTTCGGTGTTAAAGTTGCGCATTCGAAGTGTGATGTGGCAACGAATCGAATTTGTGTAGGTTAATATATGCAATGTGTCTATGGAGATTGTGAGCGATTCGGGGTTTCATATGTTTCTTCTTTAGATTTGCGTTATGTAAAGACGATTTTAATTAACTTTTAGTGTTACAATTGGTCACACGTTGTGTGGTGTATCAACAAATCGAGTGTGTGCAGGTTAATACGTGTAACTTTTCTATTTAAATTGTGAGGGATCGAGGGATTAGAAATGTTTTTTCTTTAGTTTTGCGTTTCGGGCGTTATGTGAAGACAATTTTAATTAACTTTCGGTGTTATCATTGCGCATTTGACGTGTGGTGTATCAATGAATCGAGTGTGTGCAAATTGATCTATGCAATATGTCTATGGAGATTATCAGGGATCCAGGGGTTTGACGGGTTCCTTTCTTAATTTTGCATTTCGGCTTTATGTAAAGACAATTTGAATTAACTTTTGGTAATACAATTGTGGATTCGAAGTGTCACGTACCAACGAATGAATTGTGTGCTGAGTAATCTGTGCAATGTGTCTACTTGGATTCTGATAATTCGAGGGGTTTGACCTGTGTTGTTTGTGCAGTTTTCTGTTTAGGCGGGTGTGAAGCAATATTGATCGACTTGCGGTCGATTATCAAGTCGCAATTATAACACTAAACGTACAAAGCGGGGTCAAATGACCCCTTTCAAAATTTAAAAGTTATATCTTTCGCTCATTTGACTTCCTCTAAATTCTCACATCATCTGCTTATTCAATTTCTCTCTTTAACAAATTAGAAATTTCTTTCTGAAAATCAACGTTTATTTCATAAGGGCTCAAATGACATGTTAAGAATACGTAAATATAAAATATCGGTACGTTTAGTCTTAAAATCCCTTCCATCGCAGTTTACGCAAAAGTCCCGTCTCGCAGCCAGTAATACACAACCACCACCTGCCTTCCAATTTCGAAAATGCTTCCTCACCGCCTGGAAATACACCGAGCATCCTTGCGCAACGTCTCCCATCCGATGCCTCTTGCCAAACTGCACCGCGTCGTGTCGCAGTTCATTGACAATCAACGAAACGGCTCTGAATGAAAGTCGGCGTGACACCGTGAGTTTATTGCACTCGCTGCAACCGCAACGGCGTTAGCAGAGGTTAAGCAATCCTCCCACGACAGGACGATCTCTCATCGCCAGCAAAACACGACCTGGTCAACGTGTTTCGGCCGATTCCGCACGCCCGTCTCTTTCCTGCACTCTTTTGTACCTCTGCCCTCGTCGGCCGAGGTTCGTTGCACTCACGAGAAAGAGACTGCATCTTGTATTCTGGCGAAATTTGCAGCGCGAGGGGAGAGAAACAAATTCGCGGCGTCCTAACCAAAAATATTAGAGACATGTCGTAGATGCGTATATGTAGGGAGACAGATACAGTTTTATCAATTAGATTCGAAGGAAGTATGTAAGGATAAGACGTTGAATGCTGGGTTCGATTTGGGGACTTCTACTGGTTTTGCTTCGTATTTGGTATGATCATTGGGTGGTAGGAAATGTTAGATTGGTAATATTCGGTAGTGTGATGAGGATGCGAAAGAAGTGGGTGAATCTTTTAGATTTCGGTGGATGATAGGTAGGAATTTTTGGGGGAAATGCGATTTACGTAATTAGCTGGTTTTGAAGAGTATACTTGTCACAGAGAAATGATAATGTTCGGTAGTGTGACGAGTATGCGTAAGAAGTGGAGGAACCTTTTAAATTTCGATGAATGATAGGTCGGAATTTTTGGGGAAAATGCGGTTTACGTAATTAGCTGGTTTTTTTAGAGTATAACACTGAGAAGTGCGTCATTCTTTTAAATATCGATAGAATGCGTTCGATGGGTAACGCTGACAAAAATTTGGAAAAATGTAATTTGAGCGGTTAGGTGGTTTCGATGGGTATACTTATTATGAAGAAATTACAATATTCGGTAGTGTGCCGAGTATGCATAAAAAGTTTTTTAGACGTCGATAGAATGTGTTCGGTGAACGATACAAACCCGCAGATTCATAAGAATCTCCTTCCTACGCGACACGGGGCTTGTGCGGTAAAAAATATTAGGGATATGTTATAGAGGCGTATATATAGGAGGACCGGTAGAGTTTTTCAAATTGGGCTCGAAGTTTGTATGTAAGTTTAACACGTTGAATATCGGGTTAGTTTGGTGAGACCCTAGCGATTTTATTTGTATTTGGTACAATTTCCGCCAAAAATTGTGTGCGTATACAGGTGCGTTGTCCGCGAAAGATCAAACTTTGCGCAAAACGATATATTCGCTAAACCTTTTATATACAATTTACATAGAATCAATCACACAGAAAGAAAAGCTTAAAAGTTAAACAATCGTATCCAAAATTTTATTCCTTTCCATTACCCACAAATATACTCTATCAAAGTTCATTCAGATTCGAAGCTGTCCGTGACGCTGGACGCGTTAAATTGCATTCCTTTTCATTACAAAAAAAAAGTGTAATTCCTTTCCATTACGCACAAATATACTCTATCAAAATTGATTCAGACCAAAAGTTGCTCATGACGCTGAACGCGTATATGTTTTAAATTGTATTCCTTTTCATTACCCACAAATATACTGTATCAAAGTTCATTCAGACCAGAAATTGCCCATGACGCTGAACGCGTATACACGTTAAATTGAATTCCGTTTCATTACCAAAAAAACGTAATTCCTTTTCATTACCCAAAAAAATGTAATTCCTTGCCATTAGCAAAAAAAATGTAATACCTTTCCATTACCCACAAATATACTCTATCAAATTTCATCCACATCTGAAGCTACCCGTGACATTGGATGCTTTTTATTAACAAAAAAAATGTAATTCCTTTTCATTACCCACAAATATACTCTATCAAAGTTCATTCAGATCGGAATTTGTCCATGACGCTGGATGCGTATACGCGTAAAATTGAATTCATTTTCATAAGAAAAAAAAATGTAATTCCTTTTGATTACCCACAAATATACTCTATCAAAGTTCATTCAGATCCGAATTTGCCCATGAAGCTGGGCGCGTTTAATTTAATTTCTTTTCATTACCAAAAAAAAAATGTAATTTCTTTTGATTACCCACAAATATACTCTATCAAAGTTTATTCAATCCAAATTTGTCCGTGACGCTGGACGCGTTACATTTAATTCCTTTTCCATTACCAAAAAAAATGTAATTCCTTTTCATTACCTACAAATATATTCTATCAAATTACATCCTTTTCATTGCCCGTAACGAAAATGTTAAATCTTTTCCATTACCCACAAAAAATCAAATTTATTCATTCCTTTTCATTAGCAAAACAAAATGTAATTCCTTTTCATTAGCAAAAAAAAAATGCAATTTCTTTTCATTACCTAAAAATACACTCTATCAAACTTCATTCAAATCTGAATTTGTCCGTGATGCTGGACGCCTTAAATTGCATTCCTTTTCATTACCCGCAAATATACTCTATCAAAGGTAATTTAATCCAAATTTGTCCGTGATGCTTGACGCATTACGTTTAATTTATTTTCATAAGAAACAGAATACATAATTCCTTTTGATTACGCACAAATATACTCTATCAAAGTTCATTCATTCCAAATTTATCCGTAATGCTGGACGCGTTATATTTAATTCCGTTTCATTAGAAAAAAAAACTGTATTCCTTTTCATTACCTGCAAATATATAGTACTCTATCAAATTTTATTCACATCCGGAGTTACCCGTGACGCTGGATGCATATAAGCATTAAATTGAATTCCTTTTAATTATCCACAAATATACTCTATCAAAGTTCATTCAGATCCGAATTTGCCCATGAAGCTGGGCGCGTTTAAAAGGCCCTCTCTTTTCATTACCGAAAAAAAAATGTAATTCATTTTTGATTACCCTTTCTCTCTCCTACCAAACTTCATTCAATCTCGCGAGAAATTTGTCCGTAACGCTGGACGCGTTACATTTAATTCTTTTTCATTAGAAAAGAAATTGGTATTCCTTTTCATTACCTACAGATATATTCTATCAAAATTCATTCAGATCCAAATTTGTCCGTGACACTGGATGCATTACATTTAATTCATTTTCATTAGCAAAAAAAAATGTAATAGGTACACAACTTTGCTCCCGCCGTTTTTTCCCTTTCGTCCAATGCAAAAACGGCGGGAGCAAAGTTGTACACCTAATAATTCTTTTTCATTACCTATAAATACACTCTATCAAAGTTGATTGCGATCCGAATTTGTCCGTGACGCTAGACGCGTTAAATTGCATTCCTTTGATTGTCCCCAAGTATACTCTATCAAAGTTCATCGAGATCCGAACTTGCCCGTGACGCTGGCCGCGTTAAATTTAATTGTTTTTCATTAGCAAAAAGAAATGCAATTCTTTTTCATTACCTACAAATATACTCTATCACAGTTCATTCAATCTAAATTTGTCCGTAACGCTGGACGTGTTGAGTTGCATTCCGTTTCACTAGCAAAAAAAAATGTAATTCATTTTTATTACGCACAAATATACTCTATCAAAGTTCATTCAATCCAAATTTCTCCGTAACGCTGGACACTTTAAATTTAATTCCGTTTCATTACCAAAAAAAAAAATGTAATACCTTTTCATTACCTACAAATACACTCTATCAAAATTCATTCAGACCAGAAGTTGCCCGTGCCGCTGACCACGTATAATTTAAGAATTGCATTCCTTTTCATTACCCACAAACAAACTACCAAACTTCATTGACTTGTCAAGCTTCGGGTCCCTCAATCGAAAATCCGCTTGCCTTGGAAAAGGCCCTCTCCATTTCCTCGCGAGTGTTTTCACGCGCCGTTCATTTTCCTTCGCTCTACCGCTTTCTCTCTCCGTCCGTCCTTCTCGCGTTCTCTCGCGAGAGAGAGCGCACGCGCTTAAGTTCGCGGCGGCACACCTGTTGGACATTCCTTCACGAATGAGTATGAGCACTCGTCGGCTGCGGCCGCGTGCATTACATTACATACGCGCGTTACGTACGTGCGGAGGCACAGGTGTGCTCATTAATTCCATTATGTTGTGCCGACTGTGCACTTTAAGCCGCCAGCTCCGTGGGCCTGCGAACCGGGTTACGAGTGGGCAACCTGCAAATAGTTCCCGACCTGACGGCCGATGCCGCATCTTGCCACGCCGGACACCGGCAAATTTTCCAAATTCACGGCCAAAGCTGGCGGCTTTCGGAAAGAGGAGGCGGGATGGAGGAATTGTAATGTAGGCGGGTACAAAGAGTGTTCTTTTTGATGTCGATGGAATGCGTTCAGTGGATGACGCGGGAAAAGGTTTGGGAAAATGGGGGTTAGATGATTAGAGGGTTTTGAAGAGTATACTTATAAAGAAATGGTAATATTCGGTAGTGATATGAATATGCGTAAGAAGTGGACGAATCTTTTAGATGTGGATGGAATGCGTTAGATGGACGATACGAGAAGGTTTGGGAAAATGGGGTTTAGACAATTAGATGGTTTTGAAGAGTATATTTGTTATGGAAAAATGGTAATATTCGGTAGTGTGACGATTATGCGTAAGAAGTGGGGGAAGCTTTTAGATGACGATGGAATGCGTCCAGTGGATGACACGGGAAAAAGTTTGGGAAAATGCGGTTTACACAAATAGCTAGTTTTCAAGAGTATACTCATAAAGAAATGGTAATATTCGGTAGTGTGATGGGTATGCATAAGAATTATGTGATTCCTTTTGATTTTGATGGAATGCGTTCAGTAGATGACACAGGAAAGATTTGGGAAAATGTGGTTTAGACACTTAGTTACTTTTGAAGAGAGTATTTGGCATGGAGAAATGGTAATATTTGGTAGTGTCACGAGTATGCGTAAGAAGTGGCGGAATCTTTTAGATGGCCATGGATGATACGCAGGACTTTTTAGGGTAAAATGCGGTTTAGACAATTAGATGGTTTTGAAAAGTACTACATATTTGTTATGCAGAAATGGTAATATTTGGTAGTGTGATGGGTATGCATAAGAACTATGTGATTCCTTTTGATATTGATGGAATGCGTTCAGTAGATGACGCAGGAAAAGGTTTGGGAAAATGCGATTTAGACACTTAGCTACTTTTGGAGAGAGTATTTGGCATGGAGAAATGATAATATTCGGTAGTGTGACGAATATGTGTAAGAAGTGGGGGAATCTTTTAGATGTCGATGGATAATACGCAGGTATTTTTAGGGTAAAATGCGATTTAGACAATTAGATGGTTTTGAAAAGTACTATATATTTGTTATGCAGCAATGGTAATATTCGGTAGTGTGATGAGAATGCATAAAAAGTGGGTGATTCTTTTAGATGTCGATGGAATGCGTTCGATGGATGACGCGGAGAAAGATGTCCAAAAATGTAATTTGAACGGCTAGGTGGTTTCGATGGGTATATTTGTCATGAAGAAATGGCAATGTTTGGTAGTATGACGAATATGCGTAAAAAGTGGGAAAATCTTTTTGGTAACGATGGAATGCGTTCGATGGATGACGCGGGAAAAGATTTGGGAAAATGCGGTTTAGACAATTAGATGGTTTTGAAGAGTATATTTGTTATGGAGAAATGGTAATATTCGGTAGTGTGACGAGTATGCATAAGAAGTGGGGGAATCTTTTAGATGGTGATAGAATGCGTTCGATGTATGACGCAGAGAAAGATTTGGAAAAATGTAATTTGAACGGTTAGGTGCTTTTGACAAGTATACTTGTCATCAAGAAATGGTAATATTCGGTAGTGTGACAAATATGCGTAAGAAGTTGGCGAATCTTTTAGTTGTCGATGGAATGCGTTCGATGGTTGACGCGGGAAAAGGTTTGGGAACATGCGGTTTACACAATTAGCTGGTTTTCAAAAGTATACTTGTAAAGAAATGGTAATATTTGGTAGTTTGATGAGTATGCGCAAAAAGTGGGTGATTCTTTTAGATGCCGATAGAATGCGATCGGTGAATGATAGACAGTAAGGTTTTGGGAAAATGCGGTTGACACAATTAGATGGTTTTAAAGAGTATTCTTATTATGGAGAAATGGTAATATTTGGTATGTGACGAGTATGCGTAAGAAGTGGGCGAATCTTTTAGATGTCGATGGAATGCGTTAGATGGATAACGCGGAGAAATATTGGGAAAAATGTAATTTGAACTGTTAGGTGCTTTTGACGAATATACTTTTCATAAAGAAATGATAATATTCGGTAGTGTGACTAGTATGCATAAAAAGTGGGTAATTCTTTTAGATGTCGATAGAATGCGTTCGATGGATAACGCGAAAAAAGATTTTAAAAACGTAATTTGAATTATTAGGTGCTTTTGACGAATATATTTGTCATGGAGAAAATTTGGTAGAGCAATGAGCTTGCACAAAAAATGGTTAAATGTTTTAGATGTCGATGGAATGCGTTCGATGAATAATGCGGAGAAAGATTTGGAAAAACGTAATTTGAACGGTTAGGTGGTTTTGATGAGTATAGTTGGCATGAAGAAATGGTAATATTCGGTAGTGTGACGAGTATGCATAAGAAGTAGGAGAATCTTTTTGATAACGATGGAATGCGTTCGGTGGATGATACGCAGGAAATTTTTGGGACAATACGGTTTAGTTAATTAGATGGTTTTGAAGAATATACTTATAAAGAAATGGTAATATTCGATATTGTGATGAATATGTACTGTACAAGAAGTGAGCGAATCTTTTTGATGTCGATGGAATGCGTTGGGTGGATGATACGAGGGAACATTTTGGGAAATGATACGAGGGTACATTTGTCATGGAGAAATGGTAATATTTGGTAGTGTGACGATTATGCGTAAGAAGTGGTCGAATCTTTTAGATGGCGATAGATGATACGCAGGAATTTTCTGGAGAAATGCGGTTTAGACAATTATCTGGTTTTGACCAGTATATTTGTCATGAAGAAATGGTAATATTCGGTAGTATGACATGTACGCGTAACATTACTTTGTTTAAATACTATACAACGCTTGTGTCCTCAAATGAATGAATACATAACTAATTCAACAATGTAAATTATATTTGAGACCTTATGTATTTAATTCCACTGAAACGAAAACGTTGGATTTTAATTTTGGACGACTCGGCCCGATTAATGAACAAGATTACAAATGTTTATTTTCATTTCTTAAATTGATGATAAAAACCTAATATATACATTTGCATAATTATCTTTTTTGATAAATTTAAATAATATCCAAAAAGATCTTTTACACATACTGATAATATGTTTATTTTTGTAACAAACAATGTATATATACTACTTCATTTTAATATACTCTGCTGTTTCATAAAACGCAGAAAATAAAAATTACGCGTCCAATAAATAAAACATATAACGCCTAACATCGTATAAATTAATATATTTACTAAAATAAATCCCTGCCAATACGGCTCAAGGTCCTGGAACGGGTACAAAAAGAAAAAAATAGAAATAAATAATATTTCAATCGTAAAAACGGTTTCAAGAATATTTGAAGCCACCACAGATTCCCAAAAATCAAAGAGAATATATTATATTTGTATAACAATATACAGAATATAAAGAATAGATTATATTATAAGTGTAGAACCGTGGATGCAACATGTTTTGGAGTAAATAATATTACACATGAAAGCCATAACTTGCTTCTTATTCGCGAACTTCATCGAATATGGATCGGATCATAGCGTTTTGAAAATTTAACCAACTCCCTAAATTCACATTTTTTCTACGTTATTCAAGGCTACTCTATTCAGTGGGTGTGGTATCGATACTGTTACGTTACATCAGAATTTTTCTGTTATCACACACGTGCATCACTAGTATCTGCGGACTAAAAATAATCAGGGAATCCCATACTTTTCGATAGCTTCCGTCATTCCGTTAATCATTTCTGATTCATGTCTTGGCATTCACCGAAATTGTCGCTCGGAGTTATTTTATTGTTAACCAAACTAACGTTGACATTTTGTAAACGCCTCAATACCACGTGGTTCCCTCTGCAGAAACTTGGGCAGTACGTAAAAAGACATTTTTTATTATTTTATAAATTTAATGCAAAATTTCTATTTATAACTAGTTGATATTTAATATTTTAAAAAATAGTGATGGTTTGGTCAATTTAAATTTGGTTAGTAAAAAAAAATTGTGTAACAATTCATTATTAAAGGGGTGGAAGATAATTGTTTTAAAGAAATATGATATGATATAATTTTTGATTAATTTAATGTTTTTTCTGAAACATAATTTCATGAATTAACTTTCAATTGTGTTTCAAATTCATTTTTTGCGCTTCCTTATGAAAGTAGTGGAAGTCTATTTCTTTTTTTAAATGAGATGTCACATAATTTGTGATTAATTTAATGCCAAATTTCTATTTATAACTACTTTACATTTAATATCTTAAAAAATGCTAATGTTTTGTTCAATTTAAATTTGGTTAGTAAAAAAAATTGTGTAACAATTCATTATTAAAGGGGTGGAAGATAATTGTTTTAAAGAAATATGATATCATATAATTTGTGATTAATTTAATGTAAATTTTGTTAGATACTTCGAAAAATGTTTGAATACCTCACTTTTGAAATATAACATTTCTTTTCAAACTTAATTTCATGAATTAACTTTCAATTTCTGAAATTAAATTAACATCCAATTGTGTTCCAAATTCATTTTTTTACGACTTGTTGCATTTCCACCCCATTACAATTTTCTTAATAATGACCGAATATAAAGTCATTTTTTGGTTCAATCAAAATACTAATATCGCGCCAACCAAAATTAGTTTCTCACCGACACCCTTAAACGCCCGGAAATAAGTATTTGGCCACGACGCCAGAAAAATTTCAAGCAAACTTGTCCAACCTTCGTTAATACCTTGATACGACTGACTGCCCTTCATTCCGATTAAAATTCATTCGACTCCTGAATACGTAAACCATAATTGCACGTATTACCCTGCGCAATTTTTCGCCACTTTTTCGCATTTGCCGGAAAAATCCGCAAAACGATTGCGTCATTGACCTTTTTTTTCTACAAACGACCTGGCCTGTCACATGTTCGCTTAGTATGGACGCGCCGATACGATTTATTTATGCAAATACGAATCTGTACAATGGCCTTAGCTCGCGGCAGCGGACCTTGAATTCGCAGCGGCGATAAAATTATACGCCGGCCTCGAAGGATGATCGGCCGATCGATCGCGGGTCGACTTTGCGCGGACGTGCATTTCCGAGCTGCGTGAAACGCACGCCAATTCGCGCGGGCGATACCATCTAAATTCAAGTAGAAAGTCAGCCGTCAAACGGTGGAAAGCGATCCGATCGTTTCTCCGATGACCAGCCGATTTTGGCCAGTTGCCGAGAACGCACGATTTCCTGATGAGCGATTTAACGTTTGGGATGAATGGACTGGTTATTTTGGTGGGAGAGTATTTAGAAAAATGGAATAACGCATAATTTGTGGTTAATTAATGGAAATTTTATATTTATGACTAGTCGATATATAATATCTTAAAAATAGTGATGGTTTGTACAATTTAAAATTGGCTAATACAAGAAATTGTGTAGCTATTTATTATGAAAGTGGTGGAAGTCCATTATAAAAATAAAAATGTCGCAGAATTTGTGATTAATTTAATGTAAATTTTCGGTTTATGACTAGTTAATCTTTAATATCTTAAAAAATGCTAATGGTTTGGTCAATTTAAAAGTGGCTACTAAAAGAAATTGTGTAGCATTTTATTATGAAAGTGAGGGAAACTCATTGTAAAGAAAATGGGATGTCACATCATTTGCGATTAATTTAGTGTCAATTCTATATTTGTAACTATTGAACAAACCATTAATATTTTAAAAAATATTAATGGTTTGTTCAATTTAAAATTGGCCAGTAAAAGAAATTGTGTAGCGATTCATCGGATTCAATGGATCGGTTATTTTGAAAATGGTGGAAGTGCATTTTTTTTAACTGAGATGTCACATAATTTGTGATTAATTTAGTGTACACTTTTTATTTACGTAGGATCCCAAGTACAGGGTCCTCTAATTGGCAAATAAAGGTCATCTATGATCATCAATTATTATATTGAGGTATCATAGGTGACGTCGAAACGACAAAAGATTAGGAAATAAGACTAAAGTGTCTTGATTATGTTGTTATTGTTTATATATATTATACTCTCTAGTTCCACGTATCTAAATCCTACATTTATAGCTGGTTTATGTTTAATATCTTAAAAAATGGTAATGCTGTGTTCAATTTAAAATTGCCCATGAAAGAAATTTGGTAGCAATTCACTTTGAAAGTGGTGGAAGTGCATTTTTTTAAAATGAGATATCACATAATTTGTGATAAGTTTAATGTAAATTTTATATCTATGCCTAGTTAATATTTAATATCTTAAAAAATCTTCATGGTTTGTTTACTTTAAAATCGGCTAATAACAGAAATTGTGTAGCGATTTATTTTTAAAGTGGTAGGAGTGCATTGTTTTAAAAGAATGGGATATCACATAATTTGTGATTCATTTGATGTCAATTTTATATTTATAACTAATTAATATTTCTTAAAAAACGCTAACGGTTTGTTAAATTTAAAATTGGTCAATAAAAGGAATTGTGTAGCAATTCATTATGAAAGTGGTGTAAGTCCATTTTTTTTTAAATGAGATATCACATCATTTGTGATTAATTCAGGGTCCATTTTCTATTTATAGCTGGTTAATATATTGTTAAATTTTAAATTTGCCAATAAAAGAAATTGTGTAGCCATTCGTTAAGAAAGTGGTGTAAATCCGATTTTTTAAAATGAGATATCACATAATTTGTAATTCATTTAATGTAAACTTTTTATTTATAACTAGTTGATATTTAATATCTTAGAAAATGGTAATGGTTTGTTCAATTTAAATTTGGCCAATAAAAGAAATTGTGTAGCGATTAATTTTGAAAGTGGTGCAAGTCCATTCACTTTTTAAATGGGATAAGACATAATTTGTGATTAATTTAATGGAAATTTTATGTTCATAACTAGTTAATATTTAATATCTTGAAAAATGGTAATGCTTTGTTAAATTTACGATCGGTCAATAAAAAAATTTGTGAAACGATTTATTTGGAAAGTGGTGGAAGTCTATTATTTTACAAATAAGATATCACATAACTTGTGATTCATTTGGTGTCAATTTTATATTTATAACTAATTAATATTTCATATCTTAAGAAATGCTAATGCTAATGCTTTGTTCAACTGAACATTGTCCAGTAAAAGATTGTGTAGCGATTCATTTTGAAAGTGGTGGAAGTCCATTGTAAAAAAAATGAAATGTCACATCATTTGTGATTCATTTAGTGTCAATTTTTTATTTATAACTAGTTAATATTTAATATCTTAAAAAATGCTAATGGTTTGTTCAATTTAAGTTTGGCCAATAAAAGAAATTGTGTAGCGATTCATTTTGAAAGTGGTGGGAGTGTATTTAAAATAACGGGATAACGCATAATTTGTGAATAACTTAATGAAAATGTTATATTTATGACTAGTTAATATTTAATATCATAAAAAATGCTAATAGTTTGTTCAATTTAAAATTGGTCAATCAAAGATATTGTGTAGCGATTCGTTTTGAAAGTAGTGGAAGTCCATTGTTTAAAAAAAATGAGGTGTCAAAAAATGTTTGATTAATTTAGTGTACACTTTTTATTTACATCAGTTGTGTAGCGATTCATTATGAAAGTGGTGTAAATTCATTTTTTTTTAAATGAAATATCATATAATTTGAGATTAATTTAATTGAAATTTTATATTTATGAGTAGTTAATATTTAATAACTTAAAAAATGCTAATGGGTTGTTCAATTTAATATTGGCCAATAAAAGAAATTAGGTAGCGATCCATTTTGAAAGTGGTGGGAGTGTATTTAGAAAAATGGGATATCGCATAATTTGTGATTCATTTAATGTAAATTTTATATTTATGACTAGTTAATCTTTAATATCTTAGCAAATGCTAATGGTTTATTCAATTTAAAATTGGCCAATAAAATAAATTGTGTAGCGATTTATTATGAAAGTGGTGGAAGTCCATTGTAAAAAAAAAAAAGTGTCACGTAATTTTTGCTCAATTTAATGCCAAAAACCTTTTATTTATGACTAGTTAGTATTTAATATCTTAAAAAATGTCAATAGTTTGTTCAACTTAAATTTGTTCAATAAAAGAAATTGTATAGCAATTCACTTTGAAAGTGGTGGAAGTGCATTGTTTTAAAAAAATGGGATATCGCGAAATTTGCGATTCATTTAATGTAAATTTTATATCTTATATCTTAAAAAATGGCAATGCTTCGGTCAATTTAAAATTAGCCAATAAATGAAATTGTGTAGCAACTGATTATGAAAATGATCTAAGTCCAATTTTCGTAGACATTGGTGTCGGGGTAAGGACTGAAAGTCATGTTATTGCATACAATGAATAAATACAATAAATGCAATGAATAATTGCATACATAAAATCGAAATTTACAAATGGGATTAATGTTGTTCAGAGTTGTCCAGTTTTTGGAAAATAACATCGAAGTAATTGATCATAAATTTTGATTTACCGGGCATCCATATCTTCTAAACGATGCAGATTTTGCTATTATATAAATGGCATTACCAAAGAATTTCTTGTATACGCCACAGGATTATTATGACGTTACGAAATAATGTAGAACAAATAACAAATTTATTTTACACCAAATAAAACGATAGAATTCCGTTTCAACAAAAAAATCTACAACACATAATTAGAAAACGGATAAGAAAAAATATTAACGGAAAAAAGGTAAATTGGCTGAAAATATGGTGGATGAGCTTTTGCAAAAGTGCACTATACTCTATTTTATATAAAACATCGATTTATATCAACTACTTGTAGGAAAGACCTATTATATACGAAAAATATAAGGATATAGAGCAATTATATACCTCCTGTGCATCATAAAGATTTCAAAAATATTTCACAAATAAATAATAGCGATACCTTGTGTCAACTTCAACAATAAATAAATATAACTAATTAAAAATAAAAAATAAAAAATACTACACCTATCTTATTTCTTGTTATCATCCATAAAGAAAATTAGATTAATACAAAATATCTTTTCAGTGATATTCAATTTTTCATAATTGAAACAAACATATATTATTTTATCCAGTTAAATCCGTATTGATAAATTAATAGAAACATTACCCGACTCTAATTTTCTCAAAACATCAATAAAATTGACCTGCACCGCTCAAAATAAACATGCCGAAACAACTGCTAATATCGTCCCAATAAATAATCTCCCAAAGTCAAAACTCTTTTCATCTTCTAAACACAAACATCCACTAAACTACAACATACCACCTTTATATTTAATTATTGAACCAAATTTCTTTAATTTAACCAAATTTAACCAAAACCACCAAATTATATTTAACAATTCTCGCTATTCGCACATATTCTATTCTATATACTCGCTGCTATTGTACAATGCCGGTATAAACTAAACACACAATTCAGCAATCAGCTTTTGACATGATCCGCTGATATCCGAACTGCGCATAACCGGTTAACTAATCGAACGTACAAAAATCGAGCGGCGCAGGCCTCGTTATCGACGCAACCGCCTTTTATCACCTTTGTTCCACGTCCCGTCAAGCAAAACGCGTGCACTGATAAAGTATCGCCCGGCACTAGCGGAAAAGGTCGCGACAAAGGAGTTACGCCACGCAAAAAAGTACCGTACGGTTAATCGTCCGGTCGGAATCAATAAGTCGGCCCCGAACTACTAAGCATTTAGCAGATTATTAACCGGTCACGAGTTACCTGGTGTTTTGTTGTTCAAATTGCGTTAGCTATTTTCTTTTTTGAAACGCAAGGCAATGTGGAATGTTGCGAAAGTTTTGGTCAACGTGTTCAGTCGTGTGCAGGTTATTATGGAAAATACAAGAAAGTCCATTCGGGCATTTGCGGTTATTAAGTTTGTATGCTAGTATATGTATATACATATAAATAAATAAATAAATACATATATATATATAGATAGATGAATTTATGTATATATATGTATGTTTATTTGTTTCTTCTTTCGATATTATACAATAAAATTTTTGAAATGCAGAGCAATGTGGAATGTTGCAAAAGTTTTGGTCAACGTGTTGAGTTGCACGCGGTTTATTATAGAAAAGTTAGTTTGCTTGATATTGGGACTTTTGTTATGATTCTGGTGTTAGAAATTCAATTCGGGCATTTGCGGTTATTACATTTGTATGCTAGTATATGTACACATATATGTATATATAATTAGATAAAAAAATAAAAAATAAATAAATACATATATTTATATATATGTATACATAAATTCATGTATATATGTTTATTTGTTTCTTTTTTTCGATACTATATAATAAAAGTTTTGAAACGTAGACCAATGTGGAATATTGCGAAAGTTTTGGTCAACGTGTTGAGTCGTGTGCAATTTATTATAGACAAAAATAGTTTGTTTGGTATTGGGGCTTTTGTTATAATTCCAGTGTTATAAATTCAATTTGGGCATATGCGGTTGTTACATTTGTATGCTAGTATATGTATATATATATATATATATAATTAGATAAAAAAATGAATATATATTTATATACATGTATACATAAATTCATGTGTATATATTTATTTGTTTCTTTCTTTCGATACTATACAATAAAAGTTTTGAAACGCAGGGCAATGTGAAATGTTGCGAAATTTTTGTTCAACGTGTTGAGTTGTGTGCAATTTATTATAGACAAAAATAGTTTGTTTGGTATTGGGGCTTTTGTTATAATTCTAGTGTTAGAAATTCAATTCGGGCATATGCGGTTGTTATATTTGTATGTTAGTATATGTATATATATAATTATATAAAAAAATATATATATATTTATTTGTTTCTTCCTTTCGATACTACACAATAAAAGTTTTGAAACGTAGACCAATGTGGAATATTGCAAAAGTTTTGGTCAACGTGTTGAATCGTGTGCGATTCACTGTAAAAAATATATTTTGCTTGGTATTGGGGCTTTAGTTATAATTCTAGTGTTAGAAATTCAATTCGGGCATATGCGGTTATTACGTTTGCATGCTAATATATATACATACATATATATTACATTATATATTATGTATATATATCATATTCTGTAGTACTTCATCACGTTGCGGTTTTAATATAGTAAAATAAGCGCGGCAGTCAACGTGTTAACTGCTCTAAGTATTTCTCTGCACCTTCCATTAAATTTTACCTTCATTTTGGGCGCATCTCGCATCTTACACTTTCATCACCATTTTTGTCTACATCTTAAGTGTGCAAATTAATGAAATATGCTGAAATATGCGCAATGAAAGAAGTTCTATGTGCAAAATTTGTCTACAACTGCGCGTAAATCACTGCTCCACAGAAAATCATACGAAAAAAATATGAAAAGTTATATAAAGTACATGTCAACATTTTCATTTTATAATTATTCATACGAATGCGGTAAAATGCACGCAATGAAAAAATTATATGTGCAAAACATGTTTACAACTACGCGCAAATAACTGCTCCGCAATGAATCATACAAAAAAATATGAAAAGTTATATAAAGCACACGCCAAAATTTTAATTTTAATTATTCATACGAATGCGGTAAAATCTGCGCAACGAAAAAAGTTATATGTGTAAAACTTGTCTAAACTACGCGTAAATGCCTGCTCCGCAATTAATCATACGGACAAAACATGAAAAGTTCAATAAACTACATGTCGAAATTTTAATTTTAATTATTCATACGAATGCGGTAAAATATGTGGAACGAAAAAAGTTATATGTGTAAAACTTGTCTAAAGTACGCGTAAATGTCTGCTCCACAATTAATCATACGGAAAAAAATATGAAAAGTTCAATAAACTACATGTCGAAATTTTAATTTTAATTATTCATACGAATGCGGTAAAATCTGCGCAACGAAAAAAGTTATATGTGCAAAACTTGTTTAAAGTACGCGTAAATGCCTGCTCCACAATTAATCATACGGAAAAAATATGAAAAGTTCAATAAACTACATGTCAAAATTGTAATTTTAATTCATTACGCATAATTGAACTTTACCGAAGTTTACTTCGATTCTTTCACTTCCACGTTCAATTACGAAATAACAGCCGGTGGACTTGCGACAGTTTTTGCGTAAAATTGCCGGTCAACAATGTGTTAATGATTGCGCGCCGCCGTATAGGTTAATTAGAACGACCACATGTAATTATCGGCGATTGACGTCACTGACATCTCTATTTGCGCACACGAATAGTCGCGTTGTTTACCTTCTGTTTCTCGGGAGACTCGCGGAGAAGTCGAGGTTTTCACCGGATTTATTTGTTGTGCTCACGGGGGCGTAAGTAATGAGAAAATGGGAAGAAATGTCGTTACGCGATGTGATTATATATGAATGTACGATTTGGCATATAACCGTAAAGAGAAAGAACGTGTTTTTGTAGTTGCAAAGGATTTTATTTTGGAAACAATACTATATAACTTCCTATAAAGAGACCTTTGTGATTTTTCTTTTAAATTTATGTTATTAAATGTATGTTTTTTTAAATTTCTATTATTAAATTTATGTTCTTTAAAATTGGTGCTATTAAATTTATGTTTTTTAAAATTTATGTTATTTATGTTTTATGTTTATAAATTAGTCATCATATAACACTATATAACTCTCTATAGAGACACCTTTGTGATTTTTCTTTTAAATTTATGTTTTCTTTAATTTATGTTATTAAATTCATGTTATTTATGTTTTATGGTTATAAATTAGTTATCGTAAGTTCAACTGCCTGATTTTGTGCATGTTGGAATCGGTGACTTAAAGATAAAGAAATTAACTTACAACAGTTGCAGTTTAACAGAAATTCCTATTTTGTCGCTTCTTATAGCATAATTACATTTTTTCTTTTTCAATTTTCGTGTGTCCTTTCCATTTGATTTCGTTAAATAAATTATCGCCTTCGATAGGAGCGAAACGTTGACTCACAAGCTATCGCATAATCGAAATACTGTAATCTTGACTGGAATGCTACTCAGAGTAAAAAAATTCCTCAGATATATACATGTCAATAGATATGATTAGATGTGTATATTTAATAATAATCCGTACGAAGCATGTCCGCTCTAAACAAAAATATGTGAAATTCCAGAATAATATTGGTAAAATTCTAATACTTTGCCATCATGATTTTGATTTTGTATAAAACGAAGCTTCATATTCTATTTTTACTATACGCTATGCAAAAGTGTATACGTATTTAATCTTGAAGCATTTGAAACTAAATTCAAATTGAAAATTTCATATAGTGAAAAACGTTCAGGAAAGAAATCACGTTGGTCGGAAAAACAGAAAAAATGGGAGACAACGACAAATAAATAAATCAAGAACGTATATGGGAAAATGTTTCAAATGGTACCACGGGATAGTAAATTACAAAACGTAACATTTAATTCCGTAAAACCAGTGCAACATTTGCACAAAAATAACGCATATCTCTAAGATAAATGAAAAAGAAAAAATTCTTTAAGTCCTTTTCGTTTTAATTAATGCTCGCAGTTTCGATAGTGAAGAATTGATCAGGGCGTTAAGTATCAATATAAATACAAATTAAATATATATATTTTATATTTATATTAAACGTCAATTTAATACAAATATAATTTATAAATTAAATATAAAAGTATATGGCCAATTTGCGTGAATTCGCCACTATTTCCGAAAGATTCTTTTAGTCCGCAAGTTTCATAACTCTCTAATAAGCCGCCACCTTGGCGATTTTCTGTGTTAACAGGTTTTCTTTAATTTACGAGCGTCCGATTAAATTCGACCGGACGCAACGTGCGTCACGACTTTTCTCGGAACCTTTTCGTGGAGAAGGCCCTATTAACCAGTTAGCTGTTCACTGTGAAAAGTGTGCACCTAAAATGTGTCACAAGAAGTAGACAACGAGTAAACTCGTCAAACACATAGTATGTTTTGCTGTTATAATGCAGAATTGAGTTGTGATGAAATTGAAATTGAAAAAGGTTTTATATACTTGACAAGACTGTAATATATATATACTTAACGAGACGAGATTGTATTACATGTTCGAAAAGGAAATCATTAGGTGAAAGACGGCAGACAATTTATTATTGGAGTCAGTTCGAACCGAATCCACAACGCATATATACTGTCTTGAACATAAGTTGTAGATAAGTACATGCTATGATATTTTAATTTTATTTCACCAAATGCAAACCAGTAAAAATGTATAATTTCACCCAATATTTGTAGCCCAATCGGTGTCAAAACCACAACAAATATATAGACTCCTATGCAGACACAAACTCTACTGTCATATATCGTTGCATACATTATTTATGATTTCGGCAGTAAAGTTAATCATAAGATCCCGTCTTGTTCGTTGATGTCGTGTAAAAAAGGGCAACTATCCATATTAAGTGATTTGTAAGGTTGCGCAACATTCGCTAAACCACACATAACAGCTCGTGCGAAAGGAAAAAATGGAAATTGGAATTGGAAATTTTTAAGTTTAACTTGGCATGCAACAATGTCAAAAATTGTGAATCCAGGGTCGAAATTTACTGGAAGACAACCTATAGTTTCTTCCTAATACCTTTGATGCATTTTTCACCCAATATTTGCTGCCCAAACGATGTCAAAAGCACAAAAAGTATTTTGACTCCTACGCATACACGTATTTTACCGTCTTTATATGCATCTTCGCATATATTATCGGTGCTTTCGACAGTGAATCGCTAACGATTCATATTATACAAATTAAATATATATTATATAATTTGTACAAATACATATATACGTACACACACATATATATATATGTATATATATAAAATTATATTAGAATATACCCATTAAATTGACCGTCTATATATGTATGCAACCTGTAGTTTCTTCGTAAGCCTTTTTTCGCATTGGCCTCTTAATATTTGCTGTTCAAACGATGTCAAACGCGCCAAAAATATATAGACTCCTACTTTAGCGTCATGTATCGTCGCATATATATATATATATATGCTTCCGACAGTGAATTGCTGACGAATCGTAAGACTACCACCTCTTCGTTAAGTCTACGTGAAAATCAGCAACTCTTCCTCTTAACTAATCTACAACATCGCAAAATTAGCTAGGCACCCATAACAACTGACGCGAAGTGGAAAAATGGAAATTGGAATATTTTTGAGTTTAACTTGACCCGCAGCAATGTCAGAAATTGTGAATTCGGGGCCCAACTTTACTGGGACAAGTTATAATTTCTTCCTAAAACCTTTTCAATCATTTTTCACATTATACATTACTGGCCACACAATGGCAAAGACGCAAAAAGTATTTAGACTCTTACGTATACACGCATGTTACCGTCTACATTATCGTCGCATATATTATCTGTGCTTTCGACAGTGAATCGCTAACGAATCATATTTAATTAATCTATAGTTTCTTCCTAAGATGCATTTTTCATCCAATATCTGCTGCCCAAACAATGTCAAAGGCGCAAAAAGTATTTAGATCTTTTTCGCATTTTTCACCCAATATTTGTTGACCAAACAATGCCAAAGGCGTAGAAAGTACTTAGACTCCTACGCATACACGCACTTTACCGTCTATATATGTATCGGCGCATATATTATCTGTTCTTACAATATTAAATCGCTAACAAATCATAAGACTCCCACCTCTTCATTAAGACTACGTGAAAAACGGCAACTAACCCTCTTAAATAATCTACAACATCGCGCAAATTAGCTAGACCACCCATAACAACTGACGCAAAGTGGAAAAATGGAAATTGGAATATTTTTCAGTTTAAATTGACGTGCAGCATTCTCAGAAATTGTGAATTCGGGGTCCAATATTTTTATAGAAATACCTTTTTCGCTTTTTTCATCCAATATTTGCTGTCTAAACGATGTCAAAGGTGCAAAAAGTAATTAGACTCCTACTCATACACAAACTCTACTGTCATATATCGTCACATGTATTATTTATGATTTCGACAGTGACGTTAATCATAAGACCCCGTCTTGTTCGTTGAGATTGTATAAAAAAGGGCAACTATCCATATTAAGTGATCTATAACGTTGCGCAATATTCGCCAAACCACACATAGTAGTTCGTGCGAAGTGAAAAAATGGAAATTTGAATATTTTTATTTTTATTTATTTGAACTTATATCGTAGTTTCTTCCTAAGACCTTTTTCGCATTTTTCACCCAATATTTGCTGCCCAAACGGTGTCAAAAGTGCAAAAAGATTTAGAATCCTACGCATACACACACTCTACTCTCATATATCTTTGCATATATTATTTATGATTTCGACAGAGAAGTTAATCATAAGATTCCCAGCTCTTCGTTAATATTATGTGAAAAACGCAACTATCCATCTTAAGTACCCTAGAACATTGCGCAAATTAGCTAAACCACATATAACAGCTGACGCGAAGTGGAAAAATGGAAATTGGAATATTTTTGGGTTTAACTTGACATGCAACAATGTTAGAAATTGTGAATTCGGGGTCCAAATTGATTGGGACAAAATATAGTTTCTTCCTAAGACCTTTTTCAAGATGTCAAAGGCGCAGAAACTATTTAGACTCCTATTTTACCGTCATGTATCGTCGCATATATATATATATATATATATATATATGCTTTCGACAGTGAATTGCTGACGAATCATAAGACTGTCATCTCTTCGTTAAGTGTTCGTGAAAAACAGCAACTATCTGTATTAACTAATATACAACATCGCGCAAATTAGCTAGATCACACACAATAACTGACGCGAAGTGGAAAAAGAGGAATTGGAATATTTTTGGGTTTAATTTGGCATGCAACAATGTCAGAAATTGTCAATCCGGGGTCGAAATTTACTGAGAGACAACCTATAGTTTCTTCCTAAGACTTTTGACGCATTTTTCACCCAATATTGGCTGCCCAAACGATGTCAAAAGTGCAAAAAGTATTTGCACTGCTACGTATACATGCACTTGATCGTCGATACTTACGATATTGAATCGCTAACGTATTATAAGACTGGCGCAAAAGGTCTCACAAAAAAAATTAAAAAAATACCCAATCGGTACCATTTATAATTTTGTAAACGCAATTAATGTTAATTCAATTTTTTGATCTCCGATACCTTCGCATTATTTTCATCTGGCACGATTCAATCATATTCTATAGTACTTTATCCGTGTAACTCGTGTTTGCACTTGCGTCGGCTATTTTAATTTTTGAAACACAGGGCAATATATAATATAGCAGAATTTTCTTTATTGTGTTCAATTGCGTCTGCTTTATTATAAAAAAGTATACTTTTTCTTGATACTGAGGCTTTTATTACAATTCTAGTATTAGAAAGTGTCAAGAACAACCAAACTTAACGGTGAAGCATTTTCCAATCAATTGTACTTGTGAATCCTTTATATAGTTGCCCGAGTGATTTTTAAATAAATTGTAGTCATTTGGAAAATGATTATTGAAAATGAAATAACAAGGGCATAATCTAGCTTTTTAAAAGGAATACGCCACGAAACTCTTGTGTACATCTACGCGTAAATGACTGCTGTATAGTTAATCATACGAAAAAATACTAAAAGTTACATAAAATGTCCAAAGTTCAATTTGAATTCATTATGCACGAACGAACTTTATTGAAGTATATTTACATCGTTTCGCTTCCATGTTCAATTACGAAATAACAGCCGGTGACTTGAGACAGCTTTTGCCGAAAATTGCCGGTCACCAAAGAGTTAACACGTTGACTGCCAAGCGTATTTTCCTATATTAGAACAACGATGCCATGAAATACTACAGCGTTTGACTGAATTATGCAAAATTTAAATAATGTGCAGGTATTGCAGACCAAAGGATCGCATCACTATTCTAACAACTGCATTTATAAAATGATAATTGCTACCCATTGCGAATATTTTGGATCTTCAGTAAAGTCTCTTGCGTCGGTCACCGGTGATTACATGAAAAACGAAAACCTTCAATCGCGATATTTCTGATATCGATTCCGAACGCTGTCGATCGGAAAATGGCGCAGAGCATCGATCCGCCGGCCTCACCGGCGACCGGGACTTTCGAATTTCAACGAAACGGCCCGAAGGTCGTGAAAAAAGGCGCGCGGGACAAAAGGACTAGCGGAGATGAATGGAAAAGGCGAGCGGCCAGAAACAAAAGCGCCGCGAGCCTCGGCTCTCACAATCTCCGAGCATCTGTATACGTCAGTGCGCACCTGGGTGGCGATCTCGTGTATTAAATTATCGTCGTGTTGATCTTGGACGCGAGACCGGTGGATCGTTAGTTTTGCTCCGGGATCCCGCGATCGAGGACGCCTCGATCCTCGATCCTCTCCTTGATCCTCTCGTCCGTTCAACTCGCGCCCCCCACTCTCCCCGTTTCTGCTTCTTTCCTCTCTGCCTATCTTTTTGCCGCCGCGTACACCCTCTCCTCTTGTGTCCTTCTCTTTTTCCGTTTTTCTCCAAGCGCGCGCTCCATCTGTGCGTCTCTCTTGATTTTTTGCCCACCCTGCCTGCTGCTCCTCGTGCCTTCGGGGTCTGACGTCAAAAGGTGTAGGAGCGAAGACTCGAGAGCCAGGACCTGGGGACTTCTATGGGGACCGTCGTAGCGGAGGATTTTGCGGAAAGATGGGCGAGCGCGGAAATTCTTGGGGGAGTTGGGTTTGGGAGGAAGGATGTTGGGTGTTGGTGGATGTGGGATGAATGACGCCAGGCGTCGGTGGACGTGGGAAGATGGGTGGTGCCCATGCATGGTGATGAGGCTTGGGGGTCCTGAGTGACGCGTTTACGGAGGCATGGGTTGATAAAAGGTCATATTGGGGGGACAAAGGTTATGGTGCACGTTTGAATAGGTGTTTATTCGTATTTTTGGGTGGTTTCGGAAGATGCATCTGCTGGAATGAATATGGTTGGAAACGATTTTGGGACGATGTTTTATGATACACGTTTGTACAGGTGTTTACTGGTATTTTTGGGTGGTTCCGGAAGAATGCATGTTCACGAATGAATATGGTTGAGAACGATTTTAGGACAAAGGTTTATGATGCGGGTACATTTGTACAGGTGTTTACTGGTATTTTTGAGTGGTTTCGGAAGAATGCATCTTCGGGAATGAATATGATTGAGAACGATTTTAGGATGAAGGTTTATGGTATGAATACATTTGTACAGGCGTTTTTTGGTATTTTGGGGTTTTTAGGTGGTTCGGATGAACACATGTTCAAGAATGAATATGGTTGAGAACTATTTGGGGACATAGGTTTGTGGTGCGGATACGTTTCTACAGGCTTTTATTGGTATTTCGGGGGTTTTGGGTGGTTCGGATGAATGCATTGCAGGAATGACTACGGTTTACTGGTACCTCGGGATTTTTGGGTGGTTTCGGAAGATGCATCTGCTGGAATGAATATGGTTGGAAACGATTTTGGAACGATGTTTTACGATACACGTTTGTACAGGTGTTTACTGGTATTTTTGGGTGGTTCCGGAAGAATGCATATTCAGGAATGAATATGGTTGAGAACGATTTTAGGACAAAGGTTTATGATGCGGATACATTTGTACAGGTGTTTACTGGTATTTTTGGGTGGTTTCGGAAGAATGCATCTTCAGGAATGAATATGATTGAGAACGATTTTAGGATGAAGGTTTATGGTGTGGATACATTTGTACAGGCGTTTAGTGGTATTTCGGGGTTTTTAGGTGGTTCGGATGCATACATGTTCAAGAATGAATATAATTGAGAACGATTTCGGGACGAAGGTTTATGGTGTGGATACATTTGTACAGGCGTTTATTGGTATTTTGGGGTTTTTGAGTGATTTGGATGAATGCATCTGCAGGAACAACTACGGTTTACTGGTACCTCGGGATTTTTGGGTGGTTTTCGGAAGAATGCATCTATAGGAATGAATATGGTGGAGAATAATTTTGGGACCAAGGTTCACGGTGCACCTTTGTATAGGCGTTTTTTGGTATTTTGGAGTTTTGGGTGGTTTCCAGAATAATGTATCTTCAGGAATATGGTTGAGGACGATTTTGGAATGAGGGTTTATAGTGTGGATACGCTTGTACAGGCTCTTCTTAGTATTTCTGGGGTTTTGGGTGGTTTTCGGAAGAATATATCTGCACAAATGAATACAGTTGAGAACGATTTCGGGACGAAAGCTATGGTACACGTTTGTACGGGCGTTTATTGGCATTTTTGAATGGTTTCGGAAGAATGCATCTTCAGGAATGAATATGATTGAGAACGATTTTAGGATGAAGGTTTATGGTATGGATACATTTGTACAGGCGTTTAGTGGTATTTCGGGGTTTTTAGGTGGTTCGGATGAACACATGTTCAAGAATGAATATGGTTGAGAACTATTTGGGGACATAGGTTTGTGGTGCGGATATGTTTCTACAGGCTTTTATTGGTATTTCGGGGGTTTTGGGTGGTTTCGGCGGAATGCATTGCAGGAATGACTACGGTTTACTGGTACCTCGGGATTTTTGGGTGGTTTTCGGAAGAATGCATCTATAGGAATGAATATGGTGGAGAATAATTTTGGGACCGAGGTTTACGGTGCACCTTTGTATAGGCGTTTTTGGTATTTTGGGGTTTTAGGTGGTTCGGATGAATACATGTACAAGAATGAATATAATTGAGAACGATTTCGGGACGAAAGTTTATGGTGCGGATACGTTTGTACAGGCTTCCATTGGTATTTCGGGGGTTTTGAGTGATTCGGATGAATGCATCTGCAGGAATAACTACGGTTTACTGGTACTTCGGGATTTTTGGGTGGTTTTCGGAAGAATGCATCTATAGGAATGAATATGGTGGAGAATAATTTTGGGACCAAGGTTTACGGTGCACCTTTGCATAGGCGTTTTTTGGTATTTTGGGGGTTTTCGGTGGTTTCGGAAAAATGCATGTTCTGGAATGAATATGGTGGAGAACGATTTTGGGACGAAGGTTACGGTTTACGTTTGTACAGGTGTTTATTGGTATTTCAGGACTTTTTGGGTGGTTTTTGGAAGCATGTATCTGCAGGAATGAATATGGTTGAAAACGATTTTGGGACGAAGGTTTACGATACACGTTTGTACAGGCGTTTACTGGTATTTTTGGGTGGTTTCAGAAGAATGCATATTCAGGAATGAATATGGTTGAGAACGATTTTGGGACAAAGGTTTATGGTGCAGGAACACATCTGCAGGAATGAATACGGTTGTGAACGATTTTGGGACGAAAGTTTATGGTGCCGATACGTTTGTACAGGTGCTTACTGGTATTTTTGGGTGGTTTCAGACAAATGCATCTTCAGGAATGAATACGGTGGAGAATGATTTTTGGACGAAGGTTTATGGTGTGCATACATTTGTACAGGTGTTTTTTGGTATTTCCCGGGTTTTGGGTGGTTTTCGAAAGAATGCATTTGCAGAAATGAATATGATTGAGAACGATTTTAGAATGAATGTTTATGGTGCGGATACATTTGTACAGGTGTTTTTTTAGTATTTCCCGGGTTTTGGGTGGTTTTCGAAAGAATGCATTTGCAGAAATGAATATGATTGAGAACGATTTTAGAATGAGGGTTTATGGTGCGGATACATTTGTACCGGCATTTCTTGGTATTTCGGGGTTTTGGGTGGTTTTCGGAAGAATGTATCTTGAGAAATGAATACGGTTGAGAATGATTTTGGGACGAAGGTTTATGGTGTGGATACGTTTGTACAGGCGTTTTTTGATATTTCGAAAGAATGCATTTGCAGAAATAAATATGATTGAGAATGATTTTGGAATGAAGGTTTATGGTGTGGATACATTTGTACAGGTGTTTTTTTTTTAGTATTTCGGGGGTTTTGGGTGGTTTTCGGAAGAATGCATTTGCAGAAATGAATATGATTGAGAACGATTTTAGAATGAAGGTTTATGGTGCGGATATATTTGTACCGGCATTTCTTGGTATTTCAGGGTTTTGGGTGGTTTTCGGAAGAATGTTTCTTGAGAAATGAATATGGTTGAAAATGATTTTGGGACGAGGGTTTATGGTGTGGATATGTTTGTACAGGCGTTTTTGAGGTTTTCGGAAGAATGCGTCTGCAGAAATGAATATGGTTGAGAAGGATTTTGGGACGAAGGTTACGGTGCACGTTTGTGCAAGTGTTTTGGAGGGTTTTGGGTGGTTTCGGAAGATGCATGTTCAGGAATAAATATGGTTGAGAACGATTTTGGGACGGAGGTTTATGGTGCGGATACATTTGTGCAGGCGTTTGGTTCGGTGGTTTCCGGATTTTAGGACGAAGGTTTACAGTCCACGTTTTTACAGGTGCTTATTGGTAATTCGGGGTTTTTAGGTGGATTTCCGAAGAATGCATGTTCAGGAATGAATATGAT
Organism: Cryptocheilus praepositus; assembly: GCA_033815515.1. Lineage (NCBI taxonomy): Eukaryota > Metazoa > Arthropoda > Insecta > Hymenoptera > Pompilidae > Cryptocheilus > Cryptocheilus praepositus. Next base: position 398,981 of record JAWWQZ010000151.1, read on the forward strand.
TGAGAACGATTTCGGGACAACGATTTATGGTGCGCATTCGTTTGTACAGACAGTTTTTGGTATATCGGGGTTTTGGGTGGTTTCAGAAGAATGCATCTGCAAAAATGACTACGGTTTACTGGTATTTTGAGGTTTTTGGGTGGTTTCGAAAAAATGCATCTTCAGGAATCAATATGGTTGAGAACGACAATTTCTGCTGCACGCATGTTTTAGGACCTGTACTTTTTTATTGGATTGGTATGAATACGTAGTGTTAAAAGGAAAAATGCACGTTGTGTTCATATTAATACAGTCATTCTTTGGTACTTTTACTTTAATGCTTCTACGTGATTACATTTCAACATGGTTTTCAAAGAAACGGATTTCCGAGAATAGAAGTTGTTAAGAGGAAAATGTATACTATGCATATATTTGTTTTAAGGAAATCTGACATTTCGACACTAGCCGCGTGTCTTTATGAAAAGAATACATTTTTGTGTACACGTTTTCACTACATAAAATTATTATGCATCATTCATGGTACCCAAACTCACTGCTTTGATGTTTGCACACGAATCTTCAGTACGAAATGTTTACTAGACACATACTTCAATTGCAGAAATGTACTCTATACAAATTTTCAGTACAAAAGCGACTCCTTTTTCTTCTATTTACAACTTTTCAGTATAAAAAATGTACTGCCCACAAATCTTCAGTACAAAAGTTACTCCGTCGATCTCTATTCACAAATCCTCAGTTGAGAAAGTTTACCGTACCCGAATTTTATGCAAAAATGTACTCTATACAAATATTCACAACAAAAGCGACTGCTTTAATTTCTATTCACAACTTTTTAATACAAAAGTGACTCCTTTGATCTTTATTAAAAAATCCCCAGTTTCAAAAGTTTACCATACCCAAATTTTATGCAAAAATGTCCTCTGTACAAATGTTTAGTACAAAGCGACACCTTTAATTTCAGTACAAAAAATGCACTGCCCACAAATTTTCAGTGCAAAAGCTTCTCCTTCGATTTCTGTACACAAATCTTTAGTACACAAAATTTACTGCACACTAATTTTCAGTGCAAAAGTGACTCCTTCAAATTCTGTACAGAAAATTTACTGCACAGAAATCTTCTGTACAAAAGCGACTCCTTTGATTTCTATTCACAACTTTTCAGTACAAAAAATGTACTGCACACAAATATTCAGTCCAAAAGTGCCTCCTTTGATTTCTATACACAAATCTTCAGTACAAAAAATGCACTGCACACAAATCTTCAGTACAGAAGCTCCTCCTTTGATCTCCATTCACAAATCCTCAGTTCCAAAAGTTTACCGTACACAAATTTTCAGTACAAAAGTTACTCCGTCGATTTTTATACACAAATCTTCCGTACAAAAAATGTATTACACCCAAGTTTTCGGTACAAAAGCTTCTCCTTTGATTTCTATTTACAACTTTTCAGTACAAAAGTGACCCCTTCGATTTCTGTACACAAATCTCCAATACAAAAAATGTACAGCACACAAATTTTCAGTACAAAAGCTTCTCCTTCTATCTGTCTTTACAAATCCTCAGTTCCAAAACTTTACCGCATCCAAATTTTCAGTCAAAAAATCCACCCCTTTAATACCTGGCCTGCACCCAGTATCCCAACATATCACATTAGTCATAATCTGGCAAGCACTAATCATAATTTCAGCTAATTTGTCGTCAAACTATATATTTGTAATTCATTTATATAAATATATAAAAGAAATCACAAAAATCTTTGGGTCCGTCGACGCGTCGAACGGTAGTCCTTCCCGCGGAAATTTATGCGCGGCCCGTAAAAAAATGCCGCCGCTCTCGGCTGAATTGAGGAATCACGAAGGAGCCCGTGAGAGATTCTGCCTTTCACGAGTTAACAGCCTGCCTGAAAGATCCGCACGGCGAAAAGGAGAACTCCGGGGCTGATTTCCGGTACGGCGATCGTTAAGCGCGAGACATAAAAAGGCGCCGCTCGCAAATTTCATATTCAAAGAAATCGTCCGGGGTCCTTTACAATATAATCAGTGCCCGCGGGGGCCACCTCTTCCCATGGGCGTGACGTCGAAGGTCAAAGATCTCTAATAACACGTTTTTCCCGGAGAAAAATCATGCCGGCACCCAGGGCGCCTCTTTGAGCCCCCCGAAACGTGCCAGCGCGTGTGTTCTCAGCACGAATACATTTCTGTATGCACACGAGCGCGTACGGTGCCCGATACCGATGGTGGCTTCATGGCTAAGTGCTATGGGGCCTTACGTCGTGCGGATAAAAGCGTAGGAGGGGAGTTGCGAGATTTTTTATTTTGCGAGGTACGATTCAAATTGTGTGGCATAACGAAGAAACGGAATGATTTGGGCCGATTTTTCTCAAACAAGAATTGTCTTTGACGAAATTTGTGTTATACTATATATCTATGTATTTATACATTTATATATGCATATATATTTGTGTTATAGTATATCTATTTAATCATTGTTGCCGATCTGCGAAGATTGGTAGGATTGCGATTTTTCTTAAACAAAAATTGCCTTCGATGAAATTGGTGTTATATGACTGTTTAACACATTGACTGCCGTGCGTATTTTGCTGTATTAAAACGGCGATATTATGGAATACTACAGCGTTTGACTGAGTTATGCAATATGTAAATAAAGTGCAGGTATTGGAAACCAAAAGATCGCATCACTATTCTAGCAAATAATTGCATTTACAAAATAATTATTGCTATCCATTGCGAATATGTTGTTTATCGGTGACCATCACGGCAGTCAAAGTGTTAATAATTGTTGCCGATCTGCGAAGATTGGCATGATTTCGATTGATCTCAAACAAAAATTGCCCCGACGAAATAGTTATTATATGTCTATTTAATAATTCGAACCGATCTGCGAAGATTGACATGATTTCAATTAATTTCAAACAAAAATTACCTTCGACGAAATTTCTGTTATATATCTATTTAGTCATTGTTACCAATCGGCGCAGATTGGCATGATTTGGATTGATCTTAAACAAAAATTGCCCCGACGAAATAGTTATTATATGTCTATTTAATAATTCGAACCGATCTGCGAAGATTGACATGATTTCAATTAATTTCAAACAAAAATTACCTTCGACGAAATTTCTGTTATATATCTATTTAGTCATTGTTACCAATCGGCGCAGATTGGCATGATTTGGATTGATCTCAAACAAAAATTGCCCCGACGAAATAGTTATTATATGTCTATTTAATAATTCGAACCGATCTGCGAAGATTGACATGATTTCAATTAATTTCAAACAAAAATTACCTTCGACGAAATTTCTGTTATATATCTATTTAGTCATTGTTACCAATCGGCGCAGATTGGCATGATTTGGATTGATCTTAAACAAAAATTGCCCCCGACGAAATAGTTATTATATGTCTATTTAATAATTCGAACCGATCTGCGAAGATTGACATGATTTCAATTAATTTCAAACAAAAATTACCTTCGACGAAATTTCTGTTATATATCTATTTAGTCATTGTTACCAATCGGCGCAGATTGGCATGATTTGGATTGAACTCAAACAAAAATTGCCCGCGACGAAATAGATGTTATATATCTATTTTTAATCTTTGTTGCCAATCTGCGAAGATTGGCATGATTACGATTGATGTCAAAGAAAAATTGCCTTCGATGAAATTTGTGCTATATACATATTTAATACTTCGAACCAATCTGTAAATATGGACATTATTTCAAGTGATTTCAAACAAAAATTGCCTCCGACGAAATTTCTGTTGTATATCTATGTAATCATTGTTGCCGATCTGCGAACATTGATTGATCGGTATCAAACATGCCCTCAACTATATCGGTTTTGAGTGTTTTCTAAATTTTCGTAGCAGACTAAATATATGTAACATTTCTTACCGATTTGAAAAAAATTGGCCAATTTTGTTCGATCACCCGCGAAAATTTCCCAAACGAAACATATATTACGTGTTTTAAAAACATTTGCCGCATAAAAAAAAACAGTAATACTTCTTAGCGATGTGTGAAGCAACGTGTAGTTTAATCTAAACAAAAATCTCCCAACTAACCAGCTATTCCACCTTTCAAACATCTACATATCTACCCAAAGAAATATCTACCACTTCACCGCCGACCTGAACAGAAAGTTAAATAATCTTCACTTAAATATTGCTAATTATCAAGCACTACGTTGAAATTCGATAAATTTAAATATTGTCAATTTTTAAACGAGAATTTTGCATTTTTGTGAGTGTATTTCCATAAATTTAGGCATTGTCTATTATCAAGCGACAATTTTAAATGATCTTCACTTAAATATTGCTCATTTTCAAACAGTACGATTAAATGCGATACGTTTAAATGTCTTCAATTGTTAAATGAAAATTATATATTCTTGTGAATGTATTTCCATAAATTTAGACACTGTCGATTTTCAGGCGGCAATTTTAAATGATCGTCACTTAAATATTGCTAATTCTCAATCACTACGATTAAATCCGATAAATTTAAATATTGCCAATTTTTAAACGAGAATTTTATATTTTTGTTAATGTATTTCCATAAATTTAGGCATTGTCGATTTTCATGCGGCAATTTTAAATGATCTTCACTTAAATATTGCTAATTTTCAAGCAGTACGATTAAATCCGACAAATTTAAATACTGTCAATTTTTAAACGAGAATTTTATATTTTTGTGAATATATTTCCTTAAATTTAGGCATTGCAGATTTTTATCCGGCAATTTTAAATGATCTTGACTTAAACATTGCTCATTTTCAAGCAATACGTTTAAATCCCATAAATTTAAATATCGTCAATTTCTAAACGACAATCTTCTATTTTCATGAACGTATTTCCATAAATGTAGGCATTGCCGTTTGACAAGCTGCAATTTTAACACAAAACATACCAAGCGCCATCAAATGACCCCTTTCAAAAATTTCCGTTAAAACACTCCATTGACTGTCATTTCTTCCTCTCATTTGACTCTATTCAATTTCTCGCTTTACCAAATTATAAATTTCCTCCTAAAAATCACCGTTTATTTCATAACCGTCAAATGCCATTCTAATCATACTTATCTCCAAACTCCCAATACCTTTACTGTCAAATGCAACCACCCGCTTCCCTATTAAATGATCTTGACTTAAACATCGCTAATTTTCAAGCAATACCTTTAAATCCCATAAATTTAAATATCGTCAATTGCTAAACGACAATTTTCTATTTTCATGAATGTATTTCCATAAATGTAAGCATTGCCGTTTGACAAGCTGCAATTTTAACACAAAACATACCAAGCGCCGTCAAATGACCCCTTTCAAAATTTTCTTTAAAACACTCCATTCACTGTCATTTCTTCCACTCATTTGACTCTCTTCAATTTCCCACTTTACCAAATTATAAATTTCCTCCTAAAAATCACCGTTTACTTCATAACCGCCAAATGCCATTCTAAGAATACTTATCTACGTACTCCCAATACCTTTAGTGTCAAATCCAATCACCCACTTCCCTATCAATTCTCGCTGATCCCACCCCGCATTTCGCGCACTCTCCACCCAAAGCTTTCTCTGAAAACGCTTCGGCAACACACATTTCGGGTATCGTACGTGACGCGGGCGGTAGGTCCTTGGACGTCAAAGATCTGGGCCCTACGGGCCGCTGGTACCTCGTTGCCGCTTGATTTACGGCCCTCTTCTTTTTTCGGGCCTCTTCTGCTCTCGCTCGCACTCGCACTCCTTCGCTCCAAAGCCGTACGGTATATAGCGTGTAGAGCGTATCGCATGGCATATGTTATATGGTACATGGTATACCGGCGGCGGCCTGCCGCCTAATTAGAGGGGCCCTCCTCCCACCCCCTCTTCTGCCTTGGCACGCACACTCGTGGAAAAACGAGAGGACCCAGTGCGTGTGCATCTTACGAGCAGATCACCGCGTGACGACGTATCGTCGTTGTAACACAACCATCGACTTCGAGGTAGTGATGGACGCGAGGCGGGACGTGGTTCTGTGCAACGGGAAGAAGGAAGTTTTTGGCGGGGGACCTGGGGTTTGTTCGGTGGGCGAAGCGATAAGTGGAGGGTGATAGGGGGTGAAAATGGTGCAGATATATGGGGGGAGAGATGAGTTTGTGGAGAGAGACATTTTAATGGGGGAAAGAGAGTATAATTGCAAATACTTGGGAGTGTGAGAGTATTGGAGTTTGGGGATGTGTCCGGTCGTTTTAGAATGGTATGGATGCAAGGATTATTCTGTTAGAGTTAATTTGATCCGTTGATACTCTCGATTGTCCACGGTTTAATGGTGGAAAGAAGTGTAATTGCAAATAGTTGGCAGTATAAAAGGATATTGTAACTTGGTTATGGGGTATTTGATGTACCGTTGGTAATGGTTCAACATTTGGCATCGATGTAAGGATTATTCTATTGCAGGTAATTTAATGCGTTGATATTCTCGATTCTTGATAGTTGCGGATGGGTGATTCCATAATAGTGTATTTGATGCTGTACTACTTCAGCATTTGATATCGATGCAAGGATTATTCTATTGCAGTTCATTTAATGCGTTGATATTCTCGATACTTGATATTTGTGGATGCGTGAATAGTGTATTTGATGCTATACTGCACCATTTGGTATGGGTACAATCATGATTCTATTACACTTCATTTAATGCGTTGATACTCTCGATGCTTGATGTTTGCAGATGGGTGATTCTATAATAATGTATTTGATGCTCTACTACTTCATCGTTCGGTGTTGATAAAACCATAATTCAATTGCACTTCATTTAATGCGTTGATACACTCGATGCTTGGTATTTGTAGATTCATAATTCGATAATACGGTATTTGATGCCCTACTACTTCAAAATTCGGTACCGATGCAACCATAATTCTATTGTAATTCATTTGATGCGTTAATACTCCCGATAGCCCACGTTTTAACGGGGAAAAGGAGTGTAATTACAAATACTTGGGAATGTAAAAGAGTATTGGAGTTTGGGGACGTGTTCGGTTGTTTTAGGGTATGGGGGATATTGGGGTTAAGTTTGGAGTATTTGATGTAGGATTGGTAATGGTTGAGCATTTGGTATGGAAGCAAGGATTATTCTATTGCAGTTGGGACTCTCGATGCTTAATATTTGCAGATGCGTGATTCCATGATAGTGTATTTGATGCTCTACTACATTATTTGGTATCAGCACAACTATCATTTTATTGCAGTCCGTTTAATGCGTTTATAGTTTCTTGGTATTTGCAACTGTGTGATTCCATAATAGTGTATTTGATGCTGTACTACTTCACTATTTATGTTCAGTTCATTTAATGTGTTGATACTCTCGATGCTTGATATTTGTAAATGCGTCATTCAATAATAATGTATTTGATGTTGTATTACTTCACCGTTTGGTGTTGATGCAATCATAATTTTATTGCAATTCGTTTAATGCGTTTATATTTTCGATGCTTAGTATTTGCAGATGCGTGATTCCATAATAGTGTGTTTAATGCTCTACTACATTATTTGGTATCGATACAAACATAATTCTGTTGAAGTTCATTTGATGCGTTGATACTCTCGATAGTCCACGTTTTAACGGTGAAAAGGAGTGTAATTGCAAATACTTGGCACTGTAAAGAAATGTTATAGTTTGGTTGTGGACGATTGGTAATGGTTTAACATTTGGTATGAATGCAAGGATTCTTCGGTTACAGTTCATTTAATGGGTTGATACTCTCGATAGTCGATGTTTTAACGGTGAAAAGGAGTGTAATTGCAAATACTTGAGGTAGTGTGAAGAAATATTGTACTGTGGTTATGGGGTATTTAATGGACGATTGCTAATAGTTCAGCATTTGGTATCGATGCAAGGATTGTTCTATAACAGTTTCGATAATAGTGTACTTGATGCTGTACTAATTCACCATTCGATATTGATGCAACTATAATTCTATTGCAGTTCATTTGATGCGATGATACTCTCGATAATCCACGTTTTAACGGTGAAAAGGAGTGAAATTGCAAATACTTGGGAGTGTAAAGAAATATTGTACTCTGGTTATGGGGTATTTGTTGGATGATTGCCGATAGTTTAGCATTTGGTATCGATGCAACCATAATTCTATTGACGTTCATTTGATGCGTTGATACTCTTGATAATCTACATTTTAACAGTGAAAAGGAGTGTAATTGCAAATACTGGGGGGGAGTGTAAAGAAATATTGTACTTTGATTATGGGGTAGTCGACGGACGATTGCTAATAATTCAGTATTTGGTATCGATAAAAGGATTATTCTATTACAGTTCATTTGATGCGTTGTGACTCTTGATGCTTGGTATTTGCAGATGCATGACGGTGTATTTGATGCTATTCCGCATCATTTGGTATCGATACAATCATAATTCTATTGTAGTTAACTTAATGCGTTGAAGCTTTCGATGCTTGATATTTGCAGATGCGTGATTCCATAATAGCGTATTTGATGCTCTACTACTTCACCATTTGGTATCGATGCAAGCATAATCCTATTGCAATTCATTTGATGCGTTGATACTCTTGATAATCTACATTTTAACGGTGCGGATGGGTGTTGCGAAATAGTGTATATTGACTTTGATGTATTCGGTCGTTTTAGGATATGGCGGATGTTGGGGTTAGGTTTGGGGTATATGATGTAGGATTGGTAATGGTTCAGCATTTGGTATCTATGTGAGGATTATCCCATAACAGTTAATTTAATGCGGTGGGACTCTCGATGTTTGATATTTGTGAATGCGCGATTTTACAATAGCGTATTTGATGCTGCATTACTTCACTATTTGGTATTGATGCAACCATAATTCTGTTGCAGTTCATTTAATGCGTTGATATTCCCGATGCTTGACATTTGCAGATGGGTGGTTCCATAATAGTGTATTTGATGCTATACTGTATTACTTTAGCATTTGGTATCATGTATATACGGTTCATTTGATGCTCTCCTACAATACATTTAATGCATTGCTACTATCAAAATTTCCTCTACTTTAGCATTTAATATCGATGTAAACATAATTGTATTGCAGTTCATTTTATGCTCTGTTACTTCAGAATTTAGTATCAATGCAGTAATAACTCTATTGCAGTTCATTTGTCTTATTTCACATTGATATCAAGTCAATTTCTATTGCAGTTCATTTGATGCATCTGCTACTGCAGCAACCTATCAATATTAATTTTATTCCACTCATTTGATGCGTTGATACCTCGTATTTATTCATATTGCTCCAATAATGTATCAAGTTGATACTTCCCTTGGTATTTACATATGCGTGATTCCATTGTATTTAATTTAACGCTTCGTGTTGGCACACATGTCGTTTTTCAAATGTATACTTTCTACCTTCGGTATTGCAATATATTTAACGCATTGATCCTATCAACATTTTCCATCATCCCAAATGTGTGAACTTCCACTATACTGTATTTCCCCAATTTATACTATCCACCTTCGATATTGGCATACACCTTGTTTCACTGTCGTACACTTAACACATTCGCTCTACCAATCTTTAATATTGAGACACACGTACTTCACCATCATATAACCGCGTAATTCCACTATACTGTATTTCCCCCATTTATACTATCCACCTTCGATATTGGCATATACCTTGTTCCACTGTCGTATATTCAACACATTAATATTACCAACCTTTAATATTGACACACACGTACTTCAACCGCCATATATTATATTTAACGCATTGATTCTATCAACATTTCCCATAAGCTCACGAACGCGTAGTTCCATTATACTTTATTTCCCAAATTTATACTATCCACCTTCGATATTGGCATAAACCTTATTCCACTGTCATATATTAAACACACTAACACTACCAACTTTTAATATTGACACACACGTACTTCAACCGTCATATATTTAACGCATTGATCCTATCAACATTTTCCATCGTCCCACATATGTGTACTTTCACTATACTGTATTTCCAAATTTATACTTTCCACCTTCAATATTGGCATATACCTTGTTCCACTATTGTACATTAACCACATTGATACTACCAATCTTCAATATTGAAACACGCCTACTTCAACCGCCATATAACCACGTAATTCCACTACATTGTACTTCCCAAATTTATGCTATGCCCCTTCGATATTTCCATACACTTTATTCCACCATCATATATTCAACATATTGACACTGCCAACCTTCAATATTGCCACACACGTACTCCGCCATATATTTAACGCATTGATCCTATCAACATTTTCCATCGTCCCACATATGTGTACTTTCACTATACTCTATTTCCTAAATTTATACTTTCTACCTTCGATATTGCCATACACTTGTTCCACTGTCGTATATTCAACACATTGACACACACGGTTTTCGCCATAAATTTAACACATTACTCCTCTCTACATTTCCTTTTAACCTGCCCATTTTCCACTCTCATCAGATCCGCCGATCTCAACCCTCGACCGTCAACCAAATTTCGTCTGCATCCTGCATCACTTTACCACTTCCCATGAAACTTGCTCGACTCTTGCCCACACGCTGCCAGGTCCCATCGCTAACGGTGCGTCCTCGCCAAGATCATGCCCGTTTACGCGTGTGCGTGCGTGGTGTTATTCGTGTTACAACATACGTAAAGATCCCCGGGCCGCTCACACGCGCGCACACCGTAGGATCCCATGGTGGAGGAGAACGTGTGCGATCTTACGTCGGTGGGGCCTCTCGTGAGCTCGTCCAGCAACTCCTTCTCACGATTGAGTCATCCGGCACGGGAAAAGGACCACCTGGTGAGAGGAGAGTCGATGTATCTAACGATACACCGCCAGGCTTCCCTTCTCTCCGCTTCATCCTCCTTTCATGCCTCTCAGCCTCATTCCTTCTTTCTTTCCCTCTCCTTTTTACCCGCCGTTCTCGCATTCGCTGTCTTCTTTCCGCCGCAACTGTTCCTCCTCGAAACCTCGTCTTTTTGGCCCAGCGTTTCGGTAATTGCACACGTTTCACCGCTTCTTTATCTTCCTGGGGTTCAGCGCTTCCTTTTTTGACACTAGATTTAGCGGACCGGTCAAAATGAGCGGTCTTGCGGTTTCAATTCAAAATTCCTACTGCGTGTAACATTTTCTTTCCGAAATTATATCAGGAGTTTTGTGGTCATAACTAAAGAAGCAGTTTTAGGAACTTTATGTTATTTTATATGTAAGTATTCGTAACAATATTTTTTGTTATTGACATTTATACCAGTACCAGTCAAAATTACTGGTGAATGTTTCAATGTGATGAAATGATATTAGGGCTGCTACAATTGATAAGTACTGCAACTAGACTAGACCAGACAAAATGACTGGTCTTGCGGTTTCAATTCAAAATTCCTACTGTAACATTTTCTTTCCGAAATATCATGAGTTTTGTGGTCATAACTAAAGAAGCAGTTTTATAAACTTTATGTTATTTTATATGTATTCGGAACGAATATATTTTTTGTTATTAACACTTGTACCGGTACCGATCAAAATTACTGGTGCATGTTTCTATGTGATGAAATGATCTTGAGGCGGCTGTAACAATTGATAAGTACTGCAACTAGACCAAAACAGTCAAAATGAGTGGTCTTGCGGTTTCAATTCAAAAGTCCTACTGCAACATTTCCTTTCCGAAATTATATCATCAGTTTTGTGGTCATAACTAAAGAAGCAGTTTTAAACTTTATGTTATTTTATATGTATTCGTAACAATATCTTTTGGTATTGACATTTATACCAGTACCGGTCAAAATTACTGGTGCATGTTTCAATGTGATGAAATGATCTTGGGGCAGCTAAAATTGATAAGTACCGTAACATTTTTTCGGGACAGAATATATGGACCGATTATTTTGAAAGTGGTGTAGGTCAATTCTTTTAAAAAATGAGATATCACATAATTTCAGATTCACTCAGTGTAAACTTTTTATTTATAACTAGATAACGTTTAATATCTTAAATATACCGATGCTTTGTTCCATTCAAAATTGTCCAGTAAAAGAAATTGTGTAGCGATTGATTATGAAAGTGGTATAAGTCCATTTTCCAAGCAACTCTTTCCAACGAAGGCAATATATGCAAAAAAAGTGTATGCGGAAAGTGTACACTGAGGAAAATGTACATATGTAAAAATTGTGACCGATGAACTAAAAACAATTAAGCGTTTGATTAATCGATAATGTCTATAAATCTATTTTTGTATTACAATTAATATTATTCAACTTTTTTGTGTGATTTGAAAAATACATTTGACTGGTCTTACTTCAGAAATAGGTATCGATAAATAGCGGTAAATCTATTGTGTTTAAGAGTCTCCGACAGTATCGATGCAATCTTTGTTTGTTTAATTATTGACTTCCTCTACTGCCGGTCTAGTTGCCGGTACAGCACCGGAGGTGGAATATGTTGGCAAATTTATAAACGGATTTTTGCCGGTTTTTAGTGGAGATAAAACGCGTATGGTATGGGACTGCATGTAGCCGTGACGTTAATGGGGACTAGAAACCTTTTAAGGACCGAAAACTGGGTGAAATTTGATGCAAACATAATTCTACTGCAGTTCATTTAATGCATTGATACTCTCGATGCTTGGTATTCACAGATGTGTGATTTGAAAAATAGTCTATTTAATGCTCTACTTTACAATTTGGTATCGATGCAAGTATAATTCTATTGCAGTTCATTTTTTGCTCCCCTACTTCAGCATTTTGTATCGATGCAAGCATAATTGCATTGCAGTTTATTTTATTCACCCCTACTTCAGCATTTTGTATCATTTGCAATCATAATTATACTGCAGTTTATTTTATGCTCCCCTATCAGCATTTAATATTGCTGGAAGCATAATTCTATTGCGGTTCATTTGATGCTCTGCTACTTCAGCATTTGGTATCGATGCAAGCATAATTCTATTGCAGTTAATTTGATGCTTTGCTACTTCAGCATTTGATATTGATGCAAGCATAATTCTATTGCATTTCATTTGATGCGTTGATAGTCTCAATATATCGAAAATCGAAAAAGTTGACAAATTTAGATTATTTGTTGTTAAAAACAATATTAAAAAATTAATTTTTATATGCAGTCATCGGCTCAGTTTATGGAAGACATATTTATCTTCAGTTTAAAAAAAAGTAAAATCGATATCTTCAACCATTTTTGAGTCGTCGCGGTAAAACTAATGAAAAATACTGATTTGAGAAAAACGCGATTAAAGTTTGTTTATGTTTTATTGTCGTAGGGTCACTGGTAAAATTAATATAATAATTCGCTTGGTTATGAATATTGTTATCATATGTCAGATATAGTGGCCAGTTTTAAGTCACGGCATTAGATTTATTATTGGTATTATCATTATTATCATCATATGATTATTTATTATTGTCATATACATATTATCATATATAATAGTATATTTATTATATATCTTATTATTATTGTTATCATATGTCTCGGAAATAGCGATTTGTTGAGGCAGTCGTCAGTAAAATGGACAAACCGCAGAATTACGAGTATTATTATTGTGTGTCGAGGAAATAGTGGTGCGCGCATGCGGTCATTATTAAATTAAACTGCCCGCAGAATTATGAGTATCATTATGATATGCTTAGAAATTGCGGTAATCTGATTGTACGAATGTGTCACTATTTCCAAGGTGTACAATAATAATATTGTAATTCTAGACAAATTTGTGAATACGTCACTGTTTCTCATAATCTATTATTGCATATTATTTCCGAGGTATACAATAATATTATTTGCGATTCCATGGATTATTAATTCCTCTCTATTTTCAAGTTTCAAAACAATAATATTTACAATTTTCCGGCGTATTATGGCTTCCGAGTTACATAATAATATTCCCATTCAATTCACTACTAATTAAACTGCCCGCAGAATTATAAGTATCATTATTTTACTTGTTATCATATGAATGTGTCACTATTTACAAAGGGTACAATAATAATACTTGCAATTCCGTGGATTATTAATTTTTCTCTATTTCCAAGCTTCAAAACAATAATATTTCCAATTTTCCACCATGGATGTGTCACTTATTCCAAGGCTTACAATAATAATATTGCAATTCTATGGATTGTGGATATTACTGATGATTTGTGAATACGTTACTGCTTGTAAGGCATACAAAAATAATCATAATTTATTATTGACTATTATTTGCGAGGTGTGCAATAATATTACTTGCAATTCCATGGATTATTAATTCTCCGCTATTTCCAACCTTCAAAATAATAATAATTCCCATTTTCCGGCATGTCACTTCTACCAGTGACTATACGAATTCACTACTTCCAAGCCAATTAATATTAAAATAGATAATATTGCAATTCTATGTGTATTTGGGAAAACGTCACTGCTTCTAAAGCATACAAAAATAATCATAATCTATTATTGACTACTATTTGCAAGGCATACAATAATATTACTTGCAATTCCGTGGATTATTAATTCTCCGCTATTTTCAACCTTCAAAATAATAATATTTCCCATTTTCCGGCATGTTACTTCTATCAGTGACCGTACGAATTCACTACTTCCTAATCAATTAATATTAAAATAGATAATATTGTAATTCTATGTGTATTTGGGAATACGTGACTGCTTTCAAAGCATTCAAAAATAATCATAATTTATTATTGATTACTATTTGCGAGGCGTACAATAATATTACTTGCAATTCCGTAGGTTGTTAATTCTCGCTATTTTCAAGCTGCAAAATAATATTTCAAATTTTCCAGCATATCTCTTCTACCAGTAACCGTATAAATTTGCTACTATTTCCAAGGCATATAATAATAATATTGTAATTCTATGTGTATTTGTGAATATGTCACTGCTTCTCATAATCTATTATTGACTATTATTTGCGAGGCATACAATAATATTACTTGCAATTCCGTGGATTATTAATTCCTTTCTATTTCCAAGCTTCAAAATAATAATATTTCCAATTTTCCGCCATGGATGTGTCACTTATTCCAAGGCTTACAATAATAATATTGCAATTCTATGGATTGTGGATATTATTGATAACTTGTGAATGCATCACTGCTTCTAAGGCATACAATAATAATCATAATCTATTCTTGACCATAATTTTCCAGGCATACAATAATATTACTTGCAATTCCGTGGGTTATAAATTCAAAATAATAACACCTCCAATTTTCCGGTATATCACTTCTCCCATTGACCGTACAAATCCATTACTTCCTCGCCACATAACAATACTCCCATTCAATTCCCTACTAATCACAAACCCCCTACTTCCACCACATACCCCGACACTTATAAATAATTCTCCGCCTTCTTCGCTTACAACTGACCGCATGAACCCGTCTCAAAGCCCACAACCCTAATATTTACATTTCCTGCCTTACGTATCACTTACATACGCTTCATCAATATTTACCCTACCACCCGCCACATAGGGTAAAGTAGGCAGTGATTGACCTTTCTGCGTTCATGAACAAATATCTGAAGATGGCTATAGGTATATTTTCATTGTTTTGAATATCAGTCTAAAGCACATTCTGTATGTGACCGTCTTGTGTAGATTACCTGTGATTAGTAACATGCTGTGAAAGAATTGTTACAAATTTCTTAAGAGAAAGAGGTAAATGCTTAACGATATCTTTTAGGAAAGAATGATGAATTTGTAATAATTTTGCAGTCTATATAGTATTTCTGAAAAAATATATGATTTGTATGTGATGGAGTAAACTCACTAAAGGTTTTGTATCCGTCCCGGTTTCCTAATATCGTAATTATACAATAGTACTAGGGTGGTCAATCACCATATTCGTGGCAATGGATTTTGGCAGTAATTGACTACTGATAGATTTAATCAGTTTAATCGCGTAAAAATCATTGTGATTCAATATCTGTATGCAGTATGGAAACCGTTATGTTTACGGTTGTCATGATTGTCGAAAATTATATTCGATAACATTTGAAGGTAATACAGTAAAACTGTAATAACTGTAAATAACACGGTCAATGACTGTGATTTTTGCGGTCAATCACTATTAATTGGCAATATTAAATGCATGGTTGTGTTATTAATAAAAAAAATTTTGTTTCTGTATCCGCGATGGAAAATGTGTCCCCTACGGGCATCGTACAAATTAAAGCGATGACAAATATATTCATGAAATACAGAGTATGTTTGATATGAAATTAAGTTACAATGAAATGACTTTAATATTTTTTACAATAATTATTTTACTGTTTTATTTTCTATAATAATTATTTATAAATTTTCTTTTTTCAACATGGCCCCAAAATATTTCAAACTTCGTGCAGTTTAGGAATATATTTTAGTGTTAACTAAAATTGCAAAATTAACCGCCAATGGTCACTACTGAAGACGCATGACGTATATATTCGTCAGAACACCAAATTTTACAATTTTTTTATGGCGAATATATTCGTCATAAACAGTTAACTGGTTAAAATATATAACCTTGCAAAAATGGCAAATAATATAATATATTATATATATATACATAATATATATTTAATATATATGATTATTTTTTCATACCCTATAAGACACTCGACACATCTGCAAAAATCGCCTCTGCAACCTTACCCCCCAAAAACCCCATTCTCCGTAAACTTAAAATGTCCCTCCATTTTGACACAGTTTTTTCATAACGCAATATACGCAGAACAATATATTTTACATTTTTTTTAACTAATATATTGCATAACACACAATGATTTTACAACGCTTGACGTATATATTCGTCAGAACACAAAATTTTACAATTTTTTCATGATAAATATATTCCTCATAAACAGTTAACTGGTTAAAAGATACAACCTTGCAAAAATTACAAATAATATATATATCTTTAATATATATTTAATATATACGAATATATTTATCAGATCACAAACATTTGCAAAAATTTTTTGATACCCTCCAAAAAATGCATCCTCGTAAACACAAAATGTCCTTCCATTTTCACAATATATTCGTCATAAACAGTTAAATGCAGTTTAGGAATATATTTTAGTTTTAACTAAAATTGCATAATTAACCGTCAATGGTCACTACCGAAGACGCATGACGAATATATTCGCCAGAACACAATATTTTACGACGATATTTAATATATACGATCATTTTATCATACCCTGTAAGGCATTTGCAAAAATGGCCTCTGCAACCTTACCCCCAAAGAACCCATCCTCCGTAAACTTAAAATGTCCCTCCATTTTGACACACCCTTTCCTCCCCTCCCCCGCAAATCACGCAGTTTAGGAATATATTTCAGTTTTAACTAAAATTGCAAAATTAACCGCCAATGGTCACTACTGAAGACGCATGACGAATATATTCGCCAGAACACAAAATTTTACGACGATATTTAATATATATGATCATTTTATCATACCCTATAAGACATTTGCAAAAATGGCCTCTGCAACCTTACCCTCCAAAAAATGCATCCTCCGTAAACTCTTAAAATGTCCCTCCATTTTAACACACCCTTTCCTCCCCTTCCCCGCAAATCACGCAGTTTACGAATATATTTTACTTTTAACTAAAATTGCATAATTAACCGCCAATGGTCACTACTGAAGACGCATGACGTATATATTCGTCATAAACTGGTTAAAAGATATAATCTTGCAAAAATTACAAATAATACAATATTTGATATATATATATACATATATGATCATTTTATCATATCCTGTAAGACACTCGACACATCTGCAAAAATCGCTTCTGCAACCTTACCCCCAAAAACCCCATCCTCCGTAAACTTAAAATGTCCCTCCATTTTGACACACCCTTTCCTTCCCTTTCCCCTCAAACCCCGCAGTTTAGAAATATATTTCAGTTTTACCTAAAATTACAATATTAACCGCCAATAGTCACTGCTGAAAACACATAACGAATATATTCGTCATAAACAGTTAACTGGTTAAAAGATATAACTTTGCAAAAATTACAAATAATATTACATATATATATATACACGATCATTTTATCATACTCTGTAAGGTTGCAGAGACATTTTTGAAAATGTGTTGCAGTGTCTTACAGACCCCATATGATAAAATGTCCATATATATTAAATATCGTCGTAAAATTTTGTGTTCCTGGCGAATATATTCGTCATGCCTCTCTTCAAAAGTGACCATTGGCGGTTAATTTTGCAATTTTAGTTAAAACTAAAATATATTCCTAAACTGCGGGATTTGAGGGGGGAGGGAAGGGAAGGGTGTGTAAAAATGGAGGGACATTTTAAGAGTTTACGGAGGATGGGGTTTTTGGGGGGTGAGGTTGCAGAGGCGATTTTTGAAGATTTGTCGAGTGTCTTCCAGGATATGATAAAATGATCGTATATATATATATATATAATATTTGTAATTTTTGCAAGGTTACATCTTTTAACCAGTTAACTGTTTATGACGAATATATTCGTCATGCATTTTCAGTGGTGATCATTGGCGGTTAATTTTGCAATTTTAGTTAAAACTGAAATTTATTCCTAAACTGCGGGATTTGAGGGGAGAGGGAAGAAATGGGTGTGTAAAAATGGAGGGACATTTTAAGTTTACGGAGGATGGGGTTTTTGGGGGGTAAGATTGCAGAGGCGATTTTTGAAGATGTGTCGAGTGTCTTACAGGGTATGATAAAATGATGATATATATAATATTAAATATATATTATGTATATATATATTTTTTAGCGTTTAGGACAGAAAAATGTGGTAAGAACATTTATTTTCAAATCGAGATAAAAAAGTTTGTTTTTGTACATGTAACTGTTTATAACGAATATATATTGAAAAACGTAAAATTTTGTGCTCTCAAAATAAACGGCTCATATAATATATTATATTATTTGAAATTTTTGCAGGGTTATATTTTTTAAAGGTATAAAAAAAGATATATATCATTTAATATATATGTATATGTCTGTATATATACATATATATATCTTTTTGTAACTTTAAAAAGTATACGTCGAAAAAAATATATAAATAATTATTAATAGAAAATTAAAATTAATTAATTAATGGAAAAAATGTTATAGAAATTTCATTACAAAAACGTTATATTATCAAAGATGTTTGTGTTTGACGAATACTTTAAAACGATATTTTGAAAGATGTCGAAAAAAATTATAATATTAATTATTAAATGAAAATAATAAAATGATCTTATAGAAATTATCTTATAAAAACATTATATTTTCATAGTTTATTTTTATACCTTTAAAAAGTATAACTTTGCAAATATCACAAATAATTATAATATTAATTTATTAAAATTAATATTATAATAAAATTATCTTCCCTAAAAATTACCTTACAAAAATGTTATATTTTGATAATTTCTCTATTTTTACACCTTTAAAAAATGTAACCTTGCAATAATTACGAAATAATTATAATTTGGTCTGATAATTTTAAACATTAATCAAAATTTTATTAAATTATCAATTTTACAGTAATAGACACGATTCAAGTTTTTGTTCTTTTTATGGCAATTTTAATACACGGAGCTTTCCGTTTAACCGAATTTCATCAATATTGGCGGTCGATCTTAAAGCTCGATCTCGTTTTCGAAAACGTCTTAATTGTCCGAAAAAAAAACATTTTTCGGAACAATATGACAGAGAAATTTGTAACCGGCTGTTCGTTTCTCTAGCTGTTTACTTATTTATAGACTATATACGAATTAATTAAACAAATTTCCTATCCCAAAAGAAAACAGTTCGCGCCACCATTTCAAAGGCCTCCTCATAAAAATTTAATTGATATTGATGATAGCAATTTTCTAACCACAGTTTGAACACCATCTTCGGAAAACTCTTATCAACAGTACTCATTTCTGCATTGTAATAATTTGTCAATAGCGTGACGATCCTCTTATCTTTCTACACCAAAGTCACATTATTATTTCTACGATAAACTACCATTGATTTTCTTTTGGAAGGCGTTGTTTTTTATTGCATCTGGCAATTTTTTTCTATTAGTTAGTATTGTCTCAGTCAAATGACACTTCAATTTACGTAATTCATTAGGTAATTGGTGTAATACCGTGTTCCTATCGGTTGAAGATAACGAAATCTAACATAAACATTGTCGCCTCTTGTCGACAAAGAGTTAATTTGTTAATAAATCGTTTTATTTACTTAAAAAAAAAACAATTTCAATGCGTTGTTCAGATATTTTGTGATTAAAGTGTACATTATTTATTTATACAAGTTGTCAAAACACTTTTTTCAGTAGTGGATGGCGAATTGTTTGGTAGAAGTTGGTGAGGATTGAGAAAAATGATTCTGTGTGAATTGTGGGTTGTGTAAAAGTCTTGGATTTGTATTCTCGAAAATTGAATTTAATTTTTTTAAAATCAGATACCACGTATCTTTGATTAATAATGGTCGGAAGAAGTATTGAAATAGTCAATTTTGGTGGTCTTTTACGTGACATAAAAAGATGTTCTCGCATTTGCTAGAATTCACGATTGACTCTCAGGCGATTGACCACAAACTTTATCAATTTTACACGGTATACCATTTTCTTATTGCTTTTAGTTTTTAAATTCTGCATAATAATCGAGTAATATAATACAATTTTTGGGTTAAAATTAATTGGACTAACGTACTACCATGAAATACCATATTTTCTAAACATATCTGTACGACACCACTTATATGGACCGTTTATTTTGAAATGATATAATTTTTTTTTGTTTTAAATCAGATATCACGTATTTTGGATTAATAACTAAGTAAATATATGAGTAACGTTTTTTCGATAAATATTAAACCATATACATTTATAAACTGAAAATGTTCGAATATACTTTATTTTCCGAACCAAAATTCTCTCTGACAATTTATAATATAATCATGACAAAATGAAGGAACATATCGATATAATCGTCATGACACAAAATTCTGCTAGATCTCCATATCGGATGTAGTCGTTTAACTGGTTGAATCGCAAAATGTCACCCTTTATTCATGGGGCGCCATAACTTGACTACCCCGCGCGCTGCTGCGTGTTTGCGACAAAGTGCGCGGCATCGTAAGGGTTAATAAACGTAAACCGTGTCACGTATTCCACCTGCGGTACGGACACCGTCGACGCGACGTTTCTCGATTCCATTTTCCGCGAAAAATCGCGCCTATATTTAGCCGCACTCTAGCGGCGTCTACCTATGTCGCGAGAGATTTAACGTACACGAACTTGCGTGAGACGTGCACGTACGAGAATACAAGGCACCACACTTCATGGTGCACCGAGTCGTTACGTGCGCATGCTTATACAGGGTGCTCGGAATTGAGAGGCTAAACGCCTCATTCCATAAAATCGCTGGTAATTGTCGGGTATTTAGAATGAAACGAATCGAACGGTTGTGGTCACGGACGCAGTTTTTGATAGAATTGCTAGGTGGATGATGTTATGGGAGGAAAAGTGAACTGGTCAGGGGCTTACCCATCCGAATCCCATGGGGACACGAAGTAATTGTACATGTATAGTATTGAGAGAAATATGCGCAAAGACAACTTTGAAAGAAAATTTATTTTTTGTGTATGTATTCTGGGGGGTATTGAAAGTAAAAGTAGCGAAAAATGGAAAATAGGGGTACATTTTGTGGTTATGAGGTTTATAATCACTTAATCGAGGTTTATGGTCAATTAATCGTCAATTAAATTGTGAATGTGAGCAATGAGAATGTCTTTCTATGGTGTTTTTTAACGAAAAGCTTAGACAGAATGCGTGTTATATTTATGAGAGGGAAGAAATTAGATTACTGTATGTTTGAAAAGAAAAATGTCAAGTGGAAGATGAAAGACAAAATGAATACTGGTGATTGCTTTGAACGTTATTAAACCTTCGAAAAGTATAAGCTACAAAACTTCAATTTTATGTCATAAAATTGAACAAGGCTGAACAAAGTTAAGCTTTTCTATTCATTGTCTGTTACTTATATACATACGAATTTTTTATAATTAGACGCCGTAGGAATGGAAAGTTATATAAAACGACTACACGTTTAATGTGTCCATACACAGTTTGTCACGTGGGAACTAATTTGAAATCACGTCAAACGGGTCCGATATGTGTTTCTCCTATTGTTACAAAAATAAATCCACATTTACATTATTTTGTATTAGATAAACTTCCGAACAAAATGCTCTGACACTTTGAAGCACCGAACAACGAAACATACCCAGAATAAAACGTACAATATAACAAATACCTCCAATAAACAAGTCACCCTAAAACCTTCCATACCTTCATACTCTTCAAAACTCTTAATTCCCCCGCAATCGCAAAAATACTACTCATTGTCTTTTACTTATTTTTTATAATTAGACGCCGTACGAATTTAAAATTATTTACCTGTGATAAATTTACATTTCGGTTTCTCCTATTGTTACAAAAAGAAACGCACATTTACACTATTTTGTTTTATATAGACTAAAGACAGAATAAAACGTACAATGTAGCAAATATCACCGATAAACAAGCAGATAAATCTGAAAGCTCCCATACCTTCATACATTGTTACATAGACTTTCGAAGAGAAAACCCTGACACTTTGAAGCACCGAACAACAAAACATACTCTGAATAAAACGTACAATATAACAACTAACGTTGATAAACAAGTCACCCTGAAAGCTCCTATACCTTCATACTCTTCAGAATTGTTCATTTCACCGCCATCGCAAAAATATTACTCGTTGTCTTTTACTTATTTCTTATAATTAAATACCGTAGGAATCGAAACTTACATAAAGCGACTGCACGTTTAATGTGTCCATAGACAGTTTGTCACATGGGAACGAATTTAAAATCATTCACCTATGATAAATTTACACTTCGGTTTCTCCTTCGGTTTCGGTTACAAAAAGAAAAATACATATTTACGCTACTTTGTATTACATAGACTTCTGAACAGAAAACCCCTGACACTTTAAATCATGCAAAGAGAAGCACCGAACAACAAAACATATTCAATATAACAAATACCGCCGATAAACAAGTCTTTATACTCTTGAACAGTTCATTTCCATCGCAAAAATCTTCATACTTATATCAAAAATTATTCAAGTACTTGCGACTGCACGTTTAATGTGTCGCAGAAATACATTAAACTCATTGTTTTTTGTTTATACATACGTGTTTTTTCAATATAATAATTAAACACTGTATTGTCCATTTCCCCACAATCGAACGGAAAGTTCCATAAAATAACTGCACGTTTAATGTTACAGTTTGTTACGTGGGAACGAATTTAAAATCACGTCAAACGGTCCTATACTCAATTGTTCAAAAAAGAATATGGTTACCTGCTTTACAAAATATAACCAGAATATTATCACAAATCGTATAATTATTTCAAAATTATTTCGCAAAAAATTCTTTGTTTCTCTTATTTTTTTATTAGAAAAGAAACACACATTTACGTATACTGTTAGATGTACAGGGAGCGAATTAAAAATCATTTACCTGTGATAAATTTACACTTCGGTTTCCTATTGTTACAAAAAAAAAAACATACTTGATTATATATACAGAGAGAAGCACCGAACAACAAAACATACCCAATATAACAAATACCGCCGATAAACAACTCAACCTGAAAGCTCCCATTTCTTCATACTCTTCAAAAAATATTCATGTCGCAATCGTAAAAATACTACTCATTATCTTTTACTTATGCACACACGCGTTTTTTTATAATTAGAAGCCGTAGGAGCAGAGTTACATACTTAAAACGACTGCACGTTTAATGTGTCCATAGACGGTCTGTCACATGGGAACGAATTTAAAATCATTTACGTGTGATAAATTTACACTTCGGTTTCTCCTATTGTTACAAAAAAAAACATACTTATTATATAAACTTCCGAAGAGAAAGCCCTGACACTTTGAAGCACCGAACAACAGCACATACCCAGAATAAAACGTACAACATAACAAATACCTTCAATAAACAAGTCACCCTAAAACCTCCCATACCTTCATACCCTTCAAAATTCTTAATTCCTCGTTACCCGCAAAAAATGTCTCGTTTTCGATTTTTACGGGCGTCGCAAATGTGTTAATTCGCCTGCTCCGCCGAGGTTCTCCTCCGCCGTTGTCCTCCGACGCGTGTATCAATGGCGGAGCCCGTCGGGCGCCCATTTCGGTCGTCTCCTACGCTCGCGCGGCTAACGAGAAACCGTAAATAGGCATAAAAGGCTCGGAACGGGAAAGGACTCGTCCCGGAACGTGGCGATGCACCGCGCCTTTGGAAATCTGAACGAAAGAGGCCTTCAACGATCGGGACCCGGGCGACTCCGGGGGCAAATTATCGGCCTGGAGGCAATTACCAGGTGGGGGCCCCGTTAAAAAGAGCAGCGCGCGGCGGGGAAAAAGAGCATTCTGCTTCGGTGGGAGGCTGTCCAGGGAGAGAGAGGGCGCGCAGGAGAGAGCAGGAGTTCCGAGAATCGGGTATGGCTAAAAATAAGATCCCACCCGGGAGCGGTGATTATGTCCCGAAAAAAGAGAACCGGGCGAAACGTTCCTCGCTGAGTGTGTGCAGGTGGCGGACGAGTGGCATGGGGTGGAAGGGGTGAGTGGATCGTGCGCAGGGGTCCCAGTTAATGAAGTTGTCGGTTGAGGACGTTTACAGGTGGGGCCCACCTGCGTGTGGTCCATTCACAGCGACCGCTGCAGGACTGGTTAGGAGTTGCTTTACATCTCCTGCCCCGTGGGACCGCCGGGGGTATGTACAGCTATGTGTGCGAGCCTTATACTGTGACCGGCTTCGATTACGCCCGTCAAGAGATAGGGACGTAACGAGCACTCGTAAATAGGAAAGTCGCTCGGCTCCTTTTTACCGATCGACAGCCCAGGCTTTTTCGTCCGCACATTGTGCCGCCGCGGGGAACGCGGCGGGGAAAAAGTACGCGACCGCGATGCTGGGCGGGAGAAATGACGGGAATGCCGTTTCGAGGATCGCGGCGAGAAAAACGCAGAGTGTTACGCGTGGGCCGAGCAAAGGCAATTAACTTTCCGCTCGGCGATTTCTCGCCGTTTCCTTCGGCAGGAGAGAAAAGCCGACGCCTTATAGGTAAGGTGCCAAGCACGGCAGATGCACGCCGTACATGTGCATGGTTTGTGTAGAGGCGGGTTAACGTGTTCGATGGCGGCGAAGGATTTTCACGGGTTGGTTTTCGGGGTTTCGCAAGATGGCGGGCGCGAATGATGGACAATATGGAGAAAGCACGTTGTAGATTGTGTCAATCATATATATAACTGGTATACATGGTCATCGGGGGTCTCCTGTGTGAACACTATGTCTGTTCATATGTTGTGGTTGGTTTTCGATGTTTTGTCCTCGGGGTCTTTGCAAAATTGAAAGCATTAAAATTGCGAAAAATGAAGAAAGTATGTTATAAGCCGTATCACTCACATATAACACTGATATATATTGTCATCAAGGGTCTCCTGTTTGAACAATATGACGCTGTTCGTATGTTGTGACTGGTTTTCGACGTTTTGTCTTCGGGTTCTTTGCAAAATGGGAAGCATGGCGATTGCGAATAAAGAAGAAAGTACGTTATAGTCTGTGTTGCTAGAGTATATTGTCATACATATATTATTATGTCTTCTTGTTGCAACAATATGTCTCTATTCGTATGTTGTGGTTGGTTTTCGGCGTTTTGTCGTCGGGGTCTTCGCAAAATTGGAAGCATGCCAATTGCGAATAAAAGAGAAAGTACGTTCTAAACCGTATTACTATATATATTATCATCAAGGATCTCCTGTTTGAAGAATATGTCTGTTCGTATGTTGTGGCTGGTTTTCGATGTTTTATCTTCGGGCTCTTTACAAAATTGGAAACACCAAAATGGCGAATAATGGAGAAAGTACGTTATAGGCCATGTTACTAGTATATATTGTCACCAAGGGTCTGCCGTGTCAACAATATGTGTCTATTAGTATGTTATGGTTGGTTTTCGATGTTTTGTCTTCGGGTTCCTTGCAAAATGGAGAAACTACGTTATAAATCGTGTTACTCATATATATATATTGTCATCAAGTGTCTTCAGTCTCAACAATATGTGTCTTTTCGTATGTTGTGGTTGGTTTTCGACGTTTTATCTTCGGGTTCTTTGCAAAATTGGAAGTACGGCGATGACGAATAACGGAGAAAGTACGTTATTGACTGTGTCACTCATACATATATATCACTTGTATATATTGTCATTATGGGTTTGCCGTTACAACAATATGTGTCTACTCGTACATTATGGTTGGTTTTCGATGTTTTATCTTCGGGCAATATGGAGAAAGTACGTTATAGATGGTGTTACCAGTGTGTATTGTCACAAAGGGTCTCCCGTTTCAACAATATGTGTCTTTTTGTATGTTGCAATTGACTTTCGACGGTTTGTGTTCGGGCTCTTTGCAAAATTGGAAACACAGCGATGGTGAATAATGGAGAAAGTACCTTATAGACTGTGTCACTCATATATATCACTGGCATATATTATCACCAAGGGTCTCTTGTTTCAACAATATGTCTCTGTTCGTACGTTGCAATTCATTTTCGACAGTTTGTCTTCGGGCTCTTTGCAAAATTGTCTTCCGTTTCAACAATATTTTTCTATTCGTATATTGTGGGTGGTTTTCGACGGTTTGTTTTCAGGGTCTTTGCGAAATGGGAAGCACGATTATTGCGAATAATGAAGAAATATATCACAGGTATATATTGTCATCAAGGATCTCTCGTTTCAACAATATAATTATTAATATAAATTAAAAATATAAATCTTTTTTATCTTAAATAACTTTTTAAGCTATTTTAATGCGTAGCAGTGTATTACGAAGTGTAATATTTTAATATGAAGCAGTGTATTATGAATCGTAATATTTTAAGATGAAGCAACGTAATATGAAGGCAACTGACTCAACGATATTTAAACAATTGCCACTATTTAGATGCTATGTTACACAAGACGATCAATTCCACGTTGAATCAATTGGTAAAACATTAATGAAGGTGTTATAGCAAAAAAAATACCGAGGGCGTATATTTACGTCTTTCGTATATATTGATGGATTTGTGCAGGCGTATATATATATATATATATATATATATATATATATATATATATATATAATATAATTCTAGGATTTAAACACGTAAAACCAGAGACTATCTACTAATAACAACACAATCAAGACACTTTAGTCTTATTTCCTACTCTTTCGCCGTTTTATCCTTCCGCCTTTTCATGAAACTAGAGAGTATAATATTTATAAACAATAACGACACAATCAAGACACCTTAGTCTTATTTCTTAATCTTTCGCCTTTGCGTGTTTACGTCGTTTCGTTTTTTACGTCTTATCGTTTTTACATTTCGTCGTCAACTGACTACTACGCAACCAAATAACACAATTCAACAAACTCGTCACCTATGATACCTCAATATAATTGAGAATCATAAGCGACCTTTGCTCTCCAACTAGAGGAACCCTATATTTGACATCCTACATGTATGGAAAATGCTTGGTTCGGCATGGTTGCGATGTTTTATATGCGTACAAGTTGTATGAGTGACATAATTTAGATGACTTGTAAACTGTCAATATATATATGGTGTATAATATGCATAACGCTTCATATAGATTCCAATGGCTTGTGTTCAATGTACAAGTTATATGAGTAACAGATTACTTAAGTAACTTGTACAGTATCAACACATCTGGCATATGATACGCATAATTACCTCCTCCCATATACCCCAATATCCACTTATATAACATTTATGAAAAATGCTTCGTTTTCTTACTATCCTTTATATGCGTACAAGTTATATGGGTACATATTACCTGTTA
This sequence comes from Cryptocheilus praepositus, assembly GCA_033815515.1. Classification (NCBI taxonomy): domain Eukaryota; kingdom Metazoa; phylum Arthropoda; class Insecta; order Hymenoptera; family Pompilidae; genus Cryptocheilus; species Cryptocheilus praepositus. Next base: position 426,962 of record JAWWQZ010000151.1, read on the forward strand.
CTATTACCATACCAAAATCCCATATACGCGACATATTTGCTCGTCAACTAGAGGACCCTGTATTTGACCCCCTACATAATTATCTCAATTTTTACTCAAATTTCACTGATTATTTTAGAAGTATTCAAAGAAGAATAGTATTCTCATGACGAAATATTTGTTTTTTTTCAGATGATGTACCGACAGCACAGGCCCCAAGCGTCGTCGAATATCGCGTTGACGGCGTATCCTTCGACGACGTGCCATTCGTCCTGCGCAACGTCCTGCTCGGCGTCGACGTCGAGGTCGTCTTCGTCGTCATCGGCGTCCTCGTCCTGCCCATCGGCCCTTCTCTCCGTTTTGGCATGGTCCGTCACGCTGCTGCTCATCTCGTCCTGCCTGGGCATCGCCGACGCCGGGGTCCTCATGGGACATCCGCTCGGCAAGAGATCCTTCATAGATATTCAGTGCAAGGGCGTCTACGACAGGAGCATCTTCGCACGACTTGACCGCATCTGCGAGGACTGCTACAATCTCTTCCGGGAACCCCAATTGCACTCCCTTTGCAAGTAAGTTGCTCTTTCTCTTTCTTGGTGGACCCGCCGCTTTAGGGGTAAATGGCGTAAATACGCGGAGAGAGTTGAATTCATGGGAGGAAAAGGTTCTTTTCAGGTTTGGGGAGTGGGTCTTGTGAGGTAAATAGTAAATTATGCGAAAACGTGGGAAGGTTGGGGAAAAAACATTCAATCGTGCGGCATATTGTGCAGATATATTGTACAGGCGCTTTTTTAGAAAGCGTGTTTAGGAAAAGTCGATTAACTGAATAAAACATTCATGAATATTTTGAACTGATGTTGTGCTTATGCGGATCATTTTATTGGGTAAATATAAAAATGGACGAAATCGCAAGAATGTTTAGCGAAAATCGGTCAATCGTGTGGCGTGTTGTGCTGATAATTTTTTAAAAAAGGTATTTAGGAAAAATCGGTTAATCGTTAGATACGTTGTAATGATCATTTTACTGGGTACGTCTTACAAATGCGCGGAGTGGGTTGAGTTCGCGTGAGGAAAAGGTTCTTTTTACATTTGGGAAGTGGGTTTTGGCAGAGAAATACTAAAATGCGAAGTCGAAGGAATGTTTGGGAAAACCGGACGATCGTGTAGCGTGTTGCCAAGAAAATTTGTTTGAAAAAAGTATTTAGGAAATGCCTATGTAGGAAATTTATGTGGATCATTTTATTGGGTAAATATTAAAATGTGCGAAATCGAAGGGATGTTTAGGAACAATCGGTCGGTCGTATGATGTGTACTGACAATGTTACTGGGTACGTTTTACAAATATGTGGAGTTAGTTGACTTCACGTAAGAAAAAGGTTGTTCTTTTTGTATTTGGGAAGTAAATTTAACGAGGGAAATACTAAATTGTGCGAAGACGGAGGAATGTTAAAGCAAAAACAGTCGATCGTGCGGCATATTGTGCAGACCTTTTTTTAGAAAACGTGTTTAGAAATTTATTTTGAAATCGACGAACTACATAGAACTCTCATGAATGTTTTAAACGCACGTTGTTTTTATGCGGGTCATTTTCAATGTTTGAAAAAAATGATTGTTTGAAAAAATGTTGGAAAAAATTAAAAAAAAATGTTACTGAGTACCTTTTCGAAATGCACGAAATCGTAAATGCGTTTGGAAAAAATCGACGAACTGCACAAACATTCGAAAATATTTTTAACTCATGTTTTTCTTATGCGATTAATTTTATTGAGTAAGTATTATAAATGCACGAAATCGCCAGAACAGTTGAGATCTCACTTTAGACAATCGTTTTTCTTCTTTTTGTGCTGTCAATTTTGTAAGGTAAATAATACTAAAATGTCTGAATTCGCAGCAGCGTTTAACAAAATCGCAGACGTTTTGTATTCACGTAGAACAATCGTTATTCTTACGCAGACAGTTTTATTGGTAAAGTTTAAAAACGCACGAAATCGCGAAGACGGTTGGAAAAAATTATCCGACTGTACAGACTGTTCAAAAAAAAGTCAATTGGCGAACCGTTTGAATTCACGTAAAACGACCGTCCGTCTTTCAGACAGTTTTATTGGGTAGATTCGCAAAAAGCACGAAATCACAAGAACCTTTGGAAAAAATGATTAACTGTACAGATCATTTGCGAACAAAGTCCCGTAGAACGCCGTTGTTCTTATGCAGACGGTTTTATTGGGTAAATACTAAAAATGCACGAAGTCGCGAGGACGTTTCGAAAAAGTCGAATAAATACGTGTAAGTTTTTTTCCTCTGCAGTAAATGTTACAAGGTATATCTTTAAATGTCTAAAAACGCTTAAAGTTGCAACATTTGCAAAGAATCGACCAACTGCAAGTACTTTCACGTAGAACGACCTTCATTCTTTCCGTGTAGTCAAGTTTATTGGGTAAATACTGAAAATGCACGAAATCGCGAGAACGTTTGGAAAAAAACGATCAGCTGTAGAAAATGTCTGTAAGCATTTTGAACTCACGTAAAACGACCGTTCTTTCTATTCTTAAGTTTGTAACGGAAATACTGAAAATGCTACAAATTTTATTGGACAAATACCAGAAGGGCACGAATTCGCGAGATCGTTTGCAAAAATCATTTGTCTACAGAAAATGTCTGTGACCATTTCGAATTCAGATAAAACGACCGTTCTCTTTATTCTTATGCAATCAATTTGTAAAATGAACATTAAAAATGCATGAAATCCCGAGAACAATTTGAAAAAATTAACCGGTCGCAGAGAATGCTATAAACGCCCGAACCTGCAAAATAATTTAATAAAATGGGAAAAATCATTTGACCGCAGACAATATTTGCAATTACATCGGATAAATACTAAAACCGCACTATTTTGAGAAAATAGACTAACTGTACAGATCGTTCAAAAACCCAAACCTTTTGTTTCGCAGAGAAAATTCGAAACCACCGATTCGGCCGAAGAAAACTTCTGAGCGACCTATAATAAATCTAAGGCTCGTAAGCCATAGTATAAGGGCAACCAGATTCTCTGCTTATGAAAATGCTACAATTTTGATTGGATAAATACCAAAAGCGCACAAACTCGGGAGATTGTTTGCAAAAATCGTTTAGCTGCAGAAAATGCCTGTGAGCATTTCGACCTCACGTAAAACGACCGTTCTTTTTATTCTTATGCAGTCACTTTGTGAAGTGAACATTAAAAATGCATGAAATCTCGAGAAAAATGTGAGAGAATGAACCGACCACAAACACTCGAACCCGCGAGATCGTTTGACAAAAATTTGATTCACCGAACCCTAAAAACCCCAAACCTTTCGTTTCGCAGAGAAAATCCGGAAACACTGATTTGCTCGTAGAAAATTGCGAAGGTAGAAAGTGTCCGTGACCATTTCGAACGTTATTTTTATCCTTGCGCACTCAGCTTGCAAGGTAAATAGGAGCAAACACTCGCGCAAAACGACCAATTTTTCCGATAAATACTGAAAACGGACAAACTTGTGACAAGATTCGGAAAAAAATCGGTTGCCTGTAGAAAACATTCGTGCATGCTTTGACTTCACTAAAAACTCACATTTTTCTCACGCAGTCAATTTCATCGAATAAATACTAGAAATGCATATATTCGTGACAAGATTCGGAAAAAAATCGATTACTTGTACATATAAAACATTTGGGCACGTTTTGACTTTATTTGAAACACCCGTTATTCTCACGGAGGCAACTTTATTGAGTAAAAACTAAAAACCCCCAAACTCGTGACAATATTCGGAAAAAAACGATTGGCTGTAGAAAACGTTTGCGCACATTTTTACTACCGTTAAAGAGTAAATGCCAAAAACGTATGAAATCGCAACATTGTTTGCAATAATCATTTGACTGCAGAAAATCTCCGTCAGCATTTCTACCTAACGTAAAACGATCTTTGTTTTTATTCTTGCGTAATCAACTTGTAAGGTAAATAATAGCAAACATTCGTTTACAAAAAATTCCTTGACGGTAGAAAGTGTTCGGTACCATTTCGAATTCAGGTAAAACGATCGTTATTTTTATTCTCGCGCAGTCCACTTGTAAGGTAAATAATAGCAAACATTTGTTTAGAAAAAATTGCTTCACGGTAGAAAGTGTTCGGTACCATTTCCAATTTAGGTAAAGCGACTGTTATTTTCATTCTCACGCCGTCAATTTTTAAAGTAAACGTTAAAAATGCATCAAATCCCACGAAAAATTTGAAAAAATCACCCGAAAAAATCAATCTTTTCAGAATACTACAAACGCCCGAACCGGCGACGTCATTGGGAGAAAATAATTTGACTGTAAACAATATTTGCGCACGTTTCTCTCAACGTAAAATGCCAATTATTCTCACGCTGTCAATTTCAACAGATATATACGGAAAACGCAGAAATTTGTGACAAGATTCGAAAAAAATCGACTGCCTGTCGAAAAAGTTTGCGCATGTTATGACTTCACGTAAAACTCTAATTATTCTTACGCAATCAATTTCATGGGATAAATACAAAAACACACAAACTCGTAGCGATTCGGAAAAAGTCGATTGCTTCTAGAAAATGTTTTTTATTTTATTAGGTCAACATCAAAAATGCTTGAAAACCTACGAGATCATTTGATAAAAATTTGTATACGCTAACCCCTAAAAACCTAAACCTTTCGTTTCGTTGAAAAAATTCGAAAACATTGATTTGCTCGCAGAAAACTGTTGAGCGACCTAAATCTAAGCCTCGTAAGTCACAGTATAAGGGCAGTCAGATTCTCTCCCTATGAAAATGCTACAAATTTTATTGGGCAAATACTAAAAGCGCACGAATTTGTAAGATCATTTAGAAAAAATTGCATGACAGTAGAAAGTGTCCGTGACCATTTCGAACGTTATTTTAATTTTTATGCAGTCAACTTCTAAGGTAAATATTGTAATAGCAAACATTCGTGAAAGCTTCGACCTCGCATAATACAATCGCTGTTCATACGTGGTCAATTTTCTCTGATAAATACTGAAAACGCACAAACTCGTGACAAGATTCGGAAAAAATCGGTTGCCTGTAGAAAACGTTTGCGCATGTTTTGACGTTACTTAAAACTCTTATTGTTTTTACGCAGTTAATTTCATCGGATATATACTAAAAACGCATAAATTCGTCACAAGATTTGGAAAAAGTCGATTGCCTGTATAAGATGTTTGCGCACATTTCGACTTCACTTAAAACACCAATTATTCTTACGGTGGCAACTTTATTGAGTAAAAACTAAAAACCCCCAAACTTGTGGCAATACTCGGAAAAAATCGATTGTCCCTAGGAAATGTTTTTTATTTTATTAGGTCAACATCAAAAATGCTCAGGAACATACGAGATCATTTGACAAAAATTTTTATTCGCTAAACCCTAAAAATCCCAAACCTTTCGTTTCGTTACAAAAACTCGAAAACATCGATTTACTCGTAGAAAACTGCTCAGCGACGTAAATCTAAGCCTCGTAAGTCATAGTATAAGGGCAGCCAGGTTCTTTCCCCGTGAAAATGCTACAAATTTAAATGCTACAATTTTAATGCTACAAATACAAAAAAATGTCTGTGAGCATTTCGAATTCACGTAAAACTACCGTTATTTTTATTCTTATGCAGTCAATTTGTAAAGTAAACGTTAAAAGACAAACGTCCAAACCCACGAGATCATTTGATAACAATTTTATTCGCCAAACGCTAAAACTCCAAACCTTTCGTTTCGCAGTGAAAATTCGAAACCACCGATTTGCTCGTAGAAAACTGCTTCGCGACCTAAATCTAAGGTTCGTAAGCCATAGTGTAAGGGCAGCCTGAGAAAATGCTACAAATTCTATTGGACAAAATACCGAAAGAGCACGAACTCGCGAAATCGTTTGCAAAAATCGCTTGACTACAGAAACTCTCTATCAGCATTTCTACCTTACGTAAAACGACCATTCTTTTTATTCTTCCGTAAGCAACTTGTAAGGTAAATAATAGCAAACATTCGTTTAGAAAAAATTGCTTGACGGTAGAAAGTGTTCAGTACCATTTCAAATTCAGGTAAAACTACCGTTCTTTTTATTCTTATGTAGTCACTTTTTACAGTAAACATCAAAAATGCATCCAATCCCGAGAAAAATGTGAAAAAATCCATCTTTTGAGAATACTAGAAACGCGAACCTGTGAGATCATTTGGAGAAAATAATGTGACTGCAGACAATATTTGCGTACGTTGTCTCAACGTAAAATGCCAATTATTCTCACGCTGTCAATTTCATCGCATAAATACTAAAAACGCACAAATTTATGACAAGATTCGGAAAAAATCGATTGCCTGTGGAAAAAGTTAAGATTCTCATTATTCTCGCGCTGTTAGTTTCATCGGATATATACTAAAAACGCACAAATTTGTGACAAGATTCAGAAAAAGTCGGTTGCCTATAGAAAATGTTTGCGCACGTCTCAACTTCACTTAAAACACCAATTATTCTTACGGTGGCAACTTTATTGAGTAAAGACAAAAAATGCACAAACTCGCAAGAATATTTGGGGAAAATCGACGGACTTTACAAATCGTTAAAAAATTCCAAACCTTTCGTTTCGCAGAGAAAATTCGAAACCACCGATTTGCTCGTAGAAAACTGCTTCGCGACCTAAATCTAAGGCTCGTAAGCCATAGTATAAGGGCAGCCAGGTTCTCTCCCTGTTCTCCGATACCTTTCTGCGGACACGTGCTCGTGGTCACACACGCCCGTGTCGGCGGCACGCGTATCGAAACGGAATGAGATTTCTCTTCTATTTATAGCGGGCCGCTCGCGCGAGCGAATGCCAACGCACATCCGTTATTACCTGCCATTTGTGTCGAGTCGCGTTAAGCAGCGCGGATTAGCACCTGTTCTCGAAATAGACCCGCGCACGTGAGCGAGACCGTACGATTTTAGTGACACTTAACCCTGGAACGAGAAAATTACGGAGACCGTTCTCCAGAAGAAATGCCAGCTGCGATAATTCTTCGATTTCACGACGTTATTGATTTGCTGCTGCACGGTGTCATGAATTAGATTTCAGGGGTGCAATGTTTATGGTTGGATTAAAACACGTTGATCGGGGTAGTTACCGGGGTAGGGTGCAAAAGGTTTTACTGAAAATGGAAAAGTTCGCAATGGAGCCTATTTGCAATCTTGTAAAAACAATTGATATTTTGGAAAAGCGACAGATTGCTGATTTGCGTATAATAATAATGTACAGTTTTTAACGTGCTGTTTTTTGTAGCTCTCGGCTAGTTTGTTTTCTGAAAAAAAGTAAAAGTAAAAATGTGAGAAAACCAGTAGATTGCTAGTTCATATAATAATACATACTTTTTAATCTATTATTTTCCGTAGTTCTTGACTAATTTGTTCATAAAATTAAATATATGGGATTTGAGTCGTGGTATTGTGCGAGAAAAGTCAGTATTTTTATATACTTTATTAATATTTCAGAAAAGGGGTAAATTACTGGTTTACATAATAATGTATACTTTTTAACGTGTTGTTTTTTGTGATTCTCGGATAGTTTGTTCGTAAAATTAAAAATATGGCATTTGAGTCATGGTATTGTACGAGTGAAATCAGTAGTTTTATATAATTTATTAATATTTTTAATATTGTTGTTTAATTAAATCCATGGGGAGTTTGTTTAAAAATAAAAATATGGTGAGTTGTGCGAGTGAAATTCAGTATTTTTATATTACTGATTAATATTTGAGAAAAGGGGTAAATTACTGGTTTACATAATAATGCACAGTTTTTAAGGTGCTATTTTTCGTGGTTCTCAAATAATTTGTATGTAAAGTTAAAAATATGGGATTTAAATAATGGTATTGTGCGAGTGAAGTCAGCATTTTTATATGATTTATTCATATTTGAGAAAATTGGTAGATTGCTAGTTTACATAATAATGTATACTTTTTAACGTGTTGTTTTTTGTGGTTCTCGGATAGTTTGTTCGTAAAATTAAAAATATGGCATTTGAGTCATGGTATTGTACGAGTTAAATCAGTAGTTTTATATAATTTATTAATATTTTTAATATTGTTGTTTTATTATTATGATTTTTAACGTTTTCCATGGTTTTCGGCTAGTTTGTTCGTAAAAATAAAAATATGGGGCTGAGTCATGGAATTGTGCGAGTGAAATTCAGTATTTTTATATTACTGATTAATATTTGAGAAAAGGGGTAAATTACTGGTTTACATAATAATGTACAGTTTTTAACGAGCTGTTTTTTGTGGCTCTCGGATAGTTTGTTCGTAAAAGTAAAAATATGGGGCTGGGTCATGGTATTGTGCAAGTGAAGTCAGTATTTTTATGTAATTTATCCATATTTGAGAAAACCGGTAGATTGCTAGTTCACATGATAATATATACTTTTTAACGTGCTGTTTTTTTGTGGTTCTCGGCTAGTTTCTTCGTAAAAGAAAAAATTTGGGACTGGGTCATGGTATTGTGCAAGTGAAGTCAGTATTTTTATATAATTTATTAATATTTGAAAAAAAAGGGTAGATTGATAGTTTACATAATAACGTATACTTTTTAACGTGCTGTTTTTCGTGCTTCTCGGCTAGTTTATATTCGTAACAGTAAAAATATGGGGCTGGGTCATGGTATTGTGCGAGTGAAGTCAATATTTTTGCATAATTTATTAATATTTGAGAAAACCGGTAGATTGCTAGTTCACGTAATAATACACACTTTTTAACCTATTGTTTTCCGTGGTTCTTGGCTAGTTTGTTCATAAAATTAAAAATATGGCATTTAAGTCATGGTATTGTGCGAGAAAAGTCGGTATTTTTATATTACTAATTAATATTTGAAAAAAGGGGTAAATTACTGGTTTACGTAATAATGTACAGTTTTTAACGTGCTGTTTTCTGTGGCTCTCGGCTAGTTTGTTCGTAAAAGAAAAAATATGGGGCTGGGCCATGGTATTGTGCGAGTGAAGTCAATATTTTTACATAATTTATTAATATTTGAGAAAACCGGTAGATTGCTAGTTCACATAATAATACACACTTTTTAACTATTGTTTTCCGTGGTTCTTGGCTAGTTTGTTCATAAAATTAAAAATATAGCATTTAAGCCATGGTATTGTGCGAGAAAAGTCAGTACTTTTATATTATTGATTAATATTTGAGAAAAGGGGTAAATTACTGGTTTACGTAATAATGTATAGTTTTTAACGTGCTGTGTTCCGTGGTTCTCGGATAGTTTGTTCGACAAATTAAAAATATGGCGTTTAAGTCATGGTATTGTGCGACTGAAATCAGTAGTTTTATATGATTTATCAATATTTTTAATATTGTTATTTTATTATTAGGATTTTTAACGTGCTGTTTTCCATGGTTTTCGGCTAGTTTGTGCGTAAAAGTAAAAATATGGCGGTGAATCATGGTATTGTGTGGGTGAAGTTAGTAGTTTTATGTAATTTATTAATATTTCAGCAAACCGGTAAATTTCTGGTTAACATAATAATATATACTTCTTATCGTGCTGTTTTTTGTGGTTCTCGGATAATTTGTTAATAAAATTAAAAATATGTCATTTGAATCATGGTATGGTGCGAATAAAGTCAGTATTTTTATATAATTTATTAATATTTTTGATATTGTTATTTTATTATTACAATTTTTAACGTGCTGTTTTCCATGGTTTTCGGCTAGTTTGTTCGTAAAAGTAAAAATATGGCGGTGGATCATGACAATGTGCGGGTAAAATTAGTAGTTTTATGTAATTGATTAATATTTCAGGAAATCGGTAAATTGCTAGTTAATATAATAATATATACTTTTATCGTGCTCTTTTTGTGGTTTTCGGATAATTTGTTCATAAAATTAAAAGTATGTCATTTGAACCATGTTATTGTGCGAATGAAGTTAGTAATTTTATATAATTTATTGATATTTTGAGAAAGGCGGTAAATCGCTAGTTTACATAATAATGTATACTTTTTAACGTGCTGTTTTCCGTGATTCTCGGATAGTTTGTTCATCAAATTAAAAATATGGCCGCTACGTCATGGAATGCTGCGAGTGAAATCAGTAATTTTATATAATTTATTATTTTCGGCTGGTTTGTTCGTAAAATTAAAAAAATGACATTTGAGTCATGGTATTGTGCGAGTGGTCAGTATTTTTATATACTTTATTGATATTTAAGAAAACCGGTAGATTGCTAATTCACATAATAATGTATACTTTTTAAAGTGCTACTTTTTTGTGGTTCTTGGCTAGTTTATTCGTAAAATTAAAAATGTGGCAGCTAAGTCATGATATTATGCGAATGAAGTCAGCATTTTTATATGATTTATTTTTGTTTGAGAAAACCGGTAATTCACCTAATAATGTATACTTTTCAACGTGCTGCTCTTTGTGGTTTTCGTAAAATTAAAAATGTGACATTTGAATCATTGTACTGTGCGAGAAAAGTCAGTATTTTTATATAATTTATTCATATTTGAGAAAACCGGTAAATTGCTAGTTCACATAATAATGTATACTTTTTAAAGTGCTGTTTTTTGTGGTTCTCGACTAGTTTGTTCGTAAAATAAAAAATTTGACATTTGAATCATGGTATTGTGCGAGTGAAGTCAGTATTTTTATATAATTTATTCATATTTGAGAAAACCGGTAGATTGCTAGTTCACATAATAATGTACACTTTTCAAAGTGCTGCTTTTTGTGGTTTTCGGCTAGTTTGTTCGTAAAATTAAAAATGTGGCACTTGACTCATGGTATCGTGCGAGTAAAGTCAGTATTTTTATATAATTTATTAATATTTGATAAAAGGGGTAAATTACTGGTTCACATAATAATGTATACTTTTTAACGTGCTGTTTTTTGTGGTTCTCGGCTAGTTTGTTCGTAAAATTAAAAATATGGCACTTGAATCATGGTATTGTGCGAGTAAAGTTAGTATTTTTTCTTTGTATGGTTGAGAACCGTTGCTAAGATGAAGTTGTACTTTATGGTATTCACAAGTGTAAATGGTTTCCCAACGAATTTTGAAGCGTAATTTACATAAATACAGTTCCGGTGTCTACAGGCACAAAATGAAACAAGAAATTGCGAAATATCCGAAGAAATATTGAACTTTATAACGCTTTACCCATTTACTTTAAGACAAGAGTGTAGAAAACTAAAAGTCGCGCGCCTATGGGCCGATGATGTTGCAAACTTAATTGGCATATGCGGTTAATTAAATGCAAATATATGGTAAAATATATCATTCGGACCGTTTTTATTAACGACGCTGCTAATTGATATGGCGTATACGGTCAATTAATTGGAAACATGTGATAAAATATCTTATTCCGAACGATGTTGCTAATTTACTTGCGCCGTACGGTTAATTAATTGAAAATAAATTTAATACCCAATGAAAAGGTGCCATTTTGCAAACGGATGATGACGGATGATAAAAAGTGTGAAGGAAATTATTTTACATTAATCCACACTATAGCAAAATATCCATGCGAAAAAAATGAATAATGCTTTCCGGCAAATATTAGTTCCAAAGAAACAATAAATGAAAAGCATCCAAAATTAACAAATCAATATGATGGATATACCAAAAAATACACCAAAACAGTACCCAGAAATTTGATACCATTCTTATGGTTTTAAAAATAACAATGAGATAACAATCAAATAACAATTTGAGCATTCTTTCAATAATAATCGGTAATTAAATATAAAGGAAAAAATCCGAAATTTATAATGTAACACAGGGTTTGATAATTTTAACATAATAATAATGAAAATAATAAAACGATAATGAACAAATAAATATAATAATATTATAATAGAAAAATGTAATAATCAATTTGTGTATATTATATTTGAAAGCGTGGATCAATGCATAAACCTATATTGCATTTTTTGCATTCATATTTACTTTCTCGTCGGATTTTATGTTTTGTGCATACCACACATTTTCGCGTTTAATTTTTTGTTTGATTGCAAACGGATTAAAATATGTACTTGGAAAATGCCTTTCAATAAGACGTTAGGATTGTCAGTATTTCTTTTCCCTTGATATGTATTTGAACTTCATAAATATTTTCCAAATATTTGTTTTATCAGTGGTAAATGAAATGCTGCGAATTGTAACTCTTTACTTGATATGTATTTGTTTAAAACATATGCGTTCCAAATACTTATATCTAATAAATTAAAAAAAAAATGTTCATACTATTTATAACTTTTTCTAACGCACTCAATAGTACTAAAATAAAGCTGTTATAGTAAAAAAAATACAGAGGGCGTATATTTACGCCGTCCGTACATGGACCGTATATGGCCATTTTTAAGAAATTAAATACTAACTAGTTATACATAAAAAGTTTACATTAAATTAAACATAAATTGCGTGATATCTCATTTTTTTAAATGGACTTACACCACTTTCAAAATAAACGTTCATATATTGATGGATTTTTGAAGGCATATATATACGCTAGCAATCATAAAGGGTTAATACGAAAATGTCTTGGTGGTTTGACGTAAAAATAGGACGTTACGTTTGAGTCAATCCAATAAAACGCAATTTCTGCGTCTCGACTGGTCTCGGCCGCCGACGGGCGCAAACAACGAATAAAGGCCGGATAAAAGCCTTTGGAGAGGCTCTGCCTTCTTTGACTCTCAGTCTGCACTCTCGAACGCGCACTCGAGTGCGCCTTTCAAGTTTCGAGGTTCATCGCGATAAAGGTCGCACGGTATTTTTAACAGGAGATTTACGGGACGCCTTCATTTCATGGGTCTCGGACTTCACGAGCGAAATTACAGAAATTATCACTGCTGCTCTGATACCATTTTCACATATGCTGTATGTATTTGCCGAAACGGCTAACGCCGTAAAACGAAAAGTATTTTATTTATTTTTTATACAAGAAAACGAAGCATCAATCAAGTGATGCATTCAAATGACTTGGCAAGACAAATGTAAAAAATCCGAAATGTCGCTTTGGCTTGTAAACAGTTCTTATATCCAAATTGGTTTCGTAATTCACGTGTTAATAATAAATTTACGGGACTTGTCAATTTTACGGTGACTAACGCCGTAAAACAAAAAATACTCCGTTTATTTTTATGGAAAAAGTACTGTATTTATTTTGATATAAAAAAATTAGTGTTATTTAACTGACTTGACAAGACAAATGTAAAAAATAAAATCCGAAATATCGCTTTGGTGTATAAACGGTTCTTATACCCAAATTCGTTTCGTAAATTGCGTTAATAATAGAATTTACAGGAATTGTCAATTTTATGGGTCTCGGACTTCACGAGCGAAATTACAGAAATTATCACTGCTGCTTTGATACCATTTTCACATATGTTTGTATTTGCTGAAATTACAAACGCCGTAAAACGGAAAGTATTACATTTATTTTGAATACAAAAAAATAGCGTCATTCAAATGACTTGACAAGACAAATGTAAAAAAAATCCGAAATCATCACTCGCTTTTGCTTGTAATCGCTTGTAAATAACAGATTTATGGGATGTGTCAATTTTACGGGTCTGGGACTTCATGGGCAAAATTAGAGAAATTATCACTGCTGCTTTGATACCATTTTCACATATGTTTGTATTTGCCGAAACGATTAACGCCCTAGAACTAAAAGTATTACATTTATTTTGATATAAAGAAATGAGTGTTATTTAACTGACTTGGCAAAGCAAATGTAAAAACAAATCCGAAATATCGCTTTGGTCTATAAACGGTTCTTGTACCCAAATTCGTTTTATAAATTGCGTTAATAATAGAATTTACGGGAATTGTCAATTTTATGGGTCTCGGACTTCACGAGCGAAATTACAGAAATTATCACTACTATCTTGATACCATTTCCACATATGTTGTATTTGCTGAAATGACTAACGCCATAAAACGGAAAGTATTACATTTATTTTGAATACAAAAAAATAGCGTCATTCAAATGACTTGACAAGACAAATGTAAAAAAAAAATCCGAAATTATCACTCGCTTTTGCTTGTAATTGCTTGTAAATAATAGATATATGGGATGTGTCAATTTTACGGGTCTGGGACTTCATGTGCAAAATTACAGAAATTATTACTACGATTTTGAAATAATTTTTACATATGTTTGCATTTGCCGAAACGACTAACACCGTAAAACGAAAACTGTCACATTTATTTTAATATAAAAAGAATGAGTGTTATTTAAATAACTTGACAAAATAAATGTAAAAAAAAATGCGAAATGTCGTGTTGGCTTGTAAACAGTTCTTATACCCAAATTCGTTTCGTAAATCGCGTGTTAATAATAGATTTATGGGATTTGCCAATTTGACGAGTTTCGGACTCCACGTGCGAAATTACAGAAATTATGACTACTAGTTTGATATTGGTAAATAAGAAAATTCAGACATATATCAAAAGTGGATTGTCTACGTTAACGTAATCATATACGTACATATGTATATATGTATATCGTTAACGATATACGAATGCGAAAAAAATCATGCTGTGTGTTTAGTGGGACTTGGAAGAGTTCATCTATTACGAACTTCTGTTGCAAAATCAAACTATGCTTTCTGATAAATATTGTTCCGAATACGATCGTTTAAAGCAAACAATTGACGAAGCGTGTCCAGAATTGACTAATTATTACAGGGCCAACTTTTTACAACATAACACCGAACCTCACGTACCTTTTGCAATCCGACAAAAAATGATTACACCTGATCCGACTCTATCAAATATCCTGTTATTCACATCCTTACAAAAAATGACGGAAAAAATGTTCATCTTTGCAAAATTTCAAAACGCATCTTGTCCTTTGCTCAGATAAGTAGTCCGAAATATAGCAAAAAAAGATGATTATACCTGATTTGTCTATCAGATTTTTGCTTCTTCGCATCATTACAAAAAATAACGGAAAAAATGTTCGTTTTTGGAGACTTTCAGAACGCGCCTTGCCTTCTACTCAGAAAAATTGTCCGAAAGATGACAAAGAATGATTACACCTAATTTGACTCTATCAAATTTTGGGTTACTCCCACCTTTACAAAAAATAACGGAAAAAATGTTCATCTCTGGAAACTTCTAGAACGCGCCTTGCCTTCTGCTCAGAAAAATTGTTCGAAAGGTGATAAAGAATGATTACACCTGATCCGACTATCAGATTTTTGCTTCTTCACATCTTCACAAAAAATGTTAGAAAAAATGTTCATCTTTGCAAAGTTCCAAAACGCGTCTCGTCTCCTGTTTAGAAAAATAGCCTCAAAGATGACAAAAAATGCTTACACCTGATGCGACTCTATCAAATTTTCGGTTATTCACATCTTTACAAAAAATGTTAATATTTGGAAACTTCCAGAATGCGCTTAGTTTTCTACTCCGAAAAATAGCCCGAAGGATAGCAAGAAATGATTACACCTGATGCGACCCTATCAGATTTTTGCTGATTCACATTTTTAAAAAAAAAGTCAGAAAAAATGTTAACCTTTGGACATTTGCAGAAGGCGCCTCATATTCTGTTTAGAAAAATAGCTCGAAATATGGCAAAAAATGGTTACACCTGATCCGACTCTATCAAATATTCAGTTATTCACATTTTTACAAAAAATGTTAATATTTGGAAACTTCCAGAACGCACCTAGTTTTCTGCTCAGAAAAATAGCCGAAAGATGGAAAAGAAGATGATTACGCCTGATTCGACTATCAAATTTTTGCTTCTTCATATCTTTACAAAAAATAACGGAAAAATGTCGTCTTTGGAGACTTGCAAAGGCACCTCGTCTTCTTCTCAGAAAAATGGCCCGAAAGATGACAAAGAATGACTGCACCCAATCCGACCCTATCAAATTTCCATCTTCACAAAAAATTACGGAAAAAATGTTGATATTTGGACATTTGCAGAACGCGATTAGTTTTCTGCTTCGAAAAATGGGCCGTTTGTTGAGAAAAGAGTATCTCAGGAAAGGAGAGAAGGACCCCCACGATCGTCGGTCTAGTGGCCGCGCGCGGTTTCTCGCCGGCGACGTGAGAGGCGCAAATGAAAATATACTTGATCGTACTTGAGCTATTTCGAGCGATAAAGTTTCAAAGGTGGATTTACGCGAGTCGTTGACCTTCCCCGAGGGGCCCCTCCGTCGCGCTTCATTTCGCTGATTGCACTATGGTGCACACGGCCGCCTCTAACGAGGAGAAACTATCGTGGCCGAACGATCCGAATAATCAGACGTTCCGCACTTTTTCCGGCGTTTCGCATTTTTTCCGTTGTTTCGCACTTTTTCTGTCATTTCGCACTTTTTTTCTCTCGTTTCGCCTTTTTTCGGCCGTTACGCATTTTTTTCTGTCGTTTCGCAGTTTATCCGGCATTTCGCACATTTTCCATCGTTTCGCGACTGTTTCGCATTTTGTCGTTTCGCACTTTTTTTCGTCATTTCGCATTTTTCCTTTATTTCGCATTTTTTTCTCTCGTTACGCACTTTTTCGGCCGTTTCGCATTTTTTTTCTGTCGTTTCGCAGTTTTTCCGTTGTTTCGCACATTTTCCATCGTTTCGCATTTTCTTTTTGTCGTTTCGCACTTTTTTCGTCATTTCGCATTTTTGTCTCTCGTTTCGCACTTTTTCCATCATTCTTAATTTTTTCTGTCGGTTCGCACTTTTTTCTCGCGTTTCGCCCCTTTTCCATGTTTCGCATTTTTTTCTATCGTTCCGCACTTTTCCGTCATTTCGCATTTTTTCCATTGTTTCGCACTTGTTCCGTCGTTTCACACTTTTTTCTCTCGTTTCGCCCTTTTTTGGCCGTTTCGCATTTTTTCCGTCATTTTATATCTTTTTCCGTAGTTTCAAGCTTTTTCCATCATTTCGCATTTTTTCCTTGGTTCGCATCTTTTTCCATCGTTTCGATTTTTTTCTGTTGTTTCGCCCTTTTTCCGTCATTTCGCACTTTTTCCATCGTTTCCCATTTTTTCCGTCGTTTCGCATTTTTTCCGTTGTTTCGCACTTTTTCTGTTATTTCGCACTTTTTTTCTCTTGTTTCGCAGTTTTTCGGCCGTTTCGCATTTTTTTTCTGTCGTTTCGCAGTTTTTCCGTTGTTTCGCACGTTTTCCATCGTTTCGCATTTTCTTTTTGTCGTTTCGCACTTTTTTCGTCATTTCGCATTTTTTTCTCTCGTTTCGCACTTTTTCCATCATTTCTAATTTTTTCTCTCGTTTCACCCTTTTCCGGCTGTTTCGCATTTTTTTCTATCGTTTCGCACTTTTCCGTCATTTCGCATTTTTTCCATTGTTTCGCACTTGTTCCGTCGTTTCACACTTTTTTCTCTCGTTTCGCCCTTTTTTGGCCGTTTCGCATTTTTTCCGTCATTTTACATTTTTTCCGTAGTTTCAAGCTTTTTCCATCATTTCGCATCTTTTTCCATCGTTTCGCATTTTTTTCTGTTGTTTCGCGCTTTTTCCGTCATTTCGCACTTTTACCATCGTTTCCTATTTTTTCCGTCGTTTCGCACTTTTTCCGGCGTTTCGCATTTTTTCCGTTGTTTCGCCCTTTTTCGGCCATTTCGCATTTTTTTTTCTGTCGTTTCGCAATTTTTCCGTTGTTTCGCACATTTTCCATCGTGTCGCATTTTCTTTTTGTCGTTTCGCACTTTTTCCGTCATTTCGCATTTTTCCGTCGTTTCGCACTTTTTCCATCGTTTCGCATTTTGTTTTTGTAGTTTCGCATTTTCTTCGTCATTTCGCATTTTTTCCACCGTTTCACATTTTCTTTTTTGTCGTTTCGCACTTTTTTCGTCATTTCGCATTTTTCCTTTATTTCGCATTTTTTTCTCTCATTTCGCACTTTTTCCGTCGTTTCGCATTTTTTCCGTCGTTTCACATTTTTTCCGTCGTTTCGCACTTTTTTTTTTCATTTTTTCCGTCGTTTCGCACTTTTTTTCTGCCGTTTCGCACTTTTTCCGTCGTTTCGCACTTTTTTTCTCTCGTTTCACCCTTTTTTGGTTATTTCGCATTTTTTCTGTCGTTTCGCACTTTTTCCGTCGTTTCGCATTTTTTCTGTCATTTCTCACTTTTTCCGTCGTTTCGCATTTTTTTCTCCACGTTCCGCACTTTTTCCATCGTTCCGCACATTCTCCGTCGTTTCGCATTTTTTCCGTTGTTTCACACTTATTCCGTCAATTGACATTTTTCCCCTTATTTCTCACTTTTCCGTCGTTTCACACTTTTTTCTCTCGTTTCGCATTTTTTTCGTCATTTTGCACTTTTTCCGTGTTTTCGCGTTTTTTCCGTCGTTCCGCACGTTTTCCGTCGTTTTACGCTTTTTTCGTCATTTCGCATTTTTTTCTATCGTTTAACCGGTCATTTAATATGTATAAAACTATATAATTTATTGATTAATAGTATTGTAAAATTCTATTCGCGTAACCGGTCAATTAATATGCACAAAACTCTATAATTTGTTGATTAATAGTGTTGCGAAATTCTATTGGCGTGACCGGTCAATTAATATGTATAAAACTGTATTATCTCTTGATTGATACTATTACAAAATTGTACGAGGCTAACCGGTCAATTAACATGTACTATAAAATTGTATAATTATTTTATTAACACTATTGCAAAAATCTGTTGTCTTTACCGGTCAATTAATATATACAAAATCGTCTAATTTCTTGATTAATAGTATTCAAAATATACTAATCGGTCAATTAACATGTACTATAAACCTGTCTAATTTCTTCATTAATAGTCTAATATACAACATTTTATTGGCGTAACCGCTCAATTAATTTGTATAAAATTGTATAATTCTTTTATTAACAGTATTGCAAAAATCTGTTGTCTTTACCGGTCAATTAATATATACAAAATCGTCTAATTTCTTGATTAATAGTATTGCAAAATTCTACTCGCCTAACCGGTCAATTAATATGTATAAACCTGTCTAATTTCTGCATTAACAGTCTAGTATCACAAAATTTTTCAGTGTCAATTAATTAGTAATGCGCTCCGTAGCGAAAGGGTTAATACATAATTTTTTCGTATAATTTCACTTTGACCGCGACTATTTTCAATTTAGCGGGCGGTCGCCATGAAAATAAAGCCGCGCGGATGAAAGTGTTGCTGCGGATCCGTGAAAATGCATGTGCGCACATTATGTCAGGCGCGGAACAAGGGTCGACTTGTTCGCACCGTGGAAATAACTCGCGATAACGAGAAAAGAGGAAGCGGAGTGTTATCTACGGGGCCTCATGACGCGCGACTCCGTGTACCTTGAACAAATAAACGAAGAACCTAAACACACAAGAAGCAGCCGAGGTACTGAGAGCTTAGACGCCTGTCTTGCTGATTTTTTCTACTAAATGTTGAATTGCGGACCGACGAATTACGCGCCGATGAATACAGAAGTACGATTTTATGATATGTAAGGGTGACAGGTGGTTTGCTTTTTGGGTTATTAACCAGTTAAGCGCAGAATTTAATTGTAGGAACCCCCCAGAGGGTGCGGAATTAAAATGAAGCAATAATATGTATATACGTCGAACGCATGATAAATTTATTTAATATAGTCCTATATTTTAATATATTTTTATTTAATATTTTACTATATTTTAACCCTTCTTTGCACGATGGTGGAAATTTCCATCATAACATTGAATGTCCAAAAATTATATAACTCTCACAAGTTCACTCATTAATCAATTTAAAATGTTGTTTTTTTAAATATATATATATAAATATATGCTAATCGTTTTTTTAACATTTTTCGTTTTTTAATTTTTAATATGAATTATAACCTTGATTTATTTCACCAATAAAATATAAATCATGCAAAGAAGGGTTAAGGCAATGTTTCTAATAATTTATCAATATGTCGGAATTATATAAAGCAGTAACATGTATATACGTCGAACGCATAATTAATCTATTTAATATAGTCCTATATTTTAATATTTTTTTTAATTTATTTTTATTTAATATTTTACTATATTTTAATATAGTCCTATTATAAATTTTGTTAAAATACTTAATTATGAATCATCTATCATTCAGCTAAATTTAAAATGACAAATTTTTTATTATTATATATATTATACATATATGCTATTTTTCATATCTTATGCTTTATTTTGATAATAACTGTGAAAATTACAAGTTTACATATTAGTAAATGAAATATAAAAATTATGTCAAGAGAGATGTTTCTACTAATTGGATCAAATGTCGGATTGATTGTATAAATTATGATACCTTTTTTGCATGATGGTTAAAATTTCCATCATAATATTGAATCCTTCAACAAGTTTATATAAAAAAACAAGTTCATTTAATCTGCGTGTTGCATGATGATGGAAATTTCCATCATATTGTTTTGTTAAAAGACTAAATTTATACTATAAATATATATTCAAGATTTTTTTAACCATTTTTTTTAATATATACAAACATATATATGTCACCTTGATTTATTTTGAAATAAAGAAAAAATCATGCAAAGAAGGGTTAAGCGCGATATTAGTCAATTTAAAAATATAAATTAATTATCTCTACTAATTTATCAATATGTCAATTGATTATGATAAATTTATTTAATATAACTATAAATAATATATTTTTATTTAATATTTTACTATATTTTAATATAGTTCTATTATAAATTTCGTTACTACTGCTGTCTGAATCACCTATCTGGAGGCTAAATTTAGCAAATTATTGTATCGTCATTATTATTATATTATACATATTTAGCTATTTTTCATATCTTATGCTTTATTTTGATAATAACTGTGAAAATACACAAGTTTACTTCGGATGCTTTAAAAGCAAAGAAGAGAGAGCTTTTGGATCGAATGCTAAGATTGGATTGACTTGTATTATGTTTAAATGAATATCAATGCATCGGAATTAAAATCTTTATTTTTGATTTAATAAAAGCTTTTATTTTTTTTTAATCTTATTTTTACTTCTATACACTATACAATTATATATATACATATCTCTATATTCTGTCTGAATAAAATAATTGGAGGCTAAATTTCATTTCTTATGCTTTATTTTGATAATAACTGTGAAAATACACAGGATATGATTGAATGTACAAAATGAAAGAGAGAGCGAAGGATCAGAACCAATTCTTGTATTAAATTCAAGAATATCTAGGACTCGTAGAGCAAAGGGTCAATATTGGCCCTACTAATTGTTTATGCAATTTGTCCGCAAAACAACATTCGCCGTCCAAGTCGCGGATTACGTATGTGATTAGTTTCGTAATATAAAACACTGTTGTAATATAAAACTTAGCAGTTTTATTGATAATATAAAGGAAACATAGCACCAAATAATATTCTTACTCTATTTTATTGAAATTTCGAGTTTGGGTTCTCAATGGTCATTTTTTATTTTAGACAACGAGTATACATGTCATACGCATCGCTATAATTAGCAATAGAATATTGTAAAAATTTTGACCATCGTGTTCAGTCGTGCACGGTTTATTATAAAATACATAATTTTTTTGCTATTGAGGCTGATTTCGAAAATAATTTCTTAGCAGAAGACAGTTATAAATCTCATATTAAGCTTAAGGGCATAATCTAGCACTTTAAAATGACTTCTCTACGATTAATCATACAAAAAGAAATATTAAAAGTTATACACGTGAAAGATTTTTCAATGAATACAAAAAGTTTTGACCATCAAGTTCAATTGTATACGGTTTGTTATAAAATATATACTTTTCTTGGTATTAAGGCTGATTTCGAAAATAATTGTTTAGCAGAAGACAGTTATGGATCTGATATTAGGCTTAAGGACATAATATAGCACTTTAAAATTACTTTTGTGCGATTAATTATACAAAAGGAAGTATTAAAAGTTATACACGTCATAGTTAGCAATAGGATATCGCAAAAGTTTTAACCATCGAGTTCTGTCGTGTACGGTTTATTATAAAATATATACTTTTCTTGGTATTGAGGCTGATTTCGAAAATAATTGTTTAAGATGTTCATTTACAAAGTCTTCATATAATAATAACATAAATATCACTTTAAAAATAGTTTTGTGCGATTAATCATACAAAAACAAATATTAAAAGTTATACACATCATACACGAGTTAAGTTATGCTATATATAGCATATTAAGCTATATTATAACAAAGTTATACACGAGATTTGATCCGACGTATATATACGTCAAACGCGCTTAACTGGTTAAAAACGGTGCCTTTCATTAAAAAAAAAAAAAAAAAAAAAATGTAATGACATAACGTGTGCGTAATTATGTACGAGTAATCATACAAAAAGAAATATTAAAAGTTATATAAAATATATGTCGAAATATTAATTTTAATTCATTGTATACAAAGTTTATATACAATTAGTTATAAATTAGTTACAAATACAGTTTATTTAAATTCTATAATTTCCACGTTCAATTACAAAATAACAACCGATGATTTGATGTCAACTGAACTTTTTATTATTGGCGACAACTGTTTGTCATTGCAATGCAGTTGCAGCTATTTGAAGACAAATTGAAAGCACAAGATTTAGAGAAAGTTACAAATTAGTTTTGTGTTCAAATTAATAGCATCGATAGTTTCCGCTGGAGTATAACATGCAGTTTAATAGCTTCAAACAAGTCTGCAAAGGAAACAATTAGACAAATGTATATTTTTGTTGCCACATAAGTAGACAAATCAACGAACACCCAGGAAAACATAAAAAAATTACGATTTATTGTTCTAAATGCCTTAAAACACCATGATTTTGCTTGAATTGTTCCGAAATGTCTCAAAAAATCAACTGTAATATTAGATATTTTTTACATATGAAAAATGTATTCTTCCATATATTTATGGGGGTCGTTGCTATTAAATATTTTTGTCACTATTAAAAATTATTGCAAATATGTACTAATGTGTATTTATAAGCGTTATATACTGCGTTTTGATATAAAAATTTCTTTAGACATTTTCTTGCCGTGCAATCTTTTACAAACGTCGAGCTATGGCAAATGTTTAATCAATGACGGAAACATTAATTAGTAGACGATAAGCATTGTGGCCGTGAGGAGCGTTTCTTTGAATTTTATCGAACATCCGGTAAAAATTAGCTGATGTAACGTTGCTAAATATTGCACGCGTAGAGATTTCTTGAGTCTTAGATTTACTGCTAAGATTTAGCCAGCATCGGAGACATTGATTTATGTACAGTGAGCATAAACGTGAAAAACGTTTGTCTGAATTTTATCCAACGGTCTGCGCCTAATAATAACTCGCTGATATATGATTGCATCCGAAACAGCCTTGTAGACTGCGTTTGGGTGTTAATTCGATTGGTCATAGGGTAATTCAGTCAAGCAGTGATTCAGTAAATAGCTGGGTCAGGCGAGAGTGAAGTTCTGAACGGTGTAGAGTGTGATGAAGAAGGTTCTGTAGAAAGTTTGTCTTAACTCATCAATTTTTTAAATTTTTCCTGACCCGAACTAAAGAAAAAATCAAGTCGAATACATAAGTAACGTGTGTATAATGACAGACAACTTATATTTTCTATAGATCACTGATTATCACATTTGTGTACAAAGTTTGTCTTAATCCATCACCGCTTTTTAAATTTTCCCTGACCTGAATTGAAGAAATGACAGAGAACTTATATGTTCTATATATCATCTATTATCTAATTTTTGTAGAAAGTTTGTCTTAACTCATCAACGCTTTTTAATTTTTTTCTGACTTGAACCAAAGAAATGATCAAGTCGAATACATAAGTAACGTGTGTATAATGACAGACAACTTATATTTTCTATAGATCACTGATTATCACATTTGTGTACAAAGTTTGTCTTAATCCATCACCGCTTTTTAAATTCTCCCTGACCTGAATTGAAGAAATGACAGAGAACTTATATGTTCTATATATCATCTATTATTTAATTTTTGTAGAAAGTTTGTCTTAATTTATCACTGCTTTTTAAATTTTCCCTGACCTGAATTGAAGAAATGACAGAGAACTTATATGTTCTATATATCATCTATTATTTAATTTTTGTAGAAAGTTTGTCTTAATTCATCAACGCTTTTTAATTTTTTTCTGACTTGAACCAAAGAAATGATCAAGTCGAATACATAAGGAACGTGTGTATAGTGACAAACAATTTATATTTTCTATAGATCACTGATTATCACATTTGTGTACAAAGTTTGTCTTAATCCATCACCACTTTTTAAATTTTCCCTGACCTGAATTAACGAAATAATCAAGTCGAATATGTATATAAAGATTGCATAATAACAGAGAACTTATATGTTTTATAGATCATCGATTATCAAATTTCTGTAGAGACCTTGTTTTAACTCATCACCGCTTTTTAAATGTTTTCTGACATGAATTAAAGAAAAATCAAACCGAATATATATGTAACGTGTGCATAAAGACAGAGAACTTATATGTTCTACACTAGATAACTGATTATAACATTTCTGTAGAGACCTTGTATTAACTCATCGTGGCATTTTAAATTTTTCCTAACTCGAACTAAAGAAAAAATCAAGTCGAACATATATAAAGTGTGCATAATGACAGAGAACGTTTTATAGTAAATTTATATGTTCTATAGATCATTGATTATCAAATTTCTGTACAAAGCTTGTCTCAACTCATCAACGCTTTTTAAATTTTTCCTTACTCAAACTAAAGAAAAAATCAAGCCGAATACTTATGTAATGTGTGCATAATAACAGAGAACGTTTTATAGACATTTTTATGTTCTATAAATCACTGATTATCAAATTTGTGTAGAAAGTTTGTCATAACTCATCGCCGCTTTTTAATTTTTTTTTTATCCGAACTAAAGAAATAATCAAGTCGAATACATATTTAACGTGTACATAATAACAGAGAATTTATATGTTCTATACATCACCGATTATCAAATTTCTGTAGAAAGCTTGTCATAACTTATCGCCGCTTTTTAAATTTTTCCTGACCCAAATTAAAGAAATAATTAAGTCGAATACTTATGCAACACGTACATAATGACAAAGAACGTTTTATAGAAAGTTTATATGTTCTATAGATCACTGATTATCAAATTTCTGTAGAAAGCTTGTCTTAACTTATCGCCGCATTTTTAATTTTTTTCTGATACGAACTAAAGAAAGGATCAAGTAGAATATATATGTAATGTGTGTATAATGAAAGAGAACATACATGTTCTATATATCATCGATTAACAAATTTCTGTAGAGAGCTTGTCTTAATTTATCACCGCATTTTAAATTTCCCCTGACCTGAACTAAAGAAATAATCAAATCGAATATATAAGTAACGTGTGTATAATGATAGAGAACGTTTTATAGAGAATTTATACGTTCGATAGTAGAATACAGTTGAACAATGTACATTGCGATACAAATTCTTTTCACAGAATTTATATATTCTATAGACCATCGATTCTGAAATTTGTTCCTGACGCGAAGCATGAAAAAAGCAAGTCGCATATATATGTATCCTGTATGTATAAAGGGACAATGTTTTATAGAGAACTTATATGTTCAATAGATCACCGATTCTCAAATTTTTCTTTAAGACCATGAAAAAATATTATCAAGTAGAATGCACATGAACACTGTTCATAGTGACACAGAATCTTCTATACAAGATTATATATCCCATAGATCATCGATTCTAAAATTTTATTGTGGTAAAGAAATTAACAAATTGAACACATAAAAAACATGTGTATCGTGACAAAAAATCTTCTACAAAGAATTTATCTTAATCGAATACCGCTTTTAAATGTTCCCCTGATCCGAAGCATAGAATATATTCCATAGATCATCGATTATAACATTTTTCCTTAAGGCGATGAAAAAATATTAGGAATTAGAATACACATGACTAATGTGCATATAGTGACACAGAATCTTCTATAAAGAACTTATCTTAACCAATCACCGCTCTTAAATGTTCCCCTGATATAAAGCGTGGAATATTTTCCATAGATCATCGATTCTAAAATTTTTCTTTTAGGCGATGGAAAAATATTAGGAATTAGAATACACATAAACAGTGTGCATAGTGACACAAAATCTTCTATACAAGATTATATGTTCCATAGATTATCGATTCTAAAATTTTCTCCTGGCAAAGAAATGCACAAGTCAGACACATAAAAATCACGTGCATTGTGACAAAAAATCTTCTATAAAGAATTTATCTTAATCAATCACCGCTTTTTAAATGTTCCCCTAATCCGAAGCATAGAATATTTTCCATAGATCATCGATTCTAAAATTTGTCTTTAAGGCGATGAAAAAATACTACATAAGTAGAATGCACATGAACAGTGTGCATAGTGTCATAGAATCTTTTATACAAGATTATATGTTCCATAGATCATCGATTCTAAAATTTTATTCTGGGAAAGAAATTAACAAGTTGAACATATAAAAATTATGTGCATTGTAACAAAGAATGTTCCATAAAGAACTATTCTTAACCAATCACCGCTTTTAAATGTCCCTCTAATTCGAGGTGTAGAATATATTCGGTAAATCATCGATTTTAAAATTTTTCCTTAAGACCATGAAACGATAGTCACACACGTAAAAATTATGCGCATCGTAATAAACTACCGCTTTTTAAATGCTCCCCTGACCCTAGCATAAAATATGTTCCATAGATCATCGATTCTAAATTTTTTTTCTGGTAAAGAAATGAACAAGTTGAACACATAAAAATCATGTGCATCGTGACAAAAAATCTTCTATAAAGAACTATTCTTAACCAATCACCGGTTTTTAAATGTTCCCCTAATCCAAAGCATAGAAATAATTTAATTCAAATTGAACACTTCTATAAGGAACGTCCTATAGAAAACTTATTCTATAGAACATTATTTTTAAATTAAGAACCTGGACGTATACATCGAATAATCGATACTGACGAACAACTGTTCGTCAATTATGATTCTTGAGGGGCAGAATAAAACAATGCATGTACAAATACATACGAAAAAATGTTAATTGGGGTAATAAGCTAAAAATGGTCCACTCTTACTTGACTAAACGTCTTAACGTTTCAGTACGGAACCTTCTGGACCTGTCGCTGTTTCAAAACAGCTGCGAAAATACGCTCACCACCGAACCGTTTTCAATGTGCCGTTTTGTTCGATTTTTCAGGAAGAATTGCTTCACGACGGACTACTTCAAGGGTTGCTTAGACGTGCTCTTACTTCAGGACGAGATGGAACAAATCCAAACGTGGATTAAGCAACTCCACGGAGCCGATCCCGGGGTTTAGGTAGCTTCTTCTTTTCTGTTTATGATTTACCCTTAACGCCCTTTTCGTTCTCTACGCTTTCGGTAACCTATTATAACGCATCTATTATAAACTAACACGCTTTGCCCAACCAAATATCAAAAAAATCCTATCCTTCGCGTACTTCCTCATAACTTACTTCATTCTTTAATTTCAATTAAATTACTTTTACGTTGCTCGTCGAAGTCGCTGTTCGTCGTTAATTGTCTTGCAATTAAACTTGCAAAACCAACCGCAGGAAGTCTGGTTCGAAAAATTAGGTAATTCCATACCAGGAACTCAAAACCCAAAATTCTTCCTCAATTCCATCGACGCATCACTTTTTTTCGATGCGATTTTTGCTTCGGACATTTTCCGAAGGATTTTTTCGGCGGCTGAATTTTTCGACGTTTTTTGCAGGAGCGTGTGGCGACGCAAAGAAAAAAGGATGTTTTTGACTAACATTTGCATTTTGACATTTTTTAGATGAAGCACTTTGAGGCTTCACGAATTTTTGATATCCTGTTCCTACTAACACTTGTTCGGTCAATGGTCTTTATTAAAAATCAAAAAATGATTAAAAATCAGTTTTTATTGCTCTCTTCAACCTGCTTTCAAATTTATATTGTATATATTCAAATAAATATAATAATATACAAATAAAATAATATAATATTATATATATATATATTGAAACTTGAATATATATATATATATATAATATTATATTATTTTATTTGTATATTATTATATTTATTTGAATATATACAATATAAATTGTATATATTCAAATAAATATAAACTTGAATATACACATATATATATATATATATGTATATATATGAGTGAATGTTGTTTAATAGAAAAGAGACCAATGATCGATCTTTCCATCGATCTGCAGCATAGTTAAAAATTTTTTCACCTTATTTTGACACTAATCAACGTTGGTTCGTGACTTTTTAATCTACAGGCAAGACTGCTTCAGCACTCAATACTTCACGAGCTGCATCCAAGCGCTGCTGCTTGAGGACGAGAAGGAAAAATTCCAGGAGATGGTCGAGTACCTAGGTCGCAAGAAGTAAACGGCTCTGGAGTGGGTGGGTCAACGTGGGGGCGTGCGGCGAGGGAATAAAGAAAATTAGGGGGGAGGGTGTTAAGTTAAGGATCGTCCGGAATCGACGATCGAAGGCAGCGTTGCGCAATTTAGGATGCCTTGGACGGGAACGAATTAACGAATACTTAACACGTTGACTGCCAAGCGTATTTTGCAATTTTAGAACCGAATGCGATCAAATACTGCAATCGTTACAAAAATCGATGAAATTCAAAGTATCGAAGCAACGTTTCGATATTAATTTCATTTACAAAATTGCAAATTTTTTGCTTTTTTAATAATAAAATCTTTTGCGTATTTTGCAATTTTAGAACCGAAGGCGATGAAATACTGCAGAATTAAATCGTGCAAAATTAAGGTAACGCAGAATTATTTGACGCCAAAGTATCGAAGCATTGTTTCGATATCAATTGCTTTTACAAAATTGCAAATAGGCTTCATTCCGAATTTTTTGCATTTTTAATAAAATCTTTTGCATCAATCACGGCCGGTTTTGCAATTTTAGAATTGAAACGATGCGATGAAATACTGCAATCGTTACAAAAATCGTGTAAAATGAAGGTAATATAAAGTTTGAAGCCAAAGTATCGAAGCAACGTTTCGATATTAATTGCTTTTACAAAATTGCAAATTTTTTGCATTTTTAGTAAAACCTTTTGCGTATTTTGCAATCTTTTACACCGGTCACCGCATATTTTGCAATTTTAGAAACAGAATGCGATAAAATACTGCAGAATTAAATCGTGCAAGTATGGAAGCAATGTTTCGATATCAGTTGCTTTTACAAAATTTTAAATAGACTTGATTGCGAAATGTTTGCATTTTTAGTCAAATCTTTTGCACCGGTCACCGCATATTTTGCAATTTTAGAAACCGAAACGATGCGATGAAATATTGCAATCGTTACAAAAATTATGAAAACTGAGAGTAACACAAAATTTGAAGCCAAAGTATTGTGCAACGTTTCGATATCAATTCCATTTACAAAATTGCAAATAGGTTCCATTGCAAATTTTTTGCATTTTTAATAATAAAATCTTTTGCGTATTTTGCAATTTTAGAATCGAAGGCGATGAAATACTGCAGAATTAAATCGTGCAAATATGGAAGCAATGTTTCGATATCAGTTGCTTTTACAAAATTTTAAATAGACTTGATTGCGAAATTTTTGCATTTTTAGTCAAATCGTTTGCGTATTTTGCAATTTTAGAACCGAATGCGATTAAATACTGCAGAATTTAATCATGCAAAATGAAGGTATCGAAAGTATCGAAGCACAAGAATTGCTTTTACAAAATTGCAAACAGGCTTCATTCCGAATTTTTTGCATTTTTAATAAAATCTTTTGCACCGGTCACCGCCAATTTTGCAATTTTAGAACCGAAACGATGCGATGAAATATTGCAATCGTTACAAAAATCGTTCAAAATTAAGGTATCACAGAATTATTTGAAGCCAAAGTATCGAAGATTGTTTCGATATTAATTGCTTTTACAAAATTGCAAACAGGCTGCATTGCGAATTTTTTGCATTTTGAATAAAATCCTTTGCACCGGTCACCGGATATTTTGCAATTTTAGAATTGAATGCGATGAAATACTGCAGAATTAAATCATGCAAAATGAAGGTATCGAAAGTATCGAAGCACAAGAACTGCTTTTACAAAATTGTAATTGGGCTTCATTCCGAATTTTTTGCATTTTTGGTAAAATCTTTTGCACCGGTCACCGCCAATTTTGCAATTTTAGAATTGAAACGATGCGATGAAATATTGCAATCGTTACAAAAATCGTGTAAAATGAAGGTAATATAAAGTTTGAAGCCAAAATATCGAAGCATTGTTTCGATATAAATTGCTTTTACAAAAATTGCAAATCGGCTGCATTGCGAATTTCTTGCATTTTTAGTCAAATCTTCTGCGTATTTTGCAATTTTAGAACCGAAACAATGCGATGAAATACTGCAACCGTTATAAAAATCGTGAAAAATGAAAGTAATATAAAGTTTGAAGCCAAAATATCAAAGGACCGTTTTGATATCGATTTCTTTTACAAAATTGCAAATTTTTTGCATTTTTAGTCAAATCTTTTGCACCGGTCACCGCGTATTTGGCAATTTTAGAACCGAATGCGATTAAATACTGCAGAATTAAATCGTTCAAATATGAAAGCAACGTTTCGATATTAATTGCTTTTACAAAATTGCAAATAGGTTTCTTTGCAAATTTTTTGCATTTTTAGTAAAATCTTTTGCGTATTTTGCAATTTTAGAACCGAATGCAATAAAATACTGCAGAATTAAATCGTGCAAAATTAAAGTAATGCAAAATTATTTGAAGCGAAAGTATTGAAGCACCGTTTCGATATCAATTGCTTTTACAAAATTGCAAATAGGCTTCATTGCGAATTTCTTGCATTTTTAGTCAAATCTTTTGCGTATTTTGCAATTTTAGAACCGAAACGATGCGATGAAATACTGCAATCGTTATAAAAATAGTGAAAAATGAAAGTAATACAAAGTTTGAAGCCAAAATATCAAAGGACCGTTTTGATATCGATTTCTTTTACAAAATTGCAAATTTTTTGCATTTTTAGTCAAATCTTTTGCACCGGTCACCGCATGTTTTACAATTTTAGAAACCGAATGCGATGAAATACTGCAGAATTAAATCGTGTAAATATGGAAGTAACGTTCCGATATCAATTTCTTTTACAAAATTGCAAATAGGCTTTATCACGACTTTTTTTGCATTTTTAATAACATCTTTTACACCGGTCATCGGATATTTTGCAATTTGAGAAACCGAATGCGATGAAATACTGCAGAATTAAATCGTGCAAGTATGGAAGCAACGTTTCGATATTAATTGCTTTTACAAAATTGCAAATAGATTTCATTGTAAACTTTTTGCATTTTTAGTAAAATCTTTTGCACGGGTCACCTATGTTAAAACCGAAAATAAAATACTGCAGAATTTAATCGTGCAAAATGAAGGTGTCGAAGCACAAGAATTGCTTTTACAAAATTGTAAATAGGCTTCATTAAGAAATGTTTGCATTTTTAGTAAATCTTTTGCACCGCTGTGGCAGTCAACGTATTAAACACGATAGAAATGCGTCACGACGGTCTAGAAGGAAATTCCAAACGAATCTCATTGTTTTCTGGATCGAAATGTCAACTTACGAAAATGTGAGGTGGAAAATTTTCGCTGCGAATTCGATGTGACGCTGAGATTAACGCTTGATTTTTAGGGAAATTGTTTTCTACGCATTTTTACTGAGTTCCAATGATGAAATGATAGCAAATTTATCATTTTCGGTTTCGGTTTCTTCAGAAATCAAGTGTTAAGCGTAGACTTTTTTATATTATTTTTTAATGAAATCACGAACCCAGCGAATTCACAGCCGAAACTTTCACTGAAGCACGTCCAGAAGTTTTACTGACAAAGACTCGAAGCGTTTTAACTCGTTGACAGCCATGCTGAGATTCACATATTTGAGGTATTAAAACTGAACTGAATGTCGTCAGCTAAATCATTTTCAGAGATAATATGACCGAGCACTATTTGACGATTAAATTCTCTAACAGCACATAACATGTCACACAAATGAAAAGGTCTGGTAAAATTTCGTGGCAGTCATTGCGTTAGAAAGTGCCGGCGATATGACTGAATTTTGCAAAATTATTATGACACAATAATTTACTATGGTTAAAGCACCATAATTTGAATCACCTACATACTTATCACTACCATGAAGCTGCACTGCACTATATCATGACTTACAATAATTTTCTAATGATCAAAGACATTAATTACCAGACACTAAGACGGAACACTATTCCATAAAATACTCTAACAGCACATAAAAATGAAATTTGTCCGGTAAAACTTCGTGGCGGTTATTACGTTACAAACTGCTGCCAATATAATTGAATTTTGCAAAATTATCATGACACAATCATTTTCGAACGGTCAAAGACGTCAGTTATCAGACACTACTATTCGACCATTAAATACTCTAACAGTACATAAAATGTCACACAAATGGAAAAGTCTGGTAAAATTTGCGTGGCAGTTCCTGCGTTAGAAACTGCCGCCGATATGGTTAAATTTTGCAAAATTATCATGACTTAAATCATTTTCTAACGGTAAAAGACGTCAATTACCAGACACTAAGACGGAACACTATTCCATT
This sequence comes from Cryptocheilus praepositus, assembly GCA_033815515.1. Classification (NCBI taxonomy): domain Eukaryota; kingdom Metazoa; phylum Arthropoda; class Insecta; order Hymenoptera; family Pompilidae; genus Cryptocheilus; species Cryptocheilus praepositus. The sequence goes on from JAWWQZ010000151.1 coordinate 459,583, forward strand.
AAATACTCTAATCGCACATAACATGTCACACAAACGAAATAGTGCAGTAAAACTTTGTGGCAGTTACTGCGTTATTAAATGCCGCCGATATGATTGAATATTGCAAAATTATCATCACTTAAATAATTTTCTAACGGTAAAAGATGTCAATTACCAGACACTACTAATTGAAGCATATAAAATGTGACGCAAATGAAATAATCTGGTAAAATTTGCGTGGCAGTCACTGCGTTACAAATTATTGAATTGATGCCGCCGATATGATTGAATTGTGCAAAATTATCATGACACAATCATTTTCTAACGGTAAAAGACGTCAATTACCAGAGAATACTATTCCACCACTAAACACTCTAACAGCACATAACATGTCACACAAACGAAATAGTGCAGTAAAACTTTGTGGCAACCACTGCGTTATTAATTGCCACCGATATGATTGAATTTTGCAAAATTATCATGACTTAAATAATTTTCTAACAGTCAAAGATGTTAGTTACCAAACACTACTATTCCACCATTAAATACTCTAACACCACATAAAACGTCACAGAAATGTATGATGACACAAAATTTTGTAACAGTGAAAGACGTTAATTAAAACACGATATAATTGAATTTTGCAATATTATCACGATACAATTTTTTCTAACGGTCAAAGACGTCAATTACCAGAGAACACTATTCTATTATTAAATACTCAGCACATAAAATGTCACACAAATGAAATATACCGATAAAAAACTGGCATCATTTTGTAAGTAAAAGACGTCAATATGATTGACTATTCAAAATTATAATGACACTCTAACAGCACATAAAATCACAGACAAACGAAATAGTGCAGTAAAACTTTGTGGCAGTCACTGCGTTATTAAATGCCGCCGATATGATTCAATTTTGCAAAATTATTATGACACAATCATTTTGTAATGGTAAAAGACGTCAATTACCAGGCACTACTATTCCACCATTAAACACTCTAACAGCACATAAAATCACAGACAAACTAAATAGTGCAGTAAAACTTTGTGGCAGTCACTGCGTTATTAAATGCCGCCGATATGATTGAATTTTGCAAAATTATCATGACTAAAATAATTTTGTAACGGTCAACGACGTCAATTATTAGAGAATATTATTCCACTATTAAACACTCTAACAGCATATAAAATCTCATGCAAATTTTAATGATTCGATAAAAAATGCCTGGCAGTCCCTGCGTTAGTAACTGCCACCAATATGATTGGATTTTGCAAAATTATCATGACACAATAATTTTCTAACGGTAAAAGACGTTAGTTACCAAACACTACTATTCCACCATTAAACACTCTAACAGCACATAAAATGTCACACAAACGAAATAGTCTGATAAAATTTGCGTGGCAGTTTCTGCGAAATTAACTGTCGCCGATATGATTGAATTTTGCAAAATGATCATGACAAATCATTTTCTAACGGTCAAAGACGTCAATTACCAAACATTACAACGGAGCACTATTTCACGATTAAATTCTCTAACACCATATAAAATGTCACACAAACGAAATAGTGCAGTAAAACTTTGTGGCAGTCACTGCGTTATTATCTGCCACCAATATGATTGAATTTTGCAAAATTATCATCACTTACAATAATTTTCTACGGTTCAAACAACATAATTTGAACCACCCACTTAGACACTGCCATAAAACTGCGCTATTTACCTAAAGATTTCCCGAGAACCGAGCGTACTAGAAAAATAATGCGGCCGTCAACGTGTTAACCTGCGAAAAACCTTCCAAGGCACATCAAAATGGCGGATCTCAGAAGATCGCGCAACGTCTCTGACCTCGTCGATCTTGTTCGTTGACGAGCAACAAACCGGAAGACGCAGGCAAGAGCAGCCTATCGAATCGGCCACCATCTTCGAAAGGAGACGAGCAAAGCGGAGGAACGTGCGGTAACAACAGGCGAACAAACGACAACAACGATGCGACAAAACGACAACAAAAGCGATTACGGTACTAATCGAGCCATACAAATAAGAGAGCGAACCCATACGAATTCTAGTCGACAAAATATCTGTGCTCGCGCACTAACGCCACACATACGTCTTTATTTTCAATTTAATCATTAATTATTATACGTTAAACTATCGTCGCCATTTCTCATCACTACGAGTAATTATTTTTATTATTAATATTATATTGTATTATTGTATCGATATCGTAGCGATCGTAGTTGACGGTTTTTCTGAGCGGAGTCGACCCGAGCGAGGGTCCAGCGAATACTCGTCCGTTTTTGTTTCTTGACCGATCTTTCTTGGTCGGTCGAAGGAATTCTTAATTAACGACGTATTATTAATATTGATATCGCTATTTTTATTTTTAATAATATTATTCTTAGTTGTAGTGTAATTATTGTTGTCAGCATCGCAATATTACGGTGACCGCCCCGGGCGGGTGTCGGAAGTTGACTCTCGACTCGATTTCAATCGACACCCTCGATGATTCTCGCGAACTCTGCCTTCTGCCCGGGGCTACTCGTTCATAAAACGCGTAGTATTTATTTATTTTTTCACGTTTCTTAAGTTCTAAGCGACCGTGTTCTAAGTATTAAATGCGCGTAGCATTTTGCGTATGCTAGATGTTTTTTTTTGTTCTTCAGCGAACGTGAGCGACGGAGGCGGTTTCTGAGGAAATTTAATTAAAGTGGATTTTTGTCAGATTGGTCTGCGTCGTTCACGATCGAAGGTTTCGACTTTATTTAACCGTCGCTCCGACACATTCACAGTCGAGTTGAATACGAACCATTCCAAAATCAGTATTGAAGCCATTCCGTCTAACGCGAACAAACTCCCTTCTCCGAAAGAGCAAAAGGTGAAACGTCCCGGTGTTACGTTTTCTCGTTCGCTTCCCCTCTGATAATGTTAACGTACCTTAATCAAATTTCTAACGTACTATGTTGGCGACAGTTTCATGGATTATACATTGTAACATGTACTAATGTCCAAGTGGCGATGCCCTGAATAATAATCTTCCTATGATGTCATAAACGAAAAGTTTCAATGCAATGAGGTGCTTCTTTCACGATCGTAATCGTTCGGCGATTTTTACGAGAAAATTGCAATTTTCGCATGACGAGCAAGAGATATTTATTGTCCAGTATTATTGTTAATGGTATTCGATACTAACATTCCACGCGAGATGTACGAACTAGTATTAAATGTGGATTTCATTTTATTTTACGTTGTTTTTTTGTTCTCATTTTGTTCTCAGTGTCGAAGAATCTCGTTCAAAGCGCGATCGATTTGCATTTTCCCACACTTCCACGATCATTGTCCTTGCAACAAATTTTTCTCCCGACCTTCTTCATTTTCCAAATCGCATCACACAGATCATTTTTAATGCGTCATTTAACCAGTTAAGCGCGGAAATTTATTTTGGAAATCCTTCAGAGGGTGCAAAATTAAAATCTTGTATACTACTTCTATACTTTATTCTTTTTTAATTTTTTTTACTACTTATATACTATATTCTTCTTTAATCTTCTTTACTATAATACTTCTATACTTTATTCTTCTTTAATCTTCATTACTTATTTTATTCTATACTTACTATACCTACTATACTCTTACTATACTTTATTCTTCTTTCATCTTTTTTACTACTTCTATACTCTGTTTTCCTTTAATTTTCTTTACTACTTCTATACTTTATTCTTCTTTAATTTTCTTTACTACTTCTATACTTTATTCTTCTTTAATCTTCTTTACTACTTCTATACTTTATTCTTCTTTAATCTTCTTTACTATTTATATACTTTATTCTTCTTTAATTTTCTTTACTAGTTCTACACTTTATTCTTCTTTAATTTTATTTACTACTTCTATACACTATACTACTTCTACTACTATCTCTACTTCTGTCTGAATCATCCATCTGAAGGCTAAATTTAGCAATTTATTATATCATCATTATAATTATATTATACATATATAGCTTTTTTTCATACCTTACGTTTTATTTTGATAATAACTGTGAAAATACACAGATTTATTTCAAATACTTTAAAAGCGAGGAAGAGAGAGCTTTTGGATCAAATGTTTCGGATTCTTGCAATCAATTATTCAAGAATATCTAGGACTCGTAGAGAAAGGATTGGCCCTGCTAATTGTTTACGCAATATAAAATACTTAGCAGTTCTATTGGTAATATAAAGGAAACATACCACCAAATAATATTCTTATTGCATTTTATTGAAATTTCGAGTTTAGTCGAGATAGTCAATGGTAATTTAAAATTTAACACTTTTTTTTAAATATAATCAATGCTAATTTCTTATTTTAAACGACGAGTATACACTTCATATACACTGCAATAGTTAACAATAAAATGTTGCAAAAGTTTTGACCATCGATGTCAATCGTATACGGTTTATTATCAAATAAATCCTTTTTTTGGTATTGAGGCTGATTTCCAAAATAATTGCTTAGCAGAAGACAGTTATAAATCTGATATTAAACTTAAGGGCATAATCTACTACTTTAAAATGACTTCTCTACGATTAATCATACAAAAAGAAATATTAAAATTTATTCACATCATAGTTAGCAATAGAATATTGCAAAAGTTTTGACTATCGATTTCAGTCGTGTACGGTTTATTAAAAAATATATACTTTTCTTGGTATTAAAGCTGATTTCGAAAATAATTGTTTACAAGAAGAGAGTTATGAATCTGATATCAGGTTTAAGGGCATAATTCAGCATTTTAAAATACTTCTCTACAATTAATCATACAAAAAGATGTATTAAAAGTTATACACGTCATAGTTAACAATAGAATATTGCAAAAGTTTTGACCATCGAGTTCAGTCGTGTACGGTTTATTATAAAATATATACTTTTCTTGGTTTTGAGGCTGATTTCGAAAATAATTGTTTGGCAGAAAACAGTTATAAATCTGATATTAGGCTTAAGGGCATAATCCAGCACTTTAAAACAACTTCTCTACGATTAATCATACAAAAAGAAATATTAAAAGTTATACACGTCATAGTTAGCAATAGAATATTGCAAAAGTTTTGACCATCGAGTTCAATCATATACGGTTTATTATAAAATATATACTTTTCTTGGTATTGAGGCTAATTTTGAAAATAATTGTTTAGCAGAAGACAGTTATGAATCTTATTAAGCTTAAGGGCATAATCTAGCATTTTAAAATGACTTCCATACAATTAATCATACAAAAAGAAATATTAAAAGTTATACACGTCATAGTTAGCAATAGAATACTGCAAAAGTTTTGACCATCAAGTTCAATTGTATACGGTTTGTTATAATTAAATACTTTTCTTGGTATTGAGGCTGATTTTGAAAATAATTGTTTAGCAGAAGACAGTTATGAATCTGATATCAGGTTTAGGGGCATAATCTAGCACTTTAAAACAACTTCTGTAGGATTAATCGTACAAAAAGAAATATTAAAAGTTATACACGTCATAGTTAGCAATAGAATATTGCAAAATTTTTGACCATCGAGTTCGGTCGTATACGTTTTATCATAAAATATATACTTTTCTTGGTATTGAGGCTGATTTCGAAAATAATTGTTTAGCAGAAGACATTTATGAATCTTATTAAGTTTAAGGGCATAACCTAACACTTTAAAATAACTTCTCTACGATTAATCATACAGAAAGAAATATTAAAAGTTATACACGTCATAGTTATAAATAGAATATTACAAAAGTTTTGACCATCAAGTTCAGTCGCGTACAGTTTATTATAAAATATATACTTTTCTTGGTATTGAGGCTGATTTCGAAAATAATTGTTTAGCAGAAGACAGTTATGAATCTTATTAAGCTTAAGGGCATAATCTACCACTTTAAAATTACTTTTGTACAATTAGTTATATAAAAAGAAGTATTAAAAGTTATAACGTTATAGTTAGCAACAGAATATTGCAAAGTTTTGACCATCGAGTTCAGTCGTATACGATTTATTATCAAATAAATATTTTTGTTGGTATTGAAGCAGATTTCGAAAATAATTGTTTAGCAGAAGACAGTTATGAATCTTATTAAGCTTAAGGGCATAATCTAGTACTTTCAAATTACTTCTGCACGATTAATCATACAAAAACAAATATTAAAAGTTACACACATCATACACGAGTTAAGTTATGCTATATATAGCATATTAAGCTATATTATAACAAAGTTATACACGAGATTTGATCCGACGTATATATACGTCAATCGCGCTTAACTGGTTAAAAACAGTGCCTTTCATCATTAAAAAAACAAAAAAAAAATGTAATGACGTAACGCGTGCATAATTATACAACGTCATTATTATGCAACCGTGTTCAGCGTCTTTCGCGTGCGAACTTTCGGCGGCGATTGCGCAATTAGGCGAAACACGCTCAATGTGCAATTACGATCGCGAAAGGGGAATCGCTGAACAGTCCGCCTTTCGTCGTATCTCGACTTTTTCCAACTTTTTCCGGCCTTTCCTAATCGGCCCCGCGTAATCCTTGCGCAACGAGCGGAGCCGATCCGCAGTTATCCTTATTTATGCCGATTACGCGATAATTCGATGCCGTGCGGATGTTGTGCATCGCGTAAGCAAAAGTAACCTGGGAACTGCTGGAATTTTATGCAAAAATACGCAGTGCCTGGCATAAGGTGATTCGGCGAAATTTTTTTACCGCATTCTTCGTAAAATGACTTAGGGTAAATGTGTAGGGTCAGATTTTGAGTAAAATGCGAAAATTATCGCGGTGGGAAATATCTGATTTGTTGCTGAACATTAATTTCTGAATTTGTTGCTGAAATATTATCTGAAAGATATTCGAGAAAATTTTGGTTTAAGAGAAATATTGGGTAATGTATAATTCACTGTTTTCTGGGGTGCATCTTTTGCAAAATAATTTAGGATAAATGTGGAGGGACAAATTTTGAGTAAAATGCGAAATTTTTCGTGGTGGGAAATATCTGATTTGTTGCTGAACATTAATTTCTGAATTTGTTGCTGAAATACTGTCTGAAAGATATTCGAGAAAATTTTGGTTTAAGAGGAATATTGGGTAATGTATGATTCACTTTTTTTTGTGGCGCATCTGTTGCGAAATAATTTAGGATAAATGTGGACGGACAGATTTTCGTAAAATGCGAAATTTTTTGTTTGATTTGTTGCTGAACATTAATTTCTGAATTTGTTGCTGAAATATTGCCTGAAAGATATTCGAGAAAATTTTGGTTTAAGAAAAATATTGGGTAATGTATAATTCACTTTTTTTGGGGGCGCATCTTTTGCGAAATAATTTAGGATAAATGTGGAGGGACAAATTTTGAGTAAAATTCGAAAATTATCGCGGTGGGAAATATCTGATTTGTTGCTGAACATTAATTTCTGAATTTGTTGTTGAAATATTGTCTGAAAGATATTCGAGAAAATTTTGGTTTAAGAGAAATATTGGGTAATGTATAATTCACTTTTTTTTGAGGCGCATCTTTTGCGAAATAATTTAGGATAAATGTGGACGGACAAATTTTGAGTAAAATGCGAAAATTATCGCGGTGGGAAATATCTGATTTGTTGCGGAATACTAATTTCTGAATTTGTTGCTGAAATATTGTGTGAAAGATATTCGAGAAAATGTTGGTTTAAGAGAAATATTGGCTAATGTATAATTCACTTTTTTTTGGGGCACATCTGTGGCGAAATAATTTAGGATAAATGTGGAGGGACAGATTTTGGATAAAATGCGAAAATTATCACGGTGGGAAATATCTGATTTGTTGCTGAACATTAATTTCTGAATTTGTTACTGCAATATTGTCTGAAAGATATTCCAGGAACTTTTAGTTTAAAAGAATTATTGGGTAATGCATAATTAACGTTTTTTTTCAGCGCATCCTTTGCAAAATGATTTAGGGTACATGTATAGGGTCAGATTTTGAGTAAAATGCGAAAATTATCTGATTTATTACGGAACATTAATTTCTGAATTGAATGAATCTCAATTTGTTGCTGAAATATTGTCTGGAAGATATTCGAGAAAATTTTGGTTTAAGAGAAATATTGGGTAATGCATAATTAACGTTTTATTTGAGCGCATCCTTTGCAAAATGATTTAGAGTACATGTATAGGGTCAGATTTTGAGTAAAATGCGAAAATTATCTGATTTATTACGAAACATTAATTTCTGAATTGAATGAATCTCAATTTGTTGCTGAAATATTGTCTGGAAGATATTCGAGAAAATTTTGGTTTAAGAAAAATATTGGGTAATGCATAATTAACGTTTTATTTGAACGCATAAATGATTTAGGGTACATGTATAGGGTCAGATTTTGAGTAAAATGCGAAAATTATCTGATTTATTACGGAACATTAATTTCTGAATTGAATGGATCTCAATTTGTTGCTGAAATATTGTCTGAAAGATATTCGAGAAAATTTTGGTTTAAGAAAAATATTGGGTAATGCATAATTAACGTTTTATTTGAACGCATTCTTTGCGGAATAATTTAAAGTACATGTATAGGGTTAGATTTTGAGTAAAATGCGAAAATTATCTGATTTGTTACGGAACATTAATTTCTGAATTGAATGAATCTCAATTTGTTGCTGAAATATTGTCTGGAAGATATTCGAGAAAATTTTGGTTTAAGAGAAATATTGGGTAATGCATAATTAACGTTTTATTTGAGCGCATCCTTTGCAAAATGATTTAGAGTACATGTATAGGGTCAGATTTTGAGTAAAATGCGAAAATTATCTGATTTATTACGAAACATTAATTTCTGAATTGAATGAATCTCAATTTGTTGCTGAAATATTGTCTGGAAGATATTCGAGAAAATTTTGGTTTAAGAAAAATATTGGGTAATGCATAATTAACGTTTTATTTGAACGCATCCTTTGCAAAATGATTTAGGGTACATGTATAGGGTTAGATTTTGAGTAAAATGCGAAAATTATCTGATTTGTTGCGAAACATTCATTTCTGAATTGAATGAATCTCAATTTGTTGCTGAAATATTGTCTGGAAGATATTCGAAAAAATTTTGGTTTAAGAAAAATATTGGGTAAGGCATAATTAACGTTTTATTTGATCGCATTCTTTGGGAAATTATTTAGAATACATATATAGGGTCAGATTTTGAGTAAAATCCGAAAATTATCTGATTTATTACGGAACATTAATTTCTGAATTGAATGAATCTCAATTTGTTGCTGAAATATTGTCTGGAAGATATTCGAGAAAATGTTGGTTTAAGAAAAATATTGGGTAATGCATAATTAACGTTTTATTTGAACGTATTCTTTGCAGAATGATTTAAAGTACATGTATAGGGTCAGATTTTGAGTAAAATGCGAAAATGATCTGATTTATTACAGAACATTGATTTCTGAATTGAATGAATCTCAATTTGTGCTGAAATATTTTCTAAAAGATATTCGAGATAATTTTGATTTAAGAGAAATATTGGATAACGTATAATTCAGTTTTTTTTTAGGCGCATTCCTTGCGAAAAATTGGGGTAAATGTGTAGGGACAAATGTTGAGTAAAATGCGAAAATTATCTGTGGGAAATATCTGATTTGTTGCTGAACATTAATTTCTGAATTAAATGCATCTGAATTTGTTGCTGAAATATTGTCTGAAAGATATTCGAGACAATTTTGATTTAAGAGAAATATTGGATAACGTATAATTAACGTTTTTTTTACCGCATCCTTTGCGCATCCATTTTGGGTAAATGTGTAGGGACAGATTTCGAATAAAATGCGAAAATCATCGTGGTGGGAAATTTCAGATTTGTTGCTGAACATTAATTTCTGAATTTGTTGCTGAAATATTATCTGGAAGATATTCGAGAAAATTTTGGTTTGCAAGTAAATATTGGGTGATGCATAATTAACGTAGCCGCCGTGAGAAATGTTGAAATTTGTTGAATTGAAACATGCGGTGACTATTAACTGTGTAATATTGTCAAATGTTTGAAATTATTTTACCGTAAATGTTTAATTAGTATCGGAAATATTGAAGCATAGCAGCCGTGAAAATTGGGATGATTTTTATTGAAAAACGCGGTAATAAATAACAGATATGATATCCATAAATTATGTCTGAGTATATTTTTTAAGTTTTAATTCACCGCGAATATTTAATCAGTATCAAAAATGTTGAGTAAGACATCATAAGCAAAGCAGCCGTGAAAATCGAGATGATTTTTACTGAAACAAACGGTAACAATTAACAGATATAACATCCGTAAACTATGCCTGAGTATATTTTTTAAATTTTAGATCACCGCAAATATTAAATCAATTTCGAAAATGTTGAAGCATAGCGGCCGTAAATATCATGATTTTTATTGAAACAACCGGTAACAATTAATAAATGTAATATGCTTAAATTATACCTGAATATATTTTTTAAGTTTCAATCCACCGCGAATATTTAATCAATGTCGAAAATATTGAAGCATAGCAGCTGTAAAAATCGAAATGATTTTTATCGAAACAACCGGTTACAATTAATAGATATAATATCCATAAAGAATGCCTGAGTATATTTTTTAAGTTTCAATTCACCGTAAATATTTAATCAGTTTCAAAGATATTGAAGCATAGCAGCCGTAAAAATTGGGACGATTTTGATTGAAAAACCCGGTAACAATTACTAGATATGACATCCCTAAATTATGCCTAACTATACTATAATTTCTAAATTTCAATTCATCATGAATATTTAATCAGTTTCGAAAATGTTGAGTAATGCAAGATGAAGCATTGCAGCCGTAAAAAATCGGGATGATTTTTATTGAAACAACCGTAAGAATTAATATATATAACATCCCCATTATGCCTGCGTATATTTTTTAAGTTTTAGTTCACCGCAAATATTTATTTAGTATCAAAAATATTGAAGCATAGCAGCCATAAAAATTGGAATGATTTTTATTGATACAACCGGTAACAGTTAACATATGTAATATCCCTAAATTATACCTGAATATATTTTTTAAGTTTCAATTCACCGCAAATATTTAATCAGTCTCGAAAATATTGAAGCATAGCAGCCGTAAAAATCGGGATGATTTTTACTGAAACAACCGGTAAAATTAACAGATATAACATCCCAAGATTATGCCTGAGTATACTATATTTTTTAAGTTTCAATTCACCGCAAATATTTAATCAGAGTCGAAAATGTTGAATAATGCACGGTGAAGCATAGCAGCCATAAGAGTCGGGATGATTTTTACTGAAACAATCGGGACAGTTAATATGTATAACATCCCAAAATTATGCCTGCGTATATTTTTTAAGTTTCAATTCACCGCAAATATTTAATCACTCTCGAAAATATTGAAGCATAGCAGCCGTAAAAATCGGGATGATTAATACTGAAACAACCGGTAACAATTAATAGATATAACATCCTTAACTTATGCCCGAATATACTATATTTTTTAAATTTCAATCCACCGCAAATATTTAATCAATGTCGAAAATATTGAAGCATAGCAGCCGTAAAAATCGGGATGATTTTTATTGAAAAAGCCGATAACAATTAATAGATATGACATCCCTAAGTTATGCCTGAGTGTATTTTTAATTTTCAATTTATCACGAATATTTAATCAATATCGAAAATGTTGAGTAATGCACAATGAAACATAGTAACTGTGAAAAAATTGTGATGATTTTTATTGAAACAACCGGTAACAATTAATAGATGTAACGTCCCCAAATTATGTCTTATTATATTTTTTAAGTTTTAATTCACCGTAAATATTTAATCAGTGTCAAAAATGTTGAGTAATACACGATGAAGCATAGCACCCATAAAAATTGGGATGATTTTTATTAAAATAACCGGTAACAATTACCAAATATAACATCTATAAATGATGCCTGAGTATATTTTTTAAATTTTAGTTCATCGCAAATATTTAATCAGTATCAAAAATATTGAAACATAGCAGCTGTAAAAATCGGGATGATTTTTATTGAAAAACCGGTAAGAATTAACAGATATGACATCCATAAATTATGCCTGAGTATATTTTTTAAGTTTAGGTTCACCGCAAATATTTAATCACTGTCAAAAATGTTGAGGAAGGCATGATAAGCATAGCAGCTGTGACAAATGTCTACTTGAATTTTATCGAAAAACCCAGTACCGACTCATTGATAAAACAGTGCTAAAGATCGTTCGACTACGTTTCTTCTTAAACTTCAATTCACCGCAATGATCTAATCAGTATCAAAAATGTCGATCAACGCACGATAAACATAAGAACCGTACGAAAGGTCTACTGGAATTTTATCAAAATACCCGATAAATGACTCACTGATATAACATCGCTGAAGGTCATTTAAGTATATTTTTTCCTAAAATAAATTTATCGCTAAATATGAACCAGCCATAAAAATGTTGATCAATAAATAAAAACATAGCCACGTCAAGACTACCTGAATTTCACACAAATTTTACTCTTTTAAAATCTTTATGTATAATTTACATTCGATTAATATAAAATAAGCATAATCGCCGTGAGAAATTTCCAAATAAATTTTATCAAATAACTGACGTAACTGAATATTATTCGAATGCATTTTTTTAAACTTCATTTTACCGCAAATATTTCATAATTCTCAAGGATTTTGACTAATATACAAGTCAGGGTGAATTTTATCAAAACACTCGGTGCCAATCGGCCAATTTTTATCTGACCGCATTTTTTTCAATTTTTTAATTTACCGCAAATACTTAGCCAGTATCAAAAGTGTTGAATATTTAAATTTTTGATAAATAATATCAAGGAACGCGAACGGGAAAACTATCTTCTGATCCATTTATAGATTTCTGCGCACTTTTTTGTGCGGATAGAACGAAGAACAGACGAAGAGAAAAATTAGAAAAGCACTGAACAGTCTTCATGTTAAAAATGTACACGCTACCCTGTTTTGCCCACGAAATTTTTAACGAAAGGCCGAAAACGAAGAGAGAAAGAAGGGCTGAGAGGAACTGTGTATCCTATTCGATAAATGTAAAATTCTATTATAAATATACGTACATATACAGATATGTATATATATATATACACATATATATATATGACGTAAAAACTTTGCTCCCGTCGTTTTATACATTGGACGTATGTATATCGTTCGACTATTATATCGATCGACATACTGCGTAAAGATCTAATACGGCACGGATCATCTAAGTCTCTATTCTCTTGTTTTGCGTGAATAAACGGGTGAATCAAGAAGCAACTTTGTCTAATTATTTTATTACCCCCATATGCCTGTAAGTAGGAATAAGCTATGGTTATAGTTTGATATTTTGGACTTTTGTTTTACTTTCTGGGCTCATACTAGGCTTTCTAGGTTGCATATAAATGTGTATATGAATTGCATTGCATTTGGGTAGGTCAGATTATTTTTGTTGGCTGTTGTTTAAAAGTGTAATTGTGCATGTTTCAGAAGAAAACGTTTGAATAGAAATTGTGTTATTAGTAACGAATGCATTACATTGTACTATGGTATGTATTTGAAATGAAAATGTTCAAATAAGAATAGTCTTAGCATTAACAGCAAATGTATTGTATTACTAAATATTAAAATAAACGATACTACTTTTTTTTGATTGAGTATTTGCTGAAATTTTAACTTATATGTTTCAGAAAAAAACAAATGCATCACATTTCATTTGAGTATGTGATATTCTTTTTTATAAAAATTATTGTTACTGAAAGGTTAATTGCATATGTTCCAGAAGGAAACGTTTGAAGAAAAACAGTATAAGCATTAACAGCAAATGTATTGTATTATATTCAAATAAACCATACTACTTTTTTTCGTTTGAGTATTTGCTGAAAGTTTGATTGTATATGTTGGAGAAAAAAATACTTGAATGAAAGGAGATTTAGCATTAAAAACAATTGCATCACATTTCATTTGTATATGTGATATTCTTTTTCATTAATTTATTGTTACTGAAAGTTTAATTACGTAAGTTCCAGAAGGAAACGTTTGAATGAAAACAGTTAGCATTAACAGCAAATGTATTATATTATAATGCAATGTTTTAGTTTATCCTATTTTTATCCTTGGCTATTAACTCAAAATGTAATTGTCTATATTCTAGAAAAAAGAAAAAACTGTTGTATTATATTATATTCAAATAAACGACACTACTTTTTTATTGAGTATTTGCTGAAAATTTAACTGTACATGTTTCAGAAAAAAATATTTCAGTGAAAAGAGATTTAGCATTAACAGCAAATGCGTTACATTATATTCTAATAGAGCATACTACTTTTTTATTGACTGCTCGCTGAACATTTAACTGTAAGTGTTTCAGAAGGAAATGTTTGAATAAAAACAGTCAGCATTAACAGCAAATGTATTATAATGCATTGTTTTAAGTTACACTATTTTTATCCTTGACTATTAACTCAAAATGTAATTGTCTGTATTCTAGAAGAAAGTATTTGAATGAAAACAGTTTTAGTATTAACAACAAATGCATCACATTTCATTTGAGTATGTGATATTCTTTTTCCTAATTTATTGTCACTGAAAGTTTAATTACATAAGTTCCAGAAGGAAACGTTTGAATGAAAACAGTTAGCATTATCAGCAAATGTATTCTAATGCATTGTTTTAAGTTACACTATTTTTATCCTTGATTATTAACTCAAAATGTAATTGTCTATATTCTAGAAAAAACTGTTGAAATAAAAACTGTCTTGGCATTAACAGCAAATGTATTATATTATATTCAAATAAACCATACTACTTTTTTATTGAGTATTTGCTGAAAGCTTAACTTATATGTTTCAGAAAAAACAATTGCATCACATTTCATTTAAGTATGTGATATTCCTTTTCATAATTTATTGTTCCTGACAGTTTAATTGCATGTGTTCCAGAAGGAAACGTTTGAAGAAAAACAGTCAGGATTAACAACAAATGAATCATATTTCATTTAAGTATGTAATATCCTTTTTCATAATTTCTGTTACTGAAAGTTGAATTGCACATATTCTAAAAGAAAGTGTTGAATAAAAACAGTCTTAGCATTAACTGCAAATGTATTGTATTACTATATATTCAAATAAACCATACTACTTTTTTTATGGACTATTTGTTAAAACTTTAGCTGTATACGTCTCAGAAAAAATTGTTTGAATAAGAAAAAATTTAGCATTAAAAACAAATGCATTACATCTATTCTGCTAAGTTACATTACTTTTTTCATTAACTCTCGACCGAAAGTTTGACTATATGTATTTCAAACGAAAACGTTCACATAAGAATAGTGTTAGCATTAACAGCAAATGTATTGTATCATATTCAAATAAACCATACTACTTTTTTTTTGATTGAGTATTTGCTGAAAGTTTAACTGTATATGTTGCAGAAAAAAATGCTTGAATGAAAAAAGATTTAGCATTAACAACAAATGCATCACCTTTCATTTGAGTATGTGATATTCTTTTTTATAATTTATTGTTACTGAAAGTTTAATTGCACATGTTCTTAATAAAAAGACGTTTCAAGAAAAACAAGTCATCACATTTCATTTGAGTATGTAATATCCTTTTCCATAATTTCTTGTACTGAAAGTTTAATGGCACATGTTTCAGAAGGAAACGTTTAAATAAAAACAGTCAGTATTAACAGCAAATGTATTATAATGCATTGTTCTAAGTTACACTATTTTTATCCTTTTTTGTTAACTCAAAGTGTAATTGTCTACATTCTAAAAGAAAGTGTTGGAATAAAAACCGTTAGCATTAACAAAAAATGTATTATAATGCATTGTTTTAAACCACGCTATTTTTATCGTTGATTATTAACTCAAAGTTTAACTGTATGTGTTTCAGAAGAAAGTGTTTTAATAAAAAGAGATTTAGCATTAACAACAAATGCATCACATTTCATTTGAGTATGTAATATCCTTTTCCATAATTTCTTGTACTGAAAGTTTAATGGCACATGTTTCTGAAGGAAACCTTTAAATAAAAACAGTCAGTATTAACAGCAAATGTATTATAATGTATTGTTCTAAGTTACACTATTTTTATCTTTTTGGTTAACTCAAAGTGTAATTGTCTACATTCTAAAAGAAAGTGTTGGAATAAAAGCATTAACAGCAAATGTATTATAATGCATTGTTTTAAATCACACTATTTTTATCCTTGACTATTAACTCAAAGTGTAATTGTCTATATTCCAGAAGAAAATGTTGGAATAAAAATAGTCAGCATTAACAGAAAATGTATTATAATGCATTGTTTTAAGTCACACTATTTTTATCCTTGACTATTAACTCAAAATGTAATTATCTATATTCTAGAAGAAAGTGTTTAAATAAAAACAGTCTTAGCATTAAGAGCAACTGTATTATATTGCATTCTAATAAATGACTACTTGTTTCCTTGACTGCTAACTCAAAGTATATATATATTTATATGTACATATTTAACAAGAAATCTTTGTGTAAATAGAACTTTAGCATTAACAACAAATGTATTACATTCTGATTTACTAAGTCACATTACTTTTTTATTAACTGCCTGTTGAACGTTTAACTGTATATATCTTCAGAGACAAATGTTTGAATGAAAAGAGATTTAGCATTAACAACAAATCCATCACATTTCATTTCAGTATGTGATATTCTTTTCCTTAATTTATTGTTACTGAAAGTTTAATTGCACATGTTGCAGAAGGAAGCATTTATATAAAAACAGTCAGTATTAACAGCAAATGTATTATAATGTATTCTTTCAAGTTGCATTTTATCCTTGACTATTAACTCAAAGTGTAATTGTCAATATTCTAGTACAAAGTTTTGAAATAAAAAGTCTTAGGATTAACAGCAAATGTATTATATTGCATTGTTTTAAGTTACACTATTTTTATTCTTGATTATTAACTCAAAGTGTAATTGTCTATATTCTAGAAGAAAGTGTTTAAATAAAAACAGTCTCAGCATTAACAGCAAAATTATTATATTGCACTTTAATAATTAACCCTACTTCTACCCTTGACTGTTAACTCAAAGCATATTTATATATATTTCACAAAATATCTTTGTGTAAATACTACTTTAGCATTATATTCTATTCTACTAAATCACATTACTTTTTTCACTGACTTTTGACTTAAAGTGTAACTGCCTACTGTTTTTGATTGAATATTTACTGAACATTTAATTGTATATGTTTCAGAAAAAAATGTTTCAATGTATTATTTTGCATTCTAATAAATGATTCTACTTCTTTCCTTGACTGCTAACTCAAAGCATATTTATATATATTTCTGAAAAATGTGTTGCAGAAAAAATGTTTGAATGAAAATAGTTTCTACATCAGTATTCTACTAAGTCAAATTACCTTTTCCTCTGACTGTTGACTTAAAGTATACCTGCCTATATTCTAAAAGAAAATGTCCAAATTAAAATATACCATAAACTTTCCATGTGTCCATTGATTATTTGAACCCCTCTACAGCTTATAGTCTAGCATCAATATTTTAAATGCTATGATTAACTATAAATACTCAATAATTCCTGAAGTGAGCACAAAAAGGATCCTGTAGCTATGCAACCAAGCAAGCCACAGTGTAAAACACAGATCTTTGATGCTCAGCACAGGAGAAAAAAACTGTTTACAATGTTAACCCCCAAACAATAATGCAAGCTGCAACTATTGGTAATGATATTGAAACTTATAAACTTTCAATAGGATATTGTTGCATATTTTGTTTGACTGCAACATTGCATTTGTGTTATATGTGAAAACAAAGAAAATGACTTACCAGAAATGTTGGGATGACTGCTAAAAAATGATTGCTGGATGTGCCTTAATGCAAGTTCTGAATTAGGTCCAGTTTACCCTGAAAAATTCAAAGAACATTCTAGTCAATTGTGATGTTATTGTGGAATTAAAAATTGTACATAAATCAATGCCTGTTATGGTTATGTCTCACTTAACCAACTGCCTTTTTCTGGTGGTTCAGAACCTTCTGAATTCAATATATAATAGCCTAATACTTTACTTAAGTAAGGTATATTAGATACTTAAGTAAGGTATATCTAATATTTGGTATTTCTAATATCTTAACCAACTAAGGTAAGGTATATCTAACATTTGGTATTCCTAATATCTTAACCAACTGCATTTTTCTGGTGGTAGAGAATTTTCTGCATTCAATATATAATAGCCTAATTCTTTATTAAACTAAGGTATATTAAGTACTTAAGTTAGGTATATCTAATATTTGGCAATTAATGTCCCAAGCATAAAAATATGAAACAAGAATTAAGAGATGACTTTCAACTTTGGACTAAACTTACTATGTACAGCTATATTGTTAGCTATATATACTATAATATTAGCTATATAAACATACTATATTATTAGTATAACTATATTACATAAAAACTTATACAACCTAGTAATAATTAAATAATACTAAATAGTATAACCTTTGCTTATACCATAAAGAAAAACGTGTATAATATGTATTAAGTAATTAGTAACTATTGCTGTGCATACATTTTTTTTTAAAGAAGTTCATTGCTTATTATTGTGTAACCCGGCTGTTTAACATAAATTCTGTCGAAAAATGTATAAAAAACACTTGTTACTCGACACATTTCAGTGTTCAATTTCCAAATTCGCAACAATAATACCAAATAATACTAAATATTATAACCTCTGCTTATACCATAAGGACAAAGACTTGTATAATATGTATTAAATAATTAGTAATTATTGCTGTGCGTACATTTTTTTAAATAAATTTATTGCTTATCATTGTATAGAACGACTGTTTAACTTAAATCCTGCCGAAAACGGCAAATTTCAATTATGGAACAGGATAAACAACGTATTCATACGGAAATTTATAAAAATCACTTGATATTCGACACATTTCGATGTTCAATTTCCAAATTTGCAACAATAATACTAAATAATACTAAACATAACCTTTGCTTATACCATAAGAACAAAAACTTGTATAATTTATACTAAGTAATTAGTAATTATTGCTATACATACGTTTTTGTAAAGAAATTCATTGCTTATCATTGTGTAGAACGGCAAAACGTAAATTCTGCCCAAAACTGCCAATGTCAATGATGGGACCGGGTACGTAACGTATTTTACAAAAATCACTTGATACTCGACATATATCGATGTTCAATTTCCAAATTCGCAACAATAATACTAAATAATACTAAATATTCTAACCTCTGCTTATACCATAAAGACAAAAACTTATATAATACATACTAAGTAATTAGTAATTACTGCTGTGCATACATTTTTGTAAAGAAATTCGTTGATCATCATTCTGTAGAACTGCTACTTAATTTAATCTGCCGAAAACTGCAAATTTCGATGATGGGACCGAATACGTAACGAATTTTACAAAAATCACTTGATACTCGACACATTTCGATGTTCAATTTCCAAATTCGCAACAATAATACTAAATAATACTAAACATAACCTTTGCTTATACCATAAGAACAAAAACTTATATAATGCATACTAACTAATTAGTAATTGTTGCTATGCATACATTTTTGTAAAGAAATTCGTTGATCATCATTCTGTAGAACTGCTACTTAATTTAATCTGCCGAAAACAGCAAATTTCAATGATGGGACCGAATACGTAACGAATTTTACAAAAATCACTTGATACTCGACATATATCGATGTTCAATTTCCAAATTCGCAACAATAATACTAAATAATACAAATATTCTAACCTCTGCTTACCCCATAAGGACAAAAACTTATCTAGTATATATTAACTAATTAGTAATTACTGCTGTGCATACATTTTTGTAAAGAAATTCGTTGATCATCATTCTGTAGAACTGCTATTTAATTTAATCTGCCGAAAACTGCAAATTTTAATTATGGAACAGGATAAACAACGTATTCGTACGGAAATGTATAAAAATCACTTGATATTCGATACATTTCGATGTTCAATTTCCAAATTCGCAACAATAATACTAAATAAATATATTTTAACCTCTGCTTACTCCATAAGGACAAAAACTTATCTAGTATATATTAACTAATTAGTAATTACTGCTGTGCATACATTTTTGTAAAGAAATTCGTTGATCATCATTCTGTAGAACTGCTACTTATTTTAATCTGCCGAAAACTGCAAATTTCAATGATGGGACCGAATACGTAACGTATTTTACAAAAATCACTTGATACTCGACATATATCGATCTTCAATTTCCACATTCGACACAGTGTCGAAATCTTGACTTTCGAACATACCGAAATTACGAAGAAATAAGTATTCAAACGTATGAATACTATTTTATCGGCACAGGAATTAAAGTTATTAACGCGATAACTCGTATTTCGTGTCATAATTCAGTCCAGAACGACAGAAAATAAATTAATCACACCGTAACGCGTTTTTCTCGAACGATCGCAAACTTTTCCCGACGAGTGACTGCGGTAGTCAAATTCATAACTCTTCGATATTATATTTTGCTACTCTCAAAAAACTAAAATTTCTTATAATATTAATTATTATCACAGCATTATACTCACTCATTCATTATTTAATTTCCATTAATGTTGTTATTTAAAATATTGTTCACAAATTAATTTCATTTGCGTCTTCATAAAAATAGTACGAGTATTGACTAGTATAGTTAATCGCCCGTTGACTAACGATAATATATACAAGAATTTTAATAATGCGTTTTATTTTTAAAACATTTTTTACTTTCTGACCGAAATTTACATAATTACACAATTACATTATTCAACCTTCGGAAAATGTAAATTTATCATTAGAAATGCAAAATTTTACGTTTGAACATAAATATGCTATATATATACTATAGGATCGGAAAAATTAACTGTTTAATTAAGAAACGTCAAAGTATAATAATTCGAAATTATATATCACAACCTAATATCGTGAGAATTTAGAAAAAAATATCGGAAAATATTTACTTTTTAAGACGCGCGCATTTATACTGCTGAAACGGAATGTACTGCGTTAGTCAACTTCAGCATTGAACTGAGGCGCCATCTATAGAAGAACGTAGTACTATGCAAATTAAAAATTCACATAGTGACTCGTCAGATTCTTGTGGCGTCGACTTCATTCGATTGCATTGTAGATTGATTTTTGATCAATAAAAGGAAATATTTGAACTGTCGTACCTTCGTTAGTGAAATTTGTGTTTCTATACATTAGCTATTCAGTGTTTAAGAGTTTTTGTGTCACTTACGTCTAATTGCCGGAAAGCAGAAGTTTGTCTTCGACGAACGTCAACTCTTGAATGGAATAAATACAGTCGATCGTAATCTTAATCGATAGACGCGACACGATAATCGATAAAAACGTAAATTGTACATATATCATTGTACGTTACTATCAGTCATAAAGAAATTGACAAAAATTGCATTAATACGTTTGCGGACATTAAAAGTTTTAGTGAGGTGCAAAAATTGAGAGACATTTTATTTTTAAATTGGTTGTCGATAGACGCGACACGATAATCGATAAAAACGTAAATTGTACATATATCACTGTACGTTGGTATCAGTCATAAAGAAATTGACAAAAATTGCATTAATATGTTTGTGGATATTAAAAGTTTTAGTGAGGTGCAAAAATTGAGAGACATTTTATGTTTAAATTGGTTGTGATATCCGAAGTTTGATTAAACACATTTTATAAGTAGTCAGATTATCATATTTTAGTTCAGTTAGTCGTTATTTTGACAGATATAATAATTACGAAGACTTAAAGTTGTATTAAATTAAATTCAAACTAATTGATTTTTAAATTTGAATGCTATAGCATTCATGTAATTCTGCATCATCATGAAAATGACGTGTTAAATAATGTTTTAAATAATTTTTTGAATAATACTTAAAATGCATCCTATTTCACAATTTCTACAAATTTCATACAAATTCATTTTTTAATTAAATATGTTATGATAATTACTAAAAAAACATATTTTTTTAATAATGCCTAAAATACTTCCAATTGTACAATTTCTTTTTTTATACATTTTAATGAAATTTTAATTTTAATTAAACATAATTTTTTAATAAAAGTTTATAATAATTTCTTTAACACGTTCGTGGACATTAAAAGTTTTCGCGAGGTGCAAAAATTGAGAGTTATTTTATTTTTAAATTGGTTTTGATATTCGAAATTTAATTTAACAGATTTTATAAAGGTAGTCAGATTATCATATTTTAGTTCAGTTAGTCGTTATTTTGATAGGTATAATAATTACGAAAACTTTAGCTTGTATAAAATTAAATTCAAAATAATTTAAAAGTTTTTTATATATTATATATCAATTTTATAAGATTTGAATTGCAGCATTCATGTCATTCTGCATCATCGTAAAAATGAATGCTATAACATTGAAATCTTAAAGTCAATTATTTTGGATTTAATTTTATATAACCTTAAGTTTTCGTAATTATTATACCAGTCAATAAATTTTTTTATCAGATCATCATATTTTAGTTCAGTTAATCATTATTTTGACAGATATAACAATTACAAAAATTGAAGATTGTATAAAATTAAATTCAAAATAATTGACTTTAAGATTTGAATTGTAGCATTCATGTCATTCTGCATCATCATAAAAATGAGTGCTATAACATTCAAATCTTAAAGTCAATTATTTTGAATTTAATTTTATATAATCTTAAGTTTTCGCAATTATTATACCTGCAATCAATTTTTTTTATCAGATTATCATATTTTTGTTCAGTTAGGCATTATCTTGAAAGGTATAAGAATTACCAAAACCTTAAGGTTATATAAAATTAAATTCAAAATAATTGAATTTAAGATTTGAATGCTATAGAATTCATGTCATTTTGCATCATCATAAAAATGAATGCTATAACATTCAAATCTTAAAGTCAATTCATATCATTCTGCATTATTATGAAAATTAAATCTTAACACATTGTTGACCGGTCACGAGTTAACTCGTGTTTTCATGGCCAAATGTTGTTGACCGGTCACGAGTTAACTCGTGTTTGCACTTGCGTCGGCTATTTCAATTTTTGAAACACAGGGCAATGTTGAATATAGCAAAATTTTGTTCATTGTGTTCAGTCGCGTGTGCGTTATTATAAAAAAGTATACTTTTCTTGGTACTGAGGCTTTTATTACAATTCTAGTATCAGAAAGTGTCAAGAACGACGGAACGTGACGGTGAAGCATTTTTCAATAAAGTATATGTGATTGCTTTATATAGTTGCCCAAGTGATTTTTAAATAAGTTGTAGTCATTTGGAAAATGATTATTGAAAATGAAATAACAAGGGCATAATCTAGCTCATTAAAAGGAAAGCGCAACGAAACAAGATATATGTGCAAAACCTTTTGTCTGCATCTACGCATAAATGACTGCTGTACAGTTAATCATACGAAAAAGTAGTAGAAGTTACATAAAATGTATATCCAAAGTTTAATTTGAATTCATTATGCACGAACAAACTTAATTGAAAGTTATTTACATCGTTTCACTTCCATGTTTAATTACGAAATAATTGGTGACTTGAGACAGCTTTTGCCGAAAATTGCCGGTCAACAATGTGTTAAAGTCAATCATTTTGAATGTCAATCAATTTTTTTTTGTCAGATTATCATATTTTAGTTCAGTTAGTCATTATCTTGACAGGTATAATAATTACAAAAACCTAAGGTTGTATAAAGTTAAATTCAAAATAATTGACTTTAAAATTTGAATTATAGCATTTATGTAATTTTGCGTCATCATGAAAATAAATGCTATAACATTCACATCCGCAAACGTGTTAATGCAATTTTTGTCAATTTTTGCTGACTCATATAGAATATTCAATGAAGACAAAAGTATGAGTTAGCTGCTTTCAACGAATTCCAGTGAAAAATGGTGGATACGCATCATTGCGATTCAATCAACTTGTTTTGCTTCCTCCAGTTTTGATTTTGATTGTGCATTGGGCAAGTAGTGAAGATAACCAAGAACTTTGGAAGTAACACTTATAATTAACTTGTACAACAGAATTTGGTTAAGAAAACTTATTTCTCCAATTGTTTCGCTATTTTTCTCACTTCCTCAATTTCCTCTTCTGTAACACTTGGACTCACACCACACGCAATCTCTTCGTTTCTTATAAATTCCAATTTCTCTGCTTTTTCCTTGTAAAATTGTATCTTCTGTTCATTCAACGCAACCTTGTAATTCGCCAGCTTCTCCTGCACAATATCGTCACACTTCTTTTGAACTAATTTTCTAATCGCCTCTTTCCTACATGGCGGCGTTGGGTCTCTGTGCAAAAGAAAAAAGTATAGTTTACGCCAAGAGCATTACCAGTTTCTAAAATAACGTAATCTTACTCCGGTAGTGAATGATATACTAGATTCAGCTTTTCCAACAGCCATTCAAATCTTCTGTAATCCCACTTCCGTAAATGCTTGAGGAACTTCTGTCGTCTTTCAACTAACTCCTTGAGAAACGTTGCTGCGAATACATTTTTGGGATGCTTTTCCAAATGTTTTTGCATTTTCAGTATCGCTGCAGTTGACGCAGCAACTGCGAATAAATTAAAACTATGTTAGATGCAAATAAGTACATGTTATGCGCACCGTTAATATGAGAATAATTTTGTTGTACGAAGGTGAGATAACAAAACGTACATATTTTCTCTGGAAATAGATAAAAATCGGTTTTGGATACTAAGTTAACACTAGAACTACCGCACCAGTCATTTTGACTGGTTTTACAATTTGATTTCAACACTTCTACTTTATGTTACATTCTTTTTCCAAAACGATGTAATGACTTGCGATGATAACTAAAGAAATAGTAAAATATATTTTTCAAACGTTTTATTTATTTTGAATCAAAATAAATTTATGTTATGGTTACTTATACCAATAGCAGCCATTTCGACTGGTATTTATTAAGGCGTTCATTTAGATCTGAAGTCGTGAAACATTTGAAGATTCTGTTAGGAATGTGTTATTGTTTTGTTTTGGAATTTGCTCGCTTGCTGTGTCACAGTATTATATCAGGCAACATTGTAAAAACAACCATCAAATATTATAGGAAGACCATCACGCTCTTGTTCATATAACAATATATTCAGTATACGACATATTATTTCAATTACTGTAAGGAGAGAAAATAAATACGAAGATTATATATTCATTTTTATAATAAATACTTTTATTCTAGTTTTTCTAAGCCCTGAAAATGGCAAAACGATTGAAAACTTGTGAAGTATTGCAAAAATTGAATGATATACCAATGGAATGCTCTGATATAGAGGACGGTGAACTCTATGGTTGTGAAGATGACCAGAAGAAATTAAAATTGAATCGTGGGGTATTCACGATAATCTTATTGATAGGGACAGTAGTGACAATGATGATTTAGACAAAGAATATGTTCAGAAATCTTCAGAAAGCGAATTTACGTAAAAGAAGATGTGTTCGAGTGTTTTCAAGTTCTGAATCTTTGCTAATTGATGATTATATGCTTGAACATATAATATCTTGCACAGAAGTAGAAACTTCTCGAGTTTTGGGTGTAAAATGGGCCCTAACAAAAACAAAATTGAAGGCTTTTATTGGAATTTTGTATGCGCGAGGAGCATATGAAACAAAAAATTTAAAACTCATATTTGTGGAACAGAAAATGGGGACCAAAATTCTTTTCCAACGCTATGAGTAGAAATGATTTTACTGAAATAATGAGACTTATCCGGTTTGATAAAAAAAGAGATAGAAGTGAACGTTTACAAATTGATAAATTTGCTTTCATATGTGTGTGCGATGGATTTGTTGAAAATAGCCAGAATTGTTACAAACCTGGTCAACATATTACAATTGACGAACAACTCTTTCCATCTAAGGCCAGATGCAGATTTACTCAATATGTGCCGAATAAACCAGATAAATTTGGTATTAAATTTTGGCTGGCATCTGATGTTCAATCCAAATATATTGTAAACGGGTTTCCTTATCTAGGAAAGGATGAGACACGAGTAAAATCACAACCTCTAGGTGAATTTGTCGTACTCAAATTGATCGAACCGTATACCATGAAGGGAAGAACAATTACAACTGACAATTTTTTTACAAGTTTATCTTTGGCATCTATATTGTTATAAAAAAAAACTACCCTGGTTGGTACTATACGTGGAAACAAAAGGGCACTATCAAAAATTTGTAAAGTAAAGATGGATACTATGGATCGTTGTTCGCCATTGTTTTATAAATTAAATGGGTGTCTTCTTAGAATTTACAAAAATAAGCCAAATAAGAAAGTTTTTGTGTTGAGTTCGAAACATAAATCCGTAATAATGCCGTACTAATGCGTAAGTGACAAAATGTGCTAATCCTAACTCATTAAATAAGTTAATAATACCAAAAATGTATTACATAAAACACGGATTTCCTTTTGTAAGAAAGTAATGAAGCGACAAATTGAAAAATATTCTATTGGCCAAAAAAGAGTGCGATTCGACCCTCTTTAAATGAAGGGAAGAACAATTATAACTGACAATTTTTTTACAAGTTTATCTTTGGCATCTATATTGTTATAAAAAAAACTACCCTGGTTGGTACTATACGTGGAAACAAAAGGGCACTACCAAAAATTTGTAAAGTAAAGAAGGATACTATGGCTCGTTTTTCGTCATTGTTTTATAAATCAAATGGGTGTCTTCTTACAATTTACAAAAGTAAGCCAAATAAGAAAGTTTTCGTGTTGAGTTCGAAACATGAATCCGTAATAATGCCGTACTAATGCGTAAGTGATAAAATGTGCTAATCCTAACTCATTAAATAAGTTAATAATACCAAAAATGTATTACATAAAACACGGATTTCCTTTTGTAAGAAAGTAATGAAGCAACAAATTGAAAAATATTCTATTGGCCAAAAAAGAGTGCGATTCGACCCTCTTTAAATGAAGGGAAGAACAATAACTGACAATTTTTTACAAGTTTATCTTTGGCATATATATTGTTATAAAAAAAACTACCCTGGTTGGTACTATACGTAGAAATAAAAGGGCACTACCAAAAATTTGTAAAGTAAAGAAGGATACTATGGCTCGTTTTCGTCATTGTTTTATAAATCAAATGGGTGCCTCCTTACAATTTACAAAGGTAACCCAAATAAGAAAGTTTTCGTGTTGAGTCCGAAACATAAATCCGTAATAATGCTGTACTAATGCATAAGTGATAAAATGTGCTAATCCTAACTCATTAAATAAGTCAATAATACCAAAAATGTATTACATAAAACACGGATTTCCTTTTGAAAGAAAGTAATGAAGCGACAAATTGAAAAATATTCTATTGGCCAAAAAAGAGTGCGAATCGACCCTCTTTAAATGAAGGGAAGAACAATTATAACTGACAATTTTTTTACAAGTTTATCTTTGGCAACTATATTGTTATAAAAAAAAACTACCCTGGTTGGTACTATATGTGGAAACAAAAGGGCACTACCAAAAATTTGTAAAGTAAAGAAGGGTACTATGGCTCGTTTTTCGTCATTGTTTTATAAATCAAATGGGTGTCTTCTTACAATTTACAAAAGTAACCCAAATAAGAAAGTTTTCGTGTTGAGTTCGAAACATAAATCCGTAATAATGCCGTACTAATGCGTCAGTGATAAAATGTCCTAATCCTAACTCATTAAATAAGTTAATAATACCAAAAATGTATTACATAAAACACGGATTTCCTTTTGTAAGAAAGTAATGAAGCAACAAATTGAAAAATATTCTATTGGCCAAAAAAGAGTGCGATTCGACCCTCTTTAAATGAAGGGAAGAACAATTACAACTGACAATTCTTTTACAAGTTTATCTTTGGCATCTATATTGTTATAAAAAAAACTACCCTGATTGGTACTATATGTGGAAATAAAAGGGCACTACCAAAAATTTGTAAAGTAAAGACGGGTACTATGGCTCGTTTTTCGTCATTGTTTTATAAATCAAATGGGTGTCTTCTTACAATTTACAAAAGTAACCCAAATAAGAAAGTTTTTGTGTTGAGTTCGAAATATAAATCCGTAATAATGCCGTACTAATGCGTAAGTGATAAAATGTGCTAATCCTAACTCATTAAATAAGTTAATAATACCAAAAATGTATTACATAAAACACGGATTTCCTTCTGTAAGAAACTAATGAAGCAACAAATTGAAAAATATTCTATTGGCCAAAAAAGAGTGCGATTCGACCCTCTTTAAATGAAGGGAAGAACAATTATAACTGACAATTTTTATACAAGTTTATGTTTGGCATCTATATTGTTATAAAAAAACTACCCTGATTGGTACTATACGTGGAAACAAAAGCGCACTACCAAAAATTTGTAAAGTAAAGACAGGTACTATGGCACGTTTCTCGTCATTGTTTTATAAATCAAATGGGTGTCTTCTTACAATTTACAAAAGTAAGCCAAATAAGAAAGTTTTCGTGTTGAGTTCGAAACATAAATCTGTAATAATGCTGTACTAATGCGTAAGTGATAAAATGTGCTAATCCTAACTCATTAAATAAGTTAATAATACCAAAAATGTATTACATAAAACACGGAGTTCCTTTTGTAAGAAAGTAATGAAGTAACAAATTGAAAAATATTCTATTATTAAGTATTTTTTTAAGACCAGTCATTTTGACTGGTTTTGGTAGACGTAGGTTTGCTGAATTGTCGGTAGGTCTAGTATTAATAAGTTGTGTTACTGTAGTGTTCGCATGTTGAATGTTAAGCGTAAGTCTTGTATAACGTTGTAATGGTTTGGTTAATGGCGCGTGTTCTCGGTGCGAAAGTTTGAATCAGAGTGCCCTTCTCGTCGTTTTGAAAGTTTGTCGAAGGAAAAGGCTCGTGCAAGTTTTTGGGAAAGGAGAGGGATACGCCAATCAGGGTGGTTTTTCTGGCGTTGTTGTTAACTGATGATTGGATGCAAGTTTACCCCACTCATTGTGCAAAATACAGTGTTTCCCTTTTTTCGCTGTTGAGTGGGGCGACATGTGGTTGCAGCCGGTCTTAGTAAAAGAGAAATAGGGTATTGGTACTTGACTGAAGATTTAACCCTTTGCGGTTGGCAGATTTCGATCTTAAGAGTACCAGCAGGTCGGATGATATTTAGCATTTCGCAATTCCTTTTTCGTACAAAATTTAAAGTTAATATATGGATACTAAAACACGCAGAATTTGTTGAAACTGATTTGTTGGGTTTATTACTACTTGAAATACGTAAGAATACAGATTTTTAATCTCTGTAATGTTCTAAAGTATGCTATTTCGTGAAACAAACACCGTTATGAAGTCCTGGCTTTCGTGTACAAGTATCACAGTACGTGTGTATTTGTCGTCTTTGTCCCGCAGTTTTCCTGTCGAAACATACTACACAGTCTTTCTTGATTCCTGAACGAATTATATGAAATTAATTATTTAGTGATTTACTAAGATAGTGTTTGGTGCCGGAAATTTCCTACTAACCGATCGACTAAACATTTCACAAAATTTAAGTGTGTCAGTGGTTTTTCGTTGTTCTGTGGTTTTATTATTTTATACGGTATGTATGAGTTGATGACCCATATCGGCACACCCCAACAAAAATTGCATTTTCAGAAAGGTTCCCGCTTTGGGAATATCGACTTCTACAATGATTTAAAAATGTCCCCGACTTTACGGGGACACCGATTATGACTTAATGAGATCATGTCCCCGCAACGGGGACACCGATCGCAAAGGGTTAAGACTAAGAGCAACGCTAAAGTGATAAAGATGTTAAGAAAGTGCTCGAAAATGATCACGGAGGATTAGGGAACGGAGTCGTGGAACTATAATGAATGTATTGAAAGCTATTTTTGAAGAGTCTCGAAAGCGCAGGTATGAAAACTTTGTTTTGGGAATGGGACAGGACTCTGGGCGAAACGACTCGTTGAGAAACGCAAGTATGGTGCGTAACGTATATATATCTTGGAAATACTAACTGATGACTTCGTAGGAACTCGTGTCGCATCGATGCCTTCTGACTAGATCCTTCGTTTTCTCTAATTTGTATCTCGCCAGGTCGTGTTGTGTCAGAAACGCCATAGAAAAAAGCGGTTTCAACTTCTCGTCAATGCTGAAAATAGAATTACAACTGTAACGTTATCTGGCAAGAACAAATTGTCCAACGTAAACGCCATCGGATATAAAAGAACATCCTGAATCTAACATTGTCTGTAATAGGAAACAAAGTACATAATAAAAAGTAAAAAAATGATCTGCGAACATAGTTTAAAGAGATTTGAGTGTATACAATTGTTGTCTAACGTGCAATAGACTTACTCTTTGAACTCTGGCGATTCAGCATATATCTCGGGTATGTCAGTTGGCTTAATACCAAAATCCAAACCACCGTCACCGCTCTTTTTCGCTGAATATGGGTTTACTTTCTCCGGTTTTACCCATTTCACGCCGAAAGGAGACAGATCACTCATGATATGTCTTACGGGATAACCTCTAATCTTTACTAAATTACTACCGACAGTGAACAAACGCAAGCCTTTGTTCGTGAGTAAACTCATCTTAAATGCATTTAGTTCCGCTCCTTGTCTATGTTTGACTGCAATTACAGGACAGTTGAAATAATTGATTTCCACAAAACAAATTGGTGTTTAGTGTTCCGCACGATTCCACCGTCGACGGCAAAAATCTGTTGGTAAAACAGAATACTTCATTTAAGGGGTTATGCCGACTTGGGTTGGTGAAAAAGATCGACTTTTTTTTTATTGCATTTTCTTAATGTAGATCATTTTAAGAATATTGGCACAAAAGTACGTAAGAATCGGAGCACATGTTCAAAAATTATAAGCGTTTATCTGGAGCGCTACAACGTATGATTAGCAAAGTGATTCAGAAGAATCGAAACCGCACCTCAAAATTCGCAATACTTCCCGAGATATCGCCAAAAATATATTTCATATTATGTGGAGTGCTCTCAAAATGGCGTCGAAAATGAAATTTCACATATCGGTTTTAAATTTTGGGGTATCAAAGTAGATGCAAAGTGACTCAGAAAAATCGAAACCGCACCTCAAAATTCGCAATACTTCCCGAGATATCGTCAAAAATATATTTGATATTACGTAAAATGCTCTCAAAATGGCGTCGAAAATAAAAGTTCACAGATAGGTTTCATATTTTAGGGTATCAAAGTAGATGCAAAGTTACTCAGAAAAATCAAAACAGCACCACAAAATTCGCAATACTTCCCGAGATATCGTCAAAAATACATTTGATATTATGTGAACTGCTCCCAAAATGGCGTCGAAAATAAAAGTTCACAGATAGTTTTCATATTTTAGGGTATCAAAGTAGATGCAAAGTAGCTCAGAAAAATCGAAACCGCACTTCAAAATTCGCAATACTTCCCGAGATATCGACAAAAATATATTTGATATTATGTGAAGTGCTCCCAAAATGGCGTCGAAAATGAAATTTGACATATCGGTTTTAAATTTTCAGATGTCAAAGTGGATGCAAAGTGACTCAGAAGAATCGAAACCGCACCTCAAAATTCGCAATACTTCCCGAGATATCGTCAAAAATATATTTGATGTTACGTAAAATGTTCTCAAAATGGCGTCGAAAATGGAATTTCACATATCGGTTTCATATCTTAGGGTATCAAAGTAGATGCAAAGTAATTCAGAAGATCGAAACCACACCTCAAAATTCGCAATACTTCTCGAGATATCGTCAAAAATATATTTCATATTATGTGAAGTGCTCCCAAAATGGCGTAAAAAATGAAATTTCACATATCGGTTTTAAATTTTGGGATGTCAAAGTGGATGCAAAGTGATTCAGAAGAAGCGAAACAGCACCTCAAAATTCGCAATACGTCCTGAGATATCGTCAAAAATATATTTGATATTACGCAAAATGCTCTCAAAATGGCGTCGAAAATAGAAGTTCACAGATAGGTTTCATATTTTAGGGTATCAAAGTAGACGCAAAGTGACTCAGAAAAATCGGAACCGCACCTCAAAATTCGCAATATTTCCCGAGATATCGTCAAAAATATATTTAATATTATGTGAAGTGCTCCCAAAATGGCGTCGAAAATAACGATCGAAAATAAAAAAATAAAAATAAGTTCACAGATAGCTTTCATATTTTAGGATATCAAAGTAGATGCAAAGTGACTCAGAAAAATCGAAACATGAATTCGAAACATGAAATCTCGAAAAAAGAATTTGGCATCGGTACGGCCAGAGTATAATTTTTTCGTTTTTTTCTGGGCCCTTGTAAAAATCGTGTCTATTTCATAGCGGTCAGTGTCCGAAAAACGTCACCTTTGTTGTTGCGGTTGTTGTTTACATATTTTTCAATAGTCACATTACATATTTTCAATAGCCGGATAACTAAATATAAATGTTTATTGTAATACTCAAGCTTTATTTCAATAACGTTATACTAGCTTCACGAATCACTCGTTTTATAGTAAATAATTCTTCTGACTTTTTTCATAATGTCTTATATTTACCTTATTCGTACGATTTTCAACAAATACTGAAATTAAATTGACATTAACTTATTCTTCTGCTTGCCATGAATCATTGCATTATCCTTTAGTTTCGTGGTTCGATATTAGTTATTTTGTTACAAATTATTGAAAATGCAATATTTACACTTCATACTACATGATCTAAATAACGCTATGATCGAACAAAGATTTTTCTTATGTGCAAATACCGTTTGTAAAAGTGGATCAATTCTTCTGTTTTTTTTTTTCATAATGTTTTATATTTATGTTATTCGTATGCTTTTCAACAAATAATTGAAATTAAATTGACATTGATTTATTCTTCAGCTTGCCGTGAATCATTGCGTTATCCTTTAGTTTCGTGGTCTGATATTAGATATTTTGTTACAAATGATTGAAAACGCAATATTTACATTTCATACTACGTGATCTAAATAAGGCTATGATCAAACGAAGATTTTTCTTATGTGCAAATACCGTTTGTAGAAGTGTATTGATTTTTCTTTTTTTTTATATTATTTTATATTTACTTTATTCGTATCATTTTCAACAAATATTGTAATTAAATTGACATTAATTTATTTTGTCGCTTGCCATGAATCATTGCATTATCCTTTAGTTTCGTGGTCCGATATTAGTTATTTTGTTCCAAATCATTAAAAATTCAATATTTACATTTCAACTACATGATCTAAATAAGGCTATGATCGAACGAAGATTTTTCTTATGTCCAAATACCGTTTGTAAAAATGTATTGATTCTTCTGTTTTTTTTTTCATAATGTTTTATATTTATGCTATTCGTATGATTTTCAACAAATATTGAAATGAAATTTACATTAATTTATTTTTCCTCTATTTCGTGACATGCTTATTTTCGAATTTTGTAAACATCATTCTTATTTTGTGATTTTTGAGCTTTTTTCCAAACCTAATCGAATTTTTAAAATTGATCCGACATTCTGCGCATAGCAACGGTACTTTCGGTCGGCACTAAAAGGATTAAATAAAAAATCTTATATCGGTCGACACGTTTTATTACGTTTCAGTAAAATTCTCAAAAACCCTCGTACCAGAGTTCACATTCAATGAAAGGTCTGAATGTCAATAAAAAAGGCCAGGTGGTTGGTTTTTTACATTTTTATTTAAAGATTCTTTAATACCAAACTGTTAAGGCGGTGGTCTAAATGAATTGTCGAATTAACGGCACGAAGGAATGAACTGCTTCGTTCTTTAGTCTACGAAGTAGTCTAGGTTCCCTGCAATTTGGCAGTGTGTAGGACTCTTACTTAATTTTCTGGTGGAATTTGACGATACAAACTGGTCCGCACTTTGTGCGGCTCGCGTCGAATAGAAAAACGCTGATATTTATTGATCGGAGCACGTGTCGGTAACTTTTAACGGTAAACGCTTAAAAACGACGACCATTCGTAACAGGAATGATTGCGGTATGTTTGCGTACGGTGGAATTTTTGTTGCGCCTGTTTTTTGGTCAAACGTTTCGTTGACTACGCCCCTTTTTTCACAGAATATTGCATTTTCGTAGAAGTCTGAAAAAAGTGATGCTTTAAATCTCATATCTTATGTATACAGAAATGTTATATGAAAATAATTATCTAGTATAAAGCGATAGAAATCTTGAAAATATTCTTGAATATATTTGAATTTGTTGAATTTGATATTTTTTTTTGGCTTTTCAACATTTAATGTAGTTCCACGAAGCCTCAAAGAAGTGATGCTTTAAATTTCGTATTGCATGTATGTATATATGATTACAGTGTATGAAAATAATTATGTAATACAGAGCGGTAGAAATCTTAAAAATATTCTGAATTTGTTAAATTTGATATTTTTTTTAGCTTTCCAACATTTAGAGTACTTTCGCAAAATCTCAAAGAAGTGATGCTTTAAATTTCATATTTTGTGTACATGGAATTATGGCGCATGAAAATAATTATCTAATAGAGAGTAGTAGAAATCTTGAAAATATTCTTGAATTAAATCTGGAAAATATTCTTGAATGTATTTGAATTTGTTGAATTTGATATTTTTTTTGGCTTTTCGACATTCAGAGTACTTCCGCGAAGCTTCAAAGAAGTAATGTTGTAATTCCAATATTTCATGTATGTAGGATTACAACGTATGAAAATAATTGTGTAGAGCAGGGCGGTGCAAAACTTGGAAATATTCTGAATTTGTTGAACGTGTGAATATTTTATGTATATAGAATTACGGCGTATGAAAATAATTGTGTAATAGAGGGCGGTGAAAAATTGTGATATATTCCGTATTTGTTTAATGTCATATTTTTTTTTGACTTTCCCACATTTAGAGTATTATCACGAAGCTTCAAAAAAGTAATGCTGTAATTCCAATATTCCATGCGTACAGGGTTAAGGCGTATGAAAATAATTGTGTAATACAGAGCGGTAGAAATCTTAAAAATATTCTGAATTTGTTGAATTTGATATTTTTTTTGGCTTTTCGACGTTTAGGGTAGTTTCGCAAAGTGTCAAAGAAGTGATGCTTTAAATCTCATATTTCATGTATATAAGATTATGGCGTATGAAAATAATTATCTAATACAGAGCGGTAGAAATCTTGAAAATATTCTTGAATATATTTGAATTTGTTGAATTTGATATTTTTTTTTGGCTTTTCAACATTTAATGTAGTTCCACGAAGCCTCAAAGAAGTAATGTTTAAATTCCATGTATGTATATATGATTCATGTATGTAGGAAATCTTAAAAATATTCTGAATTTGTTGAATATGAAATTTTTTTTGTGTCGACGAGCAGGGCGTGCAAAACCTGGAAAGAAGTGATTTGTTGAACGTGTGAATATTTCATGTATATAGATTACGGCGTATGAAAATAATTATGTAATACAGAGGGTAGAAATCTTGAAAAATTCTTGAATATATTTGAATTTGTTGAATTTGATATTTTTTTTTGGCTTTTCAACATTTAATGTAGTTCCACGAAGCCTCAAAGAAGTGATGCTTTAAATTTCGTATTGCATGTATGTATATATGATTACAGTGTATGAAAATAATTATGTAATACAGAGCGGTAGAAATCTTAAAAATATTCTGAATTTGTTGAATTTGATATTTTTTTTGGCTTTTCGACGTTTAGGGTAGTTCCGCGAAGCCTCAAAGAAGTGATGCTTTAAATCTCATATTTCGTGTATATAAGATTATGGCGTATGAAAATAATTATCTAATACAGAGCGGTAGAAATCTTGAAAATATTCTTGAATATATTTGAATTTGTTGAATTTGATGATATTTTTTTAACTTTTCAATTTTTAATGTAATTTTTACGAAATTGTCAAAAATGAACCATTAGATAGTGGTTGTATTTCAACATTATATATGATTACAGTGTATGAAAATAATTATGTAATACAGGTCTAAGTCAAAAATTTAAATAAATTATATAAATTTGTTGAAATGATATTTTTTTGGGCTTTTGACGCGTTTCTGAACTCAAATAAAATAAATGACAATCAATTTTGTATATAATAACGATGAAAATAATTATCTAGAAGAATCAGAAACAAAATATTCTTGAATATATTTGAATTTGTTGAATTTGATATTTTTTTTTGGCTTTTCAAATTCAATGGATGAGAAGTGAAAAATGAACCTTATAAAATGTTCTATAAAACATCTTTAGATGTATTCTAAATTTCACGTTTTGGATAATTATGTAAAAAGGAAGACCAAAAATATTCGGAAATATTGTTGAATTTGATATTTTTTTTCCATTATCCACCAAAATTAGACTAGTATCGGAAGAAAAACATAAAGATAGTGAGTTTACTATCGTACATCCCTCCAGTTTTTCAGGAACATTTTAAGAATCTTAAATACTCGAAATAATGATAAAAATGGATTACTGTTTAAAAATAATTAATAAATGTAATAAATGTTCACAATTATTTCAATCAAATTATTGTTTCAAATAAAACGTGTATAAAGTTCTTTATTGCTTTAAGTCATTTATAGGACATTCAGTTAATTTTGAAAATGGTATTTGTTCAATTCAATTTTTTTTTTAAAAATAATATTATCGTATAAAATTCACACAAAATTTCATATTCATAGTAAATTTCATTAATTAAGACTAATAAAATTATAAATTAAAATGTCGCATAATGTAAAAATATTTTTAATTTATTCAAATGCAATTCATTAAATATCTCGAAACATGAAATATATGACTTAGACCACTTTCATAATTATGGGCACAATTGTGTAGTACAGAGTGGTGACAAATTTGGAAATATTCCGTATATGTTGAATATGATATTTTTTTTTGCTCTCCAACATTTAAAGTACTTTCGCGAAATTTGTTATGAGCAATTAAAGTGTCATTGTGCGATATTTTGTTATTTTAGAAAGAAGGAAATTTCTGGATCGGATACTTTATAAATTATTGTTATTTCCGTACACTTTTTCGCGACATTTCTGCCACTCTGTATATAGAAAGTAATTAAGTGTATTGCAGTTGTGTAAGTGTCATGTTCACATAAATGTTAAATATATAGATATATTTAATATACAAATATATACATATATCTAACAACAAATTCTGTGTACAATAAAATTGCAACAAAATTGACGGGTTTACGAACGAAAGTTACAGCATCGAAATATCGATGCTTACAATTTTAGTGTCGAAAATTATATCATTGAAAGTGATACAAATGGTAATATCGGAATAAAACATAATTTTCCAAATGTCTGAATTGTAGTTACAGACAATTATCTGGAAATCAACTTGCAAAAATTTATTTTGATTAATCTTCTAAAATTTGAACGTACAAATGACGAAACTATATTTTCTCGCGAATAATTAAGTTTTTGTTATTTTTTGCTAGGAAAAATTGAGATCAATGTAAAAAATGTAGCTCTAGATTACATGTACAAATAACTTCTTACTGTGAACATTTTTATTATTATTATTATTATTATTATTATTAAAAGTTTTGATAAAACATTAAGAATTCAAAGCTCTTTCGTTAAAATATGCGAGATTTTATACGCTGCTAATTAGTCGGAAACACAAAATTCGTATGGAAAGTTCAGAGCAAAAAAATGTATCTATAAAATAATAAAAGTAAAATATTAAAATAATAAGAAGTAAATTTTATTACAAAATGTGAAAGTCCTCTTACGTGAAATATATTACGTGGGGCAAGATTAAAAGTTCAGCACGAAAAAAGACGAACGCACAACCTTCTGTTGCAATAAAAAAATTCTTAACTTTCATCTTGTGGATTCCGACACTATAAGGAACTGTTTTTTTTTCATTTATTATCGAAATTATCTGATAAACAGTTGGAAATGTGAAAATTGCCAATTTCTGTTAGGGAAAGAAAATCAATACACGAATATGCAAGATTCTGTCATCTAAATATGTACTCAAACGCACACGCTTGTCCACTTTTTATTAATTCTGACAGCAAAAATTCCACCATAGCAATAATTCACTTAACATCGATGTGACGGTTTTATCTTAAGGGGAATCTGGTTTTCAAGACATGAAAACATAAGTTTCTTTGTAAAAACTGAAGATTATCAACCTTAGCACCGACAGTGTATTTTGTAAATTTTTTTCTTTAATAATCTAGTATGTTTCTGGCAGAGAATCAAAATTGTTTTAATAATCCGCCATTTTCGGAAGTTTAGTATTTATTCTGGGGGTCTGGTTTTCAGTGCACAGAATCAGTTTCCTTCGAACAAATTGCGAAGGAAAAAATATTTAATCTCGGAAAAAGTCAATTTAAAATTTTGGCATATTTTTTTATTCATCTGCAAATAAGTTCGTAAATCTTTGTGGGTTTGTATGTATCATATTGACGTAAACAAAAATATAGGTTCGATTTGCACGATACCTTCTCTTGCAGAGCTTCGAAATTAAATGCGACATAGTTTCACGTCATAAAATCCGTAAATGTTGTTATTACGGGTATTGCCATAAAAAAAATTGAACTAAACCGAATTTTCGGCTGCTTGCAAAAATATCTCGCGTTTTTATATGACAAAAAATATTTGCGCTAATTACATTTTTGAGCGATTAATATGTTCGTGACGTACAGATAAAATTTAAAGTTGGTAGAATTCGGTGTTTCCGGAAAATTATGCGACCATCGTAAAAAAATGCTATTTTGAGAAAAATGTACGTAAAGTTTCAAATATAAGCGTTTTAGTTTGGTTTGGTGAATATTAACAAAGAAGTACAATATTTTAAAGTCGATTCAAATAATTAAAAAACAGGCGCTTTAATTTTTGGTTCACAGAAATGGTAAATATTAAATATATTGTTTTCATGGTTTGGTGAAGTATCATACAATCTGAAATCCTTAAACTTTCGAGAAAATCAAAGAATTTTTGAAAATGTCAACCTTATAAACCAGACATTTTTTTTTAGTCTGAGATATTTTTGTATTCGCGTCACAGGAATGAATGAAGCACAAACAATCTTGTAAAGTTTCAAATATAGATGTTTCAGCCGTACTTTGGTGAATATTATTAATAATTGTTTTCGGAAATACAATCTAAAATCCTTAAACTTTCGAGAAAATCAAAGAATTTTGAAAATTTCAACCATATGGACCAGGCACTTTTCTTTAGATTAAGACATTTTTTTATTCGTGTCACAGAAATGAATAACAGACAAACAATATTGTAAAGTTTCAAATACAGATGCTTTAGTCTTGTTTTGGTGAATATTAATATTTGTTTTCGGAAGTATAATCTAAAATCCTTAAACTTTCGTGAAAAATGAAAGAAGTTTAAAAATTTCAACCTTATAAACCAGACACATTTCTTTACATTGAGATACTTTTGTATTCACGTCACAGAAATGAATAAAACATAACCAATCTCGTAAAGTTTGAAATACAGGTGCTTTAGATGCGGTTTGGTGAATATTAATATTTGTTTTCGGAAATACAGTTTAAAATCCTTAAACTTTCGACAAAATCAAAGAATTTTGAAAATTTCAACTTTATGAACCAGATACTTTTTTTTGCATTGAGATATTTTTGTATTCGCCTCACAGAAATGAATGAAACACCATAAGAATCTCGTAAGGAACCACCGATTTGATAAAAGCATAAAATAATTATTCAAAATTTTTATTCTGCAAAATCAGACGCCTCCTAGAATTTAAGCCTGAGATATTTTCATGTGCATCTTACAGGAATGCATAAAACACACTGCAAGAACAAAAATATAAAAATACCGTAAGCAAACAAAAAGTAATTTCTGAATTCGTATTCTCAAAATACCATAGGCAAACAAAAAGTAATTTCTTAATTCGTATTCTCAAAATACTGTAAGCGAACTAAAAGTAATTTCTTAATTCATATTCTAGA
Source organism: Cryptocheilus praepositus (assembly GCA_033815515.1). Lineage (NCBI taxonomy): Eukaryota > Metazoa > Arthropoda > Insecta > Hymenoptera > Pompilidae > Cryptocheilus > Cryptocheilus praepositus. The sequence goes on from JAWWQZ010000151.1 coordinate 499,610, forward strand.
AACCAGACGCCCGCTTAAATTTAATTCCGAAAATATTTGTCCTCATATCACATGAATGCACATTAATTTTTACGAAAAGCGCAAAACAACTTCCTTAATTTTCATCCCACGAACCAGACACCCCCTTAAGAACCGAACGATTTTTCTTTCTTACAAAGTGGGTTCCTATTACATAGAATATTTAGGTGGATATCACAAAATGGTTAGACGACACTTATTGATAGTTCGCGACAAATGAGCTATATACAAGACGAGTCAACTTGTGACCTGATATGAACTTATTCTACACGCACCTCGGCCAGCCCCAACATTTTCGTTACTTTTCAACTGACTAGCGAAGCAGCGGGATGTCATTCGCGTTTGTTAAAAATCTGCACGCGCAATTGCGTGGACGATGACAGACGAAATTGAGTGAAATTTGCGTTTAACCCGTTGCCATACTATTTACCTAGGAAGAATTATATTACTTTGAAAATTATATTACATAGAATGGAACTAAAGCGGCTGTGACGTATTGCCGAAATTTGAAACAAACTTGGACCAAACAGTTTTAAAATATAAATTAATTCGTTCCTTTTATGTATATATTATATATGTAATATATACATTTTATATCAGAATATTTATACATAAATTTTGAACAATTTTGAAATTTCAAATTTTGAACAATTTTGAAATTTGAAACAAACTTGGACCGAAAAGTTTAAAAAAATAAATGAATACGTTCCTTTTATGTATATATTATATATATATTATATTATATATATAATATATATTATAATGATATATATAAATATGAAGTATATTCCTGATATATGCAATATAGCAAAATTATATATTGCATATAAATAATATATAATATATAAATTTTGATCACAAGTCAGACTCGTGATATTCACGTTTGACATGTTGCTACGACCACGAGTCTGACTCGTCAAATTTACGTTTGGCTCATAATTTTCATTACGAGTCAGATTCGCCAAAGTACGGCAAGGGGTTAATCTTTATACTTTACGTCACTGGCTACAATACCATAGAATTGTTTTAACACGTTGACTGCCGCGTCACCAATATTCGAGTGATAGTAAAATTTGCTGTCACCCGAATGCGGGTGACAGGGATATTTTGACCTGGCAACGTCACCCACATTCGGGTGACACGAATATTTTGGCATGTCGGCGTCACCCATATTCGGGTGACAGCAAATTTTAATCTTGCTGTGTCCCTTACATTCAGGAGACACCAAAATCTCGATCGGTTGCATTCGGATCATGGCAAAATTTTGATCGACTGCGTCACCCACATTCGGGTGACAGTAAAATTTTGATCGGACAGCGTCGCCCGAATGCGTTTCGGTATTTAAGAAGTATGTTAATAGGTATCTGGAAAGGTATTTTACAGGATATAATAACACTATTAAATTTTCATAAAAGTATCTTTAACCATGCGTCACTAGAGAAAACATATTTAAAAAAGAAAACATTTTCGGCGCACGCACGCTTTCTTAGTTACTTCGTTCTTGAATAAAGATTTTTAATTGAATGCATGTTCCGGAACGTTTCGATATAAACGTTATCTTCTGCTATGATAAAAAAACAATAGGTCCAGTACAATTTTCCAATACAAATTTTCAACTCTATAAAAATCTCTAGGTATTTTCTTCAAAATGTAATAATTTACTACGATAAGAAAGTTTGACGCCTGGGCTCACGGAGATTTTCTTATAAATTTTCGTGGCAGTCAACGTGTTAACAAAAATGAATGGAGAACATCATGAGGAATGTGTCGAAATAACTAGATTATTCGGAATGTAAACAATTTCTTCGCTTAACACGTTCGCGGACATTAAAAGTTTCAGCGAGGTGCAAAAATTGAGAGTCATTTTACTTTTAAATTGGTTATGATATCCGAAATTTGATTACACACATTTTATAAGGGTAGTCCGATTATCATATTTTAGTTCAATTAGTCATTATCTTGACAGGTATAATAATTACGAAAACTTCAGGTTATACAAAAATTAAATTAAAAATAATTGACTTTAAGATTTCAATGCTATAACATTTATATTATTCTGCATTATCATGAAAATGAATGCTATAACATTCAAATGCGAAAGTGAATTATTTTGAATTTAATTTTATATAACCTTTAGTTTTCGTAATTATAATACCTGTCAATCAATTTTTTACCAGATTATCATATTTTTGTACAGTTAGTCATTATCTTGGCAAATATAATAATTACAAAGACTTAAGGTTATATAAAATTAAATTCAAGATAATTGACTATAGATTTGAATGCTATAGCATTCATGCCATTCTGCATCATCATAAAAATGAATGCTATAACATTCAAATTTTAAAGTCAATTATTTTGAATTTAGTTTTATATAACCTTAAGTTTTCGTAATTATAATACCTGTCAATCAATTTTTTTTTTATCAGATTATCATATTTTAGTTTAGTCCTATCCAGTTATACCCATCAATCAATTTTTTTATCAGATTATCATATTTTAGTTCAGTTAGTCATTATCTTGACAGGTATAATAATTACAAAAACTTAAGGTTATATAAAATTAAATTAAAAATAATTGACTTTAAGATTTGAATGCTATAGCATTCATGTCATTCTGCATCATCATGAAAATGAATGCTATAACATTTATGTCTGCGAACGTGTTAAATGATCAAAATAAAAGACGGGTAAAAAGTTGAGAGCATATTTTGACATGAGGGGAATGTTTGTCTAGATTATTTTATTGACAAATGTGGAAAAGTGTCCCAAATGCATCAATTTCGTAAGTCACCGTAATGCGAATTTTGCGCATCAAATTGGAAGATTTTTTTAACGTACGAAGACGATGTGCGATCGAAAGATACCCAAAATAAGTGATCCGTATATTATTTAATGAAGCGTAGGAGAAATGGTTTTTATTGCCAAACAGTAATTTTCTTGTGTACACACAGTATTGCACACTTACTTTTGTATTGTACATTGTTCGATGCTATTAATCGGAATTAAATACGAGTGGTACTTTACGTTTGGAGCATTTTTGTTAGTTTACGACGAATGACAATTTTGACTTTTTGACAATTTCGGGCGAAGGACAAGTGTTATTGACTTAATGAAGTATTTACTTTTTCTTCTTATATTTAACGAACAAACATGCTTATTTCGGCGTTTTTTAACTAAACACGTATTTATCGTACATAAAAAAATTTGTAAAACTGTTCTAAGCAGAAAAGTCAATACTTGCTCCAAATTTAATTTCAACCGTTTTGTTTTGATTTTCTTTTTAATTTGAAAATTAATGAAATAATGAATTTTTTTATTTGAACCGGTATGTTTTGAAGAGACTTTATGATCATTTTTGTTAAAATCATTCAAGTTTGCCGGATAGAGAAATTATGTTTTAAGAAAAACATGTTTAGACTTTTCTCAATTCATTTAACAGCACATGAAGTTGTATGAAGACAATTTATATTTATTTCACGGTATCTTTCCATTTCTAACTTTTCACCAGCGTTAGCTAATTATTTTTTTACTTATAACGTATTACCTGTGGAATTTTTAATTATTTTCGATTTTTTTTTATTGACAAAGCATGAAGATAGGAAAATATTCGCGTGATGAGACGTACTAAATTTTGAAGTATTGACAGGTAATTTAAATGGAAAGATTTATACAGTAAAAAAATGTTAAACGAAGGATTTCCATGCATTTTTTAAGAGATAACGAAAACTTTTTTCCGATTAGACGAAAAACGTACATTGGTGAATGTGTCAAAAAATATCACACCAAAATGGAAAATTGAAATATTATTTGCACTTAAATAATTAAACGATAATTAAATAAATTATTTAAAATATTAAGTAAGCTATTAAAGTATTAGAAAGTATGAAGAAAAAGTATTTAAACGATAAATAAATAAAAATTTATAAATAACTCACTTTTTTTAGTCGAATCTACCATTTTCGGTGTTGAAAAAATAACCGGAGCATTAAGGGTTAAAAATACTTCTTGATCAAATCTTATGATAATTTTGAAACTATTATTGAGGTTTTATTAAGTTTCGAAATTATGTTTTGAGAAAAATTCGATGTTTTGTACCGTATTTTATATTTTTTAGGTATAACCTATTTATAGGTTTTATACTAGAAAAAAGTTGAAAACCTCTTTAGAATGTGCAATATTTGATTGAAAAAATGAAAGTAAGATCGTAAACCTATTTAGTAAAAATTGTGAAAAATGCCAACAGAAAGTACTTTAGCAGTAAAAACCGATTTTATAAGCAAATTGTCGTAAAATTTCGAAGGAAGCACTATTATTCGAAACATATCGCATATATAGGAATGCATTAAACAATATTCCGTGAAGTTGTAGTTTATAAACTAATTTTCGCTACACGAGTTTGTAGGCATTTTCGAAAAATTCTATAATAGATTTAATGCGACAAAAAATGGTTGCGAATTAAAAACATTTTTTTGGCATCGAATCGTACTTCTCCAAATTTTCACTCCATCTTTCAAAGTTTCGAAATATATGTATGTCAATCATAATTAGAAAATAATGAAAATAAAAAATATAACCCTTAAATGCATGATTTTTTAATTTTGAGTCAAAAAATTCTCTTATATGTAGATTATTATATAGGTTCATGAAAAATAAAAAAATAAAATTAGTGTATGGGTATTAATTCTTTTTTTTTTAAATTAAATGTTTCGAAAATGATACACCATACAGTACAACCATAAATAATATCGTTTAATTCCTAAGAAAAGGTACGCATATACATATTTAGTAATTATTATGAAATTTTGATGAATTTATTTTATACATTTTATTTTTCTTTCTATTTTATTAAATTTTCGTTTATTGTCACTCCCAAATTTTATGAAATTTTTTTACGAAATTTTACGAAAACGCGTCAAAACAATTCGTCAGTATAAATGTCATGTTTTTTCTTTTTTGCTGTTATGGCATACAGCCAAAAGTAAAGTTTTCACTACGGTCAATAGTTTAGTTTTGACTTGAACACAGTGTTTTATTTTTGGCACTATGCATTTAACGGATGAATATTCTGAAATTAGAAATGTATGAATACGCACTACTTTCCCATTTTTGCCCAATTTCGATTTTTTCGCATCAGCCCTGCAAGTGCTTTGAATAAATTACTTTCTATATTTTGTCTATTACCAAAATTTACAAAAACACGTACAAACTCACTTAGCACAGATTCGTCAAAAAACTACAATTCCACGCGACAACCCAAAAATTAAATATTCCATAAGTTTCAACCACGTTTACCGGCACCTTACTGATCTATAATTTATAAAATTCATATGCAAGGTGTTCCAGTTTTTTCGGCCAAAATTTGCCACCATATTCTATACGCAAAAGTAAGAAATGTTATACAATGAACATATGCTCTTAAATGTTTTATTAAGGAGTTATAATGTAATATAATGTGTGCATTTTTTATTAATTGTTAATTATTTTAATAATCCAGTAATTATTCTTTTTTTTATTTATCATTTATTCGGAAATATTTATTTTGATAAGAAATTAACCGAATAAGAATAAGTGTTTATTTTATTAATGATTTGTTTGGAGATATTTAATTCTAAAATAGTTTTACCAACTAAATTGAAGGAACCATTTTATGTACGGAACAGATCAGTTTTGACCAGTTGAAAATTGAAATGAATTTTATTTTTTTATACAAATATTTCTCAGGATCTCGTTAATGTTACAAATTTTGCGTAAGGACCATATGTCCATTAAAATGTACATTTACAAATTACAAATAAATAAATACATATTTCACTAAAAAGTATATTCTTGCCTTCATTCGCATGAATTAACTTAATTTTAGTATAAAAAATAATTTTTCTTAAACGAAAAAAAATTCGGGTCTGACCATATGTTAATTGTGTAACATTTTCTTCTTATTTTTCCGTGTAAAATACGCTGACAAAGTTTAGCCGGAAAAACTGGGACACTTTGTATAACTTGAACTTCAATTCTCTTATTTCACCCCACCCCAATTTTTACCCCCATCGTTTTCTTATAAATTCAACCACAAACTCTATAAAACGTCCCAGTTAAAAAAACGCAAGGACCTTTATTGACGAAAAATCGACAAACTCGCGTTTGTTTCACCATTTCGGGCATCTTTCGATCGATCCTTCGATCGATTACAGTTCTTCAGACTTTCAGTTCAAAGTGCATTGTCTACTGTTCCATCACTGGTCGTATTGTTGCTGGCACGTTTTGCATTTCGTTCGGTGCGTCGTTGATCATCAACGTGGAACCTGGTTCCGGTCGAAAATTTTGGTCCGTCCGCCTGCTGCCAGGAGGAATGTACGTCCACCAGGCCAAGAAGAAGAAGAGTAGAGATGCTGCCTTGCCGATGAACGCTAGTGCGAACATGTACCTGTAAAAGGAGACATTTTTAATTAACCCGTTGCTGCACACTTTTAATTTGATGATCGTGCTCAGAAACACATTCTTTTTCAATTGTTTATGACTGCCAGATGGAATCGCGTGTAAGTTGTATGTTTGGAAGTGAAAATTATCACATTTAGCCACAGTTTTTCCAAAAAAGTCGACGGCTATAACCGTCATTTGCTCATCATGTAATTTTTTCTCTTCCCAGAGCAAATGACGGCTATAATCGTCGACGACTATACGGCATTTGCTTTACTAATTCAAAATGATTCCTATGAAGAAAAGAGAGTAAATAGATATAAACTTAACACACGAAAATCAGTTTGAAATAAAATTATCATTTGTAATTTATTTTGCTTATAAAATAGTAAAGATGAAATAAAAATTAATTCAGGAAACAAATTACATAGATACAAGAAAGCATTATAAATGATAGGATTTGAAGCATTCTGGACACAATGGTGGTTTACGCGGACAAGTTTTACATCTATGTGACGTTTCTTTTCTAATTCTGTTGGTTGAACATTGTCTGCAACGTAAAAAATAAGTTTTACGCTGAAAATCAACAGGTGGAGGTATCTTTTCTAAGAAATGTTGTTGTGGACAATTTGTCGATGTCAGTGGTAATGCATTTATTTGTTTTGGTCGACCACGCGTAGGTGTTAATGCCGCTGAATTATTCCCAGAAATCTCAGTACAGTGAAACCTGTGACGTTTTCAAGCAATTGACCAGTCGACCGTCGTCACAAAAACTGATCACTGAGTTTATGGTACCAAAAAACAAATCAATTGAAATCCTATCTTCAAGCGACGAAAGCGGTTTTTAACCAATTCATCACAAAAAGATGCGCGTTTTGGATTATGACGGGTAGCAGCAAACTATTTAATGTACAATTTGAAAACTTCTCCATGTATATGTACAATGAAGAATTAAATATTTTTACAATTTCTTTAGGTCTAATGTAATTATTTAATTTAATTGAAAACATTCTCTCATCTATTTCATAGATTATTGATGTATATTTTAAGTGTGACTTTTTTTATGCGGTCCCTATCCACCGCATAAAAAAATTTTAGGTACTATATCGCACAAAATTGTTTATTATATGTAAGAATTTATAAAATTTTCGAATATTTTTTATCCACCGCATATCCCTATCCACCGCACAAAAACAGGTTTTACTGTATTAAGTAGTGCAATCAGTGATGTTATTAGCAAATCTCTAAACTGCAGAAATATCGTTGATTTATGAAATTGTCGATAGATAAAGTAGGAATTCCAAACGCATAGGTCTAAAAGATGAAAAAGAAGTTTTTTATACCAACTTATGGATTTTCGTGGTGACGAATAATACGAAATCATTTGATCACATCTGTCAACTCCTGATATATTCAAATTGTATTCAGCTAAATCATTTGGTTTATTGTTCTTTTGTCCAAATTTGTTAGTAACTTCAGGAAGGTTTCATTCAGGAATTATAGTCGCTTTTATGGGAAAGGTGATATGTAGGGATTTCACATGAATTTTACACGTGTTAGGATGGGAAAGAAAGTTTATGTGAATGTATGGCTGAAATGGATTCATTCAGGAATTATAGTCGTTTTTATGGGGAAGGTGATGTCTAGTGATTTTACATAATTTTGCACGGGCAAGGATGAGAAAGAAAGTTTATGTATGGCTGAAATGGTTTCATTCAGAAATTATATCCGTTTTTATGGGAAAGGTGGTATTTAGGATTTTACATGAATTTTACACGGGTTAGGATGGGAAAGAAAGTTCATGTGAATGTATGACTGAAATGGTTTTATTCAGGAATTATATCCATTTTTATGGGGAAGGTGATATTTAGTTATTTTAGATGAATTTTACACGGGTTAGGATGGGAAGGAAAGTTTATGTGAATGTATGTCTGAAATGGTTTCATTCAAGAATTATAGTCGCTTTTATGGGAAAGGTGATGTTTAGTGATTTTACATGGATTTTACACGGGTTAAGAAGAGAAAGAAGGTTTATGTGAATGTATGACTGAAATGGTTTTATTCAGAAATTATATCCATTTTTATGGGAAAGGTGGTATTTAGGATTTTAAAAGAATTTTACACAGGTTAGGATAGGAAAGAAAGTTCATGTGAATGTATGACTGAAATGCTTTTATTCAGGAATTATATCGATTCTTATGGGGAAGGTGATACTTAGTTATTTTACATGAATTCTACACGGCTTAGGATGGGAAAAAAAGTTCATGTGAATGTATGGCGGAAATGGTTTCGTTCAGCAATTATAGTGGTTTTTATGAGGAAAGTGATATTTAGTGATTTTACATGAATTTTATACGGGTTAGGCTGGGAAAGAAAGTTTATGTGAATCTATAGCTGAAATGGTTTCATTCAGGAATTACAATCGTTTTTGAGGGGAAGGTGGTATTTAGTAATTTTACATGGAAAATTGTGTAATGTGGTGTTCGTGGGGTAACTTGTTATTCAAAATATTTAATTATCGTTTTGAATTATTGTGAAAAGTATTTCCATACGTGATAGTGTTTAATGATTTTCATGGAAACCAGCACACAATGGTGTGATTTATCATCTTATTAATATGTATATTAACGGATTTGTGAAATGTATTGGCATCATGTCGACTGAAATGATTTTGAGAATTATAGTCGTTTTTGTGGGAAAGATGGTGTTTAGTGATTTTATACGGAAAATTGTGCGATTTGGTGTTTGTGGAGTAACTTGTTTTAGTCAAATGATCACTTCGAATTATTGTGAAAGGTATTTCCATACGTTTGGAAACAAGTTTCTATACGTGATGGTATTTGATGATTTTCAGAGAAACTGTGTAATCTGGAATTTATGGTATGATTTACCAGTCAAATTATTAACATGTATATTAACGGATTACTGTGAAATGTATTGGTAAGAAAGTTCATGTGAATGTATGACTGAAATGGTTTTATTCAGGAATTATAGTCGTTTTTGTGGGAAAGATGGTGTTTAATGATTTTATACGGAAAATTGTGTAATTTGGTGTTTGTGGAGTAACTTGTTTTAGTCAAATGATCACTTCGAATTATTGTGAAAGGTATTTCCATACGTTTGGAAACAAGTTTCTATACATGATGGTGTTTAATGATTTTCACGGAAATTGTGGAATCTGGTATTTATGGTGTAACTTATCACTTAAATTATTAAAATGTATGTTGACGGATTACTATGAAATGTATTGGCAAATTTCTATACGCGCTGGTACAATATTTCATGATTTTCACGGACACTGTGGCATTTGGTATTTATGCTGTAAGTTATAATTTAAATCATCACTTAGAATTATTGGATATATGTATTATTAAATTTCCATACGTGCTAGTATTTAATGATTTTCACGGGAACTGTGTAATTTGATATTTATAGCTTGTCAAATTATCATGTTATTAAAAATTTCATAGGGTTATTGATTTTCACGGAAAATTGTTATTTTGTGAAATGTGCAAATTATCACTTGGAATTATTGTAAAATGAATTAGCAAATTTTCATACGGGCTGGTATTTAATGGTTTTCGCGGAAACTGTGTAATCTGATATTTGTGGTGTAAATAATCACTTAAATGATCACTTCGGATTATTGTGAAATGTATTAGCAAATTTTCATACGCTATGGTATTTAATGGTTTTCACGGAAACTGTGTAATCTGGTATTTATGGTGCAATTTATCAGTTCATTTATTAATATATAAGTTAACAGATTACTGTGAAATGTATTGGCAAATTTCCATACGTGTCGGTATTTAATGATTTTCACGGAAACTGTATCATTTGGTATTTGTGGTGTAACTTGTCACTCAAAGAATCACTCTGGATTATTGTAAAATGTATAAGCAAATTTCTATACGTGCTTGTGTTTAATGATTTTCGCGGAAACTGCCGAATCCGATATTTGCGTTGTAACTTAATACTCGAATGATCACTTCGGTTTGTTATGGAATGTATAAACAAGTTTCCATAGGTGCTGGTGTTTAATGATTTTCAAGGAAACTGTGCAATTTGGTAGTTCTGACGGAAGTTGTCGCGCAAATGATTGGTTAGGATTATTGTGTGAAATGTATTAGCGAACTTTCGTAGGTGCTGGTATTTAATGTTTTTCACGGAAACTGTGTAATCTGGTATTTGTGGTGTAACTTGTCACTCAAAGAATCACTTCGGATTATTGTGAAATGTATTAACAAATATCTGTGAATATTATAACTTATCGCCGTTTTTTTGGACGAAAGGGAAAAATCATCACTTGGAATTATTGTGAAATTATTGCTGGTATTTAATAATTTTCAGGAAGCTACGCAATCTGTATGATATTCTGCCTAATCCTATTTTCTCCTAAAATATAGCTACAAATTTCCATAGCTGCTGGTGTTTAATGATTTTCACAGAAACTGCGAAATTTGGTATTTGTCATATTATAACTTATAATTTAGATCATTATTTGGAATTATTGTGAAATTAATTGTCAAATTTGCGTACGAGCTGGTATTTAATTATGGATGTTTGTGGTGTAACTAATCACTCAAATGATCACTTCCGATAATATTGACTTAGTAACAAATTATTTAATGCTTGCATTAATTACATGGATAATTTAGTTCTTGCATTTGATGATATTTTACTAATATAACATACTAAATCATATATGTATATATATATACAATGAACACAACGAATACTATTAACGTATTAACTTTATTTAAAACTTTTAACCCCCGCAGTTTTTTCCTACCCATTAATATTACGATAAATTGAAATGCCGATAAAGACATTTTTAGGGCATAGACAGGCTCGTTGAGAGAAAAATAATTACAGGCCATTAAAAATTGATTTATTGCTATCCGATACGTGCCTGGTAACATGGTAACTAGCGGTAATATAACTTTATCCAATCCAATACAGCCACATTCAATGTACTTCATTTTGAATATCTCAGTGTTTTAAAAAATTGCCGTCCGGTAATTATAAACAATTTCCTTAAATTTGCGATTATAAATGTTTGTGAAACAGTCAGTTTATAGCGTCTGTTTCATTATTCAGTGAGTTACTGTAACTCCTCAATTATGATTCACAGAAAAAAATAGGTAAATGCTGCGGGCTTTGATCAGAGCTAATCGAATCTTGCGAAAGTTCTCATTCAATTTAAAAAGGTAGCAATATGCTTAAGGTTTCAAGCATTTTCGTCTCGAGAGATTTACAAACTTGGCACTTTCTAAGAGCAATTTTTTCTTAAAATCACATTTTTGTATTATTTGAAGCAGTGATGATTCAAGAATGTTATTTAATATAGAATCGCGCAGGAGAAAAACGAATACTTTCTTTATTTAACAAATATTTATCTTCCACCGCAAGAGAGGCTACGAGAGAAAAAAAATGAAATAACTTATTTATCTGCTAAGCTCAACAAACAAATACAACGTCTTTATTATATTATGCACAAGTTTCTTATTATGCATTGTATCGCATGCGTGCTGCGTTAGAATTTTTGTCTTTTGTCTCTCATACTTGCTTAAAGCTTACTTGCGCACGCCTATATCAAATCTTGCAAAATTTGTATATCGAAGGATTTTACTGGTGACAAAAATATTAAGTGCACGTATCTGTTCATGCAAAAATTATCGTATACTAAGCAAGTTTCACTGTCTTCACAATTAATTATTTCTAAGCTACGTTTAATTATAAGTCTACTTCTTATTTAATTATTTCTAATCTCCGGTTCGCACGTGTTATTTATTTTACTTTTCACCGTTTTGTCTCAACATACGCGTACATTTATTTGAACTTGATAAATTTCTGCACCAAACAGTTTTCCCGCTACAGAAAATTAAAACATATGTATCTGCCCATGAAAAAATTATCGTATACTAAGCAAATTTCACTGTCTTCGCATTTAATCATTTCTAAGCTCTCGTTTAATTATAAGTCCTATTCTTATTTAATTATTTCAAATCTCCGGTGTGTCCGTGTTATTTTTTAATTTTCCACCGTTTTATTTTAAGATGCGCGTGTATATATTCGAACTTCATGCATTTCTGCACCAAAGAATTTTTCCACTATAAAAAATTAAAGTGCACATATCTACCCATGAAAAAATTATCGTATGCTAAGCAAGTTTCTCTGATTTTGATTATCTCTAAGCTCCCGTTTAATTAGAACTTCTTTTTTTCGTTTAATTATAAGTTTAGTTCCCATTTAATTATTTCTAATGTCCGTGTTATTCTTTAACTTTTCACCGTTTTTTCTCAGCATGCGCGTGTATATATTTGGACCTCGTGAATTTCTGCACCGAAGGGTTTTTCCTCTATAAAAAAATAAAGTGCACATATCTGCATTTTATACTTTATACTTCATACTTTACACTATATACTTTATAGCTTATACTTTATATTTTACATTTTACACTTTATACTTTATACTTTACATTTTCTACTTTACACTTTAGACTTTATAGTTTATATTCTACACTTTACACTTTACACTTTATACTTTACGCTTTATACTTTACACTTTAGACTTTATAATTTATATTCTACACTTTATACTTTATACTTTATACTTTATAGTTTATACTTTATAGTATACACTTTATACTTTATACTTTACGCTTCACACATTACATTTTATACTTTACACTTTAGACTTCATAATTTATATTCTACACTTTATACTTTATACTGTACACTTTATACTTTCTACTTTATACTTTATAGTTTATACTTTAAACTATATACTTTATACTTTATACTTTATACTTTATACTTTATACTTTATACTTTATACTTTACACTTTATACTTTATACTTTATACTTTATACTTTATACTTTATACTTTATACTTTATACTTTACACTTTATACTTTATAGTTTACGCTTTCTACTTTATACTTTATACTTTACACTTTATACTTTATACTTTATACTTTACGCTTTACACATTACACTTTATACTTTATAGTTTATACTTTATACTATATACTTTATACTTTATACTTTACACTTTATACTTTATACTTTATACTTTATAGTTTACGCTTTCGACTTTATACTTTATACTGTACACTTTATACTTTATACTTTATACTTTATACTTCACGCTTTACACATTATACTTTATACTTTATAGTTTATGCCTTATACTATATACTTTATACTTTATACTTTATACTTTACACTTTATACTTTACAGTTCACACTTTACACTTTATACTTTATACTTTACACTTTATACTTTATACTTTACACTTTATACTTTATACTTTATACTTTATACTTTATACTTTATACTTTATACTTTATACTTTATACTTTATACTTTATACTTTATACTTTATACTTTATAGTTTACGCTTTATACTTTATACTTTATACTTTATACTTTATACTTTATACTTTACACTTTACACTTTATACTTTATAGTTTATACATTATACTGTATACTTTATACTTTATACTTTATACTTTATACTTTACACTTTATACTTTACACTTCACACTTTACACTTTGTACTTTATACTTTATACTTTACATTTTAAATTTCATACCTTACCCTCTACTCTTGCCACTTCCCCCTTCACACCTCCTACTTCCAACTCTCCCACACCATACATTCTCCCCTTCCAAACCAAAACTTTTAAAACCCAACGTACCTGCTCATGTACAAATTATCGTAGACCAAGCACGCTCCTCTGCCCTCGCACGTCTCGTGCCAAAGCATGCAAGTCTCGTCGATGAGTGCGCCGAAAACCATCGGCGCGGGTATGGTCCCCAGGATCCTGACTTTGATCCACTGAATGCCGAGTGCGAACGACCGCTGCTCGTCTCGCACCACTCGTAAAGTCGACGAGAGGGCTGGCATGGTGCACAGAAACGTCATGAACATGTTACAGAACGCCAGGACGATGAACAGCCACAGGTAGCTGCAGGAACTGGCGCACGTCGTATTTATGGCCTCGTAAGAAACTGTGTCACCTGTCGTACTCGAAGTCATGTTCATCGGCTGCATCTTTATGCAGCTGCAGTTCATGTAAACCTACGGGAAATTACGGAAATAGTATTCGAGGGGAATGCGAGTGAATGGAATTGAGCTGGGGCTTAGGTGGAAAATTAGGGGTGGTTTTTGTATAAATTTTACATTACCGCATTTTTACAGTACCGTATAAAGCATTTTTATGCGACACAAAAGTGTAAATCAAAACTTAATCGAATTTTCTGTAATCTAAGCTTAAGCGGAATTTCAGATCAAGCATACATTTAATAATGTTTATTTTCAAATTTTCCTACTAGTACTTTAATCGAAATTACGTTGTTCAGTTACATAAAATCACATTCATTGAAAATCGTAAGGGCAAATAGCGTCCAATATTTAACACATATTTTTACAGTACCGTATAAAGCATTTTTATGCGAAACAAAAGTATAAACGGAATTTTAATCGAATTTTCTGTGATCTAAGCTTAAACGAAATCTAAAAGGAAGGCATACATTTAATAATGTTTATTTTCAAATTTTCCTACTAGTACTTTAATCGAAATTACGTTGTTCAGTTACGTAAAATCACATTAATTGAAAATCGTAAGGGCAAATAGCGTCAAATATATAACACATATTTTTACAGTACCGTATAAAGTATTTTTATGCGACATAAAAGTATAAATCGAACCTTAATCGAATTTTCTGTAATCTAAACTTAAATGAAGTTTAAGACGAAGGCATACGTTTTATAATGTTTTTTTTTCAAATTTTCCTACTGGTACTTTAATCGAAATTTTATTTGCTACGACGTTGTTCAGTTACGTTAAAACATATTTATTGAAAATCGTAAAGCCGAATAGGGTAAAATATGTAAAACATATTTTTATCATGACCATATAAAGGATTTTTATGCGACGCAACGGTGTAAATCAATTCTTCGTGATCTAAGTTAATGGAATTTTTTGTAATCAAATCTCAATGAAATTTTCTGTGATCTAAAGTTAAACCAATTTTAAGAGCATAGCATACGTTCAATAATGCTTATTTTCACATTTTCTTACCATTACTTTAATCGGAATTTTACATTCTGCAACGTTGTTCAGTTACGTAAAAACACATTCATTGAAAATCGTAAAGCCCAATAGAGTTAAATATGTAAAACATATTTTTATCATAACCATATAAAACACTTTTATGCGACACAAAAGTATATATCAATTCTTCATGATCTAACATTATTCGAATTTCCTGTAATCTAATATTTAACATATATTTCTACAGTACCGTATAAAGAATTTTTATGCAACACAAAAGTATACATTTAATAATATTTATTTCCAAATTTTAAGACCAAGCATACATTTAATAAGCATTTTTATGCGACTTTACAATGTTCTTCTGTTATAAATCAATTCATGAAAATCGTGATAGCGACAAATATTTAACACATATTTTGAAATTTTTTGTAATTGAACCACAATAAAATTTTCTGTAATTTAAAGTTAAATTTTTAATTTTAAATTTGTTTAGTTTCAAATTTTCCCACTACTACTTTAATCAAAATTTTATTTGCTACGACGTTGTTCAGTTATTTGTATTTTTACCATGACCATATAAAGCACTTTTATGCGACACAAAAATGTAAATCAATTCTTCGTGATCAAACCTGAATGGAATTTTCTGTGATCTAATACTTAACACATATTTTTACAGTACCGTATAAAGCATTTTTATCTGACACGAAAGTATAAATCACTTCTTCTGGTGATCTAAAGTTAATTGAATTTTTTGTAATTAAACCTCAATTAAATTTTCTATGATGTAAACTTGAACTTCGTTTACGATCAAAGTATACATTTAACAATATTTATTTTCAAATTTCGCCACTATCGCTTTTATCGAAATTTTCCTTATTTTAACGTCGTTCATGTTTATGTGACACAAACATATAAATCAATTCTTCATGTTCAAACCTTAGTCGAATTTTCTATGACTTAAACTTAAATTTCGCTTCAAACCAAAACATACATTTAGTAATATTAATTTCCCAATTTCGCCACTAGCACTTTAATCGATTTTTTTTTGCTACGACGTTGTTCAGTTACGTAAAAACACATTTATTAAAATCGTAAAGGGGAATAGACTCAAATATGTAAAACATTTTTACCATGACCATATAAAGCACTTTTATGCGATGCCAAAGTATAAATCAAATCTTAATCGAATTGTTTGTGATCTAAACTTAAACTTTGTTTAAGACCAAAGT
Source organism: Cryptocheilus praepositus (assembly GCA_033815515.1). Classification (NCBI taxonomy): domain Eukaryota; kingdom Metazoa; phylum Arthropoda; class Insecta; order Hymenoptera; family Pompilidae; genus Cryptocheilus; species Cryptocheilus praepositus. The sequence goes on from JAWWQZ010000151.1 coordinate 516,343, forward strand.
ATACATTTATTTTCAAATTTCGCCACTGGCGCTTTAATCGAAATTTTCCTTACTTTAACGTCGTTCAACGGCGTCTCCTGATAACAACCGGCGTGACAGGGTGAGTAATACGTGACCCCGTTGACCCCGCATATCGGGTTGAACTCCGATCTTGAGCAGCCGCAGCCATTATTGCACGAGTCGTCGAGCGACAATTTTCTACAACAAACAGCAAAGTAGGACAAATTATTACAAGATTCATGATTGCCGATTAGGCACGTTCCGTTAATTAATTTCCCTAAACATGTACAATCGTTTTCGATTACATTACACATTCAGTTACAGACTATTTTTTATTATCATTCCGAAGTACGTCGTTTTTTAACGTAGACTTAAATATACTAGATAAGTATACTATATAAATATACTAAGATAAGAAAAAGGGGTTTCGTTTCACATTCAAATTTACCAGACGGTCAGGTAATTGGAATATATACTATATTTGAGTTATTAATGCCGTGAAAAAGGGATCGACGTTAACCCTTAAATGCGTGATTTTAATTTTGGCACAAAAAATCTTGTTGTATGTAGATTATTATATAGGTTTATAAAAAAATAATAGTATAGTATAGTAAACAAATAGTATGTAGGTATTAATTTTCGTTTTGAAAAATGAAGTGTCTAAAAAATGTTACACCACATTAATAATATCATTCAATTGCTACGTAAAAGTATGCATCTATTTATTTACTAATTATTATGAAATTTTATTTAATTTATTTTTATTTGTGTATTATTAAATTTTATTTTATCGTCTCTCCTAATTTTTATGAACTTCTTCGGACGCCCCAAAACAATTTTAATTTTGACCCCAAAAATTGTATTATATATAGATTATTATATAGGTTTATGAAAAAAAAAAATTAATATATACGTATCAATTTTTTCTTTTTTTGAAAAAATTAAGTGTTTAAAAAATGACACACCATGCAGTGGAAATGTAAATAATGCCGTTTAATTGCAAAGAAAAAAGTAGGCATATACTTACTTACTAATTATTATGAAATTTTAATTGATTTATTTTTATTTGTATTTTTTTAAATTGTATTTTACCGTCTGTCCTAACTTTCAAATTCATCAGTCTAAATAATATATTGAAAGGCGCGCGGATTTACTTTTTTCTTTTTTCTTCATATTTCATATTTTGAATGCATCAAGCTACTGTGCCATACAGTCAAAAGTAAAATTTCCACTGCAGTTAATGCTTTAATTAGGACTTAAACAAAGTGTTTCAGTATATATTTATTTACTTACTAATTAGTCTGAAACTTTAATTCATTTATATTATTGTATTTTATTTTTACTTGTATTTATTGAATTTTAAGTTAATTGTCACTCCTAACTTTCACCCTAAATGTCTTATTAAAAAGAACGCTGATTTACTTTTTTTTTTCTTCACATTTCGTTTAAATGCATCGAGCTACTATTGCATATAGCCAAAAGTAAAATTTTTACGGCAGTCAATACTTTAATTACGATTCAAAAACAATGTTTCATTTTTGCACTATGCATTTAAGGGTTAATGTGTTATATTGAAAAGCAGTACAAACATAAATAATATCGTTTAACTGCAAAGAAAAAAGTATGCATATATTTAGTTACTACTTATTATAAAATTTTAATTAATTGATTTTACTGTATATCATTTTTATTTGTATTTATTAAATTTTTTTATTCTCACTCCTAACTTTCACGAACTTCTTGGGACGCACAAAAACAATTTATCAATCTAAATCCCATATTGAAAAGCGCGCGGATTTGCTTTTTTCTTTTTTCTTCACATTTCGTTTAAATTCATTGAGCTACTATGGAGTACAGCCGAAAGTAATATGTCATTGCAGTTAATACTTTAATTACGACTTAAACACAGTATTTCAGTATAGATTTATTTACTTACTAATTATTCTGAAACTTTAATTCATTTATTTTAGTGTATTTTACTTTTATTTGCATTTATTCAATTTTATTTTTTTCTCACTCCTAACTTTCACGAACTTCTTTGGGCGTGCCAGAGAATTCGTCAATCTAAATATTATATTGATTTACTTTTTTATTTTTTATTTTATTCATATTTTGTTTGAATGCATAGAGCTACTATTGCATACAGCTAAAAGTATAATTTTCACTGCAATTAATGCTTTAGTCACAACTCAGAAACATTGTTCCATTTTTGACACACTATGCATTTAACGGTTAATGTCTTCTATTAAAAAGTAGTACAAACATAAACAATATTGTTTAATAGCAAAGAAAAAAGTATGCATATATTTACTTACTAATTATTATGAAATTGTAATTAATTTATTTTATTATATATTTGTTTTATCTATATTTATTAAATTTTATATTATCCTCACTCCTAATTTTCATGAACTTCTTCAGACACACAAAAACAATTCATCAATCGAAATCCCATATTGGAAAGTGCTCGGGTTTACTTTTTTCTTTTTTCTTCAAATTTCGTTTAAATGCATCCAGCTACTGTGCCATGGAGTCCAAAATAAAATGTTCACTACAGTTAATACTTTAATCACGACTTAAAGACAGTTTCATTTTTGCACTATCTATTTAAGGGTTAATCTGTTATATTGAAAAGCAGTAGGAACCTAAATAATATCGTTTAATTGCAAAGAAAAGAGTGTTCATACATTTACTTAGTAATTATTATGAAATTTTAATGAATTTATTTTTATTTCTGTATTATTCAATTTTATTTTATCGTCACTCCTAACTTTCACGAACTTCTTCGGACACACAAAAACAATTCATGAATCTAAATCTCATATTGAAAAGTGCTCGCGTTTACATTTTTTCGTTTTTCTTCACATTTCGTTTGAATGCATCGGTTTACTATTGCATACAGCTAAAAGTAAAAAAATCCACTGCAGTCAATACTTTAATTACGAATCGAAAACAATGTTTCATTTTTGCCCTTTGCATTTAAAGGTTAATGTGTTATATTGAAAAGCAATACAAACATAAATAATATCGTTTAATTGCAAAGAAAAGAATATGCCTATATTTACTTTCTAATTATTCTGAAATTTTAATCAATTTATTTTTATTTGTACTATATTATATGTAATTTTGTTCTTACTCCTAACTTTCACGAACTTCTTCGGACGCGCTAAAAAATTCGTCTATCTAAAAGTTATATTGATTTACTTTCTTATTTTTTTTTATATTTCGTTTGAATACATCGAGCTACTATTACATATAGCTAAAAGTATCATTTTCACTGCAATTAATACTTTAATCATAACTCAGAGACAGTGTTTCATTTTTGACACACTATGCATGTAACGGTTAATGTGTTCTATTGAAAACCAGTACAAACATAAATAATATCGTTTAATTGCAAAGAAAAGAGTATTCATACATTTACTTACTAATTATTATGAAATTTTAATTAATTTATTTTTATGTGTACTATATTATATGTTATTTTGTTCTTACTCCTAACTTTCACGAACTATTTCGGACGCGCCAGAAAATTCGTCAATCTAAAAGTTATATTGATTTACTTTTTTCTTTTTTCTTCATATTTCATTTAAATGCATTGAGCTACTGTGCCATAGAGTCCAAAAGTAAAATTTTCACTGCAGTTAATACTTTAATTACGAATTAAAAACAGTGTTTCATTTTTGTACTATGCATTTAAGGGTTAATATATTATATTGAAATGCAGTACAAACATATTCTTACGTATCATTACATAACATATAATAATATCGTTTAATTGCAAAGAAAAAAGTATGCATACATTTACTTACTAATTGTTATGAAATTTTAATTAATTTATTTTACTGTATATTATTTTTATTCGTATTTACTAAATTTTTTCTATTCTCACTCCTAATTTTCACGAACTTCTTCGGACGCATAAAAACAATTCATCAATCTAGATCTACTTCTCTCTTTTTTCTGTACATTTCGTTTAAATGCATCGATCTACTATTGCATACAACTAAAAGTAATATTTTCACAGCAGTTAATACTTTAACTACGAATCAAAAACAGTGTTTCCTTTTTGCACTATGCATTTAAGGGTTAATTCTCCGAATTTTGCCTCGGACGAGTGTCCGTTTGATTACGTTCGCTCGCGGAAACTTACTTCGTGATGGCCTGATACGGCACGGTGAGTCCGGCGAAGTCCAAATTGGGGCAACTAAGCGCGAAACACAATGTGAACGCGATGCAGGCGGCCGTGGCGAATAAGCAGAACTTCAGGATTCCGGAACAGGGCAGATTTAACCGCTTAATCAGATAACCGCCCAAAAACGTGCCGCCTCCGCCCGCCGGAACGGTTACCAAGCCTGAAACGAGCATTGTGTCATACTTCTCAACACAGATTCTCACTTTTCGCTGCACCCCGCTGCTTCACGGATTTTAATTAGACGGACAGTAATAGTGTCATGGAAAACATCGACTTTACGCGGAAAACATCTGTTTTTCGTTTAAGGGGCTTACCTAGGGTGACAATTTGAAAAAAGGGGAATTTTTTGCATTTGTCGAAACACCTGTAATATAACATCTTGAAGTATTAGAGTCGGATACGAAATATCTTTGGAACGGCAGGTATCGAGTGGACGAAGTTTCTATAGGAACACCCTAATTTTCCGTTGAAAGTTGATTGATTTTGTAATGTTGTATTAGTTAATGCGTGGAAACATCAGCTTAGCACAGTGTCTTTATTGTGAAACGGTGAATGCATACAAACTTGTGAATTTTTGGTTTGTATACAAAAATACAAGAATGTTCGCCATGTTAGGTACGAAATTTGTATAGGAACAGCTATATTTAGTTAGATGTCTTTCATCAGTTGAACTAGTAAGATCGTCAGTAACTCAAAGAGAAAGTAAGTGTTGCAAGCATATAATATTCCGATTTATAAATGCACATAATAATATATAAAATATCTTTCCATTTATCAGAATACCACGAGGAAAAGTTTGCAAGTAGAGAAGAACAGGTAAAAATAGAAGCATACCGCGATGCAGGATTCTCTATTCGACAGATTGCTGGAAAAATTAACAGATCAAGCACTGTTGTACATCATTTTTTAAAATTGCGTGAAAATTATGGTAAAAGCCATTATACAGGTGGCAACACAAAACTTACAAGACAAAACAACATAGCCTTCCACCGGTAAAGCAAATTTGACTCTGAATAAGAGAATGTTGTGTATATGGTGGGATATTCGAGGTCCAATACCACCATATTGAATAACTTAGCACCCTCCGACTATCACTTGTTTTTGTTCTTACAAAATTGTTTGAAGGACAAAATATTCAAAAATGAAGACGATATCAAACAAGCACTGGTTCAATTTCTCGCATCAAAGGATGAAACGTTTTTCAAAAATGGCATATACAAATTGCCCTCGCGCTGGCAGGGAGTCGTTAATAATAATGGCATTTATATTACCTAATAAAGTTTATTGACGGTAATAAAAATTTGCATTTTGTTTTATTCCAAGAACGGACAGAACTTTCCGGTAGACCTGATACAAAAACTAGAATGTTATTTACACGTAAGAAAGAGAATGCGACCGCGATGCCGAAGTGAAAGAAGGAAATTCAAAGGTTTAGGAAGGAGAAGTAAGGATACACAAAGTTATGAATAATCTTGAAAAATACGATGGTTTTGCTATAATGAGGTCACTTACCCATTAGCAAAGCTGCGGAACTGGCGCTGACGCTGAATTGATTCTCGATGAGTTTCGGCAGGAAAGCAGCGAAACCAGCTATAAGCAGACCTTCGCTGGCACCTGCCAGGTTGAGCATGAAAAATGCCGGATTGCTTAGAAGTTCCGTAAAAGCACGCGGCAGCTCGCGAATTTTCGAAAAAGCCTCGCCGGTTTGCGCGCCAGACGATTGGGTCGGTTTCTCGTGAGCTTCGGAAACCCGTTCCTTCGCCAGTTCTTCGGATCCTGGAAGTTTGGTGCAATAAAATGCCTGCTGATGTTGTTATGGGAAAATAGGAAATAGGGGAAATTGATTTTTTAAAAGGAGAGTCACTAGTTGCTGAAGCAATTTGTCGCAGGTGCAATTTGAAGTATTTCTAGCTTATAGCAGGGTAAAAAATGAAGTATCAATGATCGCAAACAGATACAGAGTTAAGTAAAATCGAAGGTGAAAGATTTATATAATTTTTAAATAGGTCGTAAGTTGATTTTTTTTTTAAGAGAGTGATTGGTTGCCGTAGCAATCATTTTATACTTTACCTTTTTTTTGTTTTACAACCGGGTAAAGAATGAAGTGATCGTGGTCAAATTGATGCAAAGTTAAGTCAAGTCAACGGTGATGATGAAAAATTTATGTAATTTTTGAATGGGTCGTGGGTTCGTTTTTTCAAAACAGAGTGACTGGTTGCACTAACAATCATTTTGTATTTTAACTCTTTCTTATTTTGCAACCGGGTAAAAAATGAAGTACCAGTGATCGTGGTCAAGTACAAAGTCAAGTCGAGTCTATGGTGAAAAATGTTGAAAAACTGATAAGTCGTAGGTGAGTCCTTCTTTAACACGTTGACTGCCGTACGTATTTTGCCGTATTAGAATGGCGATGCTATGAGGTATTACAGCGTTTGATTGAATTATGCAAAATGTAAATAATATGCAGGTAATGGAAACCAAAGGATTGCATCACTATTCTAACAATAACTGCGTTTATAAAATAATTTGATATTTTAATATTTTTGTTTTAAAATGTCTTGCGCCGGTAAAGAATGAATAACGACAGTAATGTTAAAACGGGATAAGAGTTGATATCAAAAAAGTGAGCGACTGGTTCCTGTAGCAATCGTTTTATATTTTAAGTCTTCTGTTTTACAATCGGGTAAAGAATGAAGTACCAGTGATCGCAAATTGATGCATAGTTAAGTCGAGCTAATGGTGAAAAATGATGAAAAATTGATGAGGCGTGGGCAGGTGCTTTTTTAAATAGCACGAATTGGTATTCTAAAAACAGTAACTGCATTTATAAAATAATAATTGCTACTCATTGTGAATATTTTGAATCTTCAGTAAAATGTTTTGCGGTGGTCACCGGTGACCATCATGGCAGTCAAAGTGTTAAATAGGGTGGGAGTTGACTTTTTAAAAAGCGAATGATTGGTTGCCGTGGTAATCATTTTGTATTTTAACTCTTTCTTGTTTTATAACCGCGTAAAAAATGAAGTACCAGTGATCGCAAATTGATACAGAGTTAATTCGAGTTTATGCTGAAAAATTGTGAAAAACTGATGAAGCGTGGGTGAGCCCTTCTTTAAATAAAGCTAAGGTTGACTTTTTAAAAAGCAAGTAACTGGTTGCTGTTGCAATAATTTTATATTTTAAGTCATTTTTGTTTTATAACCGGGTAAAGAACGAATTACCAGTGATTGCAAACAGATACAGAATTATGTCAAATCGACGGTGGCTTTCCTTAAATAGGGCGAGGGTTGACTTTTTAAAAAGCAAGTGACTGGTTGGCGCAGCAATCATTCGATATTTTAAGTCCTTTTTGTTTCATAACAGGGTAAAGAATGAAGTGCCAGTGATCGCAAACAAATACAGAGTTTCAAAAAGCGAGTGACGGGTTGTTGTAGCAATTATTTTATATTTTAAGTCTTTTTTGTTTTACAACCGGGTAAAGAATGAAGTATCAGTGATTGCGGTCAGGTATAGAGTTAAGTCGAGTCTGTGGTGAAAAATTGTGAAAAATCGATGAGGCGTGGGTGAGCCATTCCTTAAATATGTCGTGAATTGATATTTTAAAAATAGACTAACTGGTTGCCGTAGCATTCAGTCACACATTTTATTTTATTTTAACTCTTTTTCTATTTTACAACAGGGTAAAGAATGAAGTATCAATAATCACGGTCAGGTACAGAGTTAAATCGGGTCCATGGTGAAAAACGATGAAAGAAATAATGAGGCCTAGGCGAGCCTTTCCTTTATTGACATTTAAAAAAAAGAGTGACTCATTGCCGTAGCATTTAGTCGCAGGTATTATTTAAATCCTTTTTTGTTTTGCAGCCGGGTAAAGAATAAAGTGTTAATAATCGCGGTCAGGTATAAAATTAAGTCGAGTCTATGGTGAAAAATGATGAAAAATTGATGAGGCGTCTGCGACCTCTTTTTTAAATTGATGGTGGGAACCTCATCTTCCTTCCGAGGAATGGGGTTTGTAAGGCCTACATTATACGACATTCATGTGGCAGGTGTTTTAAGCAGGCTATGGAGAGTACTGTATAGCGAAGTTGTGGTATGTTGCTGGTTTGAGAAAATGGAAGTAAACAAGGAATGTTATGTAGTATTTTTTTAATTGCGCTTAAAGCAATGGGGATGGATATTGTTATTGTTTTTAAGACAAAATTAAATGTATGTGGAAAAATAATGTGTGTTTTTTTTTAATGCAAGCATTTGTATTTAAAATGAACGGTATAGATGTGGTGATCGTTTTTGTTTTTAAGATGGAATGAAAGTAAGCGAAGAAAACACACATGAAGCATTTCTAAAATAAGTTCCCGCGTTTAAAGCAATCACTATAGATGCGGTGATTATTTTTGTTTTTAAGACAAAATGAAATGTATGCGAAAAAATAATATGGAGTTTTCTAATGCAAGTATTCGCATTTAAAATAAATGGTATAAATGTGGTGGTCAATTTTGTACTTCCGAGAAAATGAAAGTAAGCGAAGAAAATAACATTAAGCGCTTCTAATATAAGCCCTTGCGTTTAAAGTAATCGATATAGTTGTGGTGACTATTTTTGTTTTTAAGACAAAATTAAATGTATGCGAAAAAATAATATGGTATTTTTCTAATGCAAGCACTCGCATTTAAAACAAACGGTATAAATGTGATAGTCGTTTTTGTACTTCCGAGAAAATTAAAATAGCCGAAGAAAGTAACATTAAGCTTTTCTAGTACATATTTTATAGTTTATACGCTTTTCTACTAATAATTTATCAGCTCTTCTGGTATAAGCACTTTCGTTTAAAATAATCGATATAGGTGTGGTGGCTATTTTTGTTTTTAAAACACAATTAATTTAACGAAAAAATAATACAGAGTTTTTCTAATGCAAGTACTCGTATTTAAAACGAACGGTATAGATGTGGTGATCATTTTTGTTTTTAAGATAAAATGAAAGTAAGTGAAGAAAGTGACATGAAGCTTTTTTAATATAAGCCTTTATTTTTAAAGTAATCGATGTAAATGTGACTATTTTTGTTTTTAAAACAAAATTAAATGTATGCGATAAAATAATACGGATTTTTTCTAATGTAAGCACTCGCATTTAAACAAACGATATAAATGTGATACTTGTTTTTGTACTTGCGGGAAAATTAAAATAGCCGAAGAAAGTAACATGAAGCTTTTCTAGTACATAGTTTACAGTTTATAAGTTTTTCTGATTTAAGTACTTGCGTCTAAAGTAATCGATATGATTTTTGTTTTAAAGACAAAATGAAATGCATGCGAAAAAATAATATGGAGCTTTTCTAATGCAATCACTCACATTTGAAACAAATGGTATAAATGTGGTAGTCGTTTTTGTACTTTCGGGAAAATGAAAGCAGGCGAAGAAAATATTATTAAGCATTTCTAATATAAGTCTTTGCTTTTAAAGTAATCGATATGGATCTGGTGACTATTTTTGCTTTCAAAACAAAATTAATTGTATGCGGAAAAATAATATGGCGTTTTCTTAATGCAAGCACTCGCATTTATACAAACGGTATAAATGTGATAGTCATCTTTGTACTTCCGGAAAAATTAAAACAGCCGATAAAAGTAACATAAAGCTTTTCTAGTACATAGTTTATAGTTCATAAGTTTTTCTGGTATAAGCATTAACGTCTAAAATAATCGATATGGTTGTGGTGATTGCTTCTGTTTTTAAAACAAAATTAATTGTACACCAATATATAATGTGAACCTTTTCTAATGCAATCACTTGCATTTAAAATAAACGGTACACACCCGCTGATAATTTTTGTTTTGCAGACAAAATGGAAGTATGTGAAGAAAATAACATGAAACTCTTCTTTTGCAAGCGGGCGCATTTAAAGAAATCGATACAGACATAGCGACTGTTTTAGTTTTGCCACAAAATTGCAGTACATGAAGAAAATAACATGGCATGTTTCTAGAGCACGCGTTTCCACTTAAAATAAACGGTATACATACGACGATCATTCTTGTTTCTGAGAGATGGTAGCTGTGTGCACAGAAAATAATATTGTCTTAACGTACGCATTTGCGTTTAAAGCAGTCGGTGCAGACATGATGATCGTTTTTGTTTTCGAGAGATAACGGTGGTATGCAAAGAAAATAAGAAAGCGCTGTTATAATAGAAGTGCATGCTTTTAAAGTAATCGATATAGGCGACTGTTTGGTCCTGAGAGAAAACTGAAGCGTAGCAAGAAAATAATATTGGTACGAATTGACTCTTACTTTCAAAGCCAACCATATAAACGTGGTGATCATTTAGGTTTTTGGCAGAAAATCGAAGTACACGAAGAAAATATATGTAACGTATTTTAGTATTTTTCTGAAGCGTGATATAAAACATATATTTTTTTTGTCGCCTTCAAAAAATTGCCTTCAAAATCTTCTACATTTTTGGTTCGGACTTTCTTTATCAAACATTTTTAATTAAATGTGAAATTAAAAGCATGTAACGTAATTTAGTATTTTTTTGAAGTTTGATAACTTGAAAATTATATAAAACATACAATTTTCTTGTTGTCTTCCAAAAATTGCGTTCAAAAGCAACTAGATTTATGGTTCTCTCTTTCTTTATCCAAACATCTTTAATTAAACGTGAATTTAAAAGCATGCAACGTATTTTAGTATTTTTTTGAAGCGTGATAACTTGAAAATTATACAAAACATACCATTTTTTTTGTTGCTTTAAAAAAATTGCCTTCAAAAGCAACTAGATTTATGGTTCTCTCTTTCTTTATCCAAACATCTTTAATTAAACGTTAAATTAAAAGCATATAACGTATTTTAGAATTTTTTTGAAGTGTGATAACTTGAAAATTATATAAAACATACAATTTTCTTATTGCCTTCAAAAGATTGCTTTTAAAATCTTCCAGATTTATGGTTCTGATTTTCTTTATCTAAACATCTTCAATTAAACGTTAAATTAAAAGCATATAACGTATTTTAGTATTTTTCTGAAGTGTGATAACTTGAAAGTTGTATAAAAGATATAATTTTCTTGTTCCCTTTAAAAAATTCCCTTTAAAAGCTTTTATATTTATGGTTCTCTCTTTATTTATCCAAACATCTTTAATTAAACGTAAAATTAATAGTACATAACATATTTTAGTATTTTTTTGAAGCCCGATAACTTGAAAATGATCTAAAACATATAATTTTCTTGTTGCCTTCAAAAAATTGCCTTTAAAAGCTTCTCGATTTATGGTTCTGTCTTTTTTTATCCACAAATCTTCAAAATTCTGAAAGATAAGTTTTTAACGCGACTAATTAATAAACCAAACTTAACATTATATACATGGAAAATTATTTATGAAAAAAAAATAAAATTAAAGTTTTATTTATATAGATATAATAGCAGATAATGATTAATTTATTACTGAATATATATAAAATGAAAAACTTTCATAATATTTCGACCCAAATTTATTTTTGTATAATTATAATTATAAACTTAAAAAATCAAAACTTCTTCTTTCTCATATACCATATTTCTGAAACATTAGTTTTCAACGTGTTTAATTAATAAACCAAACTTAACATTATGCACATGTAAAAATATTTATTAGAAGAAAATTGAAGTTTTATTTATATAGATGTATATCGTATTCGGCTTCACTGAATTTTTTACAAACTATTTTAGTCTAAGATAAACATTTGCCACACATATATTTTTCGCATCTCGAACAGATTTTCGTAGTTTTGTAACCTTTACAATATTTTACTTGACAAGTTTTTCGTACGATCGGGACAAAGAAAGTTTTTTCAAATATATTACTGTATTCGTTTCTTCAAATATGTTACTACTACTATTCCGTGTTTGTCAGTTGACCTGATCCATTTCATTCCCACTAAAAATAAATCCCTACACATTTAAAACAGTAAATAAAATATTTTCTTGACCCTTCAAACGGACCGACCACGTTAAGTAGGACAGACTACAAATATTTCTTAGGAAAAAAAACTAGAATTAAACACTGAAGAATATATTGTATGCATATTTTAAGAAAAGTCATAAAGTTTGCTAGCGACATAATAATCTTTAAATATCTGTAAGTTATACAAAGTTTGAAAACGGTCAATTTGACCAGTAGTTTCTGTCAAATATATTACTGTATTGTTTCTTAATAAATACGCGACCTTATCACACCCATTTTAGGTCATAAACCTTTTACAGAGTTCGGACACCGTGACGCGCGAGTAAATTGTCGAAAATGAAAAAAACTGGCAGTGCGGCTGGAAAATATATTGTATTGCATATTTTAAGAAAAATTATAAAGTTTGCTAGCGATATGATAACGTTTAAATACGTTTAAATTGGACAAACGTTGAAAATGTCTGGCGTCAGTCCGATACTGAAACAAAATATTTACGATATAGGGTAAAGTATACAGTGATTGACCGTTTAAGAATAGTGATTGAATGAAAGGCGTATAATTTAAACGTGTAATGTTGCATTCATTATCTTTTTGGCATATTAGGACAGAAAAATGTTGTAAGAACATGTTCAGCCTGCAACGAAACAGAAACAAAATTTTATTTATTAATAACACAACGATACATTTAATATCGGCAATTAATAGTGATTGACCGCAGAAATGACAGTCAATGAGCGGTATATTTTACAGTTATTGAAAACCTTGTCAAAATTTAAAAAAAAATGAGTTAAATATTTAAGCGGTTATTTTTACTGTATTTACCTTTAAATAGCTTTTCGAAATTGTCAAAAATGAACCATTAGATAGTAACGTATCAGCATTAATTGAAATAAAAGCGTCAAAAATTTAAATGAATTATATAACGCATGGCGTAGTACCTTTGACGCGTATGCTCATAAAAAATAAGAAAGAAATGCTAAAGACAGAAGCCTTTGCACATCATGACAATCGCAAACGAGACGATTTTTATGCAGCATACGGCCATTGAATTACAATGATTTTTACGCGATTAAACTGATTAAATTTATCAGTGATCAATTACTGTAAAAATCCATTGCTACGAATATGGTGATTGACCACCCTAGTATTATCGGACAATCACGATATTAGGAAACCGGAACGGATACAAAACCTTTAGTGAGTTTATTCCATCACATACAAATCATATATTTTTTTCAGAAATACTATATAGACCGCAAAATTATTACAAATTCACCAGTCTTTTCTAAAAAATATCGTTAAGCACTTGCCTCTTTCTCTTAAGAAATCTGTAACAATTCTTTCACAGCATGTTATTAATCACAGATAATCTACACAAGAATTCTGTAATGCAACACGGTTACATATAGAATGCGCTTTAGACTGATATTCAAAATAATGAAAATATACCTATAGCGATCTTCAGATATTCGTTCATGAACGCAAAACGGTCAATCACTGCCTACTTTACCCTATTTCTGTACATTTCTTTTTCACACTCTCAGTTAATTCTTGCCTGACCAAATTAATGATTGCATTGAACCAATAAATTTTGTCGGATGAATTAATGGTACGCAAGTCCAATGTATATGAAAATAAAATATTTTCAAAATGAACGGTCTATTTATCTATGTATTTATTCAGCGTGAAGCCCTTTAGTACAGATTTGCGTAGAGTCTTTTGTTTCATTTGGAAGGATTGGATTACGGGTAAAGTTGCAGTGAACATTATGCACGTGTAAAATTATTTATGAAAAACGAATAAAATTAAGGTTTTATTTATATAGATATATTAGTAGATAATGGTTAATTTATTACTGAGTATATATAAATTGAAGAACTTTCTTAATATTATTTTTATATAATTATAATTATAAACTTGGAAAACGATAACTTGTATTTTTCATATAACATATTTCAGAAAGATTAGTTTTCAATGTGTCTAATTAATAAACGAAATTTAACATTATGCACATGTGAAATTATTTACGACCAAAATAAAATTAAAGTTTTATTTATATAGATATAATAGTAGATAATGGTTAATTTATTACTGAATGTATATAAAATGAAGAACCTTCATAATATTTCGTCCGAAATTTATTTTTACATAATTATAATTATAAACTTAAAAAAGGAAAACTTCTTTTTTCTCATATAACATATTTCTGAAAGATTGTTTTTCACCGGGTCTAATTAATAAAACAAACTTCACATTATGACTGCGGAGCCCTTTAGTACAGATTTTCGTAGAGTCCTTTATTTCATTCCGAGGGATCGAATTACGGATAAAGTTGCAGCTTGGCAACATGTGTTGTCGGCTAGTAATCGAGTACTTTGATATCGGTAATATGCGAATAGCGTATTCCCACCGAAGCACGGGCATTAATTTTATCGATGCTTTTCGAATTATGTTTCTATGTGAAATACAGGATTGGTTGGAATGCGTACGCCGATTATTAACTGATAATGATGTACGCTTACATGCCATTGCACATTTTAGTGCAAATATATGAATGTACATATTTATAAAGTATATATGAACCGTTTATTTTCAAAGTGGTGTAAGGTAATTTTTTAAAAGAAAATTAGATATCACGCAATTTATGCTTAATTTAATGTAAATGTTTAATATATAACTAGTTAGTATTTAATTTCTTAAAAAATGTCAATGTTGTGTACAATTTAAAATTGGTCGGTAAAAGAAATTGTTTTATTAAGTATTTCATTTTTATAGTTATTTTATTTAGTTAGATTTTTATCTTATTTTTATAGCTTATTTTATTTAGTTATACTTATACTTTATTTTTATAGTTATTTTATTTAGTAAGAAATTACATTTGTTTTATATTACGTGTCAAGAGTTACTAGTTCAGATTACTTATTTTATCTTCCTCCCAAAATGGATAATTTCATATTAACATCAGATAGTGATATAGGTAAGAACAAATGGTAAATCAATATTATTTTATAACAATATTATTTTATGACGATTGAAAATATTTATTTTATTTTATTTTAAATAAATTCGCACAGAAATAAAGCCCATGAATATAAACAAAATAATAATCTTAAAATCGGAGAATGAAGATAATTCCACTATGAAAAACAAATTAACGAAACGTAAAAAGAGAAGAAGAATTATAGAGGTAGAATCTTTGTCATTTGTGGATATTGTTACTGAGAACTTAGATTCTGCAGAACAAAATAAAGGAAAATATATGCAACGAATAAACAAAATTAAGTTAAATACCGGACAAAAGTACTATACAAAAAGAGAGTAAAGATATCAAGGAGATATTATCTTATATACCTTCGGTGCATCATGAATATTTGAAAACACTGCCATATGCAGAGCATAAGTAAATACTACCAATATCTTGTCATTGTAACAATCTAATTAACGTCTAAAATAAAAAATACTCCTTCTATTTGATATCTTGTCATTATTTGTAAACAAAATTGGATTAATATGAAGTATATTTTAAGCAATATTTGATTTTTCAAAATTGAAATTGAGAAACTAAATATTTTCTCCGATTTATTTTCTGACCACGTGTATTTTCTCACTTTACCCATATTCGCACCCTCGAGAAATTATCTGAATTTTATCGAGTTAAATTATCGCAGTGTATTGCTCACCGCAAAATATGTATTTTGGGCTAGGTGTGCATATTCTGAATAACAACCAATCGTCCGATCATTCGTAAATATTAAAAGTACGAGTCATAACGTCGTACTCTAACTACGATTTTTTTTACATATTTTATACTGGCAGTTATATATTTTATTAGGCATGTGTATTTTGCGATTGCCAGGGTAAATGCTCATTAATTGATCGATCATTCGCAAACATTAAAAATACTAGTGACGGCACTCTCTATGCGTCTACTTTAATCACACATTTTTATCAAGAAAAATATTGAAACGTTTGTGTCATATCACGTGAGATATAATGTGCCAAATATCCGTATTATGCATTTTTCTCAATTTTCTCTCTTTGGTGGAACTAATTTTTTAGTCATTTGAAAACATTGAAAATACCAGCCATGACACAATTCATGTGCGTACTTTAATTACAATTTTTCCATCAAAAATATCTGAACACTCGCGTCATAACATTCGTAACATAAGTGTCTTGCATGCTTTTCTTTGGTTAAACTATTCTACTTGGTCGGTAATATGAAAACATTAAAAATGCTAGTCATGACACTCTCCATGCGCACAATTTAATTACACAGTTTTACTAACAAAAATATTGAACCGTTCGTGTCATAACACATTTACTCTCTCCCGTTAAACTTATTGTGTGGTTATTCGTTGGCATTAAAAATATTAGTCATGACACTATCCAGGCGCCTACTCTAATAATACTTTCTCAGCTGCCGAAAATATTGAATCACTCGCATCACGTGGCACAAGACGTGCATAACAAAACTTCTCTCTTTATCCTTAAAACTGCGAATAGACTGAACACTAAATATTGTTTAGTAATACCCAGCTGATATTATTCACACGCATATTCTAATTATACTTTCTCTGCTGCCGAAAATTATGAAACACTCGCATCATGTGGTACAAGACGTGCATAACAAAACTTCTCTCTTTATATTTCAAATGACAAATATATCCTCTGACTATGAAAGATTGTTTAGCAATACCTTGTCAATAGTATCCACGCGCGTACTTTAATTATACTTTCTCTGCTGCCGAAAATACTGAAACACGCGCATCAAGTGACACAAGACGTTCATAGTATCGCTTCTCTTTTCTTTCTCCAAATTGCAAATAAATCCGGCGTTACCGAATATTTTACACTGAATCCTAAGCATTCTTTGGTATTATTCAGCCTATATTATTCATGCGCGTACTGTAATTATACTTTCTTTGCTGATGAAAATACTGAAACACTCGCATCACGTGGCAGAATACGTGCATAAAAGCCTTCTTCTCGTCCTCCTTCAATTTGCAAATAAATCCGACATTATAGAATATTTCACATTGAAAACTAAACATTGTTTGGTAATACGCAGCTCTTAATATCCACGCGCGTACTCTGACTACACTTTTTCTGCTGTTGAAAATACTGAAACACTCGGATCGCATCACTTGACACAAGATGTGCATAACAAAACTTCTCTTTTTACCCTTTAAATTACAAATAGATCCTCTGAACACTAAACATTGTATAGTATTACCCAGTCCATACCATCTAAGTGCGTACTCTAATTATATTTTCTCTGCTACCGAAAATACTGAAACACTCGCATCACTTTGCAGAAGACATCCATAACAAAACTCCTCTTTTTATCCCTTCAATTGCAAATAGATCCTCTGAACATTTATCATTGTTTGGTAATACCCAGTCTATACTATTCACGCGCGTGCTTTAATTATACTTTCTCTGCTGCCGAAAATACTGAAACACCCTCTCTCTCTTCCTCCTCCAAATTGCAAATACATCATCTGACCACGAACCAATGTTTAGTATTACCCAGTCCTTAGAATTCACGTGCCTACTCTAATTATACTTCCTCTGCTGATGAAAATACTGAAATACTCACATCATGTGGCACAAGACGTGCATAACAACCCTTCTTTCTTCCTCCTTCAAATTGCAAATAAATTCGACATTATTGAATATTTCACACTGAACACTAAACATTGTTTGGAAATGCCTAACTTCTATTATCCACACGCGTACTCTAATTATACTTTTTCTGCTACCGAAAATACTGAAACACTCTTTCTTTCTCCTTCTCTCTTTCTCTCTTCATCCTCCAAATTGCAAATACATTCTCTCCACACTAAACATTGTTTGGTAATACCCAGCTTGCACTACCCACGCGCGTACTTTAATTATACTTTTTCTGTTATCGAAAATACTGAAACGCTCCGATTACGTGACACAAAACGTGCATAAAAAACACTTCTCTCTTCCTCCTTCAAATTGCAAATAGATCCGGCCTTATCGAATATTTTAACCTGAACACTAAACTGTTTGGTATTACTCAGTCCATACTATCCACGCGCGCACTCTAATTGTACTTTTTGTGCTGATGAAAACACTGAAACACTCTCCCTTTCTGCTCCTTTTTTTCTCTCTTTATTTTTTGAATTCCAAATATATCCTCTGACTACTAAAAAATATTTAGTAATACCTAGCTGCTACCATTCACGTGCATATTGTAACTACACAATCTCTGCTGCCGAAAATACTGAAACCCTCGTATCAGGTGGCATAAGACGTTCGTAACAGCCCTTCTCTCCTTCTCCTTCAAATTGTAAATAGACTGAACATTAAACATTGTTTGCTAATACACAGCTCCTATTATTCGCGTGCATACCCTAATCATACTTTCTCTGTTTAGTAATACCCAGTTCATACCATCAACACACATTCTCTAACTATACGTTCTTTGCTACCGAAAATACTGAAACGCTCCTATCACGTGGCAAATTCTTGCATAACAACCCTTCCTCTTCCTGCTCCAAATTGCAAATAGACTGAACACTAAATATTGTTTGATAGTACCCCGCTCCTACTATCCACGCGCGTACTCTAACTGTATTTTCTCTGCTACCGAAAATACTGAAATTCTCTCTTTCTCTTATGATCCCTGAAATTGCAAATACATTCTCTGCACACTAATCATTGGTAATACCCAGTTTCCAGTATCCACGCGCATATTCTAATTACATTTTTTCTGCTAAAATACTGAAACACTCCCTTTTTATATCTTCCTCTTTCAAATTGCAAATTCGTCCTCCGACCACTAAACATTGTTTAGTAATACCCTGTCCATACCATCCGCACACATACTCTAACCATACTTTCTCCGCTACCGAAAATACTGAAAACGCTCGCATCACGTGGCAAATTCCTGCATAACAGCCTTTCCCTCTTCCTCTTCCAAATTGCAAGTACTTTAAACACTAAATATTGTTTAGTAATACCCAGCTCCTATTATCCACGCGCGTAGGTTAATTATACTTCCTCTGCTGCTGAAAATACTGAAACACTCTTTCTCCTTCTGTCTTTCTCTCTTTATCCTTCAAGTTGCAAATACATCCTCTGATCACTAAACATTATTTAGCAAATACCATGTCCATTCTATCCACACGCATACTCTAACTATACGTTTTTGCTACAGAAAATACGGAAACACTCGCATCACGTCGCAAATTCCTGCATAACAGCCTTTCCCTCTTCCTCTTCCAAATTGCAAGTACTCTAAACACTAAATATTGTTTAGTAATACCCAGGTCCCACTATCCAGGCGCATACTATAATTAAACTTTTTCTGCTGATGAAAATACTGAAACGCATCGCATCATGTGGCACAAGACGTGCATAAAAGCTCTTTTCTCTTCCTCCTTCAAATTGCAACTAATTTCGACATTACTGAATATTTTCCACTGAACACTAAATATTGTTTGATAATACCCAGCTGCTACTATCCACGCGCGTACACTAACTATATTTTCTCTGCTACTGAAAATACTGAAACTCTCTCTTTTTCTTATTATCCCTGAAATTACAAATATATTCTCTGCGCACTAAACATTGTTTAGTAATACCCATTTTCCACTTTCCACGCGCATATTCTAATTATACGTTTTCTGCTACTGAAAATACTGAAACACTCTCTTTTTCTGTCTTCCTCTTCGAAATTGCAAATACATTCTCTGACCACTAAACATTGTTTAGTAATACCCTGTCCATACCATCAACACACATACTCTAACTATACGTTCTCTACTACCGAAAATACTAAAACGCTCGCATCACGTGGCAAATTCCTGCATAACAGCCTTTCCCCTGGCCACGTGCATTTCCTCACTTTACGCGTATTCTCCGGCGGTGTCGCGCTCTCGGGAAATTGCCGGAGTTTTATCGAGCTAAATTATTGAGGCACATCGTGCCGCGCGAAACGCTGCTGGTGCTTTCGAGGTTGTCGGGGGTTATGGGGGTGGCGAGGTGCACGGAGCCAGCCATAAGAGGGACTTTAGGTGTATCGCGGCACCGTGGCAATTAGTCGGCGAAAGTTACGTAAGCCTTCGGCCCGGGAAATTTCCGCGTGCCGCTGATAAAGGCACTCTCGAGGCGAGGGAAAAAAAAGAAGCGACGGAACTCACCTCAAATCTTTCGAAGGCGGCTTTTTTTCGGCGGCATCGACGCGGCGGAGGTTAATGTTTAACGCTTTGACTTTTAAAGGCGTATATATACGCCTTACGAGTCCGTCAATATATACGAGATATATGGACTGATTATTTCGAAAGTGGTGCAAGTCGATTTTTTGTTATTTCGAGAAAATTAAAGGTTAGCATATTAGTCAATTGAAAAATATAAGTTAATTATGTCAAATCTGGCAATGTTTTTGCTAATTTAGCAATATGTCAATTGATTATATCAATTTCTTCAGTTAAAGGCGCCTTATTATACGCCTTACGAGTCCATCAATATATGCGAAATATATGGACTGATTATTTTGAAAGTGATGTAAATCCATTTTATGTTGTTTCGAGAAAAAGGTGAGCATATTTGTCAATCGAAAAATATGAATTAATTACGTCAAGTCTGGCAATGTTTCTAATAATTTATAAATATGTCAATTGATTATATAAATTTCTTTCTTAGACTTACACTATTTTCATAATTAGTGAATTGTAAAAATCATTTAATTTCAATTATGGAAAATCACTTAAAATATACATCATATTAATCCCATTTTGTTTACAAATAATGACAAGATATAAAATAGAAGTAGTATTTATAATTTTAGACGTTAATTAGAAGTCTATCGTCACGCTTATTAAAAACAAAAGCCTATCGGCATGTTTATTACTGCAACATTTCGTTCAAACTAATAATTTTCAAAACACTTATTAACAGCCGCGTTGTAGTTGATCCACGAAAGAAATCTCGCAAAAGTGAAGTCAATAAATGCGTTTTAAAATGGAAAGAATGCATTTTATCATCCGTTACATGGACCGTTTATTTTGAAAGTGGTGCAAGTCCATTTTTTGTTGTTTCGAGAAAATTAAAGGTTAGTATATTAGTCAATTGAAAAATATAAATTAATTATGCCAAGTCTGGCGATGTTTCTAATAATTGATCAATATGTCAATTGATTATATACATTTCTTTTAGGCGAATTTAACTAAAATTATATATGTACATATATTTACGGGTTGTAAATGGACTTACACCATTTTCATAAATAGTCAATTGTAAAAATCATTTAATTTCAATTATAGAAAATTAGATATCACTTAAAATATATTTTGTATTAATCCAATTTTGTTTATAAATAATAACAAGAAATGAAATAGGAGTAGCCTTTTTTATTTCGAATGTTAACTATATTTATATATTGTTAAACTTAACATAAGATATTGCTATTATTCATTTATGCTCTTTATGTGGCACTGTTTTGAAATATTCATAATGCACAGGATGTATGTAAGGTAATAACTGTTCCATATGTTTATATTTTTCGTATCTAATGGTCTGGCATATTATACAGATGTCTTCCCCGACATTGAGCTGATAAATATAGCGTCTTAAATTCTGTGTCCTCTATCGCTACTTTATACAAAATAGTATACGGTGCACTTTTGCAGAACCTAATCGAACATATTTTCAACCGGTTTACCTTTTTCATTTACTAGTGATAAAAATATAAAAACAAATATTTGAAAAATATTTACGAACATCGAGTACATACCAAGGTAAAAGAAATAGTGACAATCCCTTACGTCTTATTGAGACATTTTCCAAGAAAATGTGTGGTATGCACTAAACATAAAATCCGACGAGAAAGTAGGTTTATGCGTTGATCCATGCTTTCGAATATACAATACATAAATTGATTATTAAATGTTTCTATTATACTTTTATTATCTTCATTCGTTCATGATCGTTTTATTATTTTTATTATTATTATGTTAAAATTATCAAAATATCCTGTTAAAGTTCTCAAACCCTGTGCAACATTATAAATTTTGGATTTTTTCCTTTATATTTAATTAATGATTATTATTGTAGGAATGCACAAATTTAGTTACGCAAATTAAAATAGCTTAAAAAGTTACTTAAGATAAATAAAAAAAATTGATATTTTTAATTTATTTGCCATTATTATTTTTTAAACCCTAAGAATGGTATCAAATTTTCGATTACACAATCCAAACATCTCAATTACTAACGAGTACATTAAAAATTAAAACTTACTTGAAATTTAATTATCTGTTGCGGAAAATTATAGGCGCGTTTAATAACTTAACAACCCCTAACCGTATTTAAATTATATTTTATTTAACAATGCAAGTGTGCGTGAATTTTTCAATAAAATTATTTTGTTAAAACAACACATCTCAATTACTAAAGCGTAAGTTAAAAATTAAAACTTACTTGAAGTTTAATTATTTGTCACGGCAAATCATAGGCGCATTTCATCATTTAATCAATTCTTAACCGCATTTAAAATATTTTTTATTTAACAATGCAAGCGCGCGTGAATTTCTCAACAAAATTATTTTTTATTGTTAGAACAAAACATCTCGATTACTAACGAGTACATTAAAAACTACAACTTACTCGAAATTTAAATCTCTGGCAATGTAAATCACAAGGCCGTTTAATAATTCAATCAATTCTTAGCTGTAGTTAAACTATTTTTTATTTAACAATGCCAGTGCGCGTGAATTTTCGAATAAAGTTACATTGTAAGAATAAATCATCTCAATTACTACTGAGTACATTAAAAATTAAATCTTACTCGAAATTTAATTCTTTACTAAGACAAATCATAGGCGCATTTAAGAAATTAAACAATTCTTAGCCGTATTTTAACTATTTTTTATTTAACAATACAAGCACGCGTGCGTTTTCCAATAAAATTACTTTGTCAAAACAGAACATCTGAATTACTAAAGAGTACATTAGAAATTACAACTTACTCGAAGTTTAATTCTTTACTAAGACAAATCATAGGCGCATTTAAAAAATTAAACAATTCTTAGCCGTATTTTAACTATTTTTTATTTAACAATACAAGCACGCGTGCGTTTTCCAATAAAATTACTTTGTCAAAACAGAACATCTGAATTACTAAAGAGTACATTAGAAATTACAACTTACTCGAAGTTTAATTCTTTACTAAGACAAATTATAGGCGCATTTAAAAAATTAAACAATTCTTAACCGTATTTAAATTATTTTTTATTTAACAATGCAAGCGCGCGTGAATTTCTCAATAAAATTATTTTTTATTGTTAGAACAAAACATCTCGATTACTAACGAGTACATTAAAAACTACAACTTACTCGAAGTTTAAATCTCTGCCAAGGCAAATCACATGGCTGTTTAATAATCTAATCAATTCTTAACTGTAGTTAAAATATTTTTTATTTGACAATGCCAGCGCGCGTGAATTTTCGAATAAAATTACATTGTTAGAATGCAACATCTCAATTACTAATGAGAACATTAAACATTAAATCTTACTCGAAGTTTAATTCTTTACTAAGACAATTCATAGGTGGATTTAAAAAATTAAACAATTCTTAACCGTATTTAAATGATTTTTTATTTAACAATACAAGCACGCGTGAATTTTCCAATAAAATTATTTTGTCAAACCAGAACATCTCAATTACTAAAGAGTACCTTAAAAACTACAACTTACACGAAGTTTAATTTTTTACTAAGGCAATTCATGGGCGCATTTAAAAAATTAAACAATTCTTAACCGTATGTAAATTATTTTTTATTTAACAATGCCAGCGGGCGGGAATTTCCCAATAAAATTACTTTGTCAAAACAGGACATCTCAATTACTAAAGAGTACCTTAAAAACTACAACTTACTCGAAGTTTAATTCTTTACTAAGGCAAATCATAGGCGCATTTAAAAAATTAAACAATTCTTAACCGTATGTAAATTATTTTTTATTTAACAATACAAGCGCGCGTGAATTTCTCAATAAAATTATCTTTTATTGTTAGAACAAAACATCTCAATTACTAACAAGTATATTAAAAACTACAACTTACTCGAAGTTTAAATCTCTGCCAAGGCAAATCACATGGCTGTTTAATCATTTAATCAATTCTTAACTATAGTTAAAATATTTTTTATTTAACAGTGCCAGTGCGCGTGAATTTTCGAATAAACATTGTTAGAATGAAACATCTCAATTACTAATGAGTACATTAAAAAATAAATCTTACTCGAAGTTTAATTCTTTACTAAGGAAAATCATAGGCGCATTTAAAAAATTAAACAATTCTTAACCGTATGTAAATTATTTTTTATTTAACAATGCCAGCGTGCGTGAATTTTTCTATAAAATTACGTTGTCAAAACAGAACATCTCAATTACTAAAGAGTACCTGAAAAACTACAACTTACTCGAAGTTTAATTCTTTACTAAGGCAAATCATAGGCACATTTAAAAAATTAAACAATTCTTAACCGTATTTAAATTATTTTTAATTTAACAATGCCAGCGTGCGTGAATTTTACTATAAAATTATTTTGTCAAACCAGAACATCTCAATTACTAAAGAGTACTTTAAAAACTACAACTTACTCGAAGTTTAATTCTTTACTAAGGCAATTCATAGGCGCATTTAAAAAATTAAACAATTCTTAACCGTATTTAAATTATTTTTTATTTAACAATGCCAGCGTGCGTGAATTTTTCTATAAAATTATTTTGTTAAAACAAAACATCTCAATTACTAAAGAGTAGGTTAAAAATTAAAACTTACTTGAAGTTTAATTATTTGTCACGGCAAATCATAGGCGCATTTCATTATTTAATCAATTTTTAACTGTATTTAAAATATTTTTGATTTGACAATGCCAGTGCGCGTGAATTTTCGAATAAACATTGTTAGAATGAAACATCTCAATTACTAATGAGTACATTAAAAATTAAATCTTACTCGAACTTTAATTCTTTACTGAGGCAAATCATAGGCGCGTTTAATCATTTAAACAACTCTTAACCGTATTTTAACTATTTTTTATTTAACAATACAAGCACGCGTGAATTTTCCAATAAAATAAGGTTGTCGAAACGAAACATCTCCATTACTACTACTTAAGTACATAAAAAATGTAAGCTTACTCGAAGTCTAATTCTCCACTAATGTAAACCAACGCGTTCAATGCTTCAAACCATCTCGTACCACGCGTCAAACACCTTAAATTTCACAATGCAAGCGTATCCGCATTCGCCAATAAAATGATTACTTATTCAGGCCGGACGTCAGACACTTCGGTGAAATAAGGTTAACTCGACACATTTACTGTACCTCTGACCCGGTCATGATATTTTCCGCCGATCTAATTCCGTTCTCTCGTACTCCGACCGACAATTAATACGTGAGATATCGAAAATAGTCAGCAATTCCCACCGCACGAAGCTGGGGTTCCAGAATCCGCATATCCTCGACCGGAGAAAGCTTTTTAACTGCGATAAGCTGCGGGTCTTAGTTTCGGCGTATGGAAATAGGGCGAGGGATAGAACGTTTGAAGAAAGAATGTTTTGTAGGTCAACTTCAAAATTCTCGATTAATTGTCTTGTGTCCCGTAGTATTTTTTATTAAAAAAATAAACGCGAAAAAAACTTGTCATGTGAGACACTCACCAAATTTGTATACTTACAATTTATACATTTATACACGAATGTACCAGAAATATATCGGAATATATTATGATATTAGAAAAAATCGGAACGTTTCGACGACTTTCTTAGCACAAAAAGGCCATGTATGTGCAACGTTGGTTGTGTAAGAAGAAAATATTGTGAAATCCATGTATTTAAGGGAGAATTTATAAATCCGTGAGGCGGCATAATTTTGTAATATTTTTCACTTGAAAAGAAAAACATCTTTCCCGACTAAGGAACCGTGGAAAATAACTATAAACTTCCTCTGTAAAGCATCCGATGAAATTGTATAATTACAATTCATTAATTTATAAAAATATATGAACATTTCGGACAAATATTTTTGAAATGTTTACATTTAAATGGGAAATTTATAAATGCACGATTTGTGTAGACCTGCCTGTCACTTGCAATATTTTTCAGTTGAAAAGCAGAATATCGTAGAAAAATGAAATGCATGAAAGGAGAACTATAAATTTTCATAAACATACATGTTGTATCATATATACGAATATTCCGCGGACTTTCTTATTACAAAAACGTCACATATGTGCAACGTTGTTTACATAAGGAAACAATATTATGAAATCTGTATATTTAAATGGGTAATTTATGACTGCATGTCTCGACATAGATTTGCTGCGAATTTCGGAATATTTCTCACTTAAAAACAAGAATATTCTAGCAGATAAAGAGAATGCGAAAAAACTGTAAACTTCTCCTGTGAAGAACCCAACGAGATTGTGTAATTACAATTGATTCATTTATAAAAATATACGAACATTTTGGACAATAAATGAATATTTTCGAAATCTATATTTTTAAATAGGCAATTTATAAATGTATGCCTTTATACAGATCTGTCCGTGACTTGCAATATTTTTCACTTGAAAAGCAGAATATCGTAGACAAACGAAAACCAAAAGAAAAACGATAAGCCTCCCTTATGGGGCACCTACTGAGTTTGCATACTTACAATTCATTCATTTATAAAAATATATGGACATTTCGAAGAATATACAAATATTTCTTAAATCGATACATTCAAATAGACTATTTATAAATACATGTTTCGACGTAGATCTGCTGCGAATTTCGTAATATTTTTCACTTAAAAACAACAATATTCTAGCAGGTCAAAGGAATGTGAAAAAAACTGTAAGCTTCTCCTATGAAGCACCTAATGCGATTGTGTAATTACAATTGATTCATTCATAAAAATATGCGAACATTTCGCACAAATACGAATATTTTTAAAATCTATATATTTAAATCAGCAATTTATAAATGCATGTCTCTATACAGATCTACCGGTGACTTGCAATATTTTTCATTTGAAAAGCAGAATATTGTAGACAAACGAAAACCAACAAGAAAAAGAAACGATATACTTATAATTCATTCATTTATAAAAATATATGGACATTTCGAACAATATACAAACATTTCTGAAATCGATACATTCAAATCGACTATTTATAAATACATGTTTCGACATAGATCTGCTGCAAATTTCGTAACATTTTTCACCTAAAAACAAGAACATTCTGGCAAGGCAAAGAAATACGAAAAAACTGTAAGCTTCTCCTATGAAGCACCCAACGAGATTGTGTAATTATAATTCATTCATTTATAAAAATATGCAAGCATTTTGCCTAAATACGAATATTTTTTAAATCTATATAATTAACATATATATATATATATATATATATATATATATATATATATATATATATATACATATTAGAGATGTTATCATTTTTTCTTTTGGTTTTTGTTTATGTACGATATTCTGCTTGAAAGTGAAAAATATGCTTGAAACTTGAAATATATATATGTGTATATATATGTATATATATACATATATATTTCTACTTTCAAGCATATATATATACAATAAATATAAAAAATATATAATTATAATAGTTTTTAATATGAATATATACATTTATAAATAAATATTATAAATAATAAATACATATAAATGTAAATACTTATAAATAAATTAAATAAAAGGATTTACAAACAAAATAAATATAAATATTCATAAATAATAAATATTATAAATTTATATATAAATATTTCTACTTTCAAGTATGTTTTTTACATTCAAGCAAAATATCGTAGACAAACGAAAACCAAACAAAAAAAAACGATACTTCCAATATATGTATATATATATTTCTACTTTCAATTTACTTTCAAGCACCTTTTTATATATATATATATATATACTTTCAAGCATATTTTTCACTTTCAAGCAGATTATCGTAGACAAACGGAAACCAAAAAGAAAACGATACTTCCAAATAATTCATTTATGTATGAACCTACCACAAATATATGACAATACATTATTATAAACATTCAAACATTTCGCGGACTTTCTTACAACAAAAAGGCCGCATAAATGCAACGTTGCTTATAAACCATCAAAATATTTTCCACCCCATACCGTTAATCGGGCAATTTATAAACTCCAGGGAAACCATACGCCGAAGGAGACGCGAAAAGAAACGCAGCAAAGCATGAAAGAGCGGCGGTGGCGAAAAAACCGAAGGCGCCCGGCGGAAAACAGCAGACAGACCTAAGCTATTTCGGCGAAGCTGGAAAGTGTGAAAGCGGAAGCCCGCGGAAAATTAGCCGGCAAAAAAGCTCCCGGCAGGTGAGTCGGCGCGAGCAGAAACTTTTCATTTGCCTGCGAAATTAAACGCGTGTGCGAAAAGTCGAGACTCGCTTCTTTCACGCCGTGTCTGGGTAGACAAGAGAACAGAAGGCTTGTTGCCGAAATACACTGATGAGAATCCCTAATCTAAGCCTGTTTTATGGGTCATGCACGTTGGGAACAATTAGGGTAAAGTATACAGTGATTGAATGAAAGGCGTATAACTTAAACGTGCAATGTTGCATTCTTTATTTTTTAGCATATTAGGACAGAAAAATGTCGGAAGAACATGTTCAGCCTGCAACGAAACAGAAACAAAATTTTATTTATTAACCAGTTAACTGTTTATGGCGAATATATTCGTCATGAAAAAAATTGTAAAATTTTGTGTTCCAACGAATATATTCGTCACGCGTCTTCAGTAGTGACCATTTGGTTAATTTTGCAATTTTAGTTGAAACTAAAATATACTCCTAAACTGTAAGACGTTTGGAATATTTTTAGGCCGTGTCGAAAAAAATGTATAAATAATCATTATATAAAATAAAACAGTGAATTAATTATTGTAAAAAATATTAAAGTCGTTTCATTGTAATCTAATTTCATATCAAACATACTCTGTGTTTGACGAACATAGTCGTCATCGCTTAATTTGTACGATGCACGTAGGGGACACATTTTCCAACGAGGTCGAAACAGTTAACTGGTTAACAATAGTGATTTGATAGATAGGACGGATACAAAACCTTTAGTGAGTTTACTCCATCACATACAAATCATATATTTTTCCAGAAATACTACATGGACCGCAAAATTATTACAAATTCATTAGTCTTTTCTAAAAGACATCGTTAAGCACTTATCTCTTTTTCTTAAGAAATCTCTAACAATTCTTTCATAGCACGTTATTAAGCACACGTAATCTACACAAGAATTCTATATTGCAAAACGGTCATATACAGAATGCGCTTTAGACTGATATTCAAAACAATGAAAATGTACCTATAGCAATCTTCAGATATTCGTTCATAAACGCAGAATGGTCAATCACTGCGTACTTTACCCTATATGCTATGTTACTGACGGTGTTATGGAAACGCTAAATGGACGGATGTGATGAGAAAAGAAAACCTTCAAGGCGTAATTTTAAATCCGATATATATCGTGAAGGTTTATTTGAGTTGACTGTATTTTAAACTCTGTTTTGTTCAGTAATTAAAACATGGTGTAAGTATTTCTAGACGGATTTTGTTTTGAGAAAAATAAAAGAGGTAGATTACATTTCTAATACTTCAGGAAAAGAATTTATTTATTATAATAGGGTGAGAGAAAAAAATGCTTTTTTTTACATTAGTGCAAAGTTAAAGCCTGGGACATACTATATACTACTGACTCATTATTTTTTTTTATCACAGTAGTATACTACTTACTCTTACTACTTTCTTTGTCACAGCAGTATGCCAATTTCTCTTACTATTTTTTTATCACAGCAGTATACTGTTTATTCTTACTTTCTTTTTATCACAGTTAACTATTCTTTTATTGCGGTAGTACTACTACTATTACTGCTGTCTTACTATTTTTTTTTATCACAGTAGTACTGCAGTCTTATTATTTTTTGATTGCCGTAATTCTATTGCGATCAAAAAATAGTAAGAGTAACTAGTATGCTACTGTGATCGAAACATAGTAACACTGTAATAAAAAACAATGGTAAGAGTAAGTAGTATACTATTGTGATCAAAACGTAGTAACACTGTGATAACAAAAATGGTAAGAGTAAGTAGTATACTATTTTAATCAAAACGTAGTAACACTGTGATAAGAAAAATGGTAAGAGTAAGTAGTATACTACTGTCATCGAAACAGTAGTACTATTGCAGTAAAAAAATAGTAGGAGTAAGTAGTATACTACCGTGATCGAAACATAGTAACACTGTGATAAAAAGAATAGTAAGAATAAGTAGTATACTACTGTGATCGAAATATAGTAAGACTGTCATAAAAAAATAGTAAGAATAAGCAGTATACTGCTGTGACAAAAAAATATAGTAAGAGTAAGTAGTATACTATTGTGATCGAAACAGTAGTACTACTGCAATAAAAAAATAGTAAGAGTAAGTAGTATACTACTGTGATCGAAACATAGTAACACTGTGATAAAAAAAAATTGTAAGAGTAAGTAGTATACTATTGTGATCGAAACGTAGTAACACACTCATAAAAAATAGTAAGACTGCGGTCAAAAAATAGTAAGAATAAACAGTATACTGCTGTGACAAAAAAAATAGTAAGAGCAACTAGTAAACTACTGTGATCGAAACATAGTAAGGTTGTCATAAAAAATAGTAAGATTGCGGTTAAAAAATACTATGAATAAGCATTATACTGCTGTGACAAAAAAAAAATAGCAAGAGTAAGTAGTATACTATTGTGATCGAAACATAGTAAGATTGTGATAAAAAAATAATAAGATTGCGATCAAAAAATAGTAAGAATAAGTAGTAGACTACTGTGTTTAAAAAATAGTAAGACTGTAGTATACTATTGTGATAAAAAAATAGATATATTATATATCTATATATATCTATATATCTATATAAATAAGACTAAGTAGTATACTACTTTCTACTGTCCCTCATTACGAAGGAAGGTTCGAAAACTATTCTGCCAGTCCTCTCACATTCAACTCGCACTCGTTTCTCAACGTCTCCCGCTTCTGTGTGCGCGGGCAGGCATGATTGATTGCCTCGAATTAGCTGACTAACCGCGCGATCATCTTTTAACCAAGTTTTCGTGCCGTAGCAGGTGTTCGCGAAGACGCCGCAAACCACGTTTTTTGCTGGTTCGTACTTTCATAATTGTTGGTATTTTAAATTAAGCCGAGTTAGTTATATTTTAAACGAGGTATATTTTGTAGAATTATTTCTTTTTATTGAATACAATCATTGTGATTGGATACAATTACTTTCGATGGAGTCAAATATTCATTTTTTTCATGACCCATACGGTGCATTACTAATTTTGATGGCATAAAATATTTATTTTTTGTCACGACGCATACGGTGCGTCATTTATTTTGTCGGATGCAAAGATTAAAATTGACAACATTTTTCAGCGTGACGCATACGGTGCGTCAAGAATTTTAACGGAGGCAAAATTAAAATTTAAAAATTTTATCGTGAATGTTGGTATTTTAAATAGAGCCGAGTTAGTTATATTTTAAACAAGGTATATCTTGCTAAGATATTTCTTTTTATTGGATACAATTAGTTTCAATGGAGTCAAATATTAATTTTTTTCATGACGCATACGGTGCGTCATTAATTTTGATGGAGTACAATATTCATATTTTGTTATGACGCATATGGTGCGTCATCTACTTTGTCGGAGGCTAAGATTTAAATTGACAATAATTTTCAGCGTGACATATAGGGTGCGTCAAGAATTTCGACGGAGGCAAAATTAAAATTTTTTAATTTTATCGTAACTGTTGGGGTTTTAAATGGAGCCGAGTTAGTTATATTTTAAACAAGGTATACTTTGCTGTGTTGTTTATTTTTGTTGGATACAATGATTGTAATTGGATACAATTAGTTTCGATGGAGTCAAATATTCATTTTTTGTCATGACGCATATGGTGCGTCATCTATTTTGTCGGAGGCAAAGATTAAAACTGACAACATTCTTCAACGTGACGCATACGGTGCGTCAAGAATTTTGACGGAGGCAAAATTAAAATGAGAAATTTTATTACGACTGTTGGGGTTTTAAATGGAGCCGAATATGTTATATTTTAAATTATATGTTTTACAGTGACGCATACGGTGCGTCATTTGTTTTGATGGAGGCAAATATTAATTTTTTGTTATGACACATACATGGTGCATCATCAATTTTGTTGGAAGCAAAAATTAAAATTGACAACATTTCCAACGTAACGCATACAGTGCGACAACAATTTTGACGGAAGCAAAATTAAAATTTGACAATATTTTCATCATGACGCATAAGATGCATCAACAATTTACACGGAAGCAAAATTGAAGCTTGAAAATGTTTTCATCGTCATGTATACGACGTATTAACAATTTATGCGGAAACAAAATTAAAGCTTGACTATGTTTATGGTCATATATACGATGCGACAAGAATTTTGACGGAGGCAACATTAAAATTTGACAATATTTTCACCGTCACATATACGATTCGTCAACAATTTAAGCGAAGGCAAAATTAAAATTTGTCAATATTTTCATCGTCACATATGTAATGCGTAAACAACTTTACACAGAGGTAAAATTAAAGTTTGACAATATTTTCATCGTCATATATATGATGCGTAAACAATTTAAACGGAGGCAAAATTAAAGTTTGACAAATGTTTTATTGTGAATGTTGGGATTTTAAATGGAGCAGAGTCAGTTATATTTTAATTGAAGTACACTTTGTTCATTTATTTCCTCTTATCGGATACAATGATTACTTGTTACACGACACGTTTTCTACAGCACACAGGATACAGGATACGGAAGTAGAACGGGATATGTGGGTACGAGAAGATCGTATAGTAAAACAAAATATACAGGGCATGTGATAACATGTAGACGCAGTCTAATCAAAATTTCTTATGCCTAACAGTGACGCATACGGTGCGTCATTAATTCTGATGGGAGTCAAACATCACAATTTTTCAAATTTTCCATTATGACGCATACGGTGGGTCATGAATTTTGACGAAAGCAAATATTAGAATTGACAACATTTTTCATTGTGACGCATACAGTGCGTCATCAATTCTGACGAAAGAAAATATTAGAATTGACAACATTTTTCATTGTGACGCATACACTGCGTCATCAATTCTGATGAAAGAAAATATTAGAATTGACAATATTTTTCCATATGACGCATACGGTGCGTCATTAATTTTGATGGAGTCAAACATTAACATTTTTCAAATTTTTCTTTATGACACATATGGTGCGTCATGAATTTTGTCGGAAACAAAGATTAAAATTTGACAATATTTTCGTCGTGACGCATATGATGCGTCGACAATTTACATGGAAGCAAAATGAAGCTTGACAATATTTTCATCGTCATATATACGATGTGTAAACAATTTAAACGAACGCAAAATCTGACAAATATTTTGCTGTGACTGTTGGGATTTTAAATGGAGTCACTTTTATTTTAAATAAAATACCCTTTGTTGATTTATTTCCTCTTATCGGATGCAATGATTACTTGTCACGCGACACGTTTTCTACAGCACACAGTACTCAGGACACAACCATACACTCGGATATATACGTAGAACTAAATCACAGAGAAACAAAATAACTTCAAGAGAAATGGTGCTACACACACGCGGTGTAATTAAAAATTCTTATAGCTTACAATGGCGCATACGGTGCGTCATCACTTTTGATGGAGTCAAATATTAACATTTTTCAAGTTTTTCATTGTGACGCACACGGTGTGTCATCAATTCTGACGAAAGGAAATATTAGAATTGAAAACATTTTTCCATGTGACGCATACCGTGCGTCAAACATTAACATTTTTCAAGTTTTTCATTATGACGCATATGGTGCGTCATGAATTTGGTCGGAAGCAAATATTAAAATTGACAACAATTTTCCATGTCACCCATACAGTACGTCAACAATTTTGATGAAGGCAAAATTAAGATTTGTCAATATTTTCATTGTCTCATACGCAATGCGTAAACAACTTTACACGGAAGTAAAATTAAAATTTTGACAAATATTTTATCGTGACTATTAGAATTTCAAACGGTGCAGAGTGAGTTATATTTTATTTCTTCTTATCGAATACAATGATTATTTGTCACGCGACACGTTTTTCTACAGTAGATAGAATACGGCAGTAGAACGAGATATGTAGGTACAATAAGATCATATCATTTCAATGGAGTCAAATATCATTGATATTTTAGACATTTTTCATTATGACGCATACGGTGCATCATGAATTTTGACGGGAGCAAATATTAAAATTTGACATTTTCATCATCACATATACGATGCCTCAATAACGTAGATGGAAGCAAAATTAAAATTTGACAATATTTTCATCATCACGTATTATATATGATGCGTCAACAATTTAGACGAAGGCAAAATTAAAATTTGACAATATTTTCATCGTGACGCACACGATGCGTCAACAATTTAGGCGGAAGCAAAATTGAAGCTTGACAATATTTTCATCGTCATATATATGATGCGTCAACAATTTAGACAGAGGCAAAATTAAAATATGACAATATTTTCATCGTGACGCATACGATACGTCAACAATTTCAACGGAGGCAAAATTGAAGCTTGACAATATTTTCATCGTCATATATACGATGCGTCAACAATTTAAACGAAGGCAAGAGTTAAAATTTGATAATATTTTCATCGTGACGCATACGATACGTCAACAATTTAGACGGAACCAAAATTGAAGCTTGAGAATATTTTCATCGTCATATATACGATGCGTCAACAATTTAGACGAAGGCAAAAGTTAAAATTTGATAATATTTTCATCGTGACGCATACGATACGTCAACAATTTCAACGGAGGCAAAATTAAAGTGTGACAAATATTTTATCGTGATTATTGGGATTTTAAACGGTGCCGAGTGAGTTATGTTTTAACTAAGGTACACTTTGCTGTTTTATTTCTTTTTATCAGATGCAATGATTACTTGTCACGCGACACGTTTTCTACAGTACACAGCACCCAGGATACAATCATATTCGGATATATACGTAGAACTAAATCACAGAGAAACAAAATAACTTCAAGAGAAACGGCGTTTCACGCAGAAGCGGTGTAATTAAAAGTTCTTATGTCTTACAATGACGCATACGGTGCGTCATCAATTTTGATGGAGTCAAATATTAATTTTTTTATGACGTATACGGTGCGTCAGTAATTTTGATGGAGTCAAACATTAATATTTTAAAAATTTTGCATTATGACGTATATGGTGCATCATGAATTTTGACAAAATTTGAGAATATTTTCATTGTCACATATACGATGCATCAACAATTTAGACGAAAGCAAAATGAAAATTTGACAATATTTTTATCGTCACGTATAGGATGCATCGACAATTTAGACGGAGGCAAAATTAAAATTTGACAATATTTTTATCGTGACGCATATGATGCGTCAACAATATACGCGTAAGCAAAATTGACACATACAACATTTTCATCGATATATATATGATGCATTAACAATTCAAACAGAGGCAAAACTAAAATTTTTTGCAAATACCAGGTTGTTCAATAAGTCTTGTTTTGTTTTGTTGAGGGCGTTGCTACTAGTCCAAATTTGTTTTTGTTTTGTTGGTTCACTCTTCTAATCAACGTATGTGAAGGTTCATTTCAATCAGTCAATTCATTCTTTGTTTACAAGCCATTTAGTGTCGCCGTGTCACAGTATTTTCGACAATCGAAAAAATTGAATATCGTGCAGTGATAAAATTCTTATTTTTGGAAGGTGTAGCACCAAAAGAAATTCACGAACGAATGTTAAGAGTGTATAATGAACGTTCACCGCCAATTAGAACAGTAGAAAGATGGGTTGCTGAATTTAAACGTGGTCGTACAAGCCTTGAAGACGATCCACGTGAAGGACGTCCAAAAACCGCATCACCACCAGAAATCGTAGCCAAACTACAGGATATGGTTTTGGAAGATCGTCGATTGACTGAGAGGGATTTAGTAGAGGCTCTACACATCTCATTAGGCAGTGTGAGTCATATTTTAAATGAAATTTTGAGTTTTAAAAAGCTATGTGCACAATGGGTGCCGCATTCGCTAACAACTGAACAAAAACACATTCGAATGCGACTTTCTCAACAACATTTGGAGCGTTTTAAAAAGGATAAAGTGGATTTTGTGCGTCGATTCATCACTATGGATGAGACTTGGATCTATCACCATGATCCTAAATCAAAACAAGAGGCTAAAGAGTGGTGTGAACCTGGTTGTTCGGCTTCGAAACGAGTTCGTGTCCAGAAATCGGCCATAGAAGGTTCTGGCATCAGTTTTTTGGGATGCGAGAGGAATTTTATTTGTGGATTACTTGCAAACTGGTAAAACAATTAATTCTGAATATTATTGCAACTTTTTGGACCAGCTGAAGGAAAGAATTCGTGAAAAAAGACCCGGTTTGCAGAAGAAAAAAATCCTTTTTCATCAGGACAACGCACCGTGTCACAAGAGCATTTTGACAATGGCTAAAATCCATGAATTAAAGTTCGAATTGTTGGAGCATCCGCCGTATTCACCAGATTTGGCCCCCAGCGACTTCCATTTGTTTCCAGAACTCAAAAAATGTATGCGTGGCAAGCGTTTTTCGTCAAATGAAGAGGTCATAAAGGCTGTTGAAGCGTATTTTGCAGACCTTCTGGAATCTCACTTCAGGGATGGGATCCACAGATTGGAGGATCGTTGGAGCAAGTGCATTAATGTTCAGGGAGATTATACTGAATAATAAAGTGTATTTTGAACCATAACATTGTGTTTTTCTTATCGAACAACAAAACTTATTGAACAACCTGGTATTTTATCAAGACTGTTGGATTTTTTAATGGAGTCGAGTCACTTTTATTTTACACGAGATACCCTTTGCTGATTTATTTATTTTTATCGGATGCAATGATTACTTGTCACGCAACACGTTTTCTACATCACATAGTACTCAGGATACAACCATTTAGTCTGTTATACAGGTAGAACCAATTCGCACGGATACAAAATAACAGAGGAGAAACCGTAAAGTTTACGCCGTAATTAAAACTTCTTACGCCTAACAATAACGAATATTAAATTGTGGCCGCCCCGTTCGGGCATCATCGTCGTCATAATCATTTCCGCCGATGCTCCGCGGTGGTTAAACATGACCCATTTTCACCCCCGGGGATCGATGCCTTGTCAAACATTTCTACCCTCATGCACCCACCCACGCATCTTGCCCGGCCGCTTAATAACACGTCCTGAGAGGCAGTCGGCGAGGCGTAAAATGTCAAATTCACGATGCGAATTAAGGGGTTAGTGCGCTGCGACGGGCAGAAATCGATTTTATGGTTTTTTTTTTTAGGCGTAGAAGGGTAAGCGGCTTCGCACGGTGTGTATTTATTTTTGTGTTTTTTTTTTATGTGTCGGTAGATGTATGTGATGTCATTAGCGAATTCATTAGCGAAAGAATAGTATTCTAATAGTTGGATGTTAGAGTATTCTAATAGTTGGATCTGTTAATCGCGATCGTTGCGATATTAATGCAGATAAGACGATTGTTAGAGTTGAACATTATGGAAATTTAAAACTTGGTAAAATGCAGAAGTAAGAGTGTTTGAGTTATAGTTATTCGTTTGAATATTCCTTGAATTAGGATATAAATTAAATGTAGTTAGATATTAATGCAGATAAGACGATTGTTAAAGAGTTGAACATTATGGAAATTTAAAACTTGGTGAAATGCAGAAGTAAGAGTGTTTGAGTTATATTTATTCGTTTGAAAATTCCTTGAATTATGATATAAACTAAATGTAGTGTTCTAAATGTGTATCTGTGTATAAATATATATAGATAGTTAGAACACTACATTTAATTGGATTGACTTAATGTATATTTAAACAATTTTGCACACATACAAGTTTTTTGAAAGTGTTCACTTTTCCGCGTTTCATTGTTGATAATAAAAGAAAAATATCTTAATTCAGGTAATACTTAAATAAACTAATATAAGTTAAATGGTCTTATTTGTCAATGTGTGAATATAGTATATATATATTAAATATACATAATATTATATGTATGTATATATGTATATATATATATATATTTATTTATGCACTGCACATAGAATGTCTGTTTAAAAAATATTCCAATGTATCGTTTCAATTCGCAATATTTTTGTGCACTTATTTCACTTGCACATTAAAAATATAAATAACTGACCAGTTTATACCAATTTATTAAAATGCAAAAGCTCGCAGTAGAGAAATTCCATGAAGTTTAATTCGCGTACTTTAATTTCTTGTAAAACGGAAAGTGATTATTCTATCTATATTAATTATTTGAGCAGAGTGTTTGGACCGCAAGTTAAAAATAAACCGAAAATATAATAACTTATCTCGGGAGTTTCTAGGTGGTTACTCTGAATAAAAATAATAATATTTATAACTGACGAAGTTAGAAGTTTTTTGTGAAATGCGGTTCATAGGACAGATAATTGAAAAATGACAACCAATTACTTTTGATTTTTGTATATATTCAAAAAATATGTACCATTGGCATTTACGTCTATAAAATTCGAAAACGTAACGTTAAAAGTTACTTGCGATGAAACGACGAAAAGCAAAATAAAATATTGCTATATTATTCTATTTAACTAACTGAACTAACAATTTAACTTTTTTTACTATAGCTATAAGTTTCTATTTAACTGACCTTTTAACTATTTTCTTACCTAATACTCACGTTCCGATTCCTACAAACACAACACCTCCTTTTTTTTTACATGATCACAGAATTCCAATCCAAACTTTTCGAAATTTGTAAGTTCACACAATTTTTTCCATTCAAAACGACGAAAAGCAAGATAAAATATTAACGAAAAGCAAGATAAACTTAACTAACAATTTAACTTTTTTTACTATACCTATAACTTTCTATATAACTAACTTTTTGACTATTTTCTTATCTAACACTCATGTTCCGATTCCTACAAACACCACACCTCCTTTTTTTTTTTAGATGACCATAGAATTTTAACCCAAACTTTTCGAAATTTGTAATTTCACAGAATTATTTCGATTCAAAACGATGAAAAGCAAGATAAAATATTGCTGTGTTAAATATTCTATTTAACTAATTTAATTAACTGTTTGACTATTTTTATTATAACTATAATTTTCTATTTAACCAACTTTTTAACTATTTTCTTATCCAATACTCACATTCCGATTTCTACAAACACAAAACCTCTTTTGTTTACATGACCATAGAATTTTAACCCAAACTTTTCGAAACTTGTAATTTCACAGAATTCTTTCGACTCAAAACGATGAAAAGCAAGATAAAATATTGCTATGTTAAATATTCTATTTAACTAATTTAATTAACAATTTAACTATTTTTACTGTAACTATAATTTTCTATTTAACTCACTTTTTGACTATTTTCTTACCTAATACTCACGTTCCGATTCCTACAAACACAACACCTCCTTTTTTTTTACATGACCATAGAATTTTAACCCAAACTTTTCGAAATTTGTAATTTCACACAATTTTTTCCATTCAAAACGACGAAAAGCAAGATAAAATATTGCTATGTTAAATATTCTATTTAACTAATTTAATTAACTATTTGACTATTTTTATTATAAGTATAATTTTCTATTTAACCAACTTTTTAACTATTTTCTTATCCAATACTCACATTCCGATTTCTACAAACGCAACACCTCCTTTTTTTTACATGACCATAGAATTTCAACCCAAACTTTTCGAAATTTGTAATTTCACACAATTTTTTCCATTCAAAACGACGAAAAGTAAGATAAAATATTGCTATGTTAAATATTCTATTTAACTGACTTAATTAACAATTTAACTTTTTTTATTATACTTATAACTTTCTATTTAACTAACTTTTTGACTATTTTCTTATCTAACACTCATGTTCCGATTCCTAGAAACACAACACCTCCTTTTTTTACATGATCATAGAATTCTAACTCAAACTTTTTGAAATTTGTAATTTCACACAATTTTTTCCATTCAAAACAACGAAAAGCAAGATGAAATATTGCTGTGTTAAATATTCTATTTAACTAATTTAATTAACAATTTAAATTCTTTTACTGTAACTATAACTTTCTATTTAACTAACTCTTTAACTATTTTCTTATCTAACACTCACGTTCCGATTCCTACAAACACAACACCTCTTTTTTTTACATGACCATAGAATTTTAACCCAAACTTTTCGAAATTTGTAATTTCACAGAATTCTTTCGATTCAAAACGATGAAAAGCAAGATAAAATATTGCTGTGTTAAATACTCTATTTAACTAACTTAACTAACAATTTAACTTTTTTTACTATACTTATAACTTTCTATATAACTAACTTTTTGACTATTTTCTTATCCAATACTCACATTCCGATTTCTACAAACACAACACCTCTTTTTTTTACATGATCACATAATTTCAACTCAAACTTTTCGAAATTTGTAATTTCACACAATTTTTTCCATTCAAAACGACGAAAAGCAAGATAAAATATTGCTGTGTTAAATATTCTATTTAACTAATTTAATTAACAATTTAACTATTTTTACCGTAACTATAATTTTCTATTTAACTCACTTTTTGACTGTTTTCTTATCTAACACTCATGTTCCGTTTCCTACAAACACAACACCTCCTTTTTTTTTACCCGATCACAGAATTTCAACTCAAACTTTTCGAAATTTGTAATTTCACACAATTTTTTCCATTCAAAACGA
Source organism: Cryptocheilus praepositus (assembly GCA_033815515.1). Lineage (NCBI taxonomy): Eukaryota > Metazoa > Arthropoda > Insecta > Hymenoptera > Pompilidae > Cryptocheilus > Cryptocheilus praepositus. The sequence continues at coordinate 557,430 of JAWWQZ010000151.1, forward strand.
CGAAAAGCAAGATGAAATGTTGCTATGTCAAATATTCTATGTAACTAATTTAATTAACTATTTGACTATTTTTTTTATAACTATAATTTTCTATTTAACCAACTTTTTTACTATTTTCTTATCCAATACTCACATTCCGATTTCTACAAACATAAAACCTCTTTTTTTTTACATGATCACAGGATTGCAACTCAAACTTTTCGAAATTTGTAATTTCACACAATTTTTTCCATTCAAAACGACGAAAAGCAAGATGAAATATCGCTATGTTAAATATTCTATTTAACTATAATAATTTAATTAACAATTTAACTATTTTTATTATATTTATAACTTTCTATTTAACTAACTTTTTGATTATTTTCTTATCTAACACTCATGTTCCAATTCCTACAAACACAACACCTCCTTCTTTTTACCTGACCATAGAATTTCAACCCAAACTCTTCGAAATTTGTAATTTTACACAATTTTTTCCATTCAAAACGACGAAAAGCAAGATGAAATATTGCTATGTTAAATATTCTATTTAACTAATTTAATTAACAATTTACCCATTTTTACTATACCTATAACTTTCTATTTAACTAACTTTTTCCGATTCCTATCAAAACAACACCTCCTTTTTTTTACCCGATCACAGAATTTCAACTCAAACTTTTCAAAATTTGTAATTACACACAATTTTTTCGATTCACCTTCAACAAGACATCCTCCGCCTAGATTCTTCCAAACACTCGAATTTTTTATTATACTTCAAAAATGTCATTACACCACACTTTATTTTGTATCGGCGCACCCCCTGCCCTAATGACGCAATCATTTAAAAAATAATAATTTGACATATTTTCACTTCGTCACATCAGACTGACCCCTAACGAAATTCAATCTTTTTCCTCATTTATTTTTTCCTAATTTCTTCTTCATTTTTATTTCAATCTTACTAAAAGTCCTACTTTTTTCTAATTTCTTCTTCATTTTCATTTCAATCCTACTAAAAGTCCTACTTTTTCCTAATCTCTTCTTCATTTTAATTTCAATCCTACTAAAAGTCCTACTTTTTCTCCAATTTCTTCTTCATTATTCCTCTTTTCTGCGCGTGTATTTTGTCCCTCCGTGCAGCCTCTTACCGTAATAATTTCTTGGTCCGAGAATTTTCAAGGAGGCGAGAGAAAAGCTCGAGGCCCGTGACTTATTAGATCCGAAATTTACGATATACACGAAATTTAAAAGATGCGGCGGATCATCGTGGATCGTCGACGACGTCGTGCTCGTAAATTGATGCGCGAGATTAATCGAATAGCTTCGCTGATTATGTTGTAAAGTCAATTTAGGGTCATAATTAGATATTAGTCAGGCGTGACGTCGTTGAAGGATATGTTTGCGTTCAATATTTCATGTAATAATAATGTGTAATACATTTTTTCATATAGTTAAGTCATATGTATAGGGTAGTGTATATTATGTCAATAGGTATTTGTTAATAGGTGTTCCTTAACAAAATATGTAGAATTATTACATGAACGGTATAAAAAGACATTTCGATGAGAAACAGGCTAAATTTTGTATAATACATGTTATAAGGATGATATGTTTAAATTCGACCTTATCATAATTAACTAATGAAGGTATATAAAGCGTTTTTTGTTTAAAATGCTTAACTGCCATATTTTATTACTGCAACGTTGTTGAAGGATATGTTTGCATTTAATATTTAATGTAATGATGATATGTAATACATTTTTTCATATAGCTAAGGCGTGTACATGGGGTAGTGAGAAAATTTTGTGATCAAATATTAAGTTAATGGGCATTTGTTTATAGAAGTTCGTTAACAAAACATGTAGAATTATTACCTGAACGTTACAAAAAGAAATTTCGGAGAGAAATAGGTTAAATCTTTGTATAATACATGTTATAAGGATGATATGTTTAAATTCAACCTTATCATAATTAACTAATGAAGGTATATAAAGCGTTTTTTGTTTAAAATGCTTAACTGCCGAATTTTATTACTGCAACGTTGTTGAAGGATATGTTTGTGTTTAATATTTAATGTAATGATGATGTGTAATACATTTTTTGAGAAAATGTTGTGATCATGATTATGTCAACAATTATGTTTATAGGAGTTCGTTAACAAAACATTTAGATTATTACATTAATGTTACAAAAATAAATTTCGGAGAGAAAACATACTAAATCGTTGTATAATACATGTATTAGAATGATATGTTTAAGTTCAACCTTATCATAATTAACTAATGAAGGTATATAAAGCGTTTTTTTGTTTAAAATGCTGAACTACCGAATTTTATTACTGCAACCTTGTTGAAGGATATGTTTGTGTTTAATATTTAATGTAATGATGATGTGTAATACATTTTTTTTTTTAGAAAGGGTATGTGCATGTGGAATTCTGTGATCATAATTATGGCAATAATTATATTTATAGGAGTTCCTTAACAAAACGTAAGAACATTGCATGAATCTTACAAAAAGAAATTTCGGAGAGAAATAGGCTAAATCTTTGTATAATACATGTTATTAAAGATGACATGTTTAATTTCAACCTTATAAAATTCACTTAATGAAGATATGTAAAGCTTTTTTGGTTCAAAATACTTAACTACCGAATTTTATTATTGTAACGTTGTTGAAGGATATGTTTGTGTTTAATATTTAATGTAATAATAATGTGTAACACATTTTTTGAGAGAGGGCGTGTGCATATGAAATTCTGTGATCATAATTATGTCAATAATTATGTTTATAGGAGTTCGTTAACAAAAGATTTAGATTATTACATTAATGTTACAAAAAGAAATTTCGGAGAGAAACATACTAAATCGTTGTATAATACATGTATTAGAATGATATGTTTAAGTTCAACCTTATCATAATTAACTTAATAAAAGTATATAAACTTTTTTTGGTTTAAAATGCTTAACTACCGAATTTTATTACTGTAACGTCGTTGAAGGATATGTTTGCGTTTAATATTTAATGTAATAATAATGTTTAATACATTTTTTGAGAGAAGGTGTGTGCATGTGAAATTTTGTGATCATAATTATGTCAATGATTATGTTTATAGGAGTTCGTTAACAAAACATTTAGATTATTACATTAATATTACAAAAATAAATTTCGGAGAGAAACAGGCTAAATCTTTGTATAATACATGTTAAAAGGATTATATGTTTAAGTTCAACCTTATCATAATTAACTAATGAAGGTATATAAAGCGTTTTTTGGTTCAAAATGCTGAACTACCGAATTTTATTACTGTAACGTTGTTGAAGGATATGTTTGCGTTCAATATTTAATGTAATAATAATGCGTAATACATTTTTTGAGAAAGGGTGCGTGCATGTGAAATTTTGTGATCATAATTATGTCAATAATTTTGTTTATAGGAGTTCGTTAACAAAACATTTAGATTATTACATTAATGTTACAAAAAGGAATTTCGGTGAGAAACAGGTTAAATCTTTGTATAATACATGTTAAAAGGATGATATGTTTAATTCCAACCTTATCATAATTAACTAATGAAGGTATATAAAGCTTTTTTTAGTTTAAAATGCTGAACTACCGAATTTTATTGCTGCAACATTGTTGAAGGATATGTTTGCGTTTAATATTTAATGTAATAATAATGTTTAATACATTTTTTGAGAGAGGGGGTGTGCATGTGAAATTTTGCGATCATAATTATGTCAATAATTATGTTTACAGGAGTTCGTTAACAAAACGTATAGATTATTACATTAATGTTACAAAAAGAAATTTCGGAGAGAAACAGGCTAAATCTTTGTATAATACATGTATTAGAATGATATGTTTAAGTTCAACCTTATCATAATTAACTAATGAAGGTATATAAAGCTTTTTTTAGTTTAAAATGCTGAACTACCGAATTTTATTACTGCAACGTTGTTGAAGGATATGTTTGTGTTTAATATTTAATGTAACAATAATGTGTAATACATTTTTTGAAAGAGGGTGTGTGCATGTGAAATTTTGTGATCATAATTGTGTCAATAATTATGTTTATAGGAGTTCGTTAACAAAACATTTAGATTATTACATTAATGTTACAAAAAGAAATTTCGAAGAGAAAACATACTAAATCGTTGTATAATACATGTATTAGAATGATATGTTTAATTTCAACCTTATCATAATTAACTAAAGAAGGTATATAAAGCGTTTTTTGGTTTAAAATGCTGAACTACCGAATTTTATTACTGCAACATTGTTGAAGGATATGTTTGCGTTCAATATTTAATGTAATGATAATGTGTAATACATTTTTTGAGAGAGGGTGTGTGCATGTGAAATTTTGTGATCATAATTATGTCAATAATTTTGTTTATAGGAGTTTACTAACAAAACATTTAGATTATCACATTAATATTAGAAAAAGAAATTTCGGCGAGAAACAGGTTAAATCTTTCTATAATACATGTTATAAGGTTTATATGTTTAATTTCGACCTTATCATAATTAACTAATGAAGGTATATAAAGCGTTTTTTTATTTAAAATGCTGAACTACCAAATTTTATTACTGCAACGTTGTTGAAGGATATGTTTGCGTTTAATATTTAATGTAATGATAATGTGTAATACATTTTTTGAAAGAGGGTTTGTGCATGTGAAATTTTGTGATCATAATTATGTCAATAATTATGTTTATAGGAGTTCCTTAAGAAAACATATAGAATTATTACATGAACGGTATAAAATTAAATTTCGGAGAGAAACAGGTTAAATCTTTGTATAATACATGTTAAAAGGATGATATGTTTAATTTCGACCTTATCAGAATTAACTAATGAAGGTATATAAAGCGTTTTTTGGTTTAAAATGCTTAACTACCGAATTTTATTGCTGCAACGTCGTTGAAGGATATGTTTGCGTTCAATATTTAATGTAATAATAATGTGTAATACATTTTTTGAGAGAGGGTGTGTGCATGTGAAATTTTGTGATCATAATTATGTCAATAATTATGTTTATAGGAGTTCGTTAACAAAACATTTAGATTATTACATTAATCTTACAAAAAAAAATTTCGGAGAGAAACATACTAAATCGTTGTATAACACATGTTATCAGGATGATATGTTTAAATTCAACCTTATCATAATTAACTTAATAAAAGTATATAAACATTTTTTAGTTTAAAATGCTTAACTACCGAATTTTATTGCAGTAACGTCGTTGAAGGATATGTTTGCTTTTAATATTTAATGTAATAATAATGTGTAATACGTTTTTTGAGAGAGGGTGTGTGCATGTGAAATTTTGTGATCATAATTATGTCAATAATTATGTTTATAGGAGTTCGTTAACAAAACATTTAGATTATTACATTAATGTTACAAAAATAAATTTCGGAAACAGGCAAAATCTTTGTATAATACATGTTATAAGGATTATATCTTCAATTTCCACCTTATCATAATTAACTTTATAAAAGTATATAAAGCGTTTTTTTGTTTAAAATGCTGAACTACCGAATTTGATTACTGTAACTCTCGATATGTTTTGAAGCCATTATGAATGAAGTATTTGGAAGCAGTTGTATTTAGTTTATTGTGTCGTTAGTATTCAATAGATTTGTTACTAAGAAAATCCCTTGCAAGTTATCTGTAATCGTTGTTTTTCGGTTTTAGTGTATATAACGTTTTCACTGATTTACTAAGGTACTTGTTTTTTAACCATTTTTTTACTTTAGAACTTTACTAAATCTTTACTTAATATACAAAAAATTTGTTTTTTAACAAATCTTTGTTAAAAGATGCAAATTTTCCAAAAGCTACAAAATCGTGAAATTCGTAATGTATATTTAATAAAACGGACACCTAAAATATTTGTACAGCACAAGTTCTTTTTTTTACATTTTCTGTGAACTATATTTTGTTGTATTGATCGGAAAAAAGTAGAACTGTATTTTTATATTATGTAAGTGTAGTATATAATGTGCCAAACTGTATGTATATATAATCCATATGTATATGTGTCGGATTTTTTTTTTTATCAACCGTTCAATAAAATAGACACAAGGTTTTATTGATGAATACCGATGACTGACAATCGTAACGACACTAAATGATTTAAAAGGCTGAAAATAATCCCGGTTTTATGTACGTGTTCTGTTTAGGGGAATTAATTATTTTTTGATAACTAATTTTAGTTAATGGATAAATTAGGTGAAACACTTGAAGAATGAACTACTTTTAACCAATGTGTTAATTGAAATTAGCTTTAGTTGACAGGTGAATTAGACGATAAAGTTAAAGAATGCATTATTTTAACTAATATTTTAACCGAAATTAGTTAAAAATAATTAATTTCGTTGAAAAAGCTACGTATGTAGTGCCGTAACGTCATATTATTTTTTTCTATTTTTAACCTTTCAAATCATTAATATCGTTTTGCTTATCAGTGACCTGTATTCACATATAATAAAATCCGAATAATATTATGAAAATAATAATATTTATATATTATATATCAAATATTAATAATACGTATTGATATTTATCTAATATTGCATGTTTTTCCAAATATTTGTAAAACCTTAAGAAATAATATTTATTAATAAAAAAAAATGAATCAAACCATAGATTTCCCAACCGAATCCAGATACTATCATTAAAGTATCATCCTAGCAATATTCTAACAATAATTACCTAACGGAACAAAAGTTCAGGAAGTGCGTATAATTTTTTCTCTATTTTCAACTTTTCAAATTATTATATACCGTTTTGCTTATAAGTGATTTGTACTGGTACATAATAAAATCTTAATAATATTAAGAAAATAATAATATTCATAAAATATACATGGAATTTTAATATTACGTATTAACATTTATGTAATATTATATATTTTGCCAAATATTTATAAAATCTTGAAGAAAGAATAATACTTATTCATAAATTTTGAACCATAGATTGTCCAAACTAGTCCAGCTATTTTCGTTAAAGTGACATCTGAGCAATATGTTAACAACAATTACCTAACGGAACAAAAGTTCAGGAAGTGCATATTATCTTTCTCTATTTTCAACATTTCAAATTATTTAATATCCATTTGCTTATCAGTACCTATATTCATTTTTATATATTTATAAAAACTTAATAAAACAATAATATTTCTTAATCAAAATTTAATGTTATATTCCGCCACGCACTTTGCAGTTGCAAAATGCAACTATGTGCCCTACACCAAACCATACATTTTCGAACTGAATCCAGATACTTCCCACAAAGTGTCGCCCGAGCAATATTCTAACAATAATTACCTAACGCAACAAAAGTTCAAGGAGTGCGTACTTTTTTGTCTATTTTCATCTTTTCAAATTATTTCAAATCGATTTGCTTATCAGTGACCTATATTCATATATAATAAAATCCTAATAATATTAATAAAATAATAATATTAATAATAAGAAATAATATGAATTAAATATGAAGAAAATAATAACATTATAAAATATATAACAAATATTAATATTACGTATTAATATTTATGTAATATTATATATATATTGACCAAAAAATATAAAACCTTAATAAAGTAATAATATTTATTAATAAAAAAAAATTAATCAAACCATAGATTTTCCAACCGAATCCAGATGCTTTTCTCAAAGTGGCAGCCGAGCAATATTCTAACAATAATTACATAACACAATAAAAGTTCAGGAAGTGCGTAATATTTTTTCTCTTTTTTCAACCTTTCAAATTATTTAATATCGTTTTGCTTGTCACTGACCTATATTCATATATAATAAAATCTTAATAATACTAAGAAAATAATAATATTCATAAAATATATGTAGAATTTTAATATTACATATTAACATTTATATAATATTTCATATTTTGCCAAAAATGTATAAAACCTTAATAAAGTAATAATATTTATTAACAAAAAAAAACTAATCAAACCATACATTTTCTAACTGAATCCAGATGCTTTCCTCAAAGTATCATCCGAGCAAATAATATTCGGAAAATAATAATATTCATAAAATATATATGGAATTTTAATATTACGTATTAATATTTATGTAATTTTATACATCTTGTCAAATATTTATTGAACCTTAATAAAACAATAATATTTATTTTATTTTTTACTACTTCAAAATTACACCCGTGCAATGTTATAACAACAATTACCTAACACAGCAAAAGTTCAAGAAGTGCATTTCTTCTCTCAAATCACAAATTACGTCACCGAAGCCAAACGGCGACTAAATTAGACAGACAGCAGCGATTTAGTAAAAAGGCGACACTCTGTATGGAAAATCAAGTAGGACGCAATTTCAAGAAGACGCGCGATCTTCGGATTCTCTTGCGGTGTCTCTCCGGTAATGGAATTTCGATCGGGAATCTGATCCGAAGAAGAGCGCTGCTCCTCTGAATCGTGCGGAGGAATGCGACGAATCGAATTAATAAAGGATTCTGCCGGAGTCGGATGCGAAATGCTCGTGCCGCGACTATGATCAACGGTAAAAATGTGTGTGGCCTGAAAAGAAAATAATTCCTTTTCGCGTGCCTTGAAAGTTTGAGGACACTGTCGCTGCAGACGGAAATGTTGATAGTCGAAAAATCACTATTTATTTCGTACGTAAGAAGGCGAGAAAATGAGGTGATTATATTTTGTGATATAATACTTGACGATTGGTTTCAAAGTTGGCAATGAGTCAGAATTAATCTTACAGGCTTCATGTCTGGGGGGTTTGTATTGGGGGCGACATTGTTAAAGGTCAAAAATGTGTTGAATAGATAAAAAAGGTCACTTAGGAAGTGTTGGGGCGTAAGAAGTGGGATGTGTGTAAAAGAGTACCGAATATTGTAAACTTTTGTCGGTTTATAATAACATTTTAGGGATACGAAAAGAGATACCGTTCATTTTCGACTTCTGCCCATTTTCGTTAGTGCATATATGTCATGTAATACCTCTCAGTATTTTTCCATGACTCAGCATGTGGGTCATACACAGATAGGTATTATCAGTCTGATATGAATAAGAAATGAGAAAAGTGATACAGCTAGAAGCACATGATAACAATAAGGTATAGTGAAAATGAACTTGTCATTATTTTTACATTAACAGCATATATATCATTTAAATGTGGGTCATATACAGATCTGTATTATCAGTCTGATATTAACAGCAATAAGAAAACTGATACAACTTGAGGTACAAGATGAAAATAAAATATACCGAAAATGAACTTGTCATTATTTTTACATTAATAGCATATATGTAATTTAAATAATACCTCTCCCGATTGGTCGATGACTCAGCATGTGGGTCATACACAGATGAGTATTATCAGTCTGACATCAATAAGAAATGAGAAAAGTGATACAACTAGAGGTACAAGTTGGCAATAAAGTATATTGAAAAATATCTTGTCATTATTTTTACATTAACAGCATATATATCATTTAATACCCCTTCTTATTGGTTGATGACTCAGCATGTGGGTCATACACAGATCAGTATTATCAGTCTGACATCAATAAGAAACGAGAAAAGTGATATAGCTAGAGGTACAAGTTGGCAATAAACTATATTGAAAAATATCTTGTCATTAGTTTTACATTTACAGCATATATGTCATATAATACCCCTTCCGATTGGTCGATGACTCAGCATGTGGGTCATACACAGATCAGGTTTATCAGTCTGACATTAAACAGCAATAAGAAAAATGATACAGTTAGAGGTACAGCCTGGCAATAAAGTATATTGAAAAATATCTTCTCATTAATTTTACGTTAACAGCAGATATATAATTTAATACCTCTCCCGATTGGTCGATCACTCAACATGTGAGTCATATACAGATCTATATTATCTGACATCAAACAGCAATTATAAAAGTGATGCAGCTAGAGATAGAGGTTGGCAATAAAGTATATTGAAAAATATCTTGTCATTAATTTTACGATAACAGCAGATATATAATTTAATACTCCTCCCGATTGGTCAATGACTCAACATGTGGGTCATACACAGATCTACATTATCAGTATGACATCAAACAGCAATGAGAAAAGTGATACAGCTAGAGATAGAGGTTGGCAATAAAGTATATCGAAAAATATCTTGTCATTAATTTTACGTTTACAATATATATATTATTTAATACCTCTCCCGATTGGTCGATGACTCAGCATGTGGGTCATACACAGATCAGTATTACCAGTCTGCCACCAATTAACAATCACAAAAATTGCTTGTAACTCGCGATAGAAGATGACAACAAACTCTACAAAACCCAGCTTTCCATTGAATTAATATTTACACAAAACCAAATAAACTGTTACATAGCAATCAAACAGCACAAACACTGCAAATCAACCGTCGCGAAATGTTAACACGTTGACTGCCACGGTGGTGCAAAAGATTTTACTAAAAATGCAAAAAAATTGGAATAAAGTCTATTTGCAATCTTGTAAAAGCAATTTATTTTGGAACGGTGCTTCAATAGTTTGGTTTCTGACAACTCTGCGTTACCTTTTTTTTGCACGGTTTAATTATACTCCGCAGTATTTTATCGTATCGCGGTTTTAACAGCAAAATACGCTTGAGCAAAATACGCAAAAGATTTTACTAAAAATGCAAAAAATTCATAATGAAGCCTATTTGCAATCTTATAAAAGCAATTGATATTAGAACAGTGCTTCAACACTTTGGCTTCTAACAATTCTGCGTTATCTTTTATTGTGCACGATTTAATCAAACTCTTTAGTATTTTATTGCATCGCAGTTCTAACATAGCAAAATATGCTTGGCAGTCAACTTGTTAACTCTCTATGGACCCACTTTTTTTTCGGTGGCCATAAAAAATCTATGTAACGTGAAATCAACAAATATCAACTTCAAAATACATATTAACAATGAATTCAGGAGTTTCAACAATTTTGTTATAACGAATACATTTTGTACCTTTGAAGTAACAACGGCTTACAACGTTTGCACTTGTGCGTATAAGAGCTTAAGTATGGAATTTCATAAAACAGTTGGCATTTGGCATTAAACATAGTTATACGTTACATTTCCTTATCTGATGATATTTTACTACTAAATTCATCGTCGCTATCAACAATATTTATACGTCGTCGGGCAAATACTATTGGATGATCTTCGTTAGACTCAGAATCTGATAAAGAATCTTCGGATTTATTACTGCTAATGCTTCTTATTCCTATTCCTCTTTTATTTTTATATGATTTTGTATCCATATTTTGGGCCTCTGATACATAAAACTAAAAAGCAAAGAAAACACAAACGTTATCGCAAATACACCTAACCCTACCATTATAGCCCATTGTGTCTTGAAACTCACAAAGCTATATCACATGAAAATAGTAATAAAATGATTGTTTAAATGCAAACAAATAAGACATTATTGATATACAAACTAAAAGCTATTACGTACGCTTTTTTGTTTAACAAACACCGATAGAAGAAGAAATAATGAGAATTGCACAAGACGGTTCCTTTCGCTTCTATTTGCGGACAACTTGCAAAAGCATTTATTTTGACATTTCAGGTTACAGCTGATAACCACATCAAGCATATTATTGGTTACTAAGGAGACATTATTTAACAAGATGTATACGCCATCTAGTAAAAAAAATTAAATTATTTAATAAAATATCGATTTATCGATATGTGACTTCAAAGTCACGCGGGCCCATAGAGGGTTAAAATAAAAAGATTATTATAATTTATGTACTTGCTTCATAGGTAAAGTATAGACCAATTGTTATTAATATGCTGAATTTATTTAGCATTATATTACAGGTGTTTTGAGAAAGTCGAGTAAAAACAAAATTTAATATTTATAGTTAGTGTGATAAATTGAAAAACAATTTGAACAACATTTTCGCGACCGGCCGATTTTTCTGTTTCTAATATTGAGTACCGGCGAAATTAATGAAATACTGAAGCTGGTTGTCGTAAAATTGTATCGTTGAACCAAGGGTAAAAATGATAAAATTTGTTTCTATCGATATCGATTTGTTTTTAATGATAAAATTTTGTTAAACTATTTAATAAAATGTCGATTTATCAATATGTGACTTCAAAGTCACGCAGGCCCATAGAGAGCTAAAATAAAAAGATTTTTATAATTTGTGTACTTGCTTCATAGGTAGAGAATAGATCAATTGTTATTATTGTGCTGAATTTATTTGGCATTATATTACAAGTGTTTTACGAAAGTTGAGTAAAAACAAAATTTAATATTTATAGTTAGTGTGATAAATTGAAATACAATTTGAACAACATTTTCGCGGCCGGCAGATTTCTCCGTTTCTAATATTGAGTACCGGCGAAAATAATGAAATACTGAAGCTGGTTGCCCCAAAATTCTATCGTTGAAGCAAGGGTAAAAATGATAAAATTTATTTGTATCGATATCGATTTGTTTTTTATCACTTGGCATGCGGGCATACTTCGCCGCCGAATTTCGCGTGCAGCGGGCGTTTTTTCTTGAACCGACGGAAGATTGGTTATTCAGAAAAATCGCAGTAAATCGAAAACTACTTCGTTTTTATGAACGAAACTTTTTTATTTCACACTTAAATATATACTGTATGATTACTTAACAAAAAAAACGATATTTTTACGAAATCATAAAAATAAACGATTTTTAAAATTTTCTACACTATCATACGAAAAGTCCGATAATTTGTCAGCGCATATTTCTTCATCACTATCTTTGTCACAACGGCTCATTTGATCAATTTTGTAATCAATAATAAAAAATCAAGCTTCAAATTGATAAAACACGTTCTGGAGCTAAGAATTCGATTGAAGACGAAATAACTCAGCAAAAGATCGAGTAACTCAACAATCATAACTTATGGGAAAAAAAATGCAAAGCGTTGCCTAGCAACGCAAATAACACGCATATAATGTCACACATTCATGTAATTATACGTATTTAGTAGATTTGTGGTGGATATCCACTAACAACACCAAATTAACTAAATACGTATTTTTACGTGACCCGCGCTCCAGTGACAGACTACAAAAAACGTAAAAATACGTTGCTCGCATGCCAAGTGTTATGATAAAATTTTGTTAAACTATTTAATAAAATATCGATTTATCGATATGTGACTTCAAAGTCCCTCGGGCCCATAGTGTATAAAAAATCCATAAAACACCTAAATAAAATCTGACATACCGAGTTCGACTACACATGTTACTGGCCACAAATAAAACATGTTAGTGCGACTCTTGCAACAAGCCGCACGACTTTTCTCCCGCACGTTATCTCTTGTTTGCACGAGCGGGCGTGCCATTAGCGGAGTCGAGCGATTTTAAAAAATGAAAAGACGCGGTCGCGACCGTCAGCGAGCGTCGCTAAAAATATCCCTAAGGACCGCTAGAGCGTATAATGGCCGTCAGATTAATAGTGCATATAACCCCCTGCTGATATCAGCGTGTATGTACGCGCGTGTACAGGGCGATTCTCGAAGAGTGAGCGAGCGATTCTACGATTTTATGGGGACAGAGTTTGGCGAAGTTATGGAAAAGTAGAAAGTTGCGTGGAAAAATAAACGGCATCTCTTACGTCAGTTATACACATTTTGGACGATTTTTTTCGAACACGGTCCCCAGGAGCGAAATTTTTTTTTCTTTATATTGTTCATTTTTAATAAAAAAAACATGTTTACTATGGAAATCACCCAATTCGTAAGTAAATTCACATAAATAAGATCATTGCACACCAGGTGTGCGGCTCGCTCCTCGGAACATTTTTATTGCGAGGAACGGATTGAACACCATGTGTGCAATGTAAGGTAAAATGAAAATACATCATTAAAAAATGTATGAATATTTATTTCAAAAACAGTTAGATAATATAAAATCGTTATTTTGTTTTGAATAATAAAGAACAGAATATAATGCAAAGAAAATGTTTAAAAAGTAGTAAAAAGTTAAAAAAAGATAAGTTGAATAATGAGAAAAATAACAAATGAGAAATAAATTTTTAGAAAAATGTCTACAGATATCAAAGTAATGTAACTTAGTAATAAAAAAGAAAATATAATTTGTAAATACATTTTTAGCAAATAGTACACCGATCGTAAAGTAATTATACATTAGTTGGTTCACAACAGGACACAAAGCAGGACAAGAATAATTATTACCTTTATATTTTCCTTCTTTGTAGGACTGTCGGCAATTCATAGTATTTTACATGTAAGAAAGGCTTCAAATAATTTTTAGATTTTTGGTACACAGTAAAACCAATGCCAAATTTTGTTTTTCTGTACCTTGCAGATTTCATTAGTTCAAGGAAAATCTTATTTCGACGACTAGTTTACTCAGAATAACTGGTAATTGCACATTACTGTTATTGCACACACGGTGTGCAAGCCGTCTTATAGCCTCGGAAATCAATTGCACACACGGTGTGCAATCGGTCTCGAATGCAGTATCCCAAAAATGAAACATTGTGTTTAAGTGGTAATTAAAGTATTAAGCGTAGCGAAAGTTTTAGTTTTGGCTATATGCCATAGTAGTTCAATGCATTCAAGCGAAATGTGAAAAAAAAGGGAAAGTAAATCCGGGCGCTTTTTAATAAATTTAGATTGAGGAATTGTTTTGGCGCGTAAGAAAATTTAATAAAATAAAAATAAAGTACAGTCAAGTAAATTAATTAAAATTTCATAATAATTAGTAAGTAAATATATGCATATTTTTTTTCTATGCGTACTGTTTTTCAATATAACACATTAACCGGTAAATGCATAGTGTGTAAAAAATGAAACACTGTGTTTAAGTGGTAATTGAAGTATTAAGCATAGTGAAAGTTTTAGTTTTGGCTGTATGGCATAGTAGTTCGATGCATTCAAATGAAATGTGAAAAAAAAAGAAAAAAGTAAATCCGCGCAATTTTTTATATGGTATGTAGATTGACGAATTATTTTGGCGTAAACGATAGGAGTGAGAATAAAATAAAATTTAATGAAATACGCATAAAAATCCAATGCAATAAAATAAATTAATTAAAATTTAATAATTATTAGTAAGTAGATAAATGCATACTTTTTTTCTTAGCAATTAAGTGATATTATTTATATTTGTACTGCGTGATGTATAATTTTTCAAACACTTCATTTTACCAAGAAAAGAGTAGTACCTATATAGTAATTATTTTTAATTTTTGCATAGACGTATATAATAATCTACATAGAATAAATTTTTTTGGGTCACAATTAAAAAATCATGCATTCAAGGTTTAAACTAACGGCAATTAGAAACAAAATGTATCGCCCTAATGCTTCACACCAAAAACTCTAACTACCCGGAAAATAACTATCAATAAACCCGTTCGTGTATCGTTAATAAATCAACCTGTTAATCAACCTGTTAAATGATGTTCACTTAAATATTGCTAATTTTCAAGCGAAACGATTTAATCCAATAAATTTCAATATTGTCCATTTTTAAACGAGAATTTTCTATTTTTGTGAATGTATTTCCATAAATTTAGGCGGTGTCGATTTTCATGCGGCAATTTTAAATGATCTTCACTTAAATATCGCTAATTTTTCAAGCAGTACGATTAAATCCGTAAAAATTTAAATATTGTCAATATTTAAACGAGAATTTTATATTTTTGTGAATGTACTTCCATAAATTTAGGCACTGTCGAGTATCAAGCAGCAATTTTAAATATTCTTCATTCAAGTATTGCTAATTCTCAAGCAGTACGATTAAAACCGATAAATTCCAAAATTGTCAATTTTTAAACGAGCATTTTGTATTTTTGTCATTGTATTTCCATAAATTTAGGCGGTGTCGATTATGAAGCGGCAATTTTAAATTATCTTCCATTAAATATTGCTAATTTTTCAGCAGTATGATTAAATCCGATCAATTTAATTATTGTCAATTGTTAAACTAGAATTTTATATTTTTGTGAAGGTATTTTCATAAATTTAGGCACTGTTGATTTTCAAGCGGCAATTTTAAATTATCTTCACTTAAATATTGCTACTTTTCAAATAATACGATTAAATCCGATAAATTCAAATATTGTCAATTTCCATGCGGCAATTTTAAATAATCTTCACTTAAATATTGATAATTTTCAAGCAGTACGATTAAATCCGATAAATTTAAATATTGTCCATTTTTAAACGAGGGTACTATATTTTTGTAAATGTATTTCCATAAATTTAGGCCTTGTCGATTTCCATGCGGTAATTTTAAATAATCTTCACTTAAATACTGCTAATTTTCAAACAGTATCATTAAATTCAATAAATTTAAATATTGTCAATTTGTAAACGAGAATTTTATATTTTTGTGAATATATTTCCCTACCTTTTGGCATTGTCGGTTATCAAGCCGCAATTTTGACACAAAACGTATCAAGTGGTATCAAATGACCCCTTTCAAAATTTATAATACTTTAAAATCGTACATTCATTGTTATTTCTTTCGGCACATTTGACTTTCTATAAATTCTCATATCATCCAATTATTCAGTTTCTCGCTTTAATAAATTAGGAATTTCCTCCTGAAAATCAACGTTTATTTCATATCGGGTCAAATCACATGCCAAAAATAGGTAGGTGTAAAGTACCGGTACGTTCAGTGTTAAATGGTGTTCACTTAAATATTGTTAATTTTGAAGCAGTACGGTTAAATCCGATAAATTTAAATATTGTCCTCTTTTAAACGAAATTTATATATTTTTGTGAGTATATTTCCATACCTTTAGGCATTGTCAATCATTAAGCCGCAATTTTAACATTAAACGTATCAAGCGGTGTCAAATGAACCCTTTCAAAATTTACTTTAAAATCGTCCATTCATTATTATTTCCTTCCCTCCTTTGACTTTCCCTAAATTCTCACATCATCCCATTATTAAATTTCTCTCTTCAACAAACTAGAAATTCCTTCCTAAAAATCACCATTTATTCCATAACCCGTCCCCTGACCCCTCGCCACAAAAACACGCACCTCCAAATTACCCATAAATTCACTCTTAACCACCTCTTTCGAAACTGTCCCCCAAAATTTCGCATAACTCCACACCTCCACCTTCCCAGATTGACTCAACAGCCTCCCAATACTTATCCCCCCACTTCGCCGCTAAAACGTGCAATCAACGCGTCCTTGCTCAAAAGCACAGTGCGATGTGACTAACGATTAATTCGATTCTCGCCCGTCGCTGTTTTTTAACATCGACAGAACGAGACAGAAAGCGACGGAACCCGACAAAACTCGACACCGGCAAGAGTCGGCGGCTCAGAGAAGTGTGGGAAAAATCTGGGGGGTGAGTGAAATGGCGAGGGAGGCAAGACGAAAGGTGGAAAGGGCGGAATGTCCGTTGGGAGGGTTCGCCGGTAGACAAATGGAAGTTGATTGTGCCCTAAGTGTCGAAGGGTGATTGTGGTCGTCGTGACGTCGGCGATGGCGGTGTAATGGTGGTTGTAATGCGCAGGGGAGGAGGTCGGCTGACAGTTTTGAAGGGTAACATCGGCGTCATCGTCAAACATTGGTTCACCGCTTGACATTTTCCCGACGGGATCCGCTGCGAGCGTATGCGCGCGTATTTATGGATATGTGTATTTATAAGTACAGGGTGACGCGCAATAAGGTGACCGGACTGGAGATGGGTGAGTTGGGAAACAAGGACGAAGTCGTCAGTTATGGATGAGTGAGCTTTTGGGTGAGTTTGGAATAGGTGGGAAGTACGAATTAATGCAATTTTGAGTTAATACATTTTTGGTACTGCTTGGGTCACTTTATGTTGAGAATAATAATCAATACCGAGTGCGAATGTAATAATCAGTAAATCATTGCGAGTGAATGAGATAAGACCTGACACGAACGTGTTCAGTTATATATGGATGACATTTTGGGTTCATTTGGAATGGGTGGGAAGTACGAAATAATGAATTTTCAAGTCAACACATTTTTGCCACAGGGTCGGTCACTTAAGTGAGTTTTTGGGTGAGTTTGGAATGGGTGGGAAGTACGAATTAATGCAATTTTGAGTTAATGCATTTTTGGTACTGCTTTGGACACTTTATGTTGAGAATAATAATCAATACCGAGTGCAAATGTAATAATCGGTACATCATTGCGAGTGAATGAGATAAGACCTGACACGAACATGTTCAGTTATATATGGATGACATTTTGGGTTCATTTGGAATGGGTGGGAAGTACGAAATAATGAATTTTCAAGTCAATATATTTTTGCCACAGGGTCGGTCACTTTATGTGACGTTAAAACCCATATTCACATTACTGTGCATTTATTGTTTATAGTTGAGGATAATCATCTGTTGTTCAGCTATGTATGAATAAAATGTTGGGTTCGTTTGGACTCCGTGGAAATACGAATTAATGAATTTTTGAGTTAATACATTTTTGCTACGGATTCGGTTACTTTATGTGACGTTAAAATGCATATCCGCGGTGCTGTACATTTAGTGTTTATCGTTCAGGATAATAACCAGTTGTTGAGCTGTGTATGAATAAGTTTTTGGGTTCGTTTGGATTGGGTAGAATTTCGAATTATTGCATTTTTAAGTTAATACATATTTGTTACGGCTTCGGTCACTTTATGAGGCGTTAAATGCATATTCGCATTATTCTACATTTAGCGTTTATAGATGAGTTTAATAATCTGTACCTTTTGCTTTGGGAGTGAAACAGAAGAAAACCGACACGAAGGTGTTGAGCTGTGTATGAATGAGTTTTTGGGTGAGTTTGAAATGGGAGGAAGTACGAATTAATGTATTGTTGAGTTAATACATTTTTGGTACAGCTTCGGTCACTTTATGTTGAGAATAATAATCGGTACCGCTTGCTTTGCGAATGAATGAGATAAGAATCGACACGAACATATTAAGTTATGTATGAATGAACATTCCGGCTCGTTTGGACTGAACAGAATTTCGAATTAATGAATTTTCAAGTTAACACATTTTTGCTACAGCTTCGGTCACTTTATGTGACGTTAAAATGCATATTCGTATTACTATGTATTTAGTGTTTATAGTTGACAATAATAATCGGTTGTTGAGTTATATATGAATAAGATTTTGGGTTCGTTCGGACTCCGTGGAAGTACGAATTAATTAATTTTCAAATCGACTCATTTTTGCTATAGCTTCTTTACGGTCACTTTATGAGGCGTTAAATGCATATCCGCATTACTATATATTTGGTATTTATAGTTGAGAATAATATTCGTTTGTTGAGCTACATATGAAAAGTTTTCCGGTTCGTTTGGATTGGGTGGAATTTCGAATTAATGCATTTTTGAGGTAATACATTTTTGCTACAGCTTCGGTCATTTGATTTAATACGTTTTTTTGGTTCATTTGGATTGGATGGAATTTCGAATTAATACATTTTTGCTACGGTTTCAGTTATTTTATGTGACGTTAAAATGCATATTCGTGTTACTGTACATTTGAATTAGTTTTTGGGTTCGTTTGGATTGAGCGGGTAATACGAATTAATGAATTTTTTAGATAATACATTTTTGCTACGGATTCGGTCACTTTATGTGACGTTAAAATGCACATCCGCATTATTCTACATTTAGCGTTTACAGTTGAGAATAATAATCAGTACCTTTTGCTTTGCGAGTGAATGAGATAAGAATCGACAACAAACGTGTTGAGATATGTATGAATGAATTTTTGGGTTCGTATGGACTGGACAGAATTTCGAATTAATGAATTTTCAAGACAACACATTTTTGCTATAGTTTCGGTCATTTTATGTTGAGAATAATAATCGGTACCTTTCGCTTTGCGATGAATGAGTTAAAAATCGACACGAACGTGTTGAGTTATGTATGAATGAACATTCCGGTTCGTTTGGACTGACAGATTTTCGAATTAATGAATTTTCACGCTAATACATTTTTTTCTACAGCTTCCGACACTTTATGTGACGTTACATGCATATCCGCGTTATTGTACATTTAGTGTTTATAGTTGAAAATAATAATCGGTTGTTGAGTTATGTATGAATAAGTTTTCGGGTTTGTTTGGATTGGGTGGAATTTCAAATTAACACATTTCGGAATTATTGTTTTTTTTTGCTACAGCTTGGGTCACTTTATATTACGTTAAAATGCATATCCGTGTTATTGTGCATTTAATATTTATAGTTCGGAATAATAATCGGTTGTAAATGTGTATATGAATGAGTTTTGTGGTTCGTTTGGACCGGGCGAGAGGTAGGAATTAATGAATTTATAAGGTAATGCATTTTTGCTACGGCTTCGGTCATTTTATGAGATGTTAGAAAGCCTATCAGTGTTGCTGTACATTTAGTGTTTACAGCTGAGAATAATAATCTGTTGGTGAGCTATGTATGAATGAGCTTTTCAATTTATTTGGACTGGGCGGAAGGTACGAATTAATGAATTTTTGTGTTAATATATTTTTGCTACGAATTCGGTTACTTTATGTGACGT
This sequence comes from Cryptocheilus praepositus, assembly GCA_033815515.1. NCBI lineage: Eukaryota > Metazoa > Arthropoda > Insecta > Hymenoptera > Pompilidae > Cryptocheilus > Cryptocheilus praepositus. Next base: position 577,955 of record JAWWQZ010000151.1, read on the forward strand.
TAAAATGCATATCCGCATTACTGTATATTTAGTGTTTATAGTTGAGAATAATAATCGGTTGTTGAGCTATGTATGAATAAGTTTTTGGGTCACTTTGGACTGGGCGAAAGGTAGGAATTAATCAATTTTTGAGATAATTCATTTTTGGTACTGCTTTGGACACTTTATGTTGAGAATAATGATCGGTACCTTTTGCTTTGCGAGTGAATGAGAAGAAAACCGACACGAATGTGTTGAGCTTTATATGAATGAGTTCTTGGGTTCGTTTGGACTCGGTAGACGTACGAATTAATGAATTTTCAAGTCGACACATTTTTACTACGGCTTCTTTACAGTCACTTTATGTGACGTTAAATGCATATTTGCATTACTGTACATTTAGTGTTTATAGTTGAGAATAATAACCTATCGTTGAGCCATGTATGAATGAGCTTTTCAATTCATTTATTCATGAATGTATCACGATGTAAACGTGCATATCTCCTCCTACGTTAAGAAACAATATTTCAACTCTATAAAAATCCCCAGCCATTTTGTTCAAAATCTAATAATCTCCAACTACCATACTTGCCGAGATTTTATTACAAATTTGCGTGGCAGTCAATTTGTTAATCGGTTAAAAACGCTACCGTCTGTCGATTAATTCGCTATTACTCCGACCACTCTCACGCACCACATCAAGTCGCCGGCATTTATTGCCGAAAATTTAGGTTTCGCCACGGAAGGGCAATGTTTCAGTGACGCAACGAGAGCGATCATTATCGTTGTCAGTTGTCAGCGCCGGCATTTAAACGGGACACCGACCGTCCGTATATTCGTAGGAACATACGGTAACGCGCGCGAGACGGACGTTTTGGTTTTGTCGGACAGATCGGAGCAAACAGCCGATAAATTCCCGCGAGAATTTAATAACGTCCCGCTGACGCGCTCGACTAAACTCACCCCCTGCCGACCTAACCCATTCACACTCGCGTGGCGACCCGAAAAAGCGCGAGGCACGTTGCACGTCAAGTTATTGGGTGGAAGTTTCCCGGGAACGAGTGGAAATAAGTAAGTAGTGGGTTCGGGACGGAATATATTGATACGCGGCTAAAGTGGGATTTGCAGGAGTTGCGAGCGGGGGCTGTAGTCAGATATTCAATGAAACGGAGTAAAGTGTACAGAAGGATACGAGAATGTACGGTAGGATCTAGAGGAGGAAGTAGGAAATATACAGAAGGATTTGCAATAAAATGGAGTGAAATGTCCAGTAGGAACAGTAGCAGATAATATTAGAATGTTAAGTAGCATGAATAGGTGATGATTTGGGAAGGATGCGTTTTTGGAAGAAAATGTTTTAAATGTTTGGAAGAAATGGTTTAGAAGCGATTTACAATGAAACGTAGGGAAATGTTTAGTAGGAACTATAGCAGATCGCAACATAATATTAAGTACCATGAATATGTAATGGTTTGGGAAAGATGCATTATTGGAAGAAAATGTTAACGTGTGTCTTTCGTTTAGAACAGTACCAAATCGCAGGAAAATGTTAAGTAGTATGAATAGGTGTTGAATTCGCAACTATTTTTTTAAGAAAATTTGAATGCACGAATTTTATTTAGAAGTGATTTACAATAAAACGTAGAAAGTGTCCAGTAGAAACTATAGTAAATCGCAGGAAAATGTTAAGTACCATGAATATGTACTGGTTTGGGAAAGATGCATTATGGGAAGAAAATGTTAACGTGTGTCTTTCGTTTAGAACAGTACCAAATCGCAGGAAAATGTTAAGTAGTATGAATAGGTGATGAATTCGCAATAACTATTCTTTTTAAGAAAATTTGAATGCACGAATTTAATTTAGAAGTGATTTATAATAAAACGTAGAAAGTGTCCAGTAGGAACTATAGTAAATCGCAGGAAAATGTTAAGTACCATGTGAATAGGTGATGATTTGAGAAGGATGCGTTTTTGGAAGAAAACGTTAATGGGTGTGTTTCGTTTAGAAGCGATTTGCAATGAAACCCAGGAAAATGTCAAGTAAGAACTATAGCAGATGGCAGTAAAACGTTAAGTAGCATAAATAGGTGGTGAATTGGGAATAATTTTTTTTTTTTAAGAAAATTGGAATGCGTGAATATTATTTAGAGTTGATTTACAATAAAACGTAGAAAGCGTTTAGTAGGAACTATAGTAAATCGCAGGAAAATGTTAAGTAGCATGAATAGGTGATGATTTGGGAAGGATTAATTTTTGCAAGAAAATTTGAATGCGTTAGTTTCATTTAGAGTGGCAAGTAGGAAATATACAAAAGAATTTGCAATAAAGTGTAGTGAAATGTCTAGTAGGACAGTAGCAGATAACATTAAGTTTAGTAGCATTAATAGGTGATGATTTGGGAAGGATTAATTTTTGGAAAGAAACGTTAATAGGTTTGCTTCGATTAGAAGCGATTTGCAATGAAACGCAGGAAAATATCAAGTAGGAAATATAGCAGATGACAGTAAAATGTTAAGAAGCATGAATAGGTGATGATATGAGAAGGATGCATTTTTGGAAAAAAATGTTTAAGGGGGTGTTTTGTTTAGAACAGTAGCAAATTGCAGCAAATGTTAAGTAGCATGAATAGGTGATGATTTGAAAAGGATGCATTTTTGTAGGGAAATGTCTAGTAGGAACTATAGCAGTTCGCAGGAAAATGTTAAGAAGCATAAATACGTGATTATTTTGGAAGGATGCATTTTTGGAAGAAAACGTTAATGGGTGTGTTTCCTTTAGAAGCGATTTGCAATGAAAATGTCAAGTAGAAACTATAGAAAATCGCAGTAAAATGTTAAGTAACATGAATAGGTGATGATTTGGGAATAATTATTTTTTTGAAGAAAATTTGAATGTGCGAGTTTCATTTAGAAATGATTTACAATGAAACGCAGGGAAATCTTCAGTAGAAATTCTAGTAAATTGCAGAAAAATGTTAAGAAGCATGAATAGGTGATGAATTGGGAATAATTATTTTTCTGAAGAAAATTGGAATGCGTGAATTTTATTTAGAAGTGATTTACAATAAAACGTAGGAAAGTGTCCAATAGAAACTATAGTAAATTGCAGGAAAATGCTAAGTAGTATGAATAGGTGATAATTTGAGAAGGATGCCTTTTTGGAAGAAAACGTTAATGGGTATGTTTCGTTTAAAAGCGATTTGCAATGAAAATGTCAAGTAAAAACTATAGTAAATCGCAGGAAAATATTAAGTAGCATGAATAGGTGATGATTTGGGAAGGATTAATTTTTGGAAAAAAATGTTAATAGGTGTGCTTCGTTTAGAAGCGATTTGCAATGAAACGCAGGAAAATTTCAAGTAGGAACTATAGTAAATCGCAGTAAAATATTAAGAAGCGTGAATAGGTGATGATTTGAGAATAATTATTTTTTTTTGCAGAAAATGCGTGTGTTTCGTTTGGTATAAGTACGAAATATGTGTATGTTGCAACTAAGATTATTGAATAAAAGTTTGCCGAGGAAGAAAGAGGAATAAGTAAAAAGCAAATTTGGAACGAAATATGTTGATGTTTGGTGAAAGTAGTATTTGCAATAGATGGTGGCAGGGTCTGTAGTCAGATATTCAATGAAACGGAGTAAAGTGTACAGAAGGATACGAGAATGTACGGTAGGATCTAGAGTGGGAAGTAGGAAATATACAGAAGGATTTGCAATAAAGTGTAGTGAAATGTCCAGTAGGAATAGTAGCAGATAACATTAGAGTGTTAAGTAGCATTAATAGGTGATGATTTGGGAAGGATTAATTTTGTGGAAAAAAATGTTAGTAGCTGTGTTTCGATTAGAAGCGATTTGCAATAAAATGCAGGAAAATTTCAAGTAGGAACTATAGTAAATCGCAGGAAAATGTTAAGTAGCAGGAAATGTTAATGGGTGTGTTTCGTTTAGAAGGTATTTGCAATAAAACGCATGAAAATATCAGGTAGGAACAGTAGCAGATCGCAGTAAAATATTAAGAAGCATGAATAGGTGATTATATGGGAAGGATGCATTTTTAGAAGAAAATTTTTAAGGGGGTGTTTCGTTTAGAAGCGATTTGCAATGAAACATAGGGATGTGTTCAGTGGGAACTGTAGTAAATCGCAGGAAAATGTTAAATAGCGTGAATAGGCGATGAATTGAATATAATTATTTTTTTTTTTTAAGAAAAATTGAATGCGTGAGTTTCATTTAGAAGTGATTTACAATGAAACGTAGGGAAGTGTCCAGTAGGAATTATGGTAAATTGCAGAAAAATGTTAAGTAGCACGAATAAGTGATGAATTGGGAATAATTATTTTTTTTGGAGAAAATGCGTGTTTCGTTTGGTGTAAATACGAAATATGTTGCAACTAAGATTATCGAATAAAAGCTTGCCGGGGCACAAAGAGGAATAAGTAAAAAGCAGATTTGGAACGGAATATATGGATGTTTGGCTAAAGTACGATTTGCAATAGATGGTAGCAGGGTCTGTAGTTAGATATTCAATAAAACATAGTAAAGTGTAGAGAAAAATTTGCAGTAAAAGAAAATATATGAGAATGTACAGTAGGATCTAAAGTAGGAAGTAGGAAATACACAGGATTTGCAATTAAGTGTAATGAAATGTCCAGCAGAAACTATAGTAAATCGTAGGAAACTGTTAAGTAACATGAATAGATGATGATTTTGATAGGATTAATTGTTTTTAAGAAAACGTGAATGCGTGAGTTTCATTTAGAATAAGCGCAGAGCACGTTGCACGTCAAGTTATTAAGTAGAAGTTTCCCGGAAAACGAGTGAAAATAAGGAATAAGTAGTTTTGGGGCGAAATATGGTGACTAAATTAGGATTTTCAGTAGTCGGTAGCAGGGCCTGTAGTCATGTATTCAATGAAACGTAGTAAAATGTACAGAAGGATTTGCAGTAAAACATATGAGAATGTACGGTAGGATCTAGACTACGAAGTAGGAATATACAGGATTTGCAATGAAGTGTAGTGAAATATTCAGGAGGAATTATAGTAAATTACAGTAAAATGTTAAGTAGCGTGAATAGGAAAAAATTACTTTTTTACAAAAAATGCGTGTGTTTCGTTTGGTATAAATACGAAATATGTTGCAACTAAGATTATTGAATAAAAGTTTGCCGGGGAACAAAAAGCAATAAGTAAAAAGCGGATTTGGGACGGAATATGTTAATTTGAGACAAAAGTAGGATTTCCAGTACATTGTAGAAGGGTCTATAATAGGATCTATAGCACAGAGTAGTAGAATGTAGAAAAAAGTACAATAGCCTGCATAGTGGATGAGACTAGAACATAAAGTTAATACAGATAGGTAGATACAGAAAGTTGTTTACTAAAAGTAAACGGGAACCTGTGTATAGAGTTTGCTTATAAAAGCACGAGGAACATTTCAAGCGAGGTTATTGAATAGAAGTTTCTCGTGGGACCGGATGGTATAGATAAGAACTAAATTTCGCACGATACGTGTTCATGTGAGGCTAAACTCGGATATGCGATAGATGGAAGTAAACTATAATAAAACGTAACAAAACATAAAGTTGCGTATACACAGAAGATGAATTTTCCAGTTATTGTTAGAAAGAAAAGTTTGAAACGTATATTTCATTTTGATAAACATAAAACATGTTGCGTATAAGATTATTCAGTAGAAGTTTTCCGTAGAATCAGATAGAATTTAGAAGCAAGTCTAAGGAAAGTATGTTGATATGAGGGAAAAGTAAAATCTGCGGTAGATCGCGGAAGATGGATATTTACATTAAAATTCAGAAAAGCTATTCCGTGAAAGAGTGTGTAAACGTATATATGTATGTTTATCTTATATGAGTGGAATTTTTATTTTTTACGAAGATACAGCATAAAATACATTTCAACGCCGAACATAAAAAATTCTACACTATCAAAAAATGGAATCTATTTTTCTATTTTACATAAAAATTCTATTTTTTTTACATGTAAAGACTTTTACGTAAAAAATTCTCGGTAAAAGAACTTTAAAATTTCGGAGCATTTTTATTGATCTCCAATGGTTACTCGTGAATTTTTGTAAGTTGAGGTATATAATCGTGTTGAACATATTATTTATGTTATGAAACAAACGACAAGCAGAGTTTCATTTTAAAAAAATTGAGGGACGATTCAATAAAATTTTGTGCAAACGTATATATGTATGTTTACTTTGTGTCACGGGGATTTATATTTTTTTCACGAGGACACAGCATAAAGTACATTTCAAGGACGAATATAAAAAATATTACATTATCGAAAAATGAAATCTATTTTCCTATTTTACCCATAAAAAACTTTTACTAAAACAACTTTAAACTTCCGGAGCATTTTTATTGACCTACGTTGGTTACCCGTGAATTTTTGTAAGTTAGTACATAATCATGTTGAACATACGAAGTTATGAAGCAAACGACAGACAGAGAGGTTCATTTTAAAAAAATTGTCAGACCATTCAATTAAAATTTGTGCAAACGGATATATGTATGTTTATCCTGTGTTTCTGGGATTTATAATATATTTTTCACGAGGAAACAGTATAAAGTACATTACAAGGATGAATAAAAAAATATTACACTATCAATAATCTATCTTTTACATAAAAAATGTTTACATAGAAAATTCTCGATAAAATAACTTAAAAATTTCGGAGTATTTTTATTGATCTACAATGGTTACCCGTGTATTTTTGTAAGTTAAAGCATATAATCATGTTGAACATATTATTTACGTTAGTAATATTAACAAGTCTGCTACATTTCCTTAACATATGGTTAAAATGTTAAATCGCTCAATGCAACAATTTTCACGAAAATACGCGAACGCCGTTGAAAAAAGCTATTTCAAGAAAAAGCGTTTAAAGTCTCGGCTTCTGTTTTTATACCCATCGCAGCGGAATTAAAGTGATCCAACCTTGTCATTTTTGCGAAAATGCACATTTTCTTTCAAAGGTACCACCAACAGAGCCGCCGCTTTAGAAGAACGCGTAAAAACGTTTATTTTGGGTTTTAACTTCGTTTTTAAGGACCTCCTACAAATTCAACGCTTTTAGCAAGCACATATTATATGCAATCACTCTACGATATTAGTTTCTAATTTAACCGTTTGGCTGTTGATGGATTTTTTCGGACATTTGTCAAAACTGCGGCACTAATTGTGTGTTTATGGGAAAAAATGGAAAACACTTTTCAAAAAATAAACTCACTTATATTACATTGCAACAACAAAGATTTTAAAAAATACCATTTATTTAAATTCGTTTTAATTCATTTTGTGGATAAAATTTTTGATAATCCTTTACACGAATTTTTTGCTATACAAACGCTTGAATTCCCTTTTTACCAATAGAGTAAATTAATCGATTTTTTCGGACATATGCAAAAAAGCGGCAATAATTGCGCGTGTATGGGAAAAAATGGAAAACACTTTTCATACAATAAACTCATTTATATTACATTGCAACAAACAAAAATGTTTAAAAATACAATTTATTTAAATTTGTTTAATTCATTTTGTGGATAAAATCGGTAAAAAGCACTTATAATTCACGCAAATTAATACAAATAATTTTTTATGACCCTTTACACGAGTGGTTTGTTATACAAAGCGCATGATTTTCCTTTTTACAAATAGACCAAATTAACCGATTTGTTTTTGGACATGTACCAAAAGTGCTGTACTAATTGCGCGTGTATGGGAAAAAATGGAAAACACTTTTCATACAATAAACTCATTTATATTACATTGCAACAGCAAACATTTTTTAAAATGCCATTTATGTAAATTTGTTTTAATTTATTTTGTGGATAAGATTGGTAAAAAGCGCTTATAATTCAAGCAAATGAACAGAAATAATTTTTTATCGACCTTTACACGAATTGTTTGCTATACAAAACGCGTGATTTCTCTTTTTACAAATAAAGCAAATTACCCGATTTTTTCAGACATATCCCAAAACTGTGGCACTAATTCCGCGTCTATGGGAAAAAATGGAAAACATTTTCCATGCAATAAACTCATTTATATTACATTGCAACAGCAAAAATGTTTAAAAATATCATTTATTTAACTTTGTTTTGATTCATTTTGTGGATAAAATTGGTAAAACGCACTTATAATTCAATCAAATTAACACAAATAATTTGTTCTGATCTTTTACACGAGTGGTTTCCTATACAAATCGCATGATTTCCCTTTTTACAAATAGACCAAATTAAGTTTACTGAATCAGAGCAGCCTTACAACGCTCTCCGCAGTCTTATAATTAACTTACATAATATACAAATAATTAATTTATTCAAATAATCGTAGTCGTACTCACGTTGAAGGATCCACCGTAACAAAGTCAGTATAGAGTTTTAACAACTCGCCGCCCACGACGTAACCCAAAGCTGGTCCGATTATGGCCATGGTGTAATAAATACCTGTGTAACAAAATATATACGCACCGTTAAATACGTTCTGACGTTCGGATTAAATCCCATACAATCCCATAGTACCATACAGTGGACGAAGTTCCTATAGGAACATCCTGATTTTTCGTTGAAAGTTGATTCATTTTATAATCTTATATTATTTTTATTTTATTTATTATATTTATTATATATTTATTACATTATATATTTATATTATTATATTTATATATTATATTTATTATTTATATTAAGTTTATATAGGAATATATTCGTTATAAACAGTTGACTGGTTAATAATGAATAAAAAAACAACATATCGGCTTCGTCGAGGGATTCGCTCGGATTCGAAGTGAAATAAATAAAAGCAGAAAATGCAGTTCTCGTTTTCGGTAATATCTTTGTTAACTCGGTTCCGTTACTTTCTGCCATCCTTCAGGCAACTTCATACTTCCACCCGCCCAAAAGTTTTTACCTTACTGTGCGAAGAAATGTTTGGCCAACCGGGAGAACTTTTTGGCCAGCTCAGTAGCGAGAAGTAGTGCAACTTGATTACGAGTTTATTCAGCTGTCTAATAGAGGAAGGCAGTATTTATCTTTTTCAGTTTACAGCCTCATCATTTGCATCTTCGGAATTTTAATTTATCGTCGTTTGATTACCCGCCGGCAATTTTGTAGTTTTATTCTTTGTGATCTTTAATTTTGCGATTTTCGTGCAGTGTGACATTCGTTTATGAGGATTTAACACTTGCGATTTTAATATTTATTCCATATCGACTGCAGATTTGGCGTTAAGAAATACGTTGACCTTAGTAATGCGGGAAATGCAATAATGACCGATCAATAATTTATACTATTTCCACGTTTTATATTTCAGTTCAAACTGTTTAAAATGTTCAAGCTGTAAAAATGTTTCTTCTGTAGGATCGCATCATTTACACAAAATTATGTCAATCCATCTTGTATATATATATATATATATATATATATCCGTGAAGAACAGCTAACTCCTTAACCCTTAAATGCATGATTTTTTAACTTTGATCCAAAAATTCTATTATACGTAGATTATTATATAAGTTTATAAAAAAATTAAAAAAATTAGTATAGAGGTATTCATATTTTTTTAGATAAAGTGTTTAAAAAATTATATACCATGCAGTAGAATCATAATTAATGTCGTTTAATAGCTCAGAAAAAAGTATGCATACCCTTAGTTACTAATTATTATGAAATTATAATTAATTTATTTTATTGTATTTTTGTACTTAACCCAGATATAACCCTTAAATGCATGATTTTTTAAATTTGGCCCAAAAAATTCTATTATATGTAGATTATTATACAGATTTATAAAAACATTAAAAAACTTAATACATAAGTATTAATTATTTTGTTGAAAAAATGAAGTGATGCACTACGCAGTAGAAACATAAATAATATCGATTAATTGCTAAGAAAAAAGTATGCATATATTTACTTGCTAATTATTATGAAATTTTATTTAATTTATTTTATTGTATTTTTGTACCTAACCCAGATATAACATAATTTTAATATTGCCCCAAAAATTCTATTAAACGTAGATTATTATATAAGTTTATGATAAAATATAAAGAAAATTAGTATAGTGGTAATAATTTTTATTTTTTACATAAAGTGTTTCAAAAGTGATACATCATGCAATAGAAACATAAATAATATCGTTTAATTGCTAATAAAAGCGTATGCACATATTTACTTATTAATTATTATGAAATTTTATTTACTTTATTTTCTTGTGTTTTTGTACCTAACTCAGATCTAACCCTTAAGTGCATGATTTTTTAACTTTGATCCAAAAATTGCATCATACGTAGATTATTATACAGATTTATGAAAACATTAAAAACATTAGTATAGAGGTACTCATTTCTTTTTTTAAACGAAGCGTTTCAAAAATGACACGTCATGGAGTAGAAAGATAATTAACATCGTTTAATTGCTAAGAAAAAAGTATGCATATATTTACTTACTAATTATTATGAAATTTTATTTAATTTATTTTATTGTATTTTTGTACCTAACCCAGATCTGACCGTTAAATGTTTTCTAGTTTTGGCCCAAAAAATTCTATTATATGTAGGTTATTATATAAATTTATAAAAAAATTTTTTAAATTAGTATAGGGGTATTCATTTTTTTTTAAATAAAGCGTTTCAAAACTGACACATCGTGGAGTACATAAATATATGGATAAGCATAAATAATATCATTTACCATTTTAATATTTATTCCAATATCCACTACGGGTTTGACATTAAGAAATCGCTTGTATTTAGTAATACCGAGAAATGCAATCACTAATATTGAAACGAGGAAACGAATGAACGATTCGATAAAAAATATATTCGCACATATCAATTATTAATCGAACTGCGGGGGCGTGTACTTTAAGTAAAATTAAAAAAGCTCGGTTAGCAATGCTTTATTATAATATTACGAACAGATAAAATTGAAATAGGTAACAGCAGGTTTTACTTCGCAGAATAAAATGGTCGAACGTGTTTGTTTCATCACTTTAAGTTGTTGTTTTATGGAACTTATTACAATACGCATTTCCTGATAATTTGGTTGCATTTCAGTAATTAAGTTATTGATTCGTTCTATTATTTCTTCTGGTGAAATACGTAAACTTCATCTTTTCAAGCTTCTTATAAGTCAAGACGTGTTCAATCTGGATCTTGGAGACAATAGAAATAGATCTGCCCTTATCTATGTACTTCAATTTAATTTGCTTAAAACATTGTAATACAGCATTTCTAATCGATCTCCGAATAACATTTTCTTGCGTTTTAACTTGTAGCATGTGTTTCCGCATTTTGGTGGAAAACCCCCAGGACACTCTGTGTACAGAGATTAGGGACAAATAAATATATTAACACTCCATATTTCACCTGAATGCATCGAGCCACCATAACATACAGCCAAAACGAAAACTTTTACTACATTTAATACTTTAATTACCACTTAAACACAGTGTTCCATTTTTGAAACACTATGCATTTAACGGTTAATGTGTTACATTGAAAAGCAGTACAAAGATAAATAATATCGTTTAATTGCAAAGAGAAAAGTGTGCATATATTTACTTCCTAATCGTTATGAAATTTTAATTAATTCCTTTCATTGTATTTTATTTTTATTTCGCTTTTATTAAATTTTATATTACTCTCACTCCTAACTTTCACGAATTCCTTTGGATGCACACAATAATTCGTCCATCTAAATATCATACATAAAAGTGCGCGAATTTACTTTTATTTTCTTTCTCTATATTTCATTTGAATACATCGACCTATTATGGCATACAGTCAAAACAGAAACTTTCGCTACGCTTAATACTTTAATTACTTAATTACTTAAACACAGTGTTCCATTTTTGGCACACTCTGAATTTAACGGTTAATGTGTTATATTGAAAAGCTATATTCAAAATTATTATCAAATTTTAATGAATTTACTTCACTGTATTTTATTTTTATTTCTATTTTATTAAATTTTATTTTACTCTCACTCCTAACTTTCAAGAATTTCTTCGGACGCGCCAAAGCAATTCGTCAATCTAAGTATCATACATATATAAAAGCGCGCGAATTTACTTTTTCTTCTCTTTCCATATTCTATTTGAATATATCGACCTACTATGACATGCAGCCAAAACTGAAACTTTCGCTACACTTAATACTGAAAGAGAGTGTTTGATTTTTGAGACACTATACGTTTAACCGTGAACCACATTTCCACCCATCAACTCATTCAACACGGATCCCATCGCAAAAAAAAACCTGCTCTCTCCCACTCGTTACCAAAATGCAAAAAGTCGCGTTTGCTCACCGAGATACACCGAGGACATCTTCTTGGACACGTTCTCGTCCAGGTAGGTGACGCCGAGCGTGTAAAATGGCGCCGCCCCCGCACCATGTAGCAGCTGGGCAAGCAGGAAGATGGTTAAGTACAGGCCGCTGTACGGCTCGTGCTCGGTTTCACCGACAGACCCGCTGCAGGATGCCTGCATATATAATAATTAAGACACGATCAGTTAACACAAAACCTACCGAAACTTTTTGGTACCTATTCCTAGTACACTCGGTCAAAATAACAGGTGATAAAAAAAATTAACGTTTTTATGATTGAACGTAGATAACAGTTCATTTATTAGTGAATGTATATAAAATGGAGAACGTTCATAATATTTTGATCAAAATTTATTTTTATGTCATTATAATTATAAACTTAAAAAACCAATAACTTATTTTGTCTCATATAATATATTTCTTAAAGATAGTTTTCGATGTGTCTAATTAATGAACCGAACTTAACATTATGCGCATGTAAAATTTATTATGAAAAAAAATAAAATTGTACTTTTGTTTATATAGATATAATGGTAGATAATGGTTAATTTATTATTGAATATATGTAAAATGGAGAGCTTTCAGTATATTTCGGCAACATTTATTTTTATGTAATTATAATTATAAACTTATAAAAACAAAACTTCTTTTTTCTCATACAAGACATTCTCAAGATTAGTTTTTGATGTGTCTAATTAATAAACACTACTTAACATTTTGCACATGTGAAATTATTTATGAAACAAAATAAAATTAAAGTTTTATTTATATAGATACAATAGTAGATAATGGTTAATTTATTACCGAATGTATATTTTAAGTTGAAGAACTTTCATAATATTTCGACCGAAATTTATTTTTATATAATTACGATTATACACTTATAAAACCAAAAACTTATTTTGTATCATATAACATGTTTCTGAAAGATTAGATTTCAATGTGCCTAATTAATAAATCAATAATCATCAAATCAATAATACTACTACTATTCTATGTTTGTTAGTGCACCTGATCCATTTCATTCCCACCGAAAATAAATCCCTACCCATTTAAAACAATATACAAAATATTTTCTCGACAGACAAAACGAACCGACCACGTTACGTAGGACAGACTACAAATATTTCTTAGAAAAAAGAAAAAAACCGGAACTAAATCCTGAAGAACATGTTGCATGCATATTTTAAGAAAAGTCACAAAGTTTATCAGCGATACAACAACGTTTAAATATCTGTAAGTTGTGCAAAGTTTGAAACCGGTCAATTTGACCGGTAGTGGTAGGTTTAGTATTAAGTGTAATCCAATTAGCAGGCGACATTCATTCGTCGCGTTCATTCAGCGATAAATCCTCATTTAAGACACGGACCCGTCGCGGATGAAACGGGTTCCGGTCGGAGCCGTGTTTCTTCATTTGCGCCGACGACTTCCGCGGCTTTTCGTCGGGACACGCGAAATTGAGAGGTTTAAGGCCTTTCACCAGGCAACGCGATGAAAAGGTGCCACCAGTTCGAGGAACGACCCGGCGCACGGCGTTTAATGCGGGGGAGGTTGTGAAAGAAGATCCTCTTACGGATTATGGTGCGGAAAATATTGATGCACGGAGACATGTGCGGAAATGTGGACGGAGAGTGGCTTTGATCGGTCTGGACACGGCGTGGGGGTTTAATTTAGTTTTAATTGAGGGGGTGGGAAAGAGTGGGTGTGGAGAGTGAAACTTCAAAGATAGTGGTGTAGGGAATGGGTTGGAAATCTATGTTTATGGCTTAGTGATCGTGTCTTTACTATGAAATGCTGGTGACACTGTAGTGGATAAAATATGGTTATATAGTGATGTGATAGTGACATACATATGGGATTAGAGTTTATCTAAATATCTAGAAAAAAATTCTTCGACATTTTTGTATTCGATTATTTTATTCATTGTCAATAATAATATAACACTTTAATAATGATATCATGTATGTTGGAAATGAAAGTTAAAAGATGGTGGAGTAGGAAATTTGTAAAATAAGGAAATGTTTCGAAGATATGTAATTATGTGTTAGAAATTGACGTTTATTCGGTTGTGACCGTGTCTTTACTGGAATTTAAGAATGCTGAGGTTGTGATAGTTAAAATATGGTTATATAGTGATGTGATAGTGACATACATATGGGATTAGAGTTTATCTAAATATCTAGAAAAAAATTCTTCGACATTTTTGTATTCAATTATTTTATGCACTGTCAATAATAATATAACACTTTAATAATGATATCATGTATGTTGGAAATGAAAGTTAAAAGATGGTGGAGTAGAGAATTTGTAGGGTAAGGAAATGTTTCGAAGATGTGTAATTATGTGTTGGAAATTGATGTTTATTCGGTTGTGACCGCGTCTTTACTGGAATTTAAGAGTGCCGAGGTTGTGATAGTTAAAATATGATTATATAGTAATGTGACAGTGACATACGTATGAGATTGGAGTTTACCTGAATATCTAGAAAAAGACCGTCAACGTTTTTTGTATTTGATTATTTTATTCACTGTTAATAATATTATGACACTTCAATAACAGCGTAATGGGTGTTGAGAGTGAAAGTATAAAGATGGTGAAGGAGGGAATTTGTGGGGTAAGGGAAAATTGAAATTTATGTTTTCTTATGTATTCTTTACTAGAATTTAAGAATGAAATGCTGGGGTTGTAATAAACTATGATTATATAGTGATATTACAGTGACATACATACGGGATCGGAATTTATCTGAATATCTGGAAAAAAATTGCTTCAACATTTTTGTATTCGGTTATTTTATTCACTGTCAATAATATTATAAACACTTGAGTAACGCCGTCATGTGCATTGGAGGTAAAAATTCAAAGATGGAGGAGTAGAAAATGTGTAGGATAACGGAATGCGTTGGAAATTTATGTTTATGTGTTAGTGATCGCGCCTTTACTATGAAATGCTGGTGACACTGTAATAAATAAAATATGGCTATATAGAGATGGGATAGTGACATACATACGACATTGGAGTTCATCTGAATATCTAGAAAAAAATTCTTTGATATTTTTGTATTCGATTATTTTATTCACTGTCAATAATATTATAACACTTCAATAATCTCATAATGTGCGTTGAGAGTGAAACTTCAAAGACGGTGGAGTAGGAAATTTGTAAGATAAGGGAATCTGCTCGAAATTTATGTTTATGCGTTACTGACCGTATCTTTACTGGAATTTAAGAATGTTGGGGTTGTGATAACTAAAATATGATTATATAGTGATGTGACAGTAACATACATACGGGATTGGAATTTATCTGAATATCTAGAAAAAACTGCGTCGACATTTTTGTATTCGATTATTTAATCACTGTCAATAATAATTATAGCACTCCAATAATGCCGTTATGTGCGTTGAGAGTGAAACTTCAAAAATGGCGGAGTAGGAAATTTGTAGGGTAAGAAAATATTTCCAAGATATGTAATTATGCGCTGGAAATTGATGTTTATTCGCTAGTGGCCGTGTCTTTAGGAAGCTAAGATTTAAATTTGTATGGAATTTGGTTGTATTAACTTGATTTGTATCAAATTTTATTATATCCACGTGAGTTGTATTAAATTTGGTTGTATTAACTTGATTTGTATAAAATTTTATTGTGTCCACGTGATTTATATTAAATTTGGCTGTATTCGCCGGATTTGTATCAAATTTGATTGTATCCACGTGATTTATATTAAATTTGGTTGTATTCACTGGATTTGTATTAAATTTGATTGTATCCACATGATTTGTATTAAATTTGGTTGTATTAATTTGATTTGTATTAAATTTGATTGTATTAAAGCAATACACAAACTTAACACTTCTTAGATCACACTCATTTAATGAAGGCAGAAACTGGATGCCAAACTGTCAAGATTTTTCTTTCCAACAAAATATATAATTGTATATGTTACCGTTACACCGTAAAATTCAGTTATTTCACCAGATAACTAGATATTTTATGAATAATTTCAGTTTAGTAATTTCACACTTTATTACCTAGTTATTCTATAAATTAAATACTGATAGAGCACTAATGTGAAACATAAACAATTTGACATTAAAACAAGTCCGTCGTGTTGTAAATTAATTAACAATAAATAATTAAACTCCCTCGAAAAATATATTCCATATTACGGAAAGATTAATTGTTAAATATTAAAGAAAAACAAAATATATATAAGACTATAAATAATATACTAATAACGACTGGCTAATCGGCGAAGTATTAAAGTATTAAATTGTAAGAGTTTTTAAATAGGTTAAGGTGTTTTGCCAGCCGAAATGAGTAGAGTACTAATTTATGTAATTATCAGTTGTTAATATATATTCTGTTAGTTCTTATTACTGTTCAACTAATTTATATTTAGTATGTATATAGTATGTAGTAAGTAGTATCTAGTAATATATATTTAGTATGTATATATACATAATATTGTTGATAAAAAACTCTTACAATTTAATACTTTAATACTTCACCGATTATCGAGTCGTTATTCCACAAAGTAATTAGTTAAATCTTCTAATTCAATAATTTCACATACTTTAACTGATTAAATTAGGTAATTCATGATATACCTAGTTACTTCATAAAATAACGGATTCCACACGATACTGTAACATATACATATTAATTGACCAGTGACAAAATAATTTTGCAATAGCATTAATGAAAAAACGGTCGGAATAAAGTAGCATAATCGTCTAATAAGTCTAACGCGCAGATTAATTTAGTACATGAGAATAAATATTTTTTACTGCTTACCGAACGAACCGATGTGTTTGTCACCCTCTGGCAGACGTTATCTGTTTGTCGATCACCTCTATAGGGACCAGCTAGGTAGTGTGGAGAGGCGAACAGTAAACTTCCTAAGCCTAAGATTAGAACACCCACGCCGATGTACCTGCAATTAGACAACGATTACCGACTGGCTTAAACTTCTGTGCAAATGTTCTTCTAGGAAATGACATAAGAGTTTACTGAATTTCAAGTATGGACCGTTTATTTTTCAAGTGGTGCAAATAGTGCAAGTGCAGTTTTTGCTGTATGGAGAAAATTAAAAATCAGCATATTAGTCAATTTAAAAATATAAATTAATTTTTAATTTAAAAATATAAGACATTTTTATATTCATTTAACACTTTAAGGACCGCTCACGAGTTTTCTCGTGTTTTTTACACACTGTCTTTAGATGTCATTTATTTTGATACATTGTTTCGTATTTTGTCTACTTTAGGATTTACATCCATATTCAATGAAAGACAAAGCGAATCACAGTACATATGTAAATTTTGTATGGTTCATTTTCATAGAGAAAAATGCTTCACGTAATATCATACTTTAAAAAACTACTAGGAATTCTAATAAAATTGACTTTTAAATAAAATTTTATGGTAATTTGTTCGAATGATTTTTTAACCATTTTTTTAAATAATACCTAAAATTCATACTATTTTACAATTTCTATAAATTTCATTCAAATTTATATTTTAAGGAAAAAGTTATGATAATTGTTAAAACACATAACTTTTTTTAATATCTAAAATTCTTAATAATTCTAAAATTCTTATATAAAATTCTTCCAATTATACAGTTTCTGAAAGTTTTACAACAATTGCTTTATAAATAACAAAAGTTTTGATTTTTTGTAACGAACAAGTTTCCCAAAAACGTTCTTACAGATTTCTTAGCGGTCCATAAAGTGTTAATAATATGTCAATTGATTATATCAATTTCTTTTAGGTGAATTGCAATGAAAAGTATATATATATATATATATTTACGATCTGTAAATGAACTTATACCATTTTCATAATTGACCAATTGTAAACATTTTTTAATTTCAATTATGAAAAATTTAAAGTCATTAAAATATATTTTGTGTTAATCCAATTTTAGTTACAAATAATAACAGGGAATAAAGTAGGAGTAGTATTTTTGATTTTGAGCCTTAATTATATTTATGTATTGTTACATACTTTTTATTGCTACGGTCTACGTACTTTTAGATATATTTTGAATTTTATGCGAAATGTTCTTAATGTACGGTTTTGACCGATATATTTATGTCTAATAAAATAGGAGAAATATTTTTGATTTTGAAGCTTAATTATATTTATATATTGTTAATTACTTCTTAATACTATGGTCCACATACTTTTAAATATATTTTTAACTTCATGCGAAATATTCTTAATTTACGGAATCATTTTATACAAATTTGATTTATTATACATTTTTAGTTTTATCATTTATGTAGTTTTTCCATTATGTACACTCCTTAACATTTCGATTTAATCCCCCATTTTTCTATTATCATCCCCTCTTTTTCCAGTTTTCAACCTTTACTCACCCTTCCAGCAATTTTTACAATTTTTCCAAATATCCCAAGATTTCACTCTCACCGAACTGTTGTAGTTTCTTTAAACCAAGTTTAATTATTGAACAAAACGAAGTTTAAAATACAGTTAAAACGAAGGAAGTTTCAAGAAACATATCGGTTTTAAATTAACTAATTCTCAATTTTTTGTTATTGACATATCCGTCTTAGGCGTTTCTATGCGATCTGATCAATCTTTTATTTTTAACTTTACAACTACGTGGTACGTGTTCTGGACCCATAAACTGTTATAGTTCCTTTAAACCAAATTTAATTATTGAACAAAACGAACTTTAAAGCACAGTTAAAACGAATAAACTTTCAAGAAACACATCGGTTTCAAAATAACGAATCCACAATTTTCTCTTCTTGTCACATCTATCTTTTATTTTTAACTTTTCCCTTTTTTCCCTTTTCTCGACCCTTTAATCGCCGCACAGCATCATCATCCATCGCGTTTGCGTGTAAAAAAAGATGTCAACGTCCCGGAGCATCGATTATCGATTGCGTATCGAGGATATCAAGGCCGCGGTGAAAGTAAAGAAAAAAGGGGAGAAAAGGAAAGGCGAGTGGAGAGGCGAAGGCGTCGGAGCAAAGGAATGAAATGGAGATTAACGTCGACGCCGACGTCGCACGGCCTGACGTTCGGATTAATATTTATGAGAATCGGCGGGCGAACTGATATCGATATTAATATTAATAAGAGGAACAATGGTACACGCCGAGCGGGACGGCGGAAAAGGATTTCGACCGCAGATGGAACTTCACTGAGAAAGTGAGAGTCAAGCGAACTGCAGGTAACTTTAGGAGAATTGCCTCTGCATCGGCGATCTTCAATGCGCGCATTAAGGAAATCGTGAAATCATTTTTGCGGTCGTGAGATCACAAATGGAATTCGTAAGCATGTGGATTTTTGGGATTTTTAAATTTAGAGTAACAGAAATATGCATATGAAATGCGATCGTACGGGTTACGGAAATCGCCTAATTCATTTTTGCGCTTCTGAAATCGCATTTCATTTAGTTGGCATTTGTATTTGGATATCGATGTGAAATATTTGCGTTCGCATTACTTGCAAGTAGGCGGATATTGAAAGGATTGAAATTTGAAGTAGTTGGAACCGTCTCTGTTACTCATATGAAATGCGAGCACTCGTATTATTACGTAATGTAAAATTATTTTTAAGAATGCAAAAAATGAACTTGCACCACTTATTTTGAAAGTGGTGCATGTCCATATTTTGTTGTTTGGAGAAAATTAAAGGTTAGCATATTAGCCAATTGAAAAATATAAATTAATTACGTCAAGTCTGGAAATATTTCCACTAATTTATCAATATGTCAATTGATTATATAAATTTCATTCAGGCAAATTTAACTAAAATAATATTTATTTACGGCCTGTAAATTGACTTACACCATTTTCATAATTAGTCAATTGTAAAAATCATTTAATTTCAATTACGGAAAATTAGATATCACTTAAAATATATTTTGTATTAATCCAATTTTGTTTATAAATAATAACAAGAAACAAAATAGGAGTAGCCTTTTTTATTTTGAATGTTATTCATATTTGTATATTGTTAAACTTAACATAAGATATTGCTATTATTAATTTACGCTGTTTATCTGGCAGTGTTTTCAAATATCTATAATGCACAGGAGGTATATAAGGTAATAACTGTTCCATATGTTTATATTTTTCATATGTAATGGTCTGCCATATTATACAGATGTCTTCCCCGACATTGAACTGATAAATATAGCGTCTTAAATTCTGTGGCCTCCATCGATGCTTTCTATAAAATAGTATACGATGCACTTTGGCAGATCCTCATCCAACATATTTTCACCCGGTTTACCTTTTCTCCGTTAATATTTTTCCTTATCCATTTTTGAATAGCGCTTTGTAGATTTTTATTGAAACGAATATTATCTCATCGCATTTCGAGTAATATAAATGTATTATTTCTTTCAGCATTGCTTTATACCATCATAATAGTCCTTTGGCGTGTAGAAGAAATTCTTTTTTCGTAAATGTCTATAGAAATTGGACTTACACCACTTTCATAATCATTCGCTGCACAATGTCTTTTATTGGCCAATTTAAAATTGAACAAAGCATTGGTATTTTTTAAGATATTAAATATTATCTAGTTATACACAAAAAGTTTACACTGAGTTAATCACAAATTATGTGATATCTCATTTTTAAAAGAATTAGTTCGCACCACTTTCAAAATAAACGGTCCAAATAATCTACGATTTTATGCAGAATTATTCGAAAATATTTCGAAAATTTCGCATTCCGGCAACTTCAAAAATGTCGAATTTCGTAAATATTTCGAAAATGTTAAATTTGAGTAACTTCGAAAATGTTTAAATTCGAAAATATTTCGAACATGTTTCGAAAATTTCGACTTTCGGAAATGTGTCAAAAATTTATAATTTCGAATGTCGAATATATTGCGAAAATTTCGATTGTCGAAAATGTTTCGAAAAATCAGTACGTGAATATTTTCCACCATAACAGTATTTAATTCTTTATGTTGAACTGCTTGCTAATTTATTATTTTTCAGCATTGCTTCACAACGTCATAATAATCCTGTGACGTGTAAAAGAAATTCTTTTTTTGTAAATGTCCATAGAAATTGGACTTACATCCTTTTGGCATTGGTATTTTTCATTTATAACTAGATATTAAATATTATCTAGTTACAAATAAAAAGTTTACACTAAGTTAACCACAAATTATGTGATATCTCATTTTTTAAAAGAATGAACTCACACCACTTTCAAAATAAACAGTCCACATCATACATACCGTACGCACACATAAATTTCCGCATTACGCACGACATTCGCCCGTTATCACCAAGTAATGCAACGCAGATAAGAGCGGATGTGTGCAAAGAACAAAAGAGCCACAAAGGCTACAGAAAATGAATGATCGTACTGACGAAGACAAAATAAAATCACTAATGCCTCCCAAAACACATAAAACATATGTTCGTACAAGTGCGTAAATTAATAAAGCCAGGCGCCTGTGATGTAAAAGCGAAATAATAACGGCAACCGCGATTACAAAAACAAGCTAAGAAGAATGGGTCCGGTGACATGTAATTATAACGATAAGAACGGAGAGAAAAGTGTAACCGGTGACGCAGAAAAATACGCGCTGCAACGAATGTGGAAGCGCAAACAAATTAAACGACACATGATAAATGCGCTTCTAAGGACACAAATGTGCATGCAAATGAAAAGAAGGAAAGAAATCAGCTGTAAGAAGAAGCAATTTTGTCCTGTTTTGACACACGCATGAATTCTCTGTGATAATTTTCATTCTTACGTATTTTAGGTATTATTTGAAAGGCGTTTTATTGATTGAGGTGTGTTCAATGTAAATATGTTAAAAGTCTGCGTTTTTCCGAATCATTTGATGCTTTTTATATATATATGTCAGCACTCATAATCGATTTTATACTTATATATATATATATATATATATATATATATATGTAATTATATGTAATTATACTTGTATGTATAAAGTATTCAATGATTCTGAAAAATGCAGAGTTTTAACATATTTGCAATGAACAAATTTCAATTAATGAGAATAATATATGTATGTGTTTAATAAAAATAATATATATATATACACATAAATTCCAGTAGTATTACATATTTCGCTGTCGAATTGTTTGCTGTACATATATATATATATATATATACACATATGTGTGTGTAGCAAACAGTATATTGTATATCATATATATATACATATATTGTTTTCATTGGTTGAAATTTGTTCATTGTAAATATGTATACATATAACATAGAAATACTCTGCATTTTTCGGAATCATTGGAACTTTTCTGTATATGTGTCAACACTCATAATCAATTTTATACTTATGTACATGTGTAATTATACTTATATACATAAAGTATCCAATAATTCTGAAAAATGCAGAGTTTTAACATATTTACAATGAACAAATTTCAATCAATGAAAATAATATACTACTGCAATATATATGTATATATATATATATATATATTGGGATTTTTAAATTGTCGTTGTCAATGTTTGATATAAAATATACATATATTTGTGTACAAGTTTGGGAACTGCAAAATCTTGAGCGATTCGGTGACAGCTATGAAATTTTAGTGTTCTCATTATTTGCAACAGTACGTGTATTAAAAGAATTGAAATTTGAAGTAGTTATGTGTCGGTGTAATTGAATTTTTAACCAAGCGGATTTTAAGGACATAACGAATTTAAGACAATATTATATTGATTTGTGTCGCGCGATCATTAAAGTCATTTTTCGATTAAATTTTAGCGTCAGCTTACAAGTAGGCGTGTATTAAAAGAATTCTCGTCATTTGCGCGTCGGTGTAATTTAACTTTTAACCACGCTGGTTTCAGAGATTTTTGAATTTGAGGCAACCATAATATTGATAAGGAATACGATCGTTCGTACTGTTTTCGACTATCAGTCTATTAAAAGTATTGAAATCTGAAGTAGTTTTTTTACGTTTACGTAATTGTGTAAGAATGTTAAAATTTGAAGTTGGTTTCAACGCTTCAAAAACGGTGATTTTGATTGAACAAAGCATCAGTATTTCTTAAGATATTAAATATTATATAGTTATAAATAAAAAGTTTGCACTAAGTTAATCACAAATTATGTCATATCTCATTTTTAAAAGAATGAACTCACACCACTTTCAAAATAAACAGTCCACATCATATATACCGTACGCACACATCATTGGGAGTGACGCACGACAAGCCGTTATCACCAACGCCTGAAAATCAGATAAGAGCGGATGTGTGCAAAGAACAAAAGCGGCACAAAGGCTACAGAAAATGAATGATCGTTCTGACGAAAACAAAATAAAATCACTAATGCCTCCCAAAACACATAAAACATATGTTCCTACAAGTGCGTAAATTAATAAACCCAGGCGCCTGTGACGCAAAACCAAAATAATAACGGCAACCGCGATTACAAAAACAAGCTAAGAAGAATGGGTCCGGTGACATGTAATTTGATAAGAACTGGGGACAGAAAAATGGGTTCGAATGTACGCAAACAAATTAAACGCACGTGATAAATCATAAGGACACAAATGTGCATGCAAATGAAAAGAAGGAAAGAAATCAGCTGCAAGAAGAAGCAATTTTGTCCTGTTTCGCCACACGCATGAATTCTCTGTGATAATTTTCATTCTTGCGTATTTTAGGTATTATTCGAAAGGCGTTTTATTGATTGAGGTGTGCATTATGTTAAAAGTTGTTCGGAAATTGCAAGCTTTTTATATATATGTCAACACTCATAATCAATTTTATACTTACATATATACGTAAGTATACTTATATATATAAAGTATCCAACGATTCTGAAAAATGCAGAGTTTTAACATATTTGCAATGAACAAATTTCAATTAATGAAAATAATATATGTATATATACAATAAAAATATTATATATATATATATATATGTACATAAATTGCAATAGTATTACATATGTGTAGCATACAGTATATTGCATATCATATATATACATATGTTGTTTTCATTGGCTGACCAGCATTATCCGCTCTGTATATATATATATATATATATATATAAAACATAAATTCGTGGATTTCTTCAAAAGATGACCAGTTTTTTCAACACTCATAATCAATGTTATACTTATATATATAAAGTATTCAATGATTCTGAAGAATGCAGAGTTTTAACATATTTACAATGACCAAATTTCAATTAATGAGAATAATATATGTATATATGTAATAAAAATAATATATATACGTACATAAATTGCAGTAGTATTACATATTTCGTTGTCGAATTGTTTGCTCTACATATATATATATATATATATACAGCAAACAGTATATTGTATTGTATATCATATATATACATATATTATTTTCATTGCTTAAAATTTGTTCATTGTAAATATGTATATATATAATATATAAAATTGTCAGCACTCAGTATCAATTTTGTACTTATACATAGATACATATATATATATATATATTTTTTTTTAAGTAATGTAAGGTTTACCGGAAAGTTCTGTCCGGAAATGTTATTTCAAATTTCAATACACATGAAAATATTCACTTAAAACATACATTGCTACCTTTGTTTACCATTAAATTTCTACATATGCGCTTATCAAAATGTACTGCAACAATGATTTTGTCATTTCAGTAGTATATATTGAAAATTGGTTATTACGTAAAAACTGCGAAATATGGTATTTTATGGTGATTTTCACTCTAAATGGACTTACGTTATAATACTAAGTATATAAACTTAGTATATAATATATTCGATTAAAATTTTCTAAATTTAGCAACGGGCAATACGTAACTTCCTTCAGAGTGAAAATCCCCATAAGATACCATATTCCGCGGTTTTTATGTAATAACCAATTTTCAATATATAGTACTGAAATTACGAAATTATTCTTTCAGTACATTTCGATGAACGCATATAGAAATTTAATGGTAAACAAAGGTAGGCATATATGTTTGAAATGAACATTTTCATACGTGTTGAAATTTGAGATAACATTTCCGGACAGAATATGTATATAATTATACTTATATATATATATGTAAAGTATCCAATGATTCTGCAAAATGCAGAGTTTTAACATATTACAATGACCAAATTTTAATAAATTAAAATAATATATATATATATATACAAATATATATATATATATATATGTAATATTTATGTTTATATATATATAGCAAACAGTATATTGTACATCATACATATACATATATTGTTTTCATTGGTTGAAATTTGTTCATTGCAAATACGTATATATATAATATATAAATACTCTGCATTTTTCGGAATCATTAAATCCTTGTCAGCACTCAGTATCAACTTTATATATGTATAGATGCATAAATATACATGTATAAATATAGTACACAGTTCGACAACAAAATATGTAATTCTAATATACATATACATAATTTTCATTGAAATTGATTTTTTTTTAAATCTAATTGATTTAACCCTCTATGGACCGATTTTTTTTTGGTGGCTATACAAAATCTATGTAATGTGAAGTCAACAAATATCAACCTCGAAATACTTATACATATATATATATATATGAATTCAGCAGTTTCAACAATTTTATTATAACGACACAAATTTTGTAACTTTGAATAACAACGGCTTACAACGTTTGCACTTGTGTGTATAAAGTATGGAATCTCCGTAAAACAGTTGGCGTTTGGCATATAAACATACATATACGCATTTCCTTATCTGATGACTTTATATACTAAATTCATATATATCAATATATTTATACGTCGTCGGGCAAATACTATTGGATGATCTTCGTTAGAATCAGAATCTGATAAAGAATCTTCGGATTTATTGTTGCTAATGCTTCTTATTCCTATTCCTCTTTTATTTTTATATGATTTTTATCCATATTTTGGGCCTCTGATATATAAAACTAAAAAGTTATAAAAAAACATATATATATATTGCAAATACACCGAACCCTACCATTATAGCCCGTTGTGTTTTGAAAGTCACAAAGCTATATCACATGAAAATAGTAATAAAATGATTGCTAAATGCAAACAAATAAGACGTTATTGATATACAAACTAAAAGCTATTATGTACGCTTATTTTGTTTAACAAACACTGATAGAAGAACATATAATGACAATAGCACAAGACGGTTCCTTTGGCTTCTATTTGCAGACAACTTGCAAAAGCATTTACTTTGACATTTTAGGTTAGAGCTGATAACCGCATCAAGCATGTTATTGCTTACTAAGGAGACATTATATAACAAGATGTATGCGCCATGTAGCAAAAAAATTAAACTATTTAATAAAATATCGATTTATCGATATGTGACTTCAAAGTCACGCGGGCCCATAGAGGGTTAATTGAAAATTCTGCATGTTTCAGAATCATTGGATGTTTTTTATATATGTGTCAACACTCACTATCAACTTCATACTTATACATATATATATATATATATGCATAAATACAGCAAGCAGTTCGACGACGAAATATGTAATACTACTGTACACACACATATTTGTATATATATATATAATATATAATTATTTCCATTAACTGAAATTTGTTGATTGTAAATACATTAAAACTCTGCATGTTTCAGAATCATTGGATGTTTTTTATATATGCGTCAACACTCACTATCAACTTTATACTTATGCATATATACATGTAAATATATGTATATATGTATAAATACAGCAAGTAGTTCGATAATGAAATATGTAATACTACTGTAATTTATATACACATATATATTATTTTCATTCATTGAAACTTGTTCATTGGAAACATGTTAAAACTCTGCATTTTTTATAATCGTTGGATCCTTTTTATATATGTGCTAACACTCATTATCAACTTTATACTTATCCGTACATACATATATATATTTACATATTATCGCAGTATTACATATTTCGATGCCGGATTGTTTGCGGTATTCATACATATATATATGTATGTATGATAAGTACAAAGTTGATAGTGAGTGTTGACAGATATATAAAAAGGATTTAAAAAAAGGATATATATTCTGCGCTGACGAATTCTACAACCTATATTTAATCAGTTGTAAATATTAACTCAGTTCCATGATCGGCACCCGTTCGCATGGATTTTTTTCGCCTGCGGACGCATCAGTTTTTACAGTAATTTCTAACGTTTATGCTCGTACCTGGGTTTTGAAGCCTTCGAGCGTCCGCCGAGATAACTGACCGGAACCAGAAGGAAGAAACTGGCGATATCGTATCCACCGGCTATCAAGCCGGTCTGCGATGATCTCAGACCGAATCGCCTTTCGATTGTCGTTATTACGACGTTCACGAAACCGTTGACGACCATGCCTGAAACGAGACGAAAATTTTCTTTGAAAACTTCAAGTAGAGGCCGGGCGATGTGGCTGAATATATTCGTGAAGGTGGGAAATTTAATAATAAATAATGTAAGAATAAAAATCTAATAAATAATCTAATAATAACAATCTAATAAATAATCTAATAATAACAATCTAATAAATACATAAATAATCTAATAATGAACATTTAATAAATAATCTAATAAAGAATAATAAATCTAATAAATATATAAATAATCTAATACAAAAATTTGTATCCATATTTACAAGAAACAACTTTAATCCATATTTACCCCATTACGGTAACAAACCCGTGAATGAAAGAGAGCTTAATACGCACATTTGCATCAGAAACATGTTTATATTAATTCCATAGAACAAAATAAATGATACACACTTCTATACACATATTCAAACGGAAACAAATTTTAATCCATATTTACACATATTCACATAATAATCCATATTTACTCGATTACACCAATAAACTTGCAAATGAAACTTTACAAGCACATTTGCATCACAAACAGATTTATATTAAATTTATAAAATAAGATAAACGATGCATATTTCTACACACACATCTGACAAGAAATACGTACATTTGAAAATGAATCACTTCATGATATGTTCACAAAATAACGAAAAAAAAATCTTTAAACCAATAATACCGCTACACATACATTTAAACCGAAACAAGGTTAATTCATATTTACACGATAACCGCAATAAACTAATAAATAAATCACAGCTCAACACGCATATTTGAAAAAAAAAATCATCTTTGCAATACATTTACAGAATAACGAAAGATACCACTACACGCGCATTTAAATCGAAACAAGTTTAATCCATATACACACGTTTGAATGGAATCAACTTTAATTCATATTGCAGCAGAAACACATTTATATTCAATGCACAGAGTAACATAAACGATACATACCTCCACACACATACATTCAAATGGAAACAAACTTTAATCTATATCTACATGATGACCGCAAAAAAACTTGCAAATTAAACATAACTTTACAAGGACCTTTGCATCAGAAACACAATTATATTAAATTCGTGGAATAACATAAACGATAGCTTCCTTCACACACATTTCAAAGCAAACAAACTATAATCCACATTTACACGATAACCGTAACAACATAACAAATGCAACATACCTCAACACAATTACATCAAAAACACCTTCGCACTACATCCAGAATCCCATAAAAAAATCTTGAAACATACTCCACCTCTACCCTACCATTCACACTACAGTAACTTTATTCCACATTCACACCCTCACGACAATAAACTCCTAAATGAAACACAGCTTAATACGCAAATTTGCATCAGGAACACAATTATATTAAATTCGTAGAATAACATAAACGGTATATACCTTCGCACAAACATTTAAAAGGAAACAAATTTTAATTCATATTTGCACCCCCAAGGCAATAAACTCGTAAATGAAACATAACTTTACAAGCACATTTGCATCAGAAATACATTTATATTAAATTCGTGGAATAAATTAAATAATACATACCTCTATACACCTATTTAAAATGGCTTAACACGCACGTTTCAAAGCAAACAAATTTTAATTCATATTTACACGATAATCGTAATAAACTCGTACACAAAACATAACTTTACCAGCACATTTGCATTAAAAACATATTAACATTCAATCCACAGAATAACATAAAAGATACATACCTCTACACACACACACATTTAAATGGAAACAAACTTTAATCCATATTTACAAAATCACCGCATCAAACTCGTAAATGAAACACAGCTTAATACGCACATTTACATTAGAAACATAATTATATTAAATTCACAAAATAACATAAACCATACATACTTCCACACACACATTTAAAAGGAAACAAACTTTAATCCATATTTACAAAATCACCGCATCAAACTCGTAAATGAAACACAGCTTAATACGCACATTTACATTAGAAACATAATTATATTAAATTCACAAAATAACATAAACCATACATACCTCCACACAAACATTTAAAAGGAAACAAACTTTAATCCATATTTTTCACATCAAACTCCACACACACATTTAAATGAAACAAAAACACAGCTTAAATACAGCTTAATACGCACATTTACATTAGAAACACAATTATATTAAATTCACAAAATAACATAAACCATACATACCTCCACACAAACATTTAAAAGGAAACAAACTTTAATCCATATTTACAAAATCACCGCAACAAACTCGTAAATGAAACACAGCTTAATACGCACATTTACATTAGAAACATAATTATATTAAATTCACAAAATAACATAAACCATACATACTTCCACACACACATTTAAAAGGAAACAAACTTTAATCCATATTTACAAAATCACCGCAACAAACTCGTAAATGAAACACAGCTTAATACGCACATTTACATTAGAAACATAATTATATTAAATTAGAAACATAAACCATATTACATTATATGAAATCCACAAAATAACATAAACGATACATACCCCTACACACACATTTAAAAAGAAACAAACTTTAATCCATATTTACAAAATCACCGCATCAAACTCGTAAATGAAACACAGCTTAATACGCACATTTACATTAGAAACATAATTATATTAAATTCACAAAATAACATAAACCATACATACTTCTACACACACATTTAAAAGGAAACAAACTTTAATCCATATTTACAAACTCACCGCAACAAACTCGTAAATGAAACACAGCATAATTATATTAATACGCACATTTACATTAGAAATTTTAATTATATTAAATTCACAAAATAACATAAACCATACATACTTCCACACACACATTTAAATGGAAACAAACTTTAATCCATATTTACAAAATCACCGCAACAAACTCGTAAATGAAACACAGCTTAATACGCACATTTACATTAGAAACATAATTATATTAAATTCACATGGAAAAATAACATACCTTCCTCCACACACATACATACTTCCACACACACATTTAAAAGGCACCAAACAAACTTTCATCCATAGCAAACCTAACCTCTTACATCCACAATCCCATATTTACAAAATCACCTACAACAAACTCGTAAACTTTATTCCACACAGCTTAAATGAAACACAGCTTAATACGCACATTTACATTAGAAACATAATTATATTAAATTCACAAAATAACATAAACCATACATACCTCCACACAAACATTTAAAAGAAACCAAATTTTAATCCTCATTTACACGATAACCTAACAAATGCACCATATCTCAACACAATTACATCACCACATTTGCATTATATTCACACGACAATAAAAAAATCTTCAAACACACTCCACCTCTCCCCTTCCATTCACACTACAGCAACTTTATTCCACATTCACACAACAGCGTCCGTCCCATCGATAACGACAGGCCGTAATGAAAGAATCCGTGGAAGAACTCGATGGCGCAACACGCAATTCATCTTTCAGCTGGAAGGGTAGACGATAAAGCAGGGGTCCGGGAAATGTAGTTTCTCGTGGAAATCGGACAGGCAGGCCGCGACGTCGATTCCTCGACATAATTCCTCGGCTAATAGCCGCGCATTCGAATGCAATTTCGAAGCTTTCAGAGGGGCGGTGACTGACGATAACCGGAAATCGAGTTTTCCGGAACGACGGCGTGAGGTCCATGGCGAGCGAGAGGGAGACGCGAATACTGAGACGCGAGGATGCAGCAGGAGAGGGAGGCTGTTCGATGAAGCTCGACAACCACAGTGTTCCAAGCACTTCAACTTTTGTAAAAAGCCAAAGCCTGCCTAAGCGGTAAGCGGTTCGTCGATGGATGCTGTATGATACGGAATTTTGAATCTTCCATCTAGGTTGTATGTATTTGTGGATTTTATTTATGCGCAATTATCTTTTCTATAGAAAGCCAACGCCGTATTCAAAGTAAGCAGTTTGGGGATAGATGGTGTATGATACGGAATTTTGAATCTTCCGTCTAGATTGTATGTATTTGCCGATTTTATTTATGTAGAATTTTCTTTTTCTATAGAAAGCAACCACAGTGTTCCAAGCACTTCAACTTTTGTAAAAAGCCAAAGCCTGCCTAAGCGGTAAGCGGTTCGTCGATGGATGCTGTATGATACGGAATTTTGAATCTTCCATCTGGGTTGTACGTATTTGTCGATTTTATTTATGCGCAATTATTTTTTTCTGTAGAAAGCCAACGCCGTATTCAAAGTAAGCAGTTTGGAGATAGATGGTGTATGATACGGAATTTTGAATCTTCCGTCTAGATTGTATGTATTTGCCGATTTTATTTATGTAGAATTTTCTTTTTCTATAGAAAGCAACCACAGTGTTCCAAGCACTTCAACTTTTGTAAAAAGCCAAAGCCTGCCTAAGCGGTGAGCGGTTCGTCGATGGATGCTGTATGATACGGAATTTTGAATCTTCCATCTGGGTTGTATGTATTTGGCGATTTTATTTATGCGCAATTATCTTTTCTATAGAAAGCCAACGCCGTGTTCAAAGTAAGCAATTTGGCGATAGATGGTGTATGATACGAAATTATGAATCTTCCGTCTAGATTGTATGTATTTGCCGATTTTATTTATGTGGAATTTTTTTTTTCTATAGAAAGCAAATGCCGGTCTTCAAAGTAAGCGATTTGTCAATAGATGGTATATGATACGGAATTTGGAACTTTCCGTCTAGGTTGTATGTATTCAGCGATTTTTAAGTTGGTTATATGTTATATATTAGTTGCAATTCCTATTTTTTGTAGAAAGCAAACATCAGCGTTTGTGGTAAGCGGTTCGGCGATGGATGCTGTATGATACGAAATTTTGAATCTTCCATCTGGGTTGTATGTATTTGTCGACTTTATTTATACGCAATTTTTTTTGTGTAGAAAACGAACACCGGTCTTTAAAGTAAACGGTTTGGGGGTAGATGATGTATGATACGGAATTTCGAATTTTCCGCTTATGTTGAATGTGTATATCATGAGTTTCGAATCGATTGTATTTATGTGCAATTTTTTTCTATAGAAAGCGAACGCTGGTCTTCACAGTAAGCGGTTCGTCGATGGATGCTGTATGATACGGAATTTTGAATCTCCTATCTGGGTTGTATGTATTTGGCGATTTTATTTATGCGCAATTTTTTCCTGTAGAAAATGAACACCGGTCTTTAAAGTAAGAGGTTCGTCGATGGATGCTGTATGACACGGAATTTCGAATATTCCGCTTATGCTGTATGTATTTCATGAGCTTCGAGTCGATTGTATTTATGCACAATTTTAAATCTTCCGCCTAGATTGTATGTATTTCAGTCGCAATTCTTACTGAGTACACACGTTATGTTATTTTTGCAACTCTTTTATATTATTTGGTTTTTGTAAATTCTTTGGAACATTCCTAATAACAAATATAGACTCATGCATTCTCTCTTACTATCTCACATATGTTATATATTTTTTCGGCAAACAAACGATTCGTCGATAGATGGTGTATGATACGGGATTTTGAACCTTCCGTCGGGGGTTTAGGTATTTACCGATTTTATTTATACGCAACTTTTTTCCTGTAGAAAGCGAACGCCGGTCTTTAAAGTGAACGATTTGTGGATAGATTGTATGATGCGGAATTTTGAATCTTCCGTCTGGGTTGTATGGATTTGTCGATTTTATTTATGCGCAATTCTTTTCTCTCTAGAAAGTGAACTCCGGTCTTCACTGTAAGCGGTTTGTGGATAGATTCGACGAAATACGGAATTTTGATTCTTCCGTCTGGGTTGTATTTATTTCATGAGTTTTTAATCAATTGTATTTTTGCGGAATTTGGAATCTTCCGGTTATGTTATATGTATTTCATGAGTTTCGAGTCGATTGTATTTCTGCGCAATTTTAAATCTTCCGCCTGGATTGTATGTATTTCACAATTACTGAGTCGGTTATGTTTGTTTGCAATTCTTATTTTTGTGGAAAGCGAACTCTAGATTTTGCGGTAAACGATTCGTTGATAGATGGTGTATGATACGGAATTTTGAATCTTCCGTCGGGGTTTTAGGTATTTGCCGATTTTATTTATACGCAACTTTTTTCCTGTAGAAAGCGAACGCCGGTGTTTACAGTAAGCGATTTGTGGATAGATTCGGCGGGATGCAGAATTTTGAATCTTCCGTCTGGGTTGTATGTATTTGTCGATTTTATTTATGCGTATTTTATTCTGGAGAAAGCGAACGCCGGTCTTCACAGTAAGCGGTTTGTCAATAGATGGTGTATGATACGGAATTTTGAATCTTCCGTCTAGGTTGTATGTATTTCACAACTACTGAGTCGATTATATTTGCTTGCAATTCTTATTTTTTGTAGAAAGCAAACATCAGTCTCCGCGGTAAGCAATTCATGTATTTCATGAGTTTCGAATCGATTGTATTTATGTACGATTTTTTTTCTGTAGAAAACAAACGTCTGTCGTCACAGTAAGCGGTGCGTCGATGGATGCTGTATGATATGGAATTTTGAATCTTCCGTTTAGGTTGTATGTATTATATAATATTTCACAATTTCACTAGGTCGGTTATATTTTTGAACATGAATTCTAGTTTTTGCGCTAAGCAATTCGTCGATAGATGAACGTATTTCACAATTTTTGAGTCGATTATATTTATTTGCAATTTTTATTTTGGTAGTAAGGTAATTCTAGCCTCCGCGGTAAGCGATTCGTGGATGGATGGTGTATGATAGGGAATTTTGAATCTTCCGTCTAGGTTGTATGTATTTGTCGATTTTTAAGTTGGTTATATTATTTGCCATTTGTATTTTTTGTAGAAAGCAAACATCAGCCTTGTGGATAGATTCGGTTGTGGATAGATTCGGCGAGATACAGAATTTTGAATCTTCTGCTTATGTTGTATGTCTTTTATGAGTTTCCAGTTGATTGTATACCTATATGGATAATTTTTTTTTCTGTAGAAATCAAACGCCGGTCTTTAAAGTAAGCGGTTTGGTGATGGATGCTGTATGATACGGAATTTCGAATCTTTCGTCTGGGTTGTATGTATCTGTCGATTTTTATGTTGGTTGTATTTAGTTGCAATTTTTATTTTTTTTGTTAAAATTTATGCGCATTTTTTTCCGGAAGAAAACAAACGCCGGTCTTAACAGTAAACGGTTCGTCGATAGATGCTGTATAATACGGAATTTGAAATCTTGCGGTTATATTGTATGCATTTCATGAGATTCGAATAGATTGTATTTATGTGCAATTTTTTTTCTGTACAAAGCAAAGGCCGATGTTCACAGTAAATAGTTTGTGGATAAATTCTGCGTGGTATGTAATTTGGAATCATCCGTGTAGGTTGTATGTATTTGGCAATTTTTATGTTGGATCAGTTTACTTGCAATTTTCATTTTTTTTTTTTTGTAGAAAGCAAACATCAGCCTTCATAGTAAGCGGTTCGTCGATGGATCGTGTATGATACAGTATTTTAAATCTTCCGTGAAGGTTGTATGTATTTGGCGATTTTTATGTTACTTGTGTTTACTTGAAACTTTTATTTATTTTTCGTAGAAAGCAAACAGCAGCGTTCGTGGTAAGCGCTTCGTCGATAGATTGTGCATGAGACAGGGTTTTGGACCTTCCGCTTATGCTGTATGTGTACGTATTTCACGAGTTTTTAATCGATTGTATTTATGTGACAGTTCCAATGTCGCAGCTTCCAATCTTACAATTCACCAATTTGGACCAAAAAAATTACAGTTATATTATGTGTATATTGTACCGAGAAAAAAATCATTGTAGACTTCACAATTAAATTCTTAATTCCACCGACACTTTTTTTTTTTTTTTGTTAGTATTTCGCAATATTCGATATTGAATCACGCAACTTCGCCGATTCCAATTTGTCACCCGTCGATTTGTACCAAACAAATTACAGCTACATCATTCAGAACTCCTAATAATAACATACTCAATACCATCTATCCAATTTTGTCTTTGTTCAAGTTTCGCAATATTTGACATTGCATCATCCAATATAGCCATTTCCAATTTGCGATCCGTCGATTTGTACCACAAAAATTACAGGTACATTATCCGGTAATCTTAATAAAGAAATACTACTTTGCCTTTATTCGAGTTTCGCAATATTCGAGAGTGCATCTTTCAGTATCGCCGTTTTCAATCTAACTAATTCAATCCATCAATTTATACAAAAAAAAATCACAGCTACATTATTCGGAACTCCCAATAATGAAATACTCAATACCATCTATCCAACTTTGTCTTTGTTCGAGTTTCGCAATATTTGACATTGAATCTTCCAATATCGCCGTTTCCAATCTTGCAATCCATCAATTTGTACCAAAAACAATACAACTACATTATTCGAAACTCCTAATAATGAAATACTCAACATCATACATCCAACTTTCATTTTGTTGGATGTTCGCAATATTCGACATTGAATCGTGCAACGTCGCCGTTTCCAATTTGCCATCCGTCAATTTGTACCAAAAAATACTACATTATTCGGAACTCCGAATAATAAAATTCTCAATACCATCTATCCAACTTTCATTTTGTTTGATGTTCGCAATATTCGACATTGAATCGTGCAACGTCGCTGTTTCCAATTTGTACC
The DNA here is from genome assembly GCA_033815515.1 of Cryptocheilus praepositus. Classification (NCBI taxonomy): domain Eukaryota; kingdom Metazoa; phylum Arthropoda; class Insecta; order Hymenoptera; family Pompilidae; genus Cryptocheilus; species Cryptocheilus praepositus. Next base: position 614,328 of record JAWWQZ010000151.1, read on the forward strand.
AAAACAGAAAAAAAAACACCAAACGTACCAACAACTCCTAATAATGAAATACTTAATACCCCCTATCCAATATTCTTTTTGTTAGAATTAGGCAATGTTCAGCATTGCATCTTCCAATTGAGACTCTCCAGAATTAAATTCTTAAATCTATCCAACTTTCTGTTAAAATTATGCAATGTCCAGCCATAAATCTTTCAATCCCACCGTTTCCAATCTTACAACCCATCAATTTGTACCAGAAAAGAAATCGAACGTCACTCCCGACTCTTTACAATTAAATTCTTAATTCCTTCGAACGACGCGCGTTCGGTTTCACAGCGCGGCGTCGAATATCGCGATTTATGCCGCACGACAAAGCCTTATTCGACATTTTCGATTCCTCCGGCCGGATATCGCGTAAATTCAGAAGCCCGGCGAGCGACGGCGGAGTTCGATGAAGGTTGACGCGCACTATATTTCACGTATTCCCGTTTTTTCCCGGAAAAGCACCGCGCAAGAACGAGTGTAACGTTCGGTTACACGCTCGGTCGACGTCAAATGCAAATATTTACGGACAGAACGTACGTATATTACTGCCAAGTGCGCCCCCGCGGACTCTTTTTTGCCGGAATAAATCTGCGCAGAGAGAAAGCTATTGTTGTTTTTCGTAGGCAGGTATTAGCGAAGAAACGTATGGAGCTCGATACGCGTTTAATGGCGCATGAGAATAACGGAAACGAATATCGTGGCTCATGGTAATCGTGGCTCATGGCGGGAAAATATAAATGGGGAATTTTGCATTGCGTACGAGTTTTATGGGTCCTGTTTAAATTTGTTTTTTTTTTGGTGCATAAGAAGAAACGAGAAATGGTCTTGTTGGGAATTAAAATGGAAGCTTGCCGAATTATGAGTTATTAAAGAGAATTTTATAGGTGCTGTTTAAAATTATGAGTTATTAAAGAGAATGTTATAGGTACTGTTTAAACTTTTTTTTATGCATAGGAAGAAAGGGGAAATTGACTTGTTGGGAATTAAAATCGAAGCTTGCCAAATTATTAAAGAGAACTTTATAGGTGCTGTTTAAACTTGTTTTTTTTTTATAGTGGATGGGAAGAAACGGCAAATGTTCTTGTTGGGAATTAAAATGGAACCTTGCCGAATTATGAATCATTAAATAGAATTTAATAGGGGCTGTTTAAACTTTTTTTTGGTGCATAGGACGAAACGGAAAATCGTCTTGTGGGGAATTAAAATGGAAGCTTGCCGAATTGTTAAAGAGAATTTATAGGTGTTGCTTAAAGTTGTTTTTTTAGTGCATAGGAAGAAATGGGAAATAGTCTTGTTCGGAATTAAAATGGAACCTTGCCGAATTATTAAAGAGAATTTTATAGGTGCTGTTTAAACTTGTTTTTTTTATGCATAAGAAGAAACGGAAAATGGTCTTGTTGGGAATTAAAATGGAAGCTTACCGAATTATTAAAGAGAATTTTATAGGTGCTGTATAAACTTGTTTTTTTTTGTGCATAGGAAGAAACGGGAAATGGTCGTGTTGGGATTTAAAATCAAAGCTTGCCGAATTATTAAAGAGAATTTTATAGGTGCTGTTTAAACTTTTTTTTTTATGATGGATGGGAAGAAACAGGAAATGGTATTATGGGAATTAAAATGGAAATTTGCCGAATTATGAGTTCTTTAAGAGAATTTTATAGGTGCTGTTTAAACTTTTTTTTGTGCATAGGAAGAAATAGGAAATAGTCTTGTTCGGAATTAAAATGGAAGCTCGCCGAATTATTAAAGTGAATTTTATAGCTGCTGTTTAAACTTGTCTTTTGATGCATAGGAAGAAACGGAAAATGGTCTTGTTGTGAATTAAAATGGAAGATTGCCGAATTATGAGTTATTAAAGATAATTTTATAGGTGCTGTTTAAACTTTTTTTTTGGTGCATAGATAGAAACAGAAAATGGTCTTTATGGGAATTAAAATTGAAATTTGTCGAATTATAAACTATTAAATAGTATTTTATAGTTGCTGTTTAAACTTGTTTTTTTTTGGTGCATGGAAAGAAACGGGAAATTGTCTTTTTGGGAATTGAAATGGAAGCTTGCCGAATTATTAAAGAGAATTTTATAGGTGCTGTCTAAACTTTTTTTTTATGCATAGGAAGAAACAGAAAATGGACTTGTTGGGAATTAAAATGGAAACTTGCCGAATTATGGGTTCTTTAAGAGAATTTTATAGTTGCTGTTTAAACTTGTTTTCTTTTTGTGCATAGGAAGAAACGGGAAATGGTTTTGGGAATTAAAATGGAAGCTCGCCAAATTATTAAAGAGAATTTTATAGGTGCTGTTTAAACTTTATATTTTTTATGCATAGGAAGAAACAAGAAATGGTCTTTTTAGGACTTAAAATGGAAGCTCGCCGAATTATTAAAGAGAATTTTATAGGTGCTGCTCAAATTGTTTTTTTTTTTGTGGACAGGAAGAAACGGAAAATGGTCTTGTTGAGAATTTAAATGGAAGCTTGCCGAATTATGAGTTATTAAAGAGAATTTTACAGATGCTATTTAAATTTGTTTTTGGTTGTATAGGAAGAAATGGAAAATAGTCTTTTCGGGAATTAAAATAAAGCTTGCCCAATTAGGAGTTATTAAAGAGAATTTTATAGGTGCTGTTTAAACTTGTTTTTTTTCTGGTGCATAGGAAGAAACAGGAAATTGCCTTGTTGGGAATTAAAATGGAAGCTTGCCGAATTATTAAAAAGAATTTTATAGGTGCTGTTTAAACTTTTTTTTTATGCATAGGAAGAAACAGAGAATGGTCTTGTTGGAAATTAAAATGGAAGCTTGCCAAATTATTAGTTATTAAAGAGAATTTTATAGCTGCTGTTTAAACTTGTTTTTTTTTGTGCATAAGAAGAAACGGGAAATGGTTTTTTTAGGAATTAAAATGGAAGCTTGCCAAATTATGAGTTATTAAAGAGAATTTTATAGCTGCTGTTTAAACTTTTTTTTTTGTGCATAGGAAGAAACAGGAAATGGTCTTTTTAGGAATTAAAATGGAAGCTTGCCGAATTATTAAAGAGAATTTTATAGCTGCTGTATAAACTTGTTTTTTTTGTATGCATAGGAAGAAACGGGAAATGGGCTTGTTGGGAATTAAAATGGAAGCTCGCAGAATTATGGGTTATTAAGTATTAGTATATATGCAACCATAAACAGGTCATTCGTCTCTTAAATATGTAATTATGTTTATTCATGTGTCAATTGTCAATTCCTATCATGAAACCCTAAACTTTAGATTTTCAACCCAAAACTTTAATAATCGCAACCTTCCGCTACTGCCATAAAATTTCCATTAGTCTTCTAAACATCCAGTAGCTAATCACAGAACACTTCCTCAACCATTACCGTCATAGCATAGTTTATACACATTTCTAACAGTAATTAATTAGAGCACATCTAAGGCGCCTCTCCTCTAACAAGGTTCCTCCTGCAAAGCCACTAAGCCTACTTTATAAACTGCACATAACCGAAAGATAGACAGTGATAGTGACAATCACAGACATTTAGATGGAATAATATTCTAGACAGTGTCAAACTCAGGACACTCACAAAATATATTAATTTGAGTGTATTGTGTATATCTTGTAAGTGCTAAATTGTAAAAATTCTGTATATATATTTACATATATATACCAAATAATGAATCCTGTAATATTTCAGTGTTGTCACTTATCACTATACAATAACTAAAGCTTATTGAAATTTAATTATTCCAATATTATCTACTATTATTTATCACTCTACAATATGAATAATTGAAGGTTTGTCGAAAATTATTTTTTTTAATTAACTACACATTGTTAAATTTGATGCATGAAGCATGAGGAGAAAAAACGATCATGATCTGTTTATAAATATTCGAAACACGAAATATATCACTGAATATCCAACATATTTTTGACTGTTAAATAACTTATCACCCTACAATAACTAAAGCTTATTCATATTTAATTATTCCAATATTATCTACTATTATTTACCATTCTACAATAATTGAAGATTGTCGAAAATTATTTTTTTGGATTAACCACACATTAGTAAATTTAATGCACGAAACACGAGGAGAAAAAACGATCATGATCTAATTATAAATATTCGAAACACCAAATAATGAATCATGTAATATATCATCATACAATAACTGAAACTTATTGAAGTTTAATTATTCCAATATTGTTTACTATTATTAATCACTCTACAATAATTGAAGGTATGTCGAAAATAATTTTTTTGAATTAACTACACATTGCAAAATTTAATGCACGAAACATGAAGAGAAAAGGTGATCATAATCTATTTATAAATATTCGAAACACCAAATAAAGAATCTTGCAATATATCACCATACAATAACAAAAGCTTATTGAAATTTAATTATTCCAATATTACCTACTATGATTTATCACTCTACAATAACTGAAGATTGTCGAAAATTATTTTTTTGAATTAACTACACATTAGTAAATGTAATTCACGAAACATGAGGATAAAAATCGATCATGATTTATTTATAAATATTCGAAACACCAAATAATGAATCCTGCAATATATGAGTGTTCCAATATTTTGGACTGTTACTTCACATATCACCATACAATAACTAAAGCTTCTTGAAATTTAATTATTCCGATATTATCTACTATTATTTGTCACTCTACAATAACTGGAAGTTGTCGAAAATTATTTTTTTAAATTAACCACACATTCGTAAATTTAATGCATGAAACGTGAGGAGAAAAAACGATCATGATCTATTTATAAATATTTAAAACATTAAATAATGAATCACCATAAATAACTTATCACCATACAATAACTAAAGCTTATTGAAATTTATTCATTCCAATATTATCTACTATTATTATTACTTTACAACAACTGAAGGTTTGTCGAAAAATATTTTTTTAAATTAATCGCACATTCATAAATTTAATGCATGAAACGCGAGGAGAAAAAACGATCATGATCTATTTATAAATATTTGAAACATTAAATAATGAATCCTGCAATATATCAGTGTTCCAACATTTTTTACTTTTACATCACTTATCACCATACAATAACTAAAGCTTATTGAAATTTAATAATTCCAATATTATCTACTATTATCATTACTCTACAATAACTGAAGGTTTGTTGAAAAATAGTTTTTCTACTTAACTCCACATTATTAAATTTAATGCATAAAACATGAGAAGAAAAATCGATCATGATTTATTTATAAATATTAGAAACACCAAATAAAAAATCCTGCAACATATCAGTATTCCAATATTTTTTAGTTTTACATCACTTAACACCATACAATAACTGCAGCTTATTGAAATTTATTTATTCCAATCAATTACACTTTGTCCAAAATAAGAAATTTAATCAGTAGAAAGAAGCTATTATTTACAAATATCAAAAATCCCATATGATCACCTTACAATTACCATTTTTAACAGCCACTACAAGTATAATTTGACAATAACCGACGCTTCATTAAAAACCAATTATTGACTACAAATCATTCGTTAAATTTAACGAAAACTGCTTCCATAGAAAAACAGCGACAATGTTCAATTTATAAATTCCCATAAATAACATTTTTTTAAATTCATTTGAAAATTATAAACTGTTATGTATCATAACGTTAAACAATTTCATTGATTTTTAGAAGTAACAAGTTTTCGAATTTAGAAGGCCATCCATTATTAGCGAACATTTGCGTTCGAACGTTTCGCCGGCTATATTTATTGTTCTACGATAAATGCATGTCAGATAATACCACGGCTAATTCGGTCACTGCAGCTAATTCGAATTTACTCGGTCCGGGTACTTAATTCCAGGTATCCGAGCATCCGTATTCTCCGAGTTCAGACCAATGGCATTAACCCCTTGCTTTACGATTTATTTGAGACTCCTGCTCATTCAGACTCTTCCATTCTCTGTGCAGGCGACCGTATAAAAGTAGTTTCTGGATTGTATTGCAGTCGGACAGTTCGATAAAAAACGTTTTCAGTCAGTATTAGGCTTTACGTGAGACTTTTGACAAATAATTTGCGTGTTATGGGATACGTTTTTTTTTTTAATTTACTGACACGTGGATGAAAGTAATTTTAAAATGTTTTCAATGTTATAAGGCGGTGGTAGAGGATAAATGTATTTATATTATATAAACGTTTCAATATTAAGCTTTGTGTGGGACGTTTAACAAATATTTTTGCGTATTATGGGACACGCGTTTTTTTTTTTAATTTACTGACACATGGATGAAACTGATTTTAAAATGTTTCGAATATTATAAGACGGCGGTAGAGGATAAATGTATTTATATTATAGAAATGTTTTAATATTAACCTTTGTGTGGGACGTTTAACAAATATTTTTGCGTGTTATGGGGCACGCGATTTTTTTTAATTTACTGTCACATGGATGAAAGTGATTTTAAAATGTTTCGAATATTATAAGGCGGTGCTATAGGATAAATGTATTTGTATTATCGAAATGTTATAGTATTGAGCTCTGCATGGGACTTTTGACAGATATATTTGCGTGTTTCGGGACACGCGTTTTTTTTAATTTACTGACACGTGGATGAAAGTGGTTTTAAAATGTTTTGAATGTTATAAGGCGGTGGTAGAGAATAAATGTATTTATATTATGGAAATGTTTCAGTATTAAGCTCTGCGTGGGACTTTTGACAAATATTTTTGCGTGTTATGGGACATGCGTTTTTTTAACTTACTGACGCATGAATGAAAGTAATTTTTAAATATTTCAAATGTTATAAGGCGGTGGTAGAAGATAAATGTATTTACATTATAGAAATGTTTTAGTATTAAGCTCTGCATGGGAACATTGACGAATATTTTTGTGTATTATGGGACGCGTTTTTTTTAATTTACTAACACATGGGTTAAAGTGATTTTAAAATGTTTCGAATGTTATAAGGCGGCGGTAGAGGATAAATTGATTTATATTACAGAAATGTTTCAGTATTAAGCTCTGCATAGGAATTTTGACAAATATATTTGCTTGTTATGGGACACGCGTTTTTTTTAAATTTACTGACACATAGATGAAAGTGATTTTAGAATGTTTCGAATATTATAAGGTGGCGGTAGAGGATAAATTGATTTCTATTACAGAAATGTTTCAGTATTGAGCTCTGCATAGGAATTTTGACAAATATATTTGCTTGTTATGGGACACGCGTTTTTCTAATTTACTGACACATGGATGAAAGTGATTTTAAAATTTTTCGAATGTTATAATTAATGTTATATTTATATTATAGAAATGTTTTAGTATTAAGCTCTGCATGGAACTTTTGACAAATAATTTGCGTGTTATGGGACACGCCTTTTTTTTTTTAATTTACTGACACATGGATGAAAGTGATTTTAAAATGTTTCGAATGTTATAATTAATGTTATATTTATATTATAGAAATGTTTTAGTATTAAGCTCTGCATGGAACTTTTTACAAATAATTTGCGTGTTTTGGGACACGCGTTTTTTTTTAACTTACTGATACGTGGGGGAACGTGATTTTAAAATGTTTTGAATTTTGTAAGGCGGTGGTAGAGAATAAATTAATTTATATTACAGAAATGTTTCAGTATTAAGCTCTGCGTGGGATTTTTGACAAATATTTTTCCGTGTTATGGGACACACGTTTTTTTTTTATTTACTGACATATGGATGAAAGTGATTTTAAAATGTTTCGAATCTTACAAGGCGGTGGTAGAGGATAGATTTATTTATATTATGGAAATGTTTCAGTATTAAACTCTGCATGGGATTTTTGACAAATATATTTGCGTGTTACGGAACACGCGTTTTTTTTATAAATTTATTGACACATGGGTGAAAGTGATTTTAAAATGTATTTACGATGGGCATGTATTGAAATTATAAAAATGTTTTAGTATTAAGCTCTCTGTGGAATTTTTGGCAAATATATTTTTGTGTTATGTTTTTTTTTTGTTAATTTACTGACACATGGATGTAAGTGGTTTTAAAATGTATTTACGATTAGCATGTGTTTTCGTTGTAGAAATGTTTTAGTATTAAGCTCCACATGAGACTTTTTACAAAAATATTTGCGTATTATGGGACACGCGTTTTTTTCAATTTATTGACACATGGGTGAAAGTCATTTTAAAATGTATTTACGATGGGCATGTATTTACATTATAGAAATGTTTTAGTATTAAGCTCTCTGTGGAATTTTTGGCAAATATATTTTCGTGTCATGTTTTTTTGTTAATTTACTGACACATGGGTGTAAGTGGTTTTAAAATGTATTAACGATGAGCATGTATTTTCGTTATAGAAATATTTTAGTATTGAACTCTGCATGGGAATATTGACAAATATATTTACGTATTATAGGCCACGCGTTTTTTTTTAATTTACTGACACATGAATGAAAGTGATTTTAAAATGTATTCACGATGGGCAGGAATTTATATTAAGACAATATTTTTGTTTATATACAGCCGTGCAGGTGAGAAATTTGAAATTGACATATATTGAATGTGACATTAATACATAAACATTAAAATTAGTTAAATGTGACTTAATTCTTCGTTTTATTTATGTAGAAAATTATCGTATACTTGTGTGAGTTCACTGTACATAAATTGTATGATATGCTTATGTTTCCAGTAATTGTACGTATATTTTTAATTCTGTTTCTACCTATTTTTCGCAATAACTCAAAAATTATTTTGGTAGTGAGAAAAATATGTGAGTGAGAGTATATGTGTGTGTATGTGCATGTGAAATACTGCCATCAATAATTATTTTGTTTGTCTATCACAAGAAAATCGAGAGAACCTAGTATATGAACCATTTATTTTGAAAGTGGTAAAAGTCAATTTTTTGTTCTTTGAAAAAAATTAAAGGATAGCATATTATTCAATTTAAAAATATTAATTAATTATGTCAAGTCTGGCAATGTTTCTATTAAATATATTCTAAATTTCATTCATTAATACGTCAATTGATGTGATCAATATGATTGATAGAATATAATTATCGCCACTTTTTTCATACACTTAAAACACACTCCACCCGCAACGACTTCCAGAATCTCCATTCGACACAATATCACTCTCATCAGCATCATCCTCTCAATTAGGCCAACTCGAAAGTCTGTCCAGAAAATGAACCCGCTCCGTTCGCGTCATTGTGTCGCTAATAGAGAATTTTAATTAGCGCACCGCTGCGCACATTTTGTTTCTGCAGCTGCCAGACGAACAGTGAATTGATACCTGCTGCCGAGTTCACTTTACAATCGTTTCCTCTTTTGTTTGCTTTGTTTGCCGCTTGTTCACTTCGGCAAAAGGACAGAGAGAAGGGAAACAACAGAAAAGTCAAAAATAAAAGATTGATCAGATCGCATAGAAACGCCTAACAAGTCGAATGTGTCAAGAAGAGAAAATTGTGGATTAGTTCTTTTAACCCAATTATTGACCGGACATGAGTTAAGTCGTGTTTGCACTTGCGTCGGCTATTTTAATTTTTGAAACGCAGGGCAATGTAGAATATAGCAAAATTTTGTTCATTGTGTTCAATCGCGTCTGCTTTATTATAAAAAAAGTATACTTTTCTTGGTACTGAGACTTTTATTAGAATTCTAGTATTAGAAAGTGTTAAGAACGACGGAACGTGACCGAGAAGCATTTTTTAATAAATTATACGTGAATGCTTCATATAGTTGCCCGAGTGATTTTTAAATAAGTTGTAAGCATTTCGAAAATGATTATTGAAAATGAAATAACAAAGGCATAATCTAGCTCCTTTAAAGGAAAGCGCAACGAAACAAGGTATATGTACAAAACCTCGTGTCTACATCTACGCGTAAATGTCTGCTGTACAGCTAATCATACGAAAAAATATTAAAAGTTACATGAAATGTATGTCCAAAGTTCAATTTGAATTCATTATGCACGAACAAATTTTATTGAAGGTTATTTACATCGTTTCACTTCCATGTTCAATTCCGAAATAATAGCCGGTGACTTGAGACAGCTTTTGCCGAAAATTGCCGGTCAACAAGGTGGTAAAAGCGATATGTTTCTTGAAATTTTGTTCGTTTTAACTGTATTTTGAACTTCGTTTTGTTCAATAATTAAACTTGATTTAAAGAAAACTACAATAGTTATTGGCTTAACGGTTTTTTTTCCAGTGTAAATTGGGCGGTGGTATGTAGTCGGAATTGGGATTTAATAAATATTTATGAAATAATATACATATGAAATAAATAAATAATATACCCATGCAATAAATAAATAATAATACATCTATGAAATAAAAAAATATGTGCTATGCCAAGAGGTCAGATGTGGTTGATATGTTTACATTTTTATTTATCATAAATATAAATTTCTCGTTTAATAAGTCAACTAGTAGGTGTGTTTCTGACTTGACGAAATTTACTTTGAAATCACTGCTTAAAATAATTAGCATTTTACCGCAATTTTTGTTTAACCATGATTAACTTTGAATTTTAATTTGGCTTCTAACAAGTTAGTCAGTGGTTGTGTTTCTGACGTGGCAAAATTTACTTTGAAATCACTGTATACTATGGTGAATACGTCACCGCAATTTTTTTCAACAAAACTGCGGCATGTGAAGTCTACATGTAAGCAATATTTCGTGTATAAAATCAATTATCCCGCTGCTTTTCTTATTTGGTGACATATATACAGCTGCAACAAGAATTATTTGGCCACTTTTCATAATACATCGTGCTGCATATATTTTCTATGAGCAGTAACAAATGACAGTACCATATGAGTGTTACACTTTTAGTTATGCTTCTATTAGTTAATGTTTCGATTTACTCTGTGGCAAAATAAGAAGTTTCTTCAGTAATCCGTTGTGAATTGAAAGTCATTATTTTGGTTTTTTGTAACGGTCTGAATATTGTATGTTTATTCAGTAATAATCTGTTTTAGATTGAATATCATTATTTTGATCTGCTCCAGTAGTCCGAATATTGTACCTTTATTTACTAATAATCCATTTTAGATTGAATGTCATTATTTTGATCTTCTGTGACGGATATAATGTTATTCTGATTGCCATCTGTAAGGGACTTAATGCTGTATCTTTCTTAAGAATATAGTAATAGTATACAATAGTATGGTAATATATATATATATATATATATATATACATGCATATAATAGTATAGTAATATATATATATATATATACATGCATATAATTTAATGTATATTATAGTACTGTAATAATAATATATAGCACATAATAGCATATATTAGTATAATAATATATAATATCTTGCTTTTCAAACTCCGATTTTCTACATGCTTCATTTTCTGCTTTTATTTATTTCTTTATTAATCACCATCTGTGTCTATTACTTTCTCGTTCTGTCTCTTTTCAATTCCTGTCTCTTTCTCACCTTTTTTTTCTTTCAATCTGCGGTTTCTTTATGTTTTTCCTTCCGATTGCATTTGTTTTTTCATTAACCTCTACACATTTCTCCTTTCTATTTTCTTTCCGTTTCTTTGCAGTCTCTGATTGTTACGTCTCAATTTGCAATTTTTATTTATTTCTTCATTAATCTCTACCGCTTTTTCTTACTCACGTCAAGCTATTGCTTTTTCAATCATTTCCACTTTTCTAGTTTTTTCCTGTCTACCTTCGCATTTAGTATAGTAATAGTAGCACATAGTATAGTAATATATATTATATGTATTATATAATATATATTATAATACAGTAATAATAGTATATACTACATAATAGCATATATTTGTATAATAATATATAACGTCTTCCTTTTCAATCTCCAATTTTCTTCGTGCTTTACTTTTTGCTTTTATTTATTTCTTCATTAATTCTCGTCCTGTCTCTTTCCCATCTTCTTTCTTCTTTAAGTCTCCGATTTTTTATGTTCTTCCTTCCAATTTTATTTTTATTTATGTTTTATTATTATTATAATTTATTTATTATTTTATTTACTTCTTTATTCGGAACTTATTGCCTTTTCAATCCTTTTCTCTTTTCTATTCTCTTCCTCTCTACCTTCGTTTTTCCTTGTTTTTCCTTCTAATTTTATTTTAATTTATTTTTTTTCATTTACCTACACACCTTTCTCCTTTTCGCTTTATCTTGTCTCTTTCTAATCATTTCGACTTTTCTATCTACTTTCCGCTTTTTCGCAATCCCTAATTTTTACTTCTGAATTCGCGCTTTTATTTATTATTTTATTTACGTCTTTATTCGCAACTTATTGCCTATTCAATCGTGTTCTCTTTTCTATTCTCTTCCGATCCACCTTCGTATTTAGCATAATAATAGTAGCACATAGTATAGTAATATATATTGTATATATATCATAGAATATACATATTAGTATAGTAATATATAATATCTTCCTTTTCAATCTCCAATTTTCTTCATGTTTTACTTTCTGCTTTTATTTATTTTTTCTCGTCCTGTCTCTTTTTAATTCCTGTCCCTTTCCCATCTTCTTTCTTCTTCCAGTCTCCGATTTTTTTTTATGTTTTTCCTTCCAATTTTATTTTTATTTCTTTTTTATTATTTTTTTCTTCATTAACCTCTACACCTTTCTCCTTTTCGCTTCATCTTGTCTCTTTATAATCATTTTGACTTTTCTATCTACTTTCCGGTTCTTCGCAGTCTCTAATTTTTACTTCTTAATTCGCGCTTTTATTTATTATTTTATTTACGTTTTTATTCGCAATTTATCGCCTTTTCAATCCTTTTCTCTTTTCTATTCTCTTCCTGTCTACCTTCGCATTTAGTATAGTAATATATATTAATATAGTAATATATAATATCTTCCTTTTCAATATCCAATTTTCTTCATGCTTTACTTTCTGCTTTTATTTATTTATTTTCGTTCTGTCTCTTTTTAATTCCTGTCCCTTTCCTATCTTCATTCTTCTTTCAGTCTGCGATTTTTTTATGTGTTTTCTTCCAATTTTATCTTAATTTATTTTTTTTAATTTACTTCTACACCTTTCTCCTTTTCGCTTCATGTTGTTTCTTTATAATCATTTTGACTTTTCTATCTACTTTCCGCTTCTTCGCAGTCTCTAATTTTTACGTCTTAATTCTTTAATTTATTATTTTATTTACGTCTTTATTCACAACTTATCGCCTTTTCAATCCTTTTCTCCTTTCTATTCTCTTCCTGTCTACCTTCGCATTTAGTATAGTAATATATATTAGTATAGTAATATATAATATCTTCCTTTTCAATATCCAATTTTCTTCATGCTTTACTTTCTGCTTTTATTTATTTCTTTTCGTCCTGTTTGTTTTTAATTCCTGTCCCTTTCCCATTTTCTTTCTTCTTTCAGCCTGTAATTTTTTTATGTTTTTGCTTCCAATTTTATTTTAATTTATTTTTTTCCATTTACCTCTACATCTTTCTCCTTTTTGCTTCATCTTGTCTCTTTCTAATCATTTTGATTTTTCTATCTACTTTCCGCTTTTTCGCAGTCCCTAATTTTTACTTCTGAATTCGCTCTTTTATTTATTATTTTATTTACGTCTTTATTCGCAACTTATTGCCTATTCAATCCTTTTCTCTTTTCTATTCTCTTCCTATCCACCTTCGTATTTAGCATAGTAATAGTAGCACATAGTATAGTAACATATATTGTATATATCATACAATATATATTATAGTACAGTAATAATAGTATACAGTACATAATATATATTAGTATAGTAAAATATAATATCTTCCTTTTCAATCTCCAATTTTCTTCATGTTTTAGTTTCTGCCTTTATTTCTTTAATCTCATCCTATCTGTTTTTAATTCCTGACTCTTTCACATCTGTTTTTTTCTTTCAGTCTCCGACTTTTTGATGTTTTCCCTTACAATTTTTTTTTATTTATTTTTTTTTATTTAGTTCTTTTATTATCCTCTACACTTTTCTCTCCTTCGCTTCATCTTGTCTCTTTCTAATCATTTTGATTTTTCTATCTACTTTCCGCTTCTTCGCAATCCCTAATTTTTACTTCTTAATTCGCGCTTTTATTTATTATTTTATTTACGTCTTTATTCGCAACTTATTGCCTTTTCAATCTTTTCCTCTTTTCCATTCTCCTCCTATCCACTTTCGTATTTTCTTTTCATTTCCTCCCCTATTATAGTATATATAGTATAGTAATATTTTATATATATGTATATATTATAGTACAGTAATAATAGTATATAGTACAAAATATGTATTAGTATAGGAATATATAATATCTTCCTTTTCAATCTCCAATTTTCTTTTAATTTATTTTTTTCCTTTTATTTATTTCTTCTTTTCCTTCATCTCTCTTTCATATATTTTATTTCTTTCAGTGCCCGATTTATTATGTTTTTCTCTCCAATTCTATTTTTATTCGGTTTTTAGTTTTTTTATTATATTTATGTATATATTATAGTACAGTAATAATAGTATACAGTACAAAATATGTATTAGTATAGGAATATATAATATCTTCCTTTTCAATCTCCAATTTTCTTCATGCTTTACTTTCTGCTTTTATTTATTCCTTCTGGTCCCGTCTCTTTCATATATTTTATTTCTTTCAGTGTCCAATTTATTATGTTTTTCTTTCCAATTCTATTTTTATTTATTTTTTACCTTTTTTATTATATTTTATTTATTCATTTATTATTTTTACTATTTTTTATTTATTATTTTATTTACTTCTTTATTCGCAACTTATTGCCTATTCAATCTTTTCCTCTTTTCTATTCTCTTCCTCTCCACCTTCGTATTTTCTTTCCGTTTCCTCTCCTATTTTTTCTCCTTTTATCTCTCCTTCTTTCTTTTTTTCTACCTACACTCCATTTCCTATCACATTTTTTTCTTTTCGGCGATGCTTAGGTTATTAATCCGTATCCGTTTCCTCTCATTTGTTCTTTTCAATCCTTTCTCTCCCTCTTGATCTACCTATCCATCTTTCTACCCAACCATTCGACTATCCGGTCCTCCGTCTGTTTTTCTTTGTGCTCCTCTTTCCGCTGATCATTTGGCCGTTCTTTCATTCCTGTCCATCTGTCCCGCGCCGTTTAACTGCCGACATTTGTACATTTACGTGTACATACGCGCAGGAGATTGCTCGCTCCATTGTCCGGCAATTTGTTCAATTCCGCGGGCAAAGAGACGGCACGGAACTCACGGCAGATTGTTCTTTGTCATCGGAAGAGGCATGGAAGTATTTGTGTCAAGCTAGTCAGATCGTTACTGCCGGGCAACATGTGAAACGAAAGTACCATGAATGCTGGTCGAAATTGCACGTGTCGGTGTTCGTGTCAATAAATGTATTGGAAATGGATCATTTATTTTGAAGTGGTGCAAATAAATTTTCGTTGTATCGAGAAAATTAAAGAAAATATAAAGAAAGTTAAAAAAAATAAGTTTTAAATTGGTCGTGTCAATAAATGTATTGGAAATGGATCATTTATTTTGAAGTGGTGCAAATCAATTTTCGTTGTATCGAGAAAATTAAAGAAAATGTAAAGAAAGTTAAAAAAAATAAGTTTTAAATTGATTTAAATGAATTTTAAAATAAAAAGTTTTAAAAAAATAAAGAAAATTTTGGAAAAATTAAAGAAAATATTTAATATTAAAATTTAATAAGAAATGGTGAAAATCAATTTTCGTTGTATCGAGAAAATTAAAGAAAATATAAAGAAAGTTAAAAAAAATAAGTTTTAAATTGATTTGAATTAATTTTAAAATAAAAAGTTTTAAAAAAATAAAGAAAATTTAGGAAAAATTAAGGAAAATATTTAATATTAAAATTTAATAATAATAGTATACATAATAAAATTGAATAGTAATAATATTTAATCCCAGTTAAAAAAAATAAATTTTAAATTGATTTAAATTAATTTTAAAATAAAAAGTTTTAAAAAAATAAAGAAAATTAGGAAAAATTAAAGAAAATATTTAATATTAAAATTTAATAAGAAATGGTGAAAATCAATTTTCGTTGTATCGAGAAAATTAAAGAAAATATAAAGAAAGTTAAAAAAAATAAGTTTTAAATTAATTTAAATTAATTTAAAAATAAAAAGTTTTAAAAAAATAAAGAAAATTTAGGAAAAATTAAGGAAAATATTTAATATTAAAAGTTAATAATAATAGTATATATAATAAAATTGAATAGTAATAATATTTAATCCCAGTTAAAAAAAATAAGTTTTAAATTGATTTAAATTAATTTTAAAATAAAAAGTTTTAAAAAAATAAAGAAAATTTAGGAAAAATTAAAGAAAATATTTAATATTAAAATTTAATAAGAAATGGTGAAAATCAATTTTCGTTGTATCGAGAAAATTAAAGAGAATATAAAGGAAGTTAAAAAAAATAAGTTTTAAATTGATTTGAATTAATTTTAAAATAAAAAGTTTCAAAAAAATAAAGAAAATTTAGGAAAAATTAAAGAAAATATATTAATATTATAAATTTAATAAGATTTAATGGTGAAAATCAATTTTCGTTGTATCGAGAAAATTAAAGAGAATATAAAGGAAGTTAAAAAAAATAAGTTTTAAATTGATTTGAATTAATTTTAAAATAAAAAGTTTTAAAAAAATAAAGAAAATTTAGGAAAAATTAAAGAAAATATTTAATATTAAAATTTAATAATAATAGTATATATAATAAAATTTAATAGTAATAATATTTAATCCTAATTAAATATTAATCAATTCGAAAGTATCAAATGATTATGTCAAGTCTGGCAATGGTTCTACTCATTTATCAATATGTCAATTGATTGTATCAATTTCTTTTAACCGAATTTAAGTAAAATAATATATATTCACGGGCTGTAAATCAACATTTTTAACACTATTTTCATAATTAGTCAATTGTAAAAAAAATGTATATATATATATATATATATATATATATATATATATATATATATATATATATATATATATATATATATATATATATATATATATTTCAATTGTATATGTATATGTGTATATATATATATACTTATGCACTTATATATATATATATATATATACATATAATATTACATAAATATACACACATATATACATATAAACAGTTTATTTTAATTTTTTGTAAATGTGTGCATGTATATATACAATTTTTTTCATTTTTTTGTAAACACATATATATATACAATTCTGTACTAATAAATACATATAATATTACACACACATATATATATATATATACATATGTAGACATAATACAATCTTTTTTAATTTTTTCTTGTACATATATATGCATATATGCAATCTTTTTTGTAAATTTTGGTAAATTGTAAAAAAAAATTATATATATATATACACACATATTTACAAAAAAAATAAAAAAAAATGTTATATACATTTGCCAATCAAAATATATATATAAATATATGTGTGTATATATATATTTCTTTTTTTACAATTTACCAAAATTTACAAAAATGTATATATGCATATATAAACAAGAAAAAAATTAAAAAGCCCGTGTATATATATATTTATATGTATATATATATATATATATATATATATATACGTATGTTTATTATATGGAAATATATACGGTAAATGGAAAACCTGTCATAAAAATAAAAATGAATATCGTATCATAGGTGGACCATCGCAATTTTTGAGTTTGTCTTATATACATATTATGTTATAACAAGGCTGATATATGTATATATATATGTTATTTTCGCTTTAATCATTTTTATACCAGAACTGATTATAGCTGGCATTCACGTAATTCTACGGATATCAACGCCAATGATAGTCGCTATTCACGTAAAGATTAATGGATACCGGAACCGACTTTAATTGGAGTCCGTAGAACACAGAAATCCTTGCTACGCGGTGAAGAAAAAGGTAAGCTTCGTCCGGGCAGAGAAATTACTGAGGTTCTTTCATTAGTAGACAACAAAAAAAAAGTCTAATATAATTAATGGGGTATTAATGCTTTCAATTCCAGCGCTGATTATTGCCGGCATGATGTATGACGTGCGGATACTTTAGACGACTATGTTCGGTATTATAGTACGAACCATGTGCTTCATCAAATAATTCTAAACATAAAAGTGCTGAGTTTAGTTGGAGTCCGCAGTACGTAAAAACTTTACAGTGCGCGAAGAAAAAAATATTAAATTTTGTGCGAATAGAAGAGTAGCCGAAGCTCTTGAATTATTATACAATAAAAAATAAATCAAATGTAACTCATGTGATATTACCAATTTCAAAGTGAGCGCCGACTATAGTCGGCATTACAGCTCGAAATATATGGTTCATTAAATATGTCTAAATATACTAGTGCCGATTTTGTTTGGAATCCACAGTACACAAAAACCTTACTGTGTCCAAAGAAAAATACTGAACATTGTCCGAATAGAACAGCAGCTAAAGCTCTTGCATTATTACACAATAAAAAACAAATTAAATCACTTATGTAGCGACATACCCCCGTCGACTATAAAGCATAATATATACGACTATAATATATAAGAATCGACATTACGGCACCAACTATATGCTTCATTAAATAATGCTAAATATACCAGTGCCGACTTTATTTGGAATCCACAGTACAAGAAAAAAATTTCACTTCGTGCAAAGAAAAATATTAAACTTTGTCTGAATAGAAGAGCAGCCGAGGCTCTGGCATTATTAACACTAGATTCCCGCCGTTTTTCCCTTTCGATGCAAAAAACGAAAACGGCGGGAGCAAAGTTGTACACCTAATAATTACTGTGATATCTTGTATACCTTTATCCATAATGACCTGTACAAAAACAGTATTCCAAAATGACCTCTACATACCACCGCCGACTATAGTCGGCATTCGTGGAATGACCTAAAAAATAACAAATATACGGCCGACTATATTCGACATTTACATAACATCGCATAGATCCACCGCCGACTATGTAACGACCTGTATATAAATAGTCGGCATTAATTTTGACTATATCGACATTCATTTAACACTAGATTGCCCGAGATTTCTTGTATACCTATATTGCCCAAAAACAGTCAAAATGATGAAAAAATAACAAATATGTAAAGAAATTTGTTTAAAATTAATTTTTAATATTTTTTATGTTATTTACAGTTATATAACTGTACATATTGACTGTTTTCAATGAACTTAACCCATATTTCCGAAAGCAAGGCAAATTTATTTGATCGTAGGCGCCTACTGCATTCGGTTCTTTTGTCAAAATGAATAAATCGTAGGATTTGCTTGAACTTTTCTCTGGCCATAGTTTTTCTAAAAGTTTCGGGACCCCACTTCGCTGACCATAAATAACTGAATTTAAAATTTGTTGCCTCGTAAGCTCCACGAGCATATAGAATCCCAATAAATGCACGTATTTCCGGTAATGATATTGTCCAACCGTTCCGCAAAATTCGGCGACATTCTTCTGTGCACTTTCTTATATGTTTGATAATATAGTTATCTATTATCAACGATAATGCACTGACAAGATTATCTGCCACAATGTTCCTTTTTGCGTAGCCTGTTGGCCCTTTCACACTCTTGAAAATACAAGCAGATGGTATCCTTCCAGGAATACCACCTTCGTCAACTTTTGTCCACACAGTACCATCAGCAGCTGTTTCGACCTCCTGAAACGTATTTTCAGTTTCTTCATCAGAATCTGAACTAGTTAGCACCCTACACCTTTTCCTGGGCATATTGATGACACTTTCATTTTCATCATTGGTGATCGACTCTTCATCACTATCTTCAGCGTCAGATGTTTCACTTTGAATATAATCCGCTTCATCTCCAGATGATAGTTCAGAATTTGTTGCATTTGATTCTATATCGGAGCACTCTTCACTTATGTTCGTTAGCTTTTCCAATAACTCATTTCTGTTCGACATTTTTTTCATAAAGATGGGGCGCAAAAGAAATAAAATAAACAACTTGTTAGAACAACACTTTATAAAGATTCGAATAACTAGTACTACTTTAGCTTATTGAGCAACTGACACTTATCAAGTATACGCCCAAATCGACAATTTATCATGCATCATATTTCAATACAAAGCCGGGCAGGTCATATAAGAAATTTACTCAATTCAATAAATAAAAATCTTTTGATTATTTAAAATTTACCAAGCAGTCAAAATGACTGCTTCTGGGCAATATAGGTATAACACACATATATATACGGAAATAAAGGAGGGCGGAAGTAACTACAATTATTCATAAACCCATTTATATGTTATAGAAAAAGTCACCAAATTCTAAGAAATTGTGTCATCAATTTCATAATTGTTTTTCTAATTGAAATTAAAAAACAGTCAAAATGACTGCCTTGGGCAATCTAGTGTTAACAACCTGTACATACCACGGCCGACTATAGTCGGCATCCACGTAACGACCTGTATATACCACCGCCGACTATATTCAACATTCATGGAATGACCTATACATACGACCACCGACTATAGGCGAAATACACGTAACGATCTGTATATACTACCGCCGACTACAGTCGACATTCACGTAACCACCTATATATACCACCGCTGATTATATTCCACATTCACCTAACAACCTGCACACCCCTTGCCGATTATAGTCGGCACCTATGTAACAACCTATATCTATCACCGCCGACTATACTCGACATTCCATATAACGACCTGCATATACCACCGCCGACTATAGTCGGCATCCACCTAACAACTTCTACACCCCCTTGCCGATTATAGTCGGCACCTATGTAACAACCTATATCTACCACCGCCGACTATACTCGACATTCCATATAACGACCTGCATATACCACCGCCGACTATAGTCGGCATCCACCTAACAACTTCTACACCCCCTCGCCGATTATAGTCGGCACCTATGTAACAACCTATATCTATCACCGCCGACTATACTCGACATTCCATATAACGACCTGCATATACCACCGCCGACTATAGTCGGCATCCACCTAACAACTTCTACACCCCCGCGCTGATTATAGTCGGCTTCCATGTAACGACCTACATCTATCACTGTCGACTATAGTTGACATTCCATATAACGGCCTATACATACTACCGCTGACTGTAGTCGGCACACATTTAAAAAAAAGTAATACGACTACCGCCGACTATAATCGGCATCCACCTAACAACCTTACACCCCCTCGCCGACTATAGTCGGCACCCACGCACGTTTCTACACACCAGTCCCGACTTCACTTAACACAAAAGAGCAAGCACCCGCACCGCGTATGTGCCAAAAGGGTTAAAGCCATACACTCGCATACCCGACTGCATTAAGAACTCACCTTGCATCGCGCCTGCCCAACACAGCCAAAAGAGGGCCCACTTGGCAGTGCGGAAGCGTTGCAAGTACATCGGCCTGAACCACAGCCAGCCACACTTGAGACCGTCCGCGTCCCTGTCCGACTCCTTCGGAATTTCCTGCTTTATTTCCGGCTTCCGTGGCCCGTCCCCGAACTGCTCCGGAAAGTTGGACAGTGTCTCGTGCATGTCCGACACGCCCGACTGAAAATCAGAGAAGCGTTTTAACTCGCGCGTCTCGGATCACGGGGTGTTTCGGATGTAAAACATTCGCGGACGTGATACGTTGAGTTTTGAGGCGGAGGGTGGATGCTGGTGACGCGGAGGAGTGTTTTTCGGGGAATTATTATGTTTGGGTAAATATGCTTGAGTTGTGGCGTAAAATGTGGTGCGGGAGGTGATATGTTGGGGGTGGAAATTGGGATTTTTCGTGGAAATACTGGTAATAGTTGATTTAAGAGACTTTAAAACATGTTGCAGGAGCAGATATGTCGAATTTGCAGTGGAAGATGGAAGATGGCGGATTTTTCATGGAAATACTGGTAATAGTTCATTTAAGGGACTTCAAATTGTGGTAGGTATGGGAATATTTTGTGTTTGTATTAAACAGAATGGGATGCTGGTGACGCGGAGGAGGGTTTTTTGGGGAAATTATTATGTTTGGGTAAGCATGCTGGAGTTGGGATGTAAAATTTGGTGCGGGATGTTATATGTTGAATTTGCGGTGGAAGGTGGAATTTTTTATATAAATACTGGTAATTTAAAAGACTTTAAAATGTTTTGCTAAGCTGATATGTTGAATTTGCGGTGGAAGGTGGAAGTTTTTTCGTGGAAATACTGGTGATAGTTAATGCAAGGGCTGTAAAATGTTTTGCGGAAGGTGATATTTTCGATTTGCGGTGGAAGGTGGATTTTTTTTATGGAAATACTGCTAATACTTAATTTAAACGGCTTTAAAATGTATTGCAGAAGCTGACATGTTGAATTTGCGCTGGAAGGTGGAATATGGGTTTTTTTTAATGAAAATACTGCTAATAATTAATTTAAGAGATCTTAAAATGTGTTTCAGAAGCTAATTTGTTGAATTTCCGGTGGAAGGTGGAAGATAGGGGATTTTTTTTATGGAAATACTGGTGACAGTTCATTTAAGAATTTTTAAAAATGTATTGCAGAAGCTGACATGTTGAATTTGCGCTGGAAGGTGGAATATGGGTTTTTTTTAAATGAAAATACTGCTAATAGTTAATTTAAGAGTCTTTAATATGTGTTGCGGAAGGTGATATGTTGAATTTACGGTGAAAATTGGAAGATAGGGGGTTTTCGTGGAAATACTAGTAATAGTTAATTTAAAAGACTTCAAATTGTAGTAGATATGGGAATATTTTGTGTTTGTATTGAACAGGATGGGATGCTGGTGACGCGGAGAAGTGTTTCTCATGAAAATTATTATGATGGTTTGGGTAAACATGCTTGAATTGTGACGGTAAAATGTGGTGTGGGAGGTAATATGTTGAATTTGCGGTGGAAGGTGAAAAATGCGGGATTTTTTTATAGAAATACTGCTAATAGATAATTTAAGAGATTTTTAAATTTGTTGCAGAAGGTGATATGTTGAATTTGCGGTGGAAATATGGGATTTTTCATGGAAATACTGGTAATATTTAATTTAAAAGATTTTTAAATGTGTTACAGGAAGGTGACATGTTGAATTTGCGGTCAAAGGTGGAAGATGGGAGATTTTTTCTATGGAAACACTGGTGATAGTTCATTTAAGAGTTTTTAAATTATGTAGGTATGGGAATATTTTGTGATATGTTGAAATAGTATTTTTGACAAGTTATGAAGCATTTAAATATGCTTTTGTCATGGAAATACTGCTAATACTTAATTTAAGAATAATTTTTAAATGTATTAAAATATGGTGATATGTCGAATTTGTTAAAAACTTATGGAAGATGGGGGGTTGCGTATTTCAAAGGAAATAATTATAAATAGTTAATTTAAGAGATTTAGAATATCTTGCAGGTAGTGATATGTTAAATTTGCGGTGGGAAGTGGGATTTTTCGTGGAAATACTGGCAATAGTCAATTTAAGGGACTTCAAATTGTGGTAGGTACGAGAATATTCTGTGTTTGTATTGAACAGGATGGGATGCTGAGGACATGGACGTGATAGTTGGAGTAATGTATTTTTGAGAACGTAGTTATAACGCTGGATTTCAGTATGCTTGAATTATGATACGAAGACATACTTATGGCGGTAATATGAGGTAAAGTATTTTTAAGGAAATAATTATAACGCTGAATTTGAATATACTTAAATTGTGTCGCTAAAGCATATTTATGGTGGTAATATGGGATAAAGTATTTTTAAGGAAATAATTATAATGCTCCATTTAAATATCCTTAAACTATAATACTAAGGTATATTTATGGTGGTGATATGGGGTAAAGCAATTTTAAGAAAATAATTATAACGCTGAATTTAAATACTCTTAACCTGTGATACTAAGATATGTTTATGCCGGTGATATGGGGTAAAGCAATTTTAAGAAAATAATTACAAAAGCTCCATTTAAAAATGCTTAAACTGTAATACTCAGACATAATTATGGCG
This sequence comes from Cryptocheilus praepositus, assembly GCA_033815515.1. Lineage (NCBI taxonomy): Eukaryota > Metazoa > Arthropoda > Insecta > Hymenoptera > Pompilidae > Cryptocheilus > Cryptocheilus praepositus. The sequence continues at coordinate 638,321 of JAWWQZ010000151.1, forward strand.
GTGATATGGGGTAAAGAATTTTTAAAGAAATAATTATAATGCTCCATTTAAATATCCTTAAACTATAATACTAAGGTATATTTATGGCGGTGATATGGGGTAAAGTAATTTTAAGGAAATAATTTTAACGCTGCATTTAAATATGCTTAAACTGTAATACGGAGACATACTTATGGCTGTGATATGGGATAAAGAATTTTTAAGGAAATAATTATAATACTGCATTTATATATGCTTAAACTGTAATACTAAGACATACTTATGGCGGTGATATGGGGTAAAGAATTTTTAAAGAAATAATTATAATGCTCCATTTAAATATCCTTAAACTATAATACTAAGGTATATTTATGGTGGTGATATGGGGTAAAGTAATTTCAAGGAAACAATTATAACGCTGAATTTAAATACTCTTAACCTGTGATACTAAGATATGTTTATGCCGGTGATATGGAGTAAAGCAATTTTAAGAAAATAATTACAAAAGCTCCATTTAAAAATGCTTAAACTAAAATATATTAGTAATTAAACATAATTATGACGAGTTTTGATTTTCTTAGCGTTATGGGGTAAAGATTTCTCTCTTAAAGAAATAATTATAATGACTCGTCGTTTAAATATCCAAAAACTATAATACAAAGGTATATTTGTGGTGGTGATATGGGGTAAAAAAACAATTTTTATATGCAGACAATAATTATAGGAATACATATTATATATGTATAAAAAAATCAAATCGATATCTTAAACATATTTATGGCGGTTGTATGGCTGTTTTGAGAGAAACGCGATTAAAATGTTGTAGCTGGATTGGGTATTTTTTATCGAAATATTGCTGATATTCGAAATAAGTGGCCTTAAATCGTGTTCCGTATGGAAAGCTTTTGTGATGTGATTTAAATAAGGTGTGCCATCGGTAACGTAAAGATGGTAATTTCAAACATAATATCTTTCATAGAAATTTGCAAGACTCGTTTTAGACCTTCGGAACCCGTGACCCTAAAACATATTTATAATCGCGATATTTTGCATTTTGTGTGAATGCACTTGCGAGATTTTTAATTTGTATTGAAAATAATTGTAACTGATCATTTAAGTGACTCTAAATCGTGTTCTATATAAGAAGATTATGTGTATGAATTAAACGGGATAGGATGTTGGTGATGCCACGGCGGTAATCGGATATGGTAGTGATAATGGAAATGATTATGACGCTGAGTGGGTGCTTTAATGGAAATGAATATAACGCTGACCATGTGAGCTTGATAAATAGGATTACAGTATTTCTAATGAAACTAATTCCGATTTTTAATTTAATAATTCTTCATCGAGACGACGCAAAATGGGGCTTATTGTCGGGATATAATAAATTTAAGTTAAACCCGGTGGAAAATTGAATATGCGAATTTAATAATTCAACATAGAGCATTTATATTACAAGTAAATATCAAATAAGTTAGATGTAAGTATATAACTGAATTTTTGTAGAGAAAATTTTATTTGCGCTTTAAATAAAGATAATTAAAATTAAAAATATGAACAATAATTATAAAAATGCAAATAATAAACAAATAAATAAAGCAATAAATAAAATAATAAATGAATAAAATAATAAAAATTAATAAATGAAATAAATAATGTGAACAATATTATTAAATGTAAATAATAAATAACTAAGTAAAGCAATAAATAAAATAATAAATATTAATAAATAAAATAAATAGTATGAACAATGCAAATAATAAATAAATAAGTAGAGCAATAAATAAAATAATAAATGTTAATAAATTAAATAAATAATATTTGACCAATTGAGACGTTGTAAAAACCTGATTTATCTTAAAGTTTACTTAAAATTTACTCTGCAGAGTTTTTGTTAGTTTGCTATTAAACTACAGTAATTTAATTTACATTAACTGCTGAATAATTTACGATTAACGATATTTTATTCAATCAGAAACCTTGTAAAAATACTTATTACGCAAATACACTTTTTATATGCTTAACCACGGTAATTAGAATGCAAGGTAATAAACTATTCATTTGACAAGCCGATGAAAGGTGAAACTGTCAGAATATCTATGTTTAACTAATCGACGACAGCGTTCAGTTGAAGTTTTCCATTAAACAGCGTTCGGATAATCGCATTTTCGATTAAACGCTGTTTGCATAATCAAAATTTCGGTTAAACGGCCTTCGGATAATCAAACTTTGGGTCGATGCTTGGATAATCGAAGCTTCGCTGTGGTGGCACGGCAACCACAAAATTGGAAACTGTCTACTGAAACGTATGGGTACTAATACCATGGGACAAAGTGCCATAAAAAGTGTTCAGCTTTCTGGTACTTAAAGTGACTAGATTATATCTTCTTTGTTGCTGCGGATAGAAAGAAATGGTAAAGGAAAAAACCTAAATTAACGGTAAACGAAAAAATTTATGGTAAAACGTAAAAATGTTGCATTGTTTATCGCGGTTATTTGACAAAAGTACAGGCGCAGTCACAAAGTCAACTTGAAATTAAAATAAATGAAACAAGTTGAAACAATCTGAAATGTATGTTTGTTTAATTGTATGTAGGAAATTAAGTTTAAGTTTTGTTAATTTAAATTATAATATGTAGGTATTCTATATATGCACATTTATATGTAGATATAGATGCACTTTGCACACTGAAACTATTATCACACCAGTTAAAGAAACGTGTATCAATAAATTCTTAATTAAGAATCCGTATTTTTACACATACTCCATAATACGCATTCTAGTAATCAATCGGAAAAATAAAACTCCACATCAATCAAACCATTGCATTAATGCTGATGTTTAAAACCACCACAAATTTTACACCTTTTCGACAATATACGCTACAAAAAATTAATAAAATGAAACGCTTTAGTCACCATCGCCAAATTAGCAAATCACAACTCCTAAATTGGATACATTGTTTACAATATGCATCATATTTATATAATCAGGGTCTAAATGTACTAATACGAGAATACCAAATCACAGTCTTAAATTAAGGAAATTTTTCACAATTCTCATAACATCCGTACAATCAAACTCCAGTCGCAACATTGCTGAATTACAAAAACATGTTCGCGATTTTTGTCATTTTCCATATTCACCTAAATTCCAATCACACTTCACCAAAACATCAAAAGCACTTTTTGCAATTTCCACATTCTGACTGCATCCACCCAAACTTGAATTACACTACTGCAAAAATATTAAAACATCCTCTCAATTTTTGCATTTTCTACAATCCATAGCACATCTCCCAATTCATAAATTTTCAAAATTTTCTATAATCCTCATTACGCTCATAGAATTGAACTTCAATCACACATTCCCGAATTCCCAAACCACATACCCAATTTTTTCCATTTTTTATCGTCCATACCACACCCCCCATATTCCGACTGCACCTTAGTAAAAAAAAAAACCACGATTCTTCGCCACTTTCACATTCTCACCGCATTCACCCAAACTTTAATTATACCGCTGCCAAAATATCAAAACACACCCTCAATTTTTGTCATTTTCCGCAACCCATACCATATTTTCCCAAACTCCAACCACAACATTACGAAAATTCGACACCACAATTTCAAATTTTCGACATTTTCCACAGTCCTCGTTACATTCATACGACTAAATTCCAATCACACATTTCCGAATTCCCAAACCACGCGCCCAGTTTTTGCCATTTTCAACATCCAGCCAAACTCCAATCGCACTTAACCAAAACATCAAACTACGCCCTTAATTTTCCATCATTTCCACATCCTCATGGCATCCACCCAAACATCAAAAAACACTCTTAATTTTTGCATTATCTAGAATCCATACCACATCTTCCCAAACTCCAACCGCATTTCACTAAACCATCAAACCACGCGTCCAATTTTTCCACATTCTCACGTCATCCACCCAAACTCCAGTACCGCTACTGCCAAATTACCAAAACACACCCTCAACTTTGAATTTTCCACAATCCTTACCACATCTCGCAATTCGACGCCACGTTCTTAAATTTTCAACATTTTCCACAATCCTCATTACGCTCATACAATTGATTACAATCACACATTTCCGTACTCTCAAACTACGCCTCCAATTTTTCCATGTTCTCACCGCATTCACCCAAACTCCAATGGCACCACTGCCCAATTACCAATTTTCCACATCCAAAATCCATACCACATCTTTCAATTCAACACTACCTTCTCAAATTTTCAAGACTTTACCAAATACAAATGAAAACAAACACACTTTTTCACCATTTTCACGTTCTCACCGCATCCACCCAAACACCAAAACACACCCTCAACTTTGAATTTTCCACAATCCTTACCACATCTCCCAATTCGACGCCACGTTCTTAAATTTTCAACATTGTTCACAATCCTCATTACGCTCATACAATTGATTACAATCACACATTCTCGAATTCCCAAACCACGCCTCCAATTTTTGCCATTTTCCACCATCCATACCATTTCTCTCCAAACTTCAATCGCAACATTGCGAGAATTCAACACCACGTTTTCAAATTTTCGCCAGTTTACCAAAAAAAAAAAAACAACACAATTTTTCGTTACTTTCACATTCTCACCGCATCCACCGAAATTTTAATTACGCCACTACCAAAACACATCCTCAATCTTTGCATTTTCCACAATCCACACCACATCTTCCTAAACTCTAAATTCAACATTGCGACACCACCGTTTGAAATTTCCGACATTTTCCACAATTATACTCATACAGGTAAACGCCAATCACATATTTCCAAATTCAAAAATGACACCCCCAATTTTTGTCATTTGCTGCATTCATTCAAACTCCAATGGCACCGCTGCCGAATTACCAATTTTCCACCTCCGAAATCCATATCACGTCTCCCAATTCAACACCACTTTCTCAAATGTTTGACAGTGTACCAAAAAAAAAAAAGGAAACAAGCACAATTTTTTGCGATTTTTGCATTCTCACCGCATCCACCCAAACTCCAGTGCCACCACTGTCAAATTACCAAAACACACCCTCAATTTTTGCATTTTCCACAATCCTTACCACAGCATTGTCAAAATTCAATACCACCTTCTCAAATTTTTGACCCTTACCAAAAGAAAGAAAATAAATACAATTTTTCGCCATTTTCACATTCTCACCGCATCCACCGAAATTTTAATTACACCACTCCCAAAACACATCCTCAATCTTTGCATTTTCCACAATCCACACCACATCTTCCTTAACTCCAACTTCAACATTGCGACACCACCGTTTGAAATTTTCGACATTTTCCATAATTCTTATTATACTCATACAGGTAAACGCCAATCACATATTTCGAAATTCAAAAATGACACCCCCAATTTTTGTCATTTGCTGCATTCATTCAAACTCCAATGGCACCGCTGCCGAATTACCAATTTTCCACCTCCGAAATCCATATCACGTCTCCCAATTCAACACCACTTTCTCAAATGTTCGACAGTGTACCAAAAAAAAAATAGGAAACAAGCACAATTTTTTGCGATTTTTGCATTCTCATCGCATCCATCCAAACTCCAGTGCCACCACTGTCAAATTACAAAAACACCTCCTCAATTTTTGCATTTTCCACAATCCTTAACACAGCATTGTGCAAATTCAATACCACCTTCTCAAATTTTTGACCCTTACCAAAAGAAAGAAAGTAAATACAATTTTTCGCCATTTTCACATTCTCACCGCATCCACTCAAACATCTTCAACTTTTACATTATCTACAACCCATACCACATTTCCCCAAACTCCAACCGCAACATTGCGAAAATTCAACACACCTTCTCAAATTTTCGACATTGTACCAAAAACAGAATACAAACACGATTTTTCCGGACTTTCACCTTCATTTTTCTCAATTTCCACGTTCTCACACCATCCACCCAGCCTCAACTACCCAGACACACCATAACTTATCACTGCCCTTGTTCAGCACCCCCCATACTCACTCCAAATGCGAACTTGTCCCTCATCTTGCCGGTTTTCCAGGAACGTCGACAGCCACGCGCCTCGATAAGCGGATCGTCTGACAATTGATCGTTCGTTAGCACTCGACGATCGTATCGCAGGCGTCCATTTCTTCGTCGAATTACCTGAAGCCCCTCTTCCGCGAAGAATCGGCGTCGTCAGACGTTTTCCACTCGCACTTTTCCCACGTCATCGCGAATTTGCGAATTCGCCGGCGGAAATAAGTAAGTTCGCTGGCAGGTGAAAGTTTTGGCGGGACGAATATTATGGTCCGGCGCAAGTAGGTTGGAATTTTTGAACGATCGAGAGTGGTTTGCTTTGTTGCGCCGATGCTTTTGAAGAGTTTAAGCGGATCGGTGCATGGTGGTAATGCGTTGAAGGCTGAGAATAAATTGGGTGTGTTGCCTGTGGGGTCATAAGTGTGTTTGAATTGATTGGAAAATTGCTATTATGGTATTTCGGGATTAGTATTAAATTTTCTAGTAAATTGTTCGGAATCCTGAGAATTACGACAAAAAATTGTAGCCCACTATCAAGTCATTACTTCGAACTCAACGCCGAGCATAAATTGACTATGTTGCCTATGGGGTCCTATTGTGTTTGAATGGGTTATAAAATTGCTGTTATTACATTTTTTAGTTATTGTTGAAAATTCTTGTGAATTGTTTGAAATTCGGATAACTAGGGGAGAAAAATTGTTGCCCACTATCAAGTCATGAATCTCAAATTTATCAACCACACATATGTGGCTGATGATTATAGGATTATAACTGTGTTTTGAATTGATTGGAAAAATTGCTATTATGGCGTTTCGGGATTACTATTAAAAATTCTAGTAAATTGTTTGGAATCCTGAGAATTAGGTGAAAAAATTTTCGTCCACTATCAAGTCATGAACCTCAAATTTATTAACCACACAAATGTAGCTGATGCCTATGGGGTCATAACTGGTATGGAATTGATTGAATAATTTCTATTATTACATTTCGTGATTACTGTTAAAAATGCTAGTAAGTTGTTTGGGAATCCTGTTAATAAGGTGAAAATATTATCGTCCACTATCAACTCATGAAAAGCAGATCGGTATATGATGAAGTAGAAATGCGTTGAAGGCTGAGCATAAATTGGATGTGTTGCTTGTGGGGTCATAAGTGTGTTTGAATTGATTAAGAAATTGCTATTACGGCGTTTCGGGATTATTATTAAAAATTCTAGTAAATTGTTTGGAATCCTGAGAAATAAGTGAAAAAATTATCGACCATTGTCATGTCATGAACCTCAAATTTATCAACCACACATATGTGGCTGATGATTATGGAATCATAACTGTGTTTTAAATTGGTTGGACAATTGCTATTATGGCACGTCGTGGTTATTTTTACAAATTCTAGTAAATTGTTTGGAATTCGGAGAATAAGGTGAAAACATTGTCGCCCAGTATCAAGTTATGAAATGCAAATTTATCAACCGCACATATATGGCTGATGCCTATGGGTCATAAGTGTGTTTGAATTGATTGAGAAATTGCTAATATGGCATTTCGAGATTAGTATTAAAATTTTTAATAAATTGTTTGGAATCTTGAAAATGAGGTGAAAAAATTGTCGCCACTATCAAGTCGTGACCTACAATTTAACATCGAGCATAAATTGAATATGTTGCATATGGGGTCCTAATTGTGTTTGAATTGATTGAGAAATTGCTATTATGGCGTTTCGGGATTACTATTAAAAATTCCAGTAAATAGTTTGGAATCCTCAGAATTAGGTGAAAAGACTGTCGTCCACTATCAAGTCATGAAACGCAAATTTATCAACTGCACGTATGTAACTGACGCCTATGGAGTCATAACTGTGTTTTGAATTCATTGGAAAATTGCTATTATGGCATTTCGGGAGTACTATTAAAATTTCTAGTAAATTGTTCGGAATCTTGAGAATTAGGTGAAAAAATTTTCGTCCACTATCAAGTCATGACACTCAAATTTATAAACCACACATATGTGGCTGATGTTAATGGGGTCATAAGTATGTTTGAATTAATTGGAAAATTTGTATTATGACATTTCGTGGTTACTGTTAAAAATTCTAGTAAATTGTTCGGAATCCTGAGAATAAGGTGAAAAAATTGTCGCCCAGCATCAAGTTATGATCCTCAAATTTAACACCGAGCATAAATTGAATATGTTGCATATGGGGTCCTAATTGTGTTTGAATTGATTGGAAAATTGCTATTATGGCGTTTTGGGATTACTATTAAAAATTCTAGTAAATAGTTTGGAATCCTCAGAATTAGGTGAAAAGACTGTCGTCCACTATCAAGTCATGAAACGCAAATTTATCGACTGCACGTATGTAACTGATGCCTATGGGTCATAAGTGTGTTTGAATTGATTGAGAAATTGCTATTATGGCGTTTCGAGAGTACTATTAAAAATTCTAATAAATTGTTTGGAATCCTGTGAATTACGTGAAAAAATGGTCACCCATTATTAAATCATGAACCCCAATTTAAAACCACACATAAATTGCTGATGTTAATGGGGTCATAATTGTGTTTGAATTTATTATAAAATTGCTATTATTACATTTCTTAATTACTGTTGAAAATTCTTGTGATTTGTTTGAAATTCGGATAATTAGGTAAAAAAATTGTCGACTATTATCAAGTCATGAACCTAAAATTTATCAACCACACATATGTGGCTGATGACTATAGGGTCATAACTGTGTTTGAATTGATTGGAAAATTTCTATTATGGCATTTCGAGGTTACTGTTAAAAATTCTAGTAAATTGTTCGGAATCCTGAGAATAGGGTAAAAAAATTGTCGCACAGTATCAAGTTATGAAATGCACATTAATCAACCGCACGTATGTGGCTGATGCTTATGGTGTCATAATTGTGTTTGTATTGATTGGATAATTACTATTATGGTATTTTGGAATTACTGTTAAAAATTCTAGTAAATTTTTCGGAATTCTAAGAATTAGGTGAAAAACTTATCGCCCACTATCAAATCATGACCTCGAATTCATCAATCACACATAGTATATGGTAAATGCTGTGTTTAACAAGTAGACACGTTCAACGCCGAGTATAAATAAAATATGTTGCCTATGGGGTCCTAATTGTGTTTGAATTTATTATAAAATTGCTATTATTATATTTCTTAGTTATTATTGAGAATTCTTATGAATTGTTTGAAATTCGGATAATTAAGCGAAAAAATTGTCGCCCACTTTAAGTTACGAACCTCAAATTTATCAACCGCATATATGTGGCTGATGTCTATAGGGTCATAAATATGTTTGAATTGGAAAATTGATTGCAAAATTGCTATTATGGCATTTCGTGGTTATTGTTAAAGATTCCGGCAAATTGTTCGTAATCCTGATAATTAAGCGAAAAAATTGTCGCCCGCTATAAAGTCACGAATCTCAAATTTATTAACCACCCACATGTGGCTAATACCTATGGGGGTATAACTACGTTTGAATTGATTGGAAAATTTCTATTATTACATTTCATGGTTAGTGTGAAAAATTTTGGTGAGTTGTTTGAAATTTGGATAGTTAGGTGAAAGAAACTGTTGCCCACTATCAAGTCATGACACTCAATTTTATCAATCGCCCATATGTGGCTTTAACACGTGGACACGTTTATCGCCGAACATAAATTTAATACATTGTCTAGAAGGTCATCCCAATATTTGAATTGTTTCATAGATTACCATAGAACCTGTTTACAACATTATATATTTTTAATGTTTGAAGTACATATTTATGAACAGCTATGGATAGGTGTGTGTATTACTATTATTAAATACCTTTGGCACAATTAAGAAACTTATAAATTGTCTAGACTCTTGATATTTAGGTAAAATAAAGTCTCAATATTGGATGTGACAGATCTCAAATTTATCAACATCGTTTATCTGGGTGACACTAAATTTTAACGTAAAAAAATAACGTCCCTATGTTTTTTGCATTGGACGAAAGGTCACCAAAAAATGTTTGAAATATTACATATTTTTAATATATAGTGTATTTATAATAATTTAACCTAAATAAAAATAACGTCCCTATGTTTAATTTGCTTCGAAGATCACCACAGAATATATTTGAAATATTACATATTTTTAATATATAGTGTGTTTATAATGTACTGTATAATAAATGTTGTACTGTTAACCTGTAATTAAATATAATAAATGAAAAATATAAATTGAATTTATTTTCTACAGGATCATAATAATGTTTGATTTATCTAAAAGATTACCACAAAAAATGTTGTGCCTTATATTTTTAATGTAAGAAGTATTATAATAAAAGGTAAATTAATAAAAAGTATAATAATAATAGTGTTATAATAAAAAGTATTATAATGACTATTATAATAAAAATTCATAAAAAGAATTTCAGCAGTAAAAATTCTGGTTAATTCTTCAAAATTCTGATAACTGACTAAAATGTCTAACGAATTGTGTAACAAAGTTTCAAACTCCAACTCATACATTGCAGGTTGACGTAATTAATGTGCATATGGAAATTTACGTTCAGATGTGTTTTTATGAGCCTTTAAAGTAGCAAGGTGAGGTGACATTGTAAGTTACGCGATTGGAAAATGAAAAAAGATTGACGTCGGTCAGCGTAAATGCGGTTTGGTGAGAAAAAGTTGAATATTGCGAGCGGTCAAAAGTTACGGAATGGTACCGTACTATCTTGATCATATTTAAAATAGGAAGCATATGTTTTGTAATTCGCAGGATTTAATATTTTGCAGCTGGGCAAACGTAGATAAAAAATATTATCGTAGCAGTATCAAATAGTGTGATGAAAGTATGTATTATTGTTACGTGTCCAGAAATGCAAAGTTTGAAAAAGTTTTGTTACATTCCTAGAAAGATTTTGTTTTATTTGTTAAACGTACGTGCGTCGACAAAATATTGTAAAAATATAAACTTTGTACTACGAGTCTTAAACAATCATTTAGCACTGCCGAATGTACATACATTTTATTTTGCATATTTATTTGCAAAAATACACAGCCAACTTGTCCACAGCGAATTTTAATGACGACTTCTTTGATGTTTGATTTTATTCGATGCTTAATACATTTCGGTTACGTGAAAAATTGTTCTGCAGCAGACGAATATGTGTGGAAAATTTACTTTGGTAATCAATAACTCGTGTGTACTTACAAATATACACAATCAAGTTGTTCCAATAAATTTTAATAACCGTTTCTTTCATATTTAAATGCATTAATTGCGCAGTGTATGTTACGTTGGACATTTGTTAAGCAATTCAATTTATGAGGGAAATGTGTCTTGATAATAAATGACTGATGGCGTTACCCATGCATCTATATATATACATAAATATTGTCAACGAAACGTAAATGTACTGAACTGTTAAAAAATTTAAATATGAAAGAAAAGATAACATTTTTTTGAACTGCCCGACTGCGTTTATTCATAAAAAAATAAATATATACATATATTAAGTATATATATATAGATGCAATTTTGTATATTTATTTCCTACACAGGCCATTAATTTGTCACAATAAATTTTAATTATCGCTTCCACGATATTTAAGTTTATTTATTACATTTAGTACATTTAAATGACGCTGAACATTGGTTAAATATTTTTAATTATGTGGAAAATGAGTTTTGACAATAAAATATTGCTGACGTTACCTAATATGTAAGTATATATTTATTTATTTATTTGGAATGAACGCAGTGGGGTTTACTCGCATAAATTTTAATTTTCTCATCTTTCATATTAATATTTATTAAGAGCTCAGCACATTTGTGTTTCGTTGAAAATTGGGTGAATAGTTAAATTTATGTAGAAAATGTGTCTTGACAATAAATTATTGATGACCTTAGGTAATATGTATACATTTATTTATTTATGGAGAAATGCAGTCCAGTTCGCATAAATTTGAATTATCTCTTCTTTCATGTTTAAACCTATTAACAGATCAGTACATTTTCGTTAATTGAAAATTGAGTGAATAGTAAAATTTATGAAGAAAATGTGTCTTGACAACCAATTATCGATGTTGTTACCTAATATGTGTATATATTTATTTTTTTATGAATAAACGCAGTCGGGCTGTTCGAATAAATTTTATCATTTCTTTCTTTTTTAAATTTATTAACAGTTCAGTACATTTATGTTTCGAAAATTTGGTAAATAGTAAAATTTATGTTGAAAATATGTCTTGACGATCAATTTTTGATGACGTCATCATCAGCATATGACATATATATTTATTTATGAATCAATGAACACAGTCCAATTGTCTGCATAAATTTCAATGATTTCTCCTTTCACATTAAAATGTATCAACAGCTCACTATATTTCGTTTCATTGAAAATTAGGTAATCAATCATTATTATTAAAACTTATTCATAATGACGTTATCTAACTACATTTTGTTTCATTGAAAATTGGATAAATATGATAGTAAAATTTATGTTGAAGATGTGTCTTGATAATCAATTATTGATGACGTCGTCTAATATATGTGTATACATATATATAATTATCTATTTATTAATGAATCAACGCAATCCAGTCACCCGTATACATTTTAACGATCTTTTCTTCTATATTAAAATATATTAATTTATGTCGAAAATGCGTCTTGACAATCAATTATTAATGCCGTTACGTAATATCTGTATATTTATTTTTTTATGAATAAACGCAGTCGAGCTGTTCGAATAAATTTTATTTCTTCTTTCTTTTTTAAATTTATTAACAGTTCAGTACATTTATGTTTCGAAAATTTGGTAAAGAGTAAAATTTATGTTGAAAATATGCCTTGACGATCAATTATTGATGACGTCATCATCAACATATAATATATATATTTATTTATGAATGAATGAACACAGTCCATTTGTCTGCATACATTTTAATGATCTCTTCTTTCACATTAAAATGTATCAACAGCTCTCTATATTTCGTTTCATTGAAAATTAGGTAATCAAAATTATTATTAAAACTCATTCATAATGACGTTATCTAACTACATTTTGTTTAATTGAAAATTGGATAAATACGATAGTAAAATTTATGTCGAAGATGTGTCTTGATAATCAATTATCGATGACGCCATCTAATATATATATATATATATATATATAATCCAGTCACCCGTATGCATTTTAACGATCTTTTCTTCTATATTAAAATATATTAATTTATGTCGAAAATGCGTTTTGACAATCAATTATTGATGACGTCATCTAATATACATACATACAAATAAATATATTTTTATTTATTTATTTATTTATTTATGACTGAAAGCAGTCCAGTTGCCGCCATACATTTTAACGATCTTTTCTTAAATATTAAAATGCATTGCCATCTTACTACTTTTTATTTAATTGAAAATTGACTAAATATCAAAATTTCTGTCGAAAATGTGTCTTGAGAATCAATTATTGATAACGTCACCTAATATATGTAAATATTTTTTTTATGAATAAATGCAGTCAGCCTGTTCAAATAAATTTTATCTTTTCTTTCTTTTTTAAATTTATTAACAGTTCAGTACATTTAAGTTCCGTTCGTAATTTGGTAAATAATAAAATTTATGTCAAAAATATATCTTGATATATTTCTTGATATCTTTATATCTTAATTGATATAAAGATAATCAATTATTGCTGATATATATATTTATTTATTTATTTATGAACGAATACAGTCCAATTGCCCGCATATATTTTAACGATCTCTTCTTCTATATTAAAATATATTAATTTATGTCGAAAATGCGTCTTGACAATCAATTGTTGATGCCGTTACGTAATATGTACATATTTACTTATTTATGAATGAACGCAGTCCAGTTACCGGCATAAATTTGAACGATCTCTTCTTCCATACTAAAATGCTTTACCATCTTATTACATTTTGTTTAATAGAAAACTTGTTAAATATAAAAATTTTTGTTGAAAATATTTCTTGATAATCAATTATTCATGACGTCATCTAATATACATATATACATGTATATATGTATATATTTATTAAATTTATTTATTTATTTATTTATGACTGAATGCAGTCTAGTTATCGCACAAATTTTAACGATCTCTTCTTAAATACTAAAATGTATTACCATCTTACTACATTTTGTTTAATTGAAAATTGATTAAATATCCAAATTTCTGTCAAAAATATGTTTTGACAATCAATTATTGATAACGTCACCTAATATATGTAAATTTTTTTTTCTGAATAAATGCAGTCAGCCTGTTCAAATCAATTTTATCTTTTCTTTCTTTTTTAAATTTATTAACAGTTCAGTACATTTAAGTTCCGTTCGTAATTTGATAAATAATAAAATTTATGTCAAAAATATATCTTCATAATCAATTATTGCTGATATATATATTTATTTATTTATTTATGAACGAATACAGTCCAATTGCCTGCATATATTTTAACGATCTCTTCTTCTATGTTAAAATATATTAATTTATGTCGAAAATGCGTCTTGACAATCAATTGTTGATGCCGTTACGTAATATGTACATATTTATTTATTTATGAATGAACGCAGTCCAGTTGCCGGCATAAATTTTAACAATCTCTTCTTAAATACTAAAATACATTACCATCTTACTACTTTTCGTTTAATTAAAAATTGGTTAAATATCAAAATTTCTCTCGAAAATATGTTTTGACAATTAATTATTGAGACGTCATCTAATATACACACATACACACACACATATATATGTATTTTTTACATTTATTTATTTATTTATTTATGACTGAATGCAGTCTAGTTGCCCGCATAAATTTTAACGATCTCTTCTTAAATACTAAAATGCATTACCATCTTACTACATTTTGTTTCATTGAAAATTAGGTAAATATCAAAACTTCTGTCGAAAATATGTCTTGACAATCAATTATTCATCACGTTATCTAATATAGATACATATATATATTTATTTATTTATTTATTTATGACTGAATGCAGTCTAGTTGCCTGCATACATTTTAACGATCTTTTCTTCCATATTAAAATGCATTATCATCTTACTACTTTTTGTTTACTTGAAAATTGGTTAAATATCAACATTTCTGTCGAAAATATATCTTGACAATATATTTTTCATGGCGTCATCTAATATACATACATACATGCATATATTTTTTTATTTATTTATGACTGAACGCAATCCAGTTGCCCGCATAAATTTTAACGATCTCTTCTTCCATACTAAAATGCATTACCATCTTACTACTTTTTGTTTAATTGAAAATTGGTTAAATATCAAAATTTCTGTCGAAAATATGTTTTGACAATTAATTATTGAGACGTCATCTAATATACACACATACACACACACACACATATATATGTGTATTTTTTACATTTATTTATTTATTTATTTATGACTGAATGCAGTCTAGTTGCCCGCATAAATTTTAACGACCTCTTCTTCCATACTAAAATGCATTACCATCTTACTACATTTTGTTTAATTGAAAATTAGATAAATATCAAAACTTCTGTCGAAAATATGTCTTGACAATCAATTATTCATGACGTTATCTAATATAGATACATATATATATTTATTTATTTATTTATTTATGACTGAATGCAGTCTAGTTGCCCGCATAAATTTTAATAATCTCTTCTTCCATACTAAAATGCATTACCATCATACTACATTTTGTTTAATTGAAAATTAGGTAAATATCAAAACTTCTGTCGAAAATATGTCTTGACAATCAATTATTCATGACGTTATCTAATATAGATACATATATATATTTATTTATTTATTTATTTATGACTGAATGCAGTCTAGTTGCCCGCATAAATTCAAACGATCCCTTCTTCCATATTAAAATGCATTACCATCTTACTACATTTTGTTTAATTGAAAATTGGTTAAATATCAACATTTCTGTCGAAAATATGTCTTGACAATCAATTATTGATGACGTCATCTAATATGCATACATACATATATATATATTTATTTATTTATATATTTATGACTGAATGCAGTCTAGTTTTCCGCATACATTTTAACGATCTCTTCTTCCATATTAAAATGTATTACCACCCCACTACATTTTGTCTCATTAAAAATTAGGTAAATATCAAAATTTCTGTCGAAACTATGTCTTGACAATCAATTATTGATGACGTCATCTACTATACATACATACATATGTATATAATATATTTATTTATTTATTTATTCATTTATTTATTTATGCAGTCTATTTGCCCGCATAAATTTTAACAATCTAATTATCTTATTTTTCATATTAACATTTATTAAAAGCTCATCGCATTCGTATTTCGTTGAAAATTAGGTGAATAGTAAAATTTATGTCGAAAATATGTCTTGACAATCAATTATTGATGATGTCATCTAATATACATACATACACACACATATATACATATATATGTATTTTTTACATTTATTGATTTATTTATTTATGACTGAATGCAGTCTAGTTGCCGGCATAAATTTTAACGATCTTTTCTTAAATACTAAAATGCATTACCATCTTATTACATTTTGTTTAATTTAAAATTGTATAAATATCAAAATTTCTCTCCCAGATTTCTCTTAACAATTAATTCCATGTTTACCCACGTAGACGTAATTCTACACGTTCATTTACAAATCCACTAAAAAGCTGTGCCAAACAATCGTCCCTTCCTTGAAACTCAACTTCATTCATCGGTTCGCGCGTTAAATGACTCGACATGCGTCGGGAAAAAAGTCTCGCTTCCCAGCAGCAATCGTTTCGACGTGTCGCTTAATGAAGTCTGTTAAGTGTCGAAGCACTCTTCTCTGCGGCGCTTAACTCCTGAATAGTTTTGCCGATCGATCGATCTGCCTCGAAGTTTGCATCGGGGACGATGCGAAAGAGATATTCTTCATGGCGAGATTTGTTGGAGTCCTGGAACAATCCGTTCCTATTCGAACTTCACCGAACTATCAGTTCTCTGACGAATGGTCTTTTCAAACATTACGTTGTACGGGTGTAACTTGTGAGAATCTGTGTGCGAACGATTTTAACGATTCTACGTAACTTGTTAAGATTAATTCATTTTGTTGGTGCGAGAAATTTGGTTTTTGTTAAACTGTTCTTGTGATCTGTTTTAAAGTTGATTACGAAAACGGTGAAAAAAATGAAACATAAAAATATTAAACATGAAAAATGAAAATATTGAAAATGAAAAATGAAAATATTGAAAATGATAGAAATAAAAATATTGAAAATGAAAAATGAAAATATTGAGAATGATAAAAATGAAAGTATTGAAAATGAAAAATTAAAATATTGAAAATGGAAATGTTGGTAATGAAAAATGGAAATATTGATAATGAAAAATTAAAATATTGATAATGAAAAATGAAAATATTGATAATGAAAAATGAAAATATTGAAAATGAAAAATGAAAATATTGAAAATGAAAAATGAAAATATGCTTTGGTACACAGTTAATAATTTGGTACATTTAATTTTTGTGTAATGATTATATATGTATTCGCAGGAATGCACGTCTTTAATTGCTTTAATAATATCATTGATGTTTTAAAGTTGTGCGTTTATAATTACATAATGTTTCTCGTGCAATGCTATTATGTATTTTAAGTTTTTTAAAAATGAAATATTGAAAATGACAATTAAAAATATTGAACAATGAAAAATGAAAATATTGAACATGAGAAACGAAAATATTGAAAATGGAAAATGAAAATATTGAAAATGATAGAAATGAGAATATTGACACTGAAAAATGCAAATATTGAAAATAAAAAATGAAAATATTGAAAATGGAATATGAAAAATGAAAATATTGAAAATTAAGGGGAAATGATCAGTTTTCTGATTTTGATGATCTCATGTACTTTGGTACTGAGTTAATAATTTGATACATTTAATTTTTGTGTGATGGTGATATACACATATGTAATCGCTTGCTTTAATTGCTTGCATAAGAACATTGATGTTTTAAAGTTGTGGGTTCATAATTAGACAATGTTTTGATAAATTGATTCTTTGAATTTTAAATTGTTGGTGCGAAAAATTTGGTATTTGTTGAACTGTTCTTGTGGCCTGTTTTGAAGTTCATTACAACAATGGTGAAAAAAATTAAATATTGAAAATAAAAGTGAAAATATTGAAAATGAAAAATGAAAATATTGAAAATTAAGTGGAAAATGATTGAAAATTAAGGGGAAATTGTCAGTTTTTCACTTTTTAAGGATGTCAGACGCTTTGGTACCCAGTTAATAATTTGATATATTTAATTTTTGTGTAATGATTACATGTATAGGTATTCGCAGGAATGCACGTCTTTCATTGCTTGAATAGTAGTATTGATGTTTTAAAAATATTGAATAATGAAAAATGAAAATATTGAACATGCGTAATACGAAAATATTGAAAATGAAAATAAAAAGAAAATTGATAGAAATGAAAATATTGAAAATGTTCTGTTTTGAGAATATTGAAACTGAAAAATGAAATATTGGAAATGAAAAATGAAAATATTGAAAATAAAAATGGAAATATTGAAAATGAAAAATGAAAATATAGAAAAATAAGGCGAAAATGTCAGTTTTTTTATTTTAATGATTCCATATGCTTTGGTACTCAGTTTATAATTTGATACACATTTTACAATTTTTGTGTGATGATTATATAAGTAATCGCTTGCTTTAATTGCTTGCATAAGAGCATTGATGCTTTACAGTTGTGGGTTTATAATTACATAATGTTTTCGTTAAATTTATATTTTTTCGGTAGCGATATTTGTTGAATTCACGGAAAAATCAATTTTTATTGAAACTTCACCGAAATGTCAATTTTGTAATGAATGATCTTTTCAATCATTTAATTGCGACAATTATAACAATCGTAATCGATTTTCTAAAAATAATTCTAAAATAATCTAATTTCTAAAATAATAATCAAAATAATCAGTATTTATAATTTTTGCACAATTCAATGCTATTTTCCAGGATTTGTGTTCAAAAATTTTAGTATTTTTTTCTTAAATCGTGTTTGTGACCCATTTTAACATCCCTCTTGATAATATTGTTAAAAAACTTTCTAAACGATTTTTTCCTCTCAGGATTTACAGGATTTCCAGGGTTTCGGTAAATTTTCAATTTTTCCATAAATGATCTTCGAATAATTTAATCTTGATTGTTCATATTTATTACATTTAACACCTAATAGTTTTTATTGATTTCATATACTATGTTCTCTAACCAACAATTACGTAAATTTCTATTTCATCTAATCATCACATTTGCATTCATAAGAATACTTGTCCCCAATTTACTACTTACTTGAAACGTGTAATTAAAGCTCTGGGTTGACAATCTTGCGGCTAATGCGCAATACTTCGAACATTAAACAAGGTAATTTTGCATGCTAATTCGCAATGCATGTTTATTCAGTTTGCGAACTAATGAATATGTAATGTCTATTAAAGATCGCCGATTCTGTCGCAGTTTCAAATTTATTGGACTTAATCACATCACCAATTATGAACGCCGATGCATGCTACTGCGCATTTATCGAAAATCCTTATCTAAACCAAATTTCGGAGCTACCTCAATTTTCTCGCATAATTTCAAATTTCTAATAGGCAAGTATATAGAGTCACTCACGTTAATATTCAGACATTTCTTAATAAGTCAAGTTCGCAACAAATATTCGCATAAAATAGTTGAGGAACTTTTATCGACAGTACTGAAGGTTATATATAAAATTATTGCACAAATAGACCGGAAGATCCAAAATGCATTTTATTAAAATACGCGAAGGTCGAAGAAATAGCGATTTGAACAGACAGTTCAAGATACGATTAATCAACAAATTCATTATACGATTTTAGTAAGAATGACAAGAAAAGCGAAGAATAGAAATGACGATGGACGTAAATAATAAAAATCGCAACACCGTTGAAATTACAGTCAGCAAAAAATGGCGGTAAAAATGTGCAAAGATAAAGACAAGCTATAAAATTGAAGATATGAATAACACGTGGAAGTATTACTATAAACCGTCTTGGAAATCGTAATAACAGCAAGATACACTGTGTAAAATTACAGATAACATGTAATGGCAACGCTGCAAGCCATAAAATTCACAATAAAAATTTATCAACAAAAAATTTCAGTAAATCCGCAAACAGAAATAATTCGAGAGCCTTTAATATGTTAAAGTTCAGAAGTGTTGACCAAGATATTTTATTTCAAAAAATTCGCGTTATAAATAATAATGCAGAAATGTTACTATAAACCGTCTTGAAAATCGCAATAACAAACAAGACACACTGTGTAAAATTATAGATAATATGCAACGGTAAAGCTGCAAGCTACAAAATTCACAATAAAACTTTATCAACAAAAAATGTCGCCAAATCCGGAACAGAAATAATTCCGAAGCCTTTAATATACTAAAGTTCAGAAGTGTCGAGCAAGATATTTTATTTTATAAACTTCGCGTTACAAATAATAATGCAGAAATGTTACTATAAACCATCTTGAAAATCGCAATAATAAACAAGATACACTGTGTAAAATTGTAGATAATATGCAACGGCAAAGCAGCAAACTATATAATTCACAATAAAAATTTATCAACAAAAAATGTCGGTAAATCCGCAAACAGAAATAATTCGAAAGCTTTCAAAACATTAAAATTCGGAAGTGTTGACCAAGATATTTTATTTCATAAAATTTGCGTTATAAATAATAATGCGGAAACGTTACTATAAACCGTCTTCAAAATCGCAATAACAAACAAGTTACACTGTGTAAAATTATAGATAATATGTAACGGCAAAGCTGCAAGCTATAAAATTCGTAATAAAAATTTATCAACAAAAATGTCGGTAAATCCGTAAACAGAAATAATTCGAAACTCTCCAATATATTAAAATCCGGAAGTGTCGAACAGCATACTTTATTTCATAACATTCGCATCACAAATAATAATACGGAAATGTTACTATAAACCATCTTGAAAATCGCAATAAGAAACAAGTTACACTGTGTAAAATGATAGATAATATGTAATGGCAAAGCTGCAAACTATAATATGTACAATAAAAATATATCAACAACAAAAGATTTCGGTAAATCCACAAACAGAAATAATTCGAAAGCCTTTAATATATTAAAATCCAGAAGTGTCGAGACCATATTTTATTTCATAAAATTTGCGTTACAAATAATAATGTACTACATAAAGCATCAGGATTAAATTGAATTTGAAATTCAGAATACATATGAATTGTTAATCAAATAAGCATAGAGTGTCTAAATTCTACTATTTGGTTCAAACGCTTTAATAAATGAAATAATTAACTCGGATTCCAAATCGTCGATCTGAGTAGTCCAATAAAATTATCTTATAAATAAATCGAATTTTAAGTCTCAAAAGTAAACTGATCTTGAAGTTTCCGATTTACTCCGACCGCGAAACTTATATAATGTCAGGAGCAAACTATACAAAATAAATTATGAAGATCAAATACACGTCAAGTATCTATAATCAAATCGTTAAAAATGTAGTACAATATAAACAAAAATTTCATTGAAATTATCCTGTAGATAAATTTGATAAATATAATAAATAATCTTCAAGTTCACGTTTTACTCAAACCTGAAAACTGATGATAGAAATAAATCTTCAAGATCAAATAAATATAATTTATTTATAGTCAAATTCAATACAAATAATTCAATATTCTATGATTTACTTGAATTCCAAACTGATCTTCAAGTTCATGTTTTACTCAAACCTGAAAATTGACCATAGATACAAATCTTCAAGATCAAATACGTATCATTTATTTATAGTCAAACTCACTACAAATAATTCAATATTCTATAATTTACTTGAAATCCAAAATGATCTTCGAGTTCACATTTTACTCAAACCTCAAAACTGACGATATTCTAGATCTTCAAGATCAAATACGTATAATCTGTTTATAATCGATTTCACTACAAATAATTCAATACTCTATAATTCACTTGGATTCAAAAATTGCCGATCCGTATAATTCATTGATATTATTCTATAAATAAATCGCTGAATGTTAAGCGATAAAATTAAACTGGCATCCAAGTTCACATTTCACTCAGAATTCAAATGCATAATATATATAAATCGTCGAGATAACATGCATCTAAATAATTTATATCGAAAATGCTATAAATTCACTTAATTTACTCGTTTTCAAAACTGTCGATCCGCGTAATCCTTTAAAATCACCGTACAAATAAATCATAATAATTTTGAGCGTCACGAACAAATGCAAAATTCATTACCCTTCAACGAAATCGTCCTATAAATAAATCATCGGAATTGTTCTATAAATAAATGAAAAAAATCTACCGTATCATAACCAAATATATAAACTATCTAACTGACCACTACCTACCGCAACATTATCACAAATTCACTAAGCTAAATCCACTCATGTTTCAAATCCATCCATCCCCGCAGTTCATTAAAATCGCAGGAATTTCAGGCAACAGAACCAAACTTATTCCGACACTCGCGGTTCACCAAACCTCCAAATAACTCATCTAGATTAAATACACATGTACCACCCAACCCCATAGTCACCACAAATATCTGATCCAACGACCCACTGCCTCAAAGCAGCCGATTCACAGTTCCTTCAAATACAAGAAACTTTCGCCTTCATATAACAAACACCTACAATACAATCATCGCTAACCAGTTTATCACCTGAAACTGGCTGATTCGTCACCCGTTAAAATTTAACAACTAAATTCAGTCTGCAAAACTCGCCTTCCCATAAGTATTCAAGATCCAGTATTTATGCATTCTTTCGAAAATCGGCACAAACTCATCACTTATAACCAGAAACCGGCCGATTCCTTCCTCGTTAAAATTCAACAATCAAACTCAGTGCGCAAAATTCGTTTTCCCTCTAAATACTCAAGATCCACTATTTACGCATTCTTTCGAAAATTGCAACAAACTCATCGTCCATAACCCGAAACCGGCCGATTTCTTGCTTGTTAAAATTCAAAAATCAAACTAAGTGCGCAAAACTGGCCTTCCCTCTAAATACTCAAGATCCACTATTTACGCACTCTTTCGAAAATCGCCACAAACTCATCGCCAAACACTCCACTACAAGACCGTTAAAATTCAATAACCAAAGTGAGTGCGCAAAACTCGCTTTCCTCTAAATACTGAAGATCCACTATTTATGCATTTTCAAAAATTGCAACAAACTCATCGCCCATAAGCCGGAACCCGCCGATTCCTTGCTTGTTAACATTCAACAACCAAACTGAATCTGCACAACTCGCCTTCCCATAAGTATTCAAAATCCACTATTTACGCAGTCTTTCAGAAATTCCCACAAACTCATCGCCAAACACTCCACTACTAGACCGTTAAAATTCAATAACCAAACTGAGTGCGCAAAACTCGCCTTCCTCTAAATACTGAAGATCAACTATTTATGCATTCTTTCAAAAAATGCAACAAACTCATCGCCCATAAGCCGAAACCGGCCGATTCCTTCCTTGTTAAAATTTAACAACCAAACTGAATCTGCAAAACTCGCCTTCCCATAAGTATTCAAGATCCACTATTTACGCAGTCTTTCGAAAATTCCCACAAACTCAACGTTAACCATTCCACTACTCGGCCGTTAAAATTCAACAACTAAACTGAATCCGCAAAACTCGCATTCCTCTAAAAATTCAAGATCCAGTATTTACGCATTCTTTCGAAAATCGCCACAAATTCATCGCCCGTAACTCGAAACCGTCCGATTCGACGTCCGTTAAAATTCAACGATCAAACTGAATTTGTAAAACTCGCTTTCCTCTAAATCCTGAAGATCCACTATTTACGCAGTCTTTCGAAAATTACCACAAACTCATCGTCAACTATTCCAGTACTAACACATTAAAATTCTACAACAAAATGGACCCTTACACTCGATATGCACCCAGTCCACAAAATTCGCCTTCCTCCCAAATACTCAGGATCCACCATCCAACTACTTCAACAGCCGAAACCGGCCGATTTGTTGCTCGTTAAAATTCTGCAACCAAACTGAATCCGCAAAATTCACCTTCCCCTAAATACTCAAGATCCACTGTCTACGCACTCTTTTGAAAATCATCATAAACTGATCGCCCACCACTCCACTAACCGAAACCGGCCGATTCCGAGTGAGTCCGCAAAACTCGCCTTTCAGATACTCAAGATCCACTATTTACGCACTCTTTCGAAAATTGCCACAAACTAATCGCCAACCATCCGGTTAAAATTCAACAACCAAACTGAGTCGCCAAAACGCCTTCTCCCCAAATACTTAAGATCCACCACCTAAGAACTCTTCAAACCTCAAACCTGACACTCGCCAACCACTCAGTTCCCAAAACTTGTCTTCCCCCCAAATACTCAAGATCACATCAAGAACTTATCGTCAACTACTTCATTATCCGGCCGATTCGCGATCCGTTAAAATTTAACAATCAAAGTGAATCCGCAAAACTCGCCTTCCCCCCAAATAGTCAAGATCCACTATCTACGAACATTTTCGAAAGTCGGCATAAACTCATTGCCAAACATTTCACTACCCGAAACTGGCCGATTCCTTGTCCGTTAAAATTCAACAACTAAAGCGAGTGCGCAAAATTTGTCTTCCCCATAAATACTCAGGATCCACCATCCACGCACTCTTTACAAAATGTCCATAAACTCATCGCCAAACCCTCCACTACCTAAAACCGGCCGATTAATCGCCCGTTAAAATTGAACAACCAAAGTGAGTCCGAAAAAACTCGCCTTCCGCCAAATATTCACGATCTACCATTCACGACCTCTTTCGAAAATCGCAACAAACTTAACGCCAACCATTTCACCACCCGGCCGATTCGTCGCTCGTTAAAATATAACAACTAAACTGAGTCCACAAAATTCCCCCCAGAATCCACTATATATGCACTCTGTTGAAAATCTCCACAAACTCATCGCTAACCACAAATTTATAACTAAACTGGCTAACCAAAATTCTATAACTAAACTGACCCTGACACGCGCCAACCACCCACTCCTCAAAACTCGGCTTCGCCCCAAATACTCAGGATCCACCATCCACGTATTTTTCCGAAAATCGTCACTCAATCCCAAAAATCAACTCATCGCCCATAACCCGAAACCGGCCGATTAATCGTTCGTTAAAATTCGATAACCAAACTGACCCTGACACTCGCCTTCCTCCAAATATTCAAGATCCACCACCCACGCACTCTGCTGAAAATGGTCACAAACTCATCACCGACTACTCCACCACCCAAAACCCTCCGATTCTTCGCCTGTTAAAATTCAACAACCAAACTGACTCCCCAAAACACGCCTTCCCCCTAAATAATCAGGATCCACTATCGAAGCACTCTTTCGAAAATCGCTACAAACTCATCGCCCACAATCCAAAACCGACCAATTAATCGCCCGTTAACATTCAACATCCAAACTGGCTGCGCAAAACTCGCCTTCCCCCCAGGATATTTTGAAAATTGCCGCAAACTCAATGCAAACAACTTCACTACCTGACACCTGCCGATATCTTGCCCGTTAAAATTCAACAACCAAACTGAGTGCACAAAATTCTTTTTCCCCTCAAATACTGAAAATCCACTATTTACGCACTCTTTCGAAAATTGCTACGAACTCATCGCAAACCACTCCACCACCTGAAACTGGCCGACTCCACACCTGTTAAAATTCAACAACCAAAGTAAGTGCGCAAAATTCGCCCTCCTCCAAAATATTCAAGATCCAGTATCCATGGACTCTTGTGAAAATCGGCACAAACGCAATGCTAAACACTTTACTACCTGGCCGATTCGTCGTCCATTAAATTTGAACAACCAAGTGAGTCCCCAAAACACGCCTTCCCCTCAGGATTCACTCTTTTGAAAATTGCCACAAACTCAATCTAACCACTCCACCACCCGAAACCGGCCGATTCTGAATGAGTCCGCAAAACTCGCCTTCCCCCCCAAATATTGAAGATCCACTATTTACGCACTCTTTCGAAAATCACCAAAAACTCATTGCCAACCACTCCATTACCTGAAACTTTGCAATTCCTTGCCTGATGAAATTAAAAAACCAAAGTGAGTGCGCAAAATTTGCCTTCCCCCAAATACTCAGGATCCACCATCCACGCACTCTTTCGAAAATGTCCATAAACTCATCGCCAACCACTCCACTACCGAAAACCGGCCGATTAATCGCCTGTTAAAATACAACAACTAAACTGAGTCCGCAAAATTTGCTTACCCCCCAAATAGTTAGGATCCACCATTCAGGAACTGTTCTGAAAATCGTTATAAACTCATCGCAAACTACTCCACCAACCGAAACCGGCCGATTCTGAGTGAGTCCGCAAAACTCGCCTTCCCTCAAACATTGAAGATCCACTATTTACGTACTCTTTCGGAAATCACCAAAAACTCATTGCCAACCACCCCATTACCTGAAACTTTACAATTCCTTGCCTGTTAAAATTAAAAAACCAAAGTGAATGCGCAAAATTCGCCTTCCCCCAAATACTCAGGATCCACCATCCACGCACTCTTTCGAAAATGTCTATAAACTCATCACCAACCACTCCACTACGGAAAACCGACCGATTAATCGCCCGTTAAAATTCAACAACTAAACTGATCTTGCAAAACTTGCCTTCCCAAATAGTCAGGATCCATCATCCACGCATTCTCCTGAAAATTGGCCCGAAACCGGCCAATTAATCGCCCGTTAAAATACAACAATTAAACTGGGTCCGCAAAACTCGCCTTTTCCCCTAGGATCCACTATACATATATGCACTTTTTAGAAATTTGCCACAAACTCAATGCTGACCACTCTACTACCCGGCCGATTCGTCGTCCGTTAAAATTCAGCAACCAAACAGGTTGCATAACGTTCGCCTTTCCCCCAAATACTCAAGATTCACTATTTACGCACTCTTTCAAAAAACGCTACAAACTCATATCAAACCACTCCCCTACCCGAAACTTTGCGATTCCTTGCCTGTTAAAATTCAACAACCAAAGTGAGTGCGCAAAACACGCCTTCCCCTCAAATACTCAGGATCCGCTATCGAAGCACTCTTTTGAAAATCGCCACAAACTCATCGCCCACGATCCAAAACCGGCTAATTAAGCGCTCATTAAAATTCAACACCCAAACTGGGGCCGCAAAACTCGGTTTTCACTCCTAGGATCCATTATATTTCGCACTCTTTTGAAAATTGCCACAAACTCAATGCTAACCACTCTGCTACCCCACAAATTCGTTGTCCGTTAAAATTCAACAACCAAACTAATTGCACAAAATTCTGTTTCCCTCCAAATACTCAAGACTATTTACGCACTCTTTTGAAAGTTGCCAGAAATTCATCGCCCACCACTCCACTACCTGAAACCTGCCGATTCGTCGCCTGTTTAAATTCAACAAGCAAAGTGACTCCCCAAAATTGTCTTTCCCTCCAAATACTCAAGATGCATTACTATAAATTCTTGTGAAAAATGCCACAAACTCATCGCAAACCACTCCACCCCCCGAAAAAAAATCCTCAAGATCCACCATTCACGAACTCTTTCAAAAATTGTCACAAACTCAATGCTAACCACTTCACTACCTGAAACCTGCTGATATCTTGCCCGTTAAAATTCAGCAACCAAACTCGCTCCCCAAAATTCTCTTTCCCCCCAAATACCCAAGATCCACCACTCCCGCACTCTTCAAACCTCCACAAAATCGTCTCCCAGCCGGCTTTCTTGAAGCCCACAGGTCCTACATCACAGAAATCACTTCTTCAGCACAGAAATTCACGGCACAGACGCGCACTGACAAAACACGGCACCTTCTGCTCCACCGTAGTGGATGCGGCCGCGTGTGACACGCGACTGAGAAGCGGGAGCTCGTGCTCAGAGTTTTCCCGGCGAGTTAAAACGCCATACACGCCACTACTCTTCTTCCTCAACGTCCCACCTTTCCGCCGGCGGCGTCGCTTTCCAACGACTAGATGTCTCTTTCGCACCCGGCTGCTCGTTGCAGGTCGATGGCCAATCGTTTAACACTTTGCCGGCCGCTGTCACGTATACGTGACTTTATGTTGCCAAGCGTTATCGGCCGCTATCACGTACGCGTGACTTTTTTTCTCCGGCGGTGATGCTTAATTTCCATGTGTGTAGGGAGATACATTGTTGCGGAGCAACGTTTGACGAAGAGGGAACTGTGATTTTAACTGTCTTGCCCTCCCAATTTACCAGATTGTGTTTTATTGAAATCTCTGCCGACCGCATCGAAGCGGCTGCTTGTTTGGTTAGTTTGACACTGGCTTTCGTTGTCTTCGCATTACGAAAAATTACGTTGAATTTATTAACCCTTAGCGAACGAATGCTGCCATAGTCACGACATCATAAATATTCCATAAAATTCGAAGGCTGCCATACAGGCGGCATGATGTGATATTTTCGGAAATCTATTAAGTTCTGCCTTAATTGTGTACGTTACAATGAAAGACGATCAGCAATTGTTGCTTGACGCATTTTGGAGCATTCTTCTCCGAGCATTGAGCGAAAATACACCGTCTTTTATACGTTCAGTAAAGTTTGTTATCGTGATTTCCGGACGAGCACTATCTGTTAGAAGGAGACACAGAGTTCTGCGTGCTAATTTTTGTATCAAGAATTTTAAAAACCTGGTATCCATATAGGGCACTGTTGGGAGAAGTGCCACACTCAACAAGAATATAAGTAATTTTGTATAAATAAATTGTAAATCTATAAAAAATAAATTTATAAATGTATACAAATCTATGTAATACATACATATATCTATTTGCTTATTTCAAATCTGTTTATTTTTCCGTTATTTCCACCTCAGTATCCTTTTGTATGGACAAATCTATTCATATACTACCTATTACTACTGAGAATTTCCATAAAATCCAATAAAGCAATATTAATTATGCACTTTTTCTCGCTTTGGAAATAAAGCACTAAAAAAATTAAACATTATAAAATATCCTTCGAAATGTCATACAATGAGGAAATATATGCTGATCCCTTATCAGACGTGGAGAATAGTTCTGATAGCGATAGCGATAGATATGGTCGTGAGACGATTCAAAAATAACGGAAGATCCTAAGAGTTAAATTCTTTAAATGAAATGTTTCACTAATAATTTAAAAATTTAAGATTGTACAATAAAAATGGTGTAACAGTTACCTTTCTGCAACTACTTATGTTACGACTCATAAATGTGCGGTCGGCAAAGTGTTAACCCGTTGCTGTACTTCAGGCGGGGGAAGGGTGATGATTTGGGGAAGTGTGGATGGTGGGGAGGGGTCGTGGGAGATGTTTTGGAAGAAAGTAAGAAATGGGAAAAATGCTGGAAATGAGGAAAATTATGGAGATTACGAAAACGACAAAAATTAGGAAAATTACGAAAACTATGGAAAGTGACGAAAATGACACAAATGTGGGAAATAACAAAAATTACAAAAATTGGGGAAATTGCGAAAATGACGAAAATGATGCGTGATGAAGATTTAGGGGGAAATATGAACGCCATGAGTATGACAGGTAGGAGTTTCGGAAAAAATGTGAAAATGACGGGCCTGACGCGTAATAGGATTTAGGAAGAAATATGAATGTCACTGGTAGGAGTCGTGGTAATAATTTGGGAGGAAAGGAGAAAATGACAAAAATGACGGAAATGACGGAAATTATGAAAATTATGCATGATGACGATTTAGGGCTAAATATGAATGTCACGAGTATAACAGGTGGAAGTAGAAGTTTTGGAGCAAATATTAAAATGACGGGCCTGACGCGTGATAGGTTTTAGGAGGAAATATGAATGTCACGGGTAGGAGTCGTGGTAATAATTTGGGAGGAAAGGAGAAAATGACAAAAATGACGAAAATGATGTGTGATGACGATTTGAGACTAAGTATGAACGTAATGGGTAGGAGTCGTGGTGATAATTTGGGAGGAAAGGCAAAAATGAGAAAAATGAAAATGACGATTTAGGGGAAAATATGAATGTCACAGGTAGGACACTTGATAATTTCAGGGCAAAGAGGGAATGACGAAAATAACAAATTTGAAGCGTGATGACGGTTTAGGAGAAAATATGAGCGTCATGAGTATGGCAGGTGGAAGTAGGAGTTTCGGAGCAAATATGAAAATGACGGGCCTGACACGTGATAGGATTTAAGGGGAAATAGGAATGATCAGGTAGAACTCATGATGATAATTTCGGAACAAAGGCGAAAATAACAAAAATGATGGAAATGACGAAAATGACGCATGATGACAATTTAGGGTTAAATACGAACGACTCATTATGATAGGTGGAAGCAGGTGTTTCGGAGCAAATATAAAAATGACGGGCCTGACCGTGATGACAATTTAGAGCCAAATATGACGCATCGTTAAAGTTACTTTTATAACAATTTAATAGTGTTACCATATCCTGCGAAGTAGCTTCTCAAATACCTACTACCTTACCTCACAAGTACCCAAACGTGCATCACCCGAATGCGAGTAGAAAATCTATATTGTATATATAACGTTTCAAAACATGCATTCACTTGAAAATCTTTCCTCAACAACGAAATAACTAAAAAAGTATGTGTGCTTTATTTCATGAAAATTATTTTTCTTTTTCAAATACGATCAAGATTTTTACCGTCACTTGAATGTTATTGACGCGGCAGTCAACATGTTAACACACATCCCTATTACACGTAACGTCGATACAAGTTTCGAATAATTGTGGGTGGATGTATTATACAAGCAAAGTAAGTAAACGTTTTGGCGGTGAGTTGTGGTGGTTTGCTGCTTGTATCAGTCGGTCTTGCTTGCACTTTGGAGACCCAACCCCTGGGAGACGAAACGTGTACGACCGATGCTAGCTGTTGCTTCGGTCAGACGAGGGATGGGGTTTGTGGAAAATGTACAGGGTGAAGCTTCGAAGTTTGGCGGTGGCGATGTGGCTTTGGAAAAATGTTGGGGTCGATTCGAAGCTGGTATTTTTCCAGTTGGACGGCTTAACGAGAAATAAAGAAAAGTGATGTAAAGGATTTGATGTGACACTCAGGGGATTGAAAATTGGGTGTTTTGAGAGGAAAATGTGAAATTCCAGTTGTGAAGGGAAAATGTGGGGGTTACGTAGTAGAGTTTTAACGGCGTATTTATATAGAGTTTGGGAAAAAGAGTTACGGGCCAAATGTGGAGAAAATTGTCAAAGTTTGGAAGTAAATATTAAACAGGCATTGTGGCGGTGAAATAAATAATTTTGCTACTTCGGAAAACTGGTAAATACTGTATTACTTGATATGTAGCTGTTGAAATGACGGGAAAAATACAATTTTTGAAAGTAACGCTTATTTATTAAAGAATGACAAAAATGTGTGAGTTGTTTTTATGGTGTCAGAGTTTATTTTGACTGAAACAATAAGGTCAGCCTCAAATGTTTGTAATGGATAACATAATTTTAATTACAGAGACGTGACATAAATATCTTTATTTCAACCACATTACCACATATTGATGTACAATAAAATATAAGAAAACACAACAATATTGGATAAACTTTCATGGAACCCACCAGAACAAAAACAAAAGCAACGAAGTCCATTCATTTTCAACGAAACACAACAAAACGCGACGCAATATAGTTCAATAAATTATAACAAAATACACAAAAGCATTGAACAAAGTTTATTGACCTATAATATATTATGACAAAATATACAAAGGCGTAAAACAAAACTTATTGACCCACAACGCACCATAAAAAAATGTAAAAAAACATGAAACGAAATTCACTGACCTACAATGTCTTATAACAAAATACACAAAAACATAAAATAAAATTCATTGACCCGCAATGCGTTATAACAAAATATAGAAAAACTATAAAACGAAATTCATTAACCTCCAATATATTATGACAAAATATACAAAAGCATGAAACAAAATTCATTGACCCGCAATGCATTATAATACAATGCAAAAAAACATACAACGAAATTCATTGACCCGCAATGCATCATAACAAAATACAGAATACCAAGAAAACAAAATTCATTGACCCGTAATGTGTATAACAAAATACACAAATACATAAAATGAAATTTACTGACCAACAACGTTATTATAGCAAATTACACAAAAACATTCAACAAAATTCATTGACCCGCAATGTATTATAACAAAACACAGAAAAACATGAAACAAAATTCATTTACCCGCAATACATCATAACAAAATGTATAAAAACATAAAACGAATTTCACTGAACCACAATGTCTTGTAACACAATGCACAAAAACATAAAATGAAATTCACTGACCCCCAATACATTATGACAAAAATACACAAAGGCATGAAATAAAATTCCTTAACCCGCAATGCATCATAATAAAATGTATAAAAATAAATAAAATAAAAAATGTATAATAAACAAAATGTATAAAAACATAAAACGAAATTCACTGAACCACAATGTCTTGTAACACAATGCACAAAAACATAAAATGAAATTCACTGACCCCCAATACATTATGACAAAAATACATAAAGGCATGAAATAAAATTCCTTAACCCGCAATGCATCATAATAAAATGTATAAAAATAAATAAAATAAAAAATGTATAATAAACAAAATGTATAAAAACATAAAACGTAATTCACTGAAGTAGAATGTCTTATAACAAAATACACAAAAACTTAAAACAAAATTCATTGACCCACAACGTATTATGACAAAATGCACAAAGGCATAAAACAAAACTCATTGACCCACAATGTATTATAACAAAATATAAAAAAACGAAATTCACTGACCTACAATATCTTATAACAAAATACACAAAAACTTAAAACAAAATTCATTGACCCACAACGTATTATGACAAAATGCACAAAGGCATAAAGCAAAACTCATTGATCCACAATGCATTGTAACAAAATATAAAAAAACGAAAATCACTGACCTACAATGTCTTATAACAAAATACATAAAAGCATAAAACAAGATTCATTGATCCGCAATGTATCATAACAAAACACAGAAAAACATAAAACAAAATTGGTTGACCTAGAGCGTATTATGACAAAATAGACAAAAAGTTAAAACAAAATTCATTGACCCGCAATGCATTATAACAAAATACAGAAAACCATAAAATGAAATTCATTGACCTCTAATATATTATGACAAAATACACAAAAGCATGAAACAAAATTCATTGACCCGCAATGCATCATAACAAAATACAGAATACCATAAAACAAAATTCATTGACCCATAATGTGTATAACAAAATACACAAATACACAAAATGAAATTCATTGACCAACAACGTTATATAACAAAATACACAAAAACATTGAACAAAATTCATTGACCCGCAATGTATTATAACAAAACACAGAAAAACATGAAACAAAATTAATTTACCCGCAATACATCATAACAAAATGTATAAAAATAAATAAAATAAAAAATGTATAATAAACAAAATGTATAAAAACATAAAACGAAATTCACTGACGTACAATGTCCTATAACAAAATACACGAAACCATAAAACGAAATTCATTGACCTCCAGCATGTTATGACAAAATGCACAAAATCATAAAACAATATTTATTAACTCGCAATGCATCATGACAAAATACAGAATACCATAAAATAAAATTCATTGATCCATAATGTGTATAACAAAATACACAAATACACAAAATGAAAATCATTGACCAACAACGTTATATAACAAAATACACAAAAACATGAAACAAAATTCATTGCTAGGCAATGCGTCATAACAAAATACCAAAAAACATAAAACGAAATTCGCTGAACCACAATGTCTTATAACAAAATACACAAAAACATAAAATGAAGTTCACTGACCCTCAATATATAATGACCAAAATACACAAAAGCATAAAATAAAATTCATTGACGCATAACGTATTATAACAAAATACACAAAACCATAAAACGAAATTCATTGACCTCTAATATATTATGACAAAATACACAAAACCATAAAACAAAATTCATTGACCCGCAATTCATCATAACAAAATACCAAAAAATATAAAACGAAATTCAGTGAACCACAATGACTTATAACAAAATGCACAAAAACATAAAACAAAGGTTCATTGACCCGCAATGTATCATAATAAAACACAGAAAACCATAGAACAAAATTCATTGACCCGCAATGTATCATAACAAAACACAGAAAAACATAAAACAAAATTCATTGACCCATAATGTGTATAACAAAATACACAAATACATAAAATGAAATTCATTGACCAACAACGTTATATAACAAAATAGACAAAAGCATGAAACAAAATTCGTTGACCCACAATGCATCATAACAAAACACAGAAAAACATAAAACGAAATTCACTGACTTTCAATGTCTTATAACAAAATACACAAAAACATGAAACGAAATTCACTGACCCCCAATATATTATGACCAAAATATACAAAAGCATAAAATAAGATTCATTGACCCATAACGTATTATAACAAAATACACAAAACCATAAAACGAAATTCATTGACCTCCAATATATTATGACAAAATACACAAAACCACAAAACAAAATTCATTGACCCGCAATTCATCATAGCAAAATACCGAAAAATATAAAACGAAATTCACTGAACCACAATAACTTACAACAAAATGCACAAAAACATAAAACAAAGGTTCATTGACCCGCAATGCATCATAACAAAACACAGAAAACCATAGAACAAAATTCATTGACCCGCAATGCATCATAACAAAACACAGAAAAACATAAAACAAAATTAATTGATCCATAATGTGTATAACAAAATACACAAATACATAAAATGAAATTCATTGACCAACAACGTTATATAACAAAATAGACAAAAGCATGAAACAAAATTCGTTGACCCCCAATGCATCATAACAAAACACAGAAAAACATAAAACGAAATTCAATGACTTTCAATGTCTTATAACAAAATACACAAAAACATAAAACGAAATTCACTGACTCCCAATATATTATGACCAAAATACACAAAAGCATAAAATAAAATTCATTGTCACATAACGTATTATAACAAAATACACAAAACCATAAAACGAAATTCATTGACCTCCAATATATTATGATAAAATATACAAAACCATAAAACAAAATTTATTGACCTGCAATTCATCATAACAAAATACCGAAAAACATAAAACGAAATTCACTGAACCACAATGACTTATAACAAAATGCACAAAAACACAAAACAAAGGTTCATTGACCCGTAATGCATCATAACAAAATACAGAAAACCATGGAACGAAATTCATTGACCCGTAGTGTACCATAACAAAACACAGAAAAACATAAAACAATATTGATTGACCCCCAACGTATTATGACAAAATATACAAAAAAGGATACAAAATTCATTGACCCTTGTGTATTATAACAAAATACACAAAAACATAAAAAGCAAAGCACCGTAAATCCGAAAAGTACCGAACTACCCCAAAATATCGCAAAACACAATATACCCCATGTCATAAAAAAACACCCTGTATAACGACTCGACCGGAGTAAAACGCAGAAAAATGACTTGCGCCAGTAGCGACGATTAAGATATACGAGCGTCGATTATATTGATTACATTCGACTGCGGCACTTCGTTTTTCTGCTGTCGATCCGTTCGGCGAGCGACAGCGTAACGCGAGATTAGACGGATAAATCGCGAGTTTCACATCTCGCGCACGAAACTTTTTAATCTTCCCAACTTTGCGCCGACGAACTTCGGGCGGTCGGCATCGCGGGTAATCTGCCCTTCTGCCAGGAACTTCCAGAGAAAAGTAGACGCCTCGAAATAATGCACTTCCGATATGTCAGCTTCGAGATACGTCGCCTGTGCGAACCAGGGAATCAGTCAATCGAAACTCATCGGAAGCTGATACAGTTTGTCAGTGAAATGTAGAGACTTGGATAGTGAATCGTAATTTTGTACTGAAAAGAGGGTGGTCTGAAAAGTTCTCGGCCTCAAAATGAAGAAACTAATTTATAATTAGCCAACTATGGGCCTGTGTGATTTTGAAGTCACATATCGATAAATTGATATTTTATTAAATAGTTGCATTTTTTTCACTAGATGGCGTATACATCTTGTTATATAATGTCTCGTTAGTAACTACTAACTAACCTATTTTAACCCTTTTCGGACGTATTAAAGTTGGTTATGGGTGCCGTACTGGTCGGAATTAATTTCCGTTGAAAAAACAGTGATACCCAACATGCAAGATTATGAAAAATAAACAAGATTTATGAATTTTTTGTCAACTTTAGTTATACGTTTACACAATAATGTTTTAATGTCATGTTTTCGTGTAAAAATGATATTTTATAGCTCTCCATTGTGTGGTATTTTTCAAAACAGTAAACTTCTGTCGTTAACTTTCTTTTGGCCATATTGGAATATTATTTTGAAATATTGTAAGAAGCGAGAATGACTAATTATAGTTACAATTTGGGAAATATTATTTGGAATTTTACGAAGTACCTTCGAACTGTGTCCATATTTTTACGCACAAGAGGCGACTGTAAGAGGTAACAGCTATTGTTCGCACTAAATTTCGTTATCTTCAATTGCTAAAAGCACTGCATAAGTTAGTCAATAGGTCCATTAAATATTTCTGATTGTACAGATTAATTGTAAATTGATACATGGGTGAATACAGTATAAGATTAGTACGGTTTCTGTTGTGGTGGCTGAGAGCAGACATACGACCGGAACGGTAAAAAGGCTATGGTGTCTGAGAACAGACATGCGTCCGAAAGGGTTAAATTACGCGCCATTTTTTTTACTAAGATTTGAAAACTGGTATCAGGAAGTATTGAGGTGTAGTCATAGAGAATTACACGATATTAAAACACAAAACATTAGTATTTTTAAAATAAATATTACGATTTATTAATAAATTAAAATGTCAGTTCAGTATAATATCATTTCATATCATTAAAAAAAAAAAAAAGCATCGACATTGACCTTGATGATCAGCATCCATTAGCAACGTATGGAAAAAAAATCCATAACTGTCACGAGGTTGCATTAAATTTATTTTAATTAAACACTCAACAATTTGTACCGAATAATACACTTTTCCATTTGATAACAAAATGTGATTGTGTGCGCTATGATTATTCTTAGATGCATTTTAGAATTGCACTTCAAAATTTAGTTTGTTTAAAACTTGACAACATTACTTTATTCATCGATTGCTCATATTAAAAAATATTTCAGACCCCTAAAAGGATTTTATTCGTGTCTTCTTCACTTTATTGTAAGTTAGATATTTCAAAACAAATTTTATCATTTTTACCCTTGTTTCAAGGATACAATTTTGCGGCAGTCAGCTTCAGTATTTTATTATTTTCGCCGGTACTCAATATTAGAAACGGCAAAAATCTGCCGATCGCAAAAGTGTTGTTCGAATTGTTTTTCAATTTATCACACTAACTATAAATATTAAATTTTGTTTTCACTCGGCTTTCCCAAAACACTTGTAATATAATGCTAAATAAATTCAGCATCATAATAACAATTGCTCTATTCTCTACCTATGAAGCAACTACACAAATTACAAAAACCTTTTTTTTAATACTCTATGGGCCCGCGTGAGTTTGAAGTCACATATCGATAAATCGATATTTTATTAAATGGTTTAACTTTTTTACTATATGGCGTATACATGTTGTTATATAATGTCTCCTTAGTAACCAATAATATGCTTGATGCGGTAATCAGCTCTAACCTGAAATGTCAAAGTAAATGCTTTTGCAAGTTGTCTACAAATAGAAGCCGAAGGAACCGTCTTGTGCAATTCTCATTATTTCTTCTTCTATCGGTGTTTGTTAAACAAAAAAGCGTACGTAATGGCTTTTAGTTTGTATATCAATAATGTCTTATTTGTTTGCATTTAAACAATCATTTTATTACTATTTTCATGTGATATAGCTTAGTGATTTTCAAAACACAATGGGCTATAATTTTAGGGTTCGATATATTTGCGATAACGTTTGTGTTTTCTTTGCTTTTTACTTTTATATATCAGAGGCCCAAAATATGGATACAAAATGATATAAAAATAAAAGAGGAATAGGAATAAGAAGCATTAGCAGTAATAAATCCGAAGATTCTGTATCAGATTTTGATTCTAACGAAGATCATCCAATATTATTTGCCCGACGACGTATAAATATTATTGATAGCGACGATGAATTTAGTAGTAAAAAATCATAAGATAAGGAAATGCAACGTATATCTATGTTTAATGCGAAACGCAAACTGTTTTATGGAATTCCATGCTTAAGCTCTTATACATACAAATGCAAACGTTGTAGCCGTTGTTACTTCAAAGTTACAAAATGTATTCGTTATAATGAAATTGTTGAAACTGCTGAATTCATTGTTAATATTATTTCGAGGTTGATTTCATTTTACACAGATTTTGTATAACCACTAAAAAAAATTCGGTCCATAGAAGGTTAAAAATATCTTGCCTTTTCAATTTTATATGCATATTTTACCTTCAAATAAATAACACATTACAAGGCCCGAAACAGCAAAAAAATCACGCTGCAAGATAATATCAAGCTTCTAAACAGCCTACTAACACTTAAATATGCAATTTATTTTCTGTGAGATACAAATATATTTAATAAAATTAAAAAATAAAAAATAGTACTCCTATTTTATTTCTTCTTATTATTTATAAACAAAAATATTTGAAGTGATCTTTAATTCTTCATTATTGAAGTTAAATGATTTTTACAATAGACTAATTATGAAACTCGTTTACGTCCATTTACAGTCCGTAAATATACATTATTTTAGTTAAATTATTTTATTATTTGTATTAAATTGTTTCATTATTTCATTACTTGTAAACAAAACTAGATTAATAGAAAATATATTTTAAGTAATATTTAATTTTTCATCATTGAAATTAAATGATTTTTAAAACTCACTAATTATGAAAATTGCATAAATCTATTTACAGCCCGTAAATGTATATAATTTTAGTTAAATTCGCCTGAAAGAAATTTATATAATGAATTTACATATTGATAACTTAGTAGAAAAACATTGCCAGACTTGACATAATTAACTGATATTTTTGAATTTACTAATATGCTAACTTTCCTTATTACTAATTCTTATTACTATCACTTTCAAAATAAAGGGTCTATATCATAAATGTTCAAGTTGATGTCCGTTCAAAGCAAGACTTGATAAAAAATGTTCTTTCTATCGTTGCTTAACATTTTCCGTATCAGGAATAACAGAATATATATTTAGGTGGCCTGATTTTCTGTATCCGCATCGTAGAATAAATTTAAAAAAAGTACAAAATGAAATGTTTGGAATGGTAAAATGTTGTGAAATGGTTACGATGCTAATTGGCTTTATATATGGTAATTCATTGTAACATGTTATAACGTAAATTGAATTTTATCTTTCATTCACATCCATTTTGCGTCCGAACTGCAGGATTAGAAAAATGTATAGAATACTAATATACTCTCTTTGATTAATTTCAATACAGTGTCCCGCAAATTGAATTTTATTTTCGTTTTGTGCTCAACTTATAAAACAAGTCACTTAAAATACGTACGATGTTAATATATTCATTAATTCATTCATATATTCATTAATATATTCATCCATTTTGTGTCCGAATTGCAGGACCAGAAAAAAATATTTACAACACTAATGTACTCAATTTAATTAATTTCAATATAGTGTCCCGCAAATTGAATTTTGCTTTCGTTTTATGCTCAACTTATGAAAAACAGTTACATTAAATACGTACGATGTTAATGTATTCATTCATTCATTTATTGATATATTCGTCCATTTTGTGTCCGAGCTGCAGGATCAGAAAAAATATATAGAATACTAATATACTCTCTTTCATTAATTTCAATATAGTGTCCCGCAAATTGATTTTTACTTTCGTTTTGTGCTCAACTTATGAAAAAAGTTACCTAAAATACGTACGATGTTAAAATATTTCCCATTAATCATAACAATAAAGTACCGTATATATTGAGTTTGAGCTTAGTTCTGAATGCAAATTATGGAATTAATAGGATTACTGCTATTAATTTCAATCTAGTATAATAAATGAAATTTTACATTCGTTTTGTGTCGAAACTTTGAAATAACTCAGCGAAATATATGGACTGTTATTTTGAAAGTGGTGGAAGTCCATTCTTTTAAAAAATGTGTAATAAAAATTCAGTGTAAACTTTTTATTTATAACTAGATAATATTTCATATCTTAAAAATATGTATATTTAGATAATATTAATATAAATATCTTATAATAATATTTAATATCTTATAAAATTGATGAATTGGAACATTGCCAGACTTGACATAATTAATTTTTTTTTTCAATTGACTAATATGCTAACCTTTAGTTTTCTTGAAACAACAAAAAATGGACTTGCACCACTTTCAAAATAAACGGTCCATATATTACGTAGCTAAATCTGCATAAACCTTAACACACATATTGTTTCGAAACATTTATAAACCTGACACCATTCGTTCTTTTATCGATTATCAATTTCCGTGGGTATTGACAAAATAATTGAAGACACAATCAGATTTGCTTCCATACAGGTATTTTTTATAGCACATACTAATGTCGTTAGACAGAATTTAGCAACAATTGAAATGCCACGGCGACACGGTTGAAATAATTGGAAGAATACGACGCCAAATTGACCTAGTTCGGACATTATTAAATTTTCTTCGACAGCGCAGTCTGACCAATTCCGTGTTCCATATACAGTTTCCTGTTTATATCTGGTTCTAAAAATTTAATTTTTTAACTGTAGTCTTTTCAAACAATTAACAAATTTGCTGATATAACTAATTTTAAATTGCAAT
Source organism: Cryptocheilus praepositus (assembly GCA_033815515.1). Taxonomy (NCBI): domain Eukaryota; kingdom Metazoa; phylum Arthropoda; class Insecta; order Hymenoptera; family Pompilidae; genus Cryptocheilus; species Cryptocheilus praepositus. The sequence goes on from JAWWQZ010000151.1 coordinate 679,485, forward strand.
ATTTTCTGTAATTTTAATCCGTTATTTTTTTTCCATTTTCTAACACACATATTTAATTTTTGGGAATAATCGAATTTTGTCTTCATTATATCAAATTCTGAGGATTCCGTTTTTAAATATTCTATTAAAAGGAAAGAAATTCGAATTACAATAGCTTCCTGTACAAATCCTAATAATTTTTTAATTGAATAATTTAATTCTTTAAATAATAAATTGAAATATTGCAATTAATTGAAATATATTAACTGAATAATAATTTAATTAATTAATACAAATTATTTACTCAATTAATACAAATTAATTGAATAATAAATTTATATTGCATATTAAACAAATCTTTTTTTATCAATTGTATTATATTAAAATGTAATTACATTAACCTTTTGCGGTCACCTGCCGGGATATTCCCGACGGGGGCATGCAAAAATCATTTAGGCAGTGAAAGTTAATATTGCTTATTAAATATTTTAATAAAAGTTTAGATTTTTCCGCACAGATAGCAAACAGTATTTCTTACTATATATGCCGTCTTTTAGTATTTTATGGTGTTTATCTCCGTTTTCTCAATTCGGGGTAAGTTTATATGGGGTGTGGAAAAAGATTGGGGCCAAACTTATACTATGTATTACCCTAGACAAATAGAAAATAATACCCATATATATTTATGTCTAAAAATGTTTTATTGAAAAGGTAATTATGTTTTGCACTGGCAGTTTATTTCAGATTATATAAACTGTTGATTTAGACACATCATAAACGGCATTTATCTGTCAAACACTGCCAGTTGTGTCATTTATAATGATTTGCAGAATTTCTTCTTTGTTAATTAAGTTAATCTGATTTATTCTATTGCGTTAATATTTCTTGTATTTTTCAAATTCCTTCAATCGCCGATTTTATTTCAGTTTTCTAAATTTCGGGTAAATCTATACGGGGTATCGAAAAAGATTGGGCCAAACTTATACTACGTATTTCTTTGGAAAAAATAAGTGAAGAATATTCATATAAATTTATGTCTAAAAATATTTTGTTGAAAAGTTATTTATGATTTTCCGTGGCAGTTTATTTCAGATTATATAAACTATTGATTTAGACATATCACAAATCTTACCCCATGGATTAGAGAATAAATTGCGGAATTGAGGAAATGTAGGTACGTTAAGAAGTGCGAAAAGATTAATTTGGGTTGTAACACTTTGCCTATAGAAAATACGACTGCACAGAATTACATTATATAACATTACATAACATAGAATGTAAAACCAGTCTAAAGTCATCCCAACAAAAAAAAATACATTTAGTGAATGCAAAAGGATTAGTTTGGGTTGTAACAATTTGTCTATAGAAAATACAATTGCACAGAATTACGTTATATAACATAACATAGTATGTAAATACATATGTGAATGTGTGAAGTCTCAACAACAAGATACATCTTACCTTACGGATTAAAAAATGAATTAGTAGTTGATGAATGACGGTTATCAACGTATTTAGTAAGTATTTTCTGAGGTATCGGTATGCACGTATGTTAGAAAATGCAAAATGATTAGTTTGGGTTGTAACATTATACCTATGCAAAATACAACTACACCGAGTTATAGTATATAGCATAACAAAACATGTAAAACATATGTGAATATCTGAAATCTCAACAACAAGACACATCTTACCTCACGGATTAGGAAATTAATTGATGGGATGTTTATCAATGTATTTAGTAATTATTTTATATTATATATTATATTATTTATATTAGAAAGTGCAAAAAGATTAGTTTGGGTTGTAATACTTTGCCTATGGAAAATACGATTGCACAGAGTTACACTATATAGCATAACAAAAAATATAAAAATAGTCTGAAGTCATCTTAACACAACCCCGCACATTTTAAAACGTCCGAAAAAGTTAAGTATAACACATTGTCAATGTTATTTAATAATTATTTTCTAAGATATCGGCATGAAGGTATGTATGCATTGTTAGGGATTAGTTTGCGCTATAAAAATTTGCCAATGGAAAATAAGACTTCATGACTTTAGCAACGTATCGATAAAAATTAAAATGACATAACTCGTGACCCGCAATTTGTCTAAGTCAAAATTTAAAAAAAAATGAGTTTATCAGTTATTTCATACCACATTATTTTTAACTAAATTTATTCAATGTAATTTTTACGAAATTGTCAAAAATTCATCAAGAATTCATTTAGTTTTAATTATGAAAGTGGTCTAAGTGAAAAATTTAAATAAATTATATAAACAACTTGAAAATGGCACGTGGCCTTCTTTGACGCGTTTCTGAACTACATAATAAAATAAATGACAATCAAATTTTAATAATAACGACAACTTCATTACTAGAAGAATCAATAACAAGAAGAGTAAAAAATACCGCGGGTGAATCTGTCTCTTGGCTACAAATTCAATGGATGAGTTTCTTGAAAAATGAACCTTATAAAATGTTCTATAAAACATCTTTAGATGATTCTAAATTTCACGTTTTGGATCTTTCCCCTAAAAAAGGAAGACCAAAAATATACGGAAATATTAAATTACTTCCATTATACACCACCATTAGACCAGTATCGGAAGAAAAACATAAAGATATTATGAGTTTACAACCGTACATCCCTCCAGTTTTTCATGAACATTTTAAGAATCTTAAATACTCGAAATAATGATAAAAATGGATTACTGTTTAAAAATAATTAATAAATGTAATAAATGTTCACGAATTATTTCAATCAAATTATTGTTTCAAATAAAACTCATTCTTTATAAATAATCATTTATAGGATATTCAGTTAATTTTGAAAATGGTCTAAGTCAATTCAATCTTTAAAAATAATATTACGTATAAAATTCACACAAAATTTCATATTCATAGTAATTTTTCCATTAATTAAGACTAATAAAATTATAAATTAAAATGTCGCATAATGTAAAAATATTTTTTAATTTATTCAAATGCAATTCATTAAATATATATATAAGAAATATATGACTTAGACCACTTTCATAATTATGGGCACATATGTGAATATCTGAAGTCTCAACAACAAGACACATCTTACCTCACATGGGATGATTATCAATGTATTTTTATATGAGATGTGCTATGCATCATAGATGCATTGTTAGAGAATCATTTTTAACACTTTGCCTATGGAACATATGACTGCACAGAATTACGTTATATAACGTAACATAACATAGAATGACAAAACAGTCTGAAGTCATCTCAACATTTAGGGAATGGGAAAAAAATTAGTAGTTTGGGTTGTCACACTTTGCCTATAGAAAATACGACTGCACAGAGTTACATTATGTACCATAACAAAAAATGTAAAAGCATATGTGAATATCCGAAGTCTCAATAACAAGGCGCATCTTACCTCACGGATTAGAAAATTAATTGATGGGATGATTATCAATGTATTTAGTAATTATTTTCTGAGGTATCGGTATGCAGGTATTTTAAAAAATTAATAGTTTGAGTTGTAATACTTTGCCTATGGAAAATACAACTGCACAGAGTTACACTATATACCATAACAAAAATTGTAAAAACATATGCAAATGTCTAAAGTCATCTAAACACAAACCTCGCACATTTTTAAACGTCCAAAAAAGTTAACTACAACACATACAAGCTTTTTTAATACTGACTCATACATTTACATTTTTTCGACATTCTAACATTCATTTATAATACTTTTCAATTATACTTTTATATAAATTGCTAGTCACTTCATTACTTTGCAATACCGATAAACATTTTTAAAACGAGATTTTGACCCGTAATTTGTTACTTTTACGTAATAGTATTAACAACAAAATAGTAATGACGTATATCAGTATTCGAACTTTTGCTCATCCTTTCCCCACTTCACAAACCGAACACACGTCGAATCACATCTTTATATATATACGCATTTTTGAGCAGTCGCTGAACGGAAATTTATAATCATTCGGATGCTCAAACGATAAAAGATAGCAGGTAGACAAACATAGTACGATTATTCTTAGGATAATTTTTATCCACCGTCTATGTTACGATAGTCAAATATACACACACATATATATATATATAGTTGCATTTTTGAGACGAGATAATGTTTGGAATATTATGCTATTAAAATGGTCTAACGTGCTTTTATGATTAATTGTTCGGATTAAGTTTGTTAAGATAATTTTTAGCGGAATACTATTCATAATTTTATATATATATATATATATATATATATATATATATAATCATTTTTCAGCAGTCGTTATCATATTTTTTGTATTACTTTTACTAGTGAAAATAGTATTAATAATAATAGTAATGGTAGCATTAGGATTGAGTTTGTTAGGATCATTTCTTATAGAAGTGCCAGTTATAATTTTATATAAATACATTGTAATTTTTGGGCAGTCGTTATCATATTTTTCGTATTACTTTTATTAGTGAAAATAGTATTGATAATAATAGTAATGGTAGCATTCGTATTAAGTTTCTTAGGATAATTTTATATAGAAGTGCTAGTCATAATTGTATATATATAGGCATTTTTGAGCAGTCGTTTTCATATTTATAATATTACTGTTAATAGTGAAAATAGTAATGGTGAGTAGTGAATAGGATAATTTTTATAGCATTATAAATTGAAATATACACACACACATATATATATATAGGCATTTTTGGGCAGTCGTTATTTATGTTTATAATATTACTATTAATAGTGAATATTTTTCGTATTACTTTCAGTAGTGAAAATAGTATTGATAGTAATAGTAATGGTAGCATTAGTATTAAGTTTCTTAGGATAATTTTATATAGAAGTGCTAGTCATCATTTTGTATAAATAATCATTTTTCAGCAGTTGTTATCATATTTTTTGTATTACTTTTACTAGTGAAAATAGTATTGATGGTAATAGTAATGGTAGTATCAGTATTAAGTTTCTTAGGATACTTTTATATAGATATGCTAGTCATCATTTTATATAAATAATCATTTTTCAGCAGTTGTTATCATATTTTTTGTATTACTTTTACTAGTGAAAATAGTATTGATAGTAATAGTAATGGTAGCATTAATATGAAGTTTCTTTGGATAATTTTATATAGAAGTGATAGTCATAATTTTTTAGACAATGTCATCTTTCAGCAATCGTTATCCTATTTATCATATTGCTTTCACTAGTAAAAATAGTATTGATAGTAATAGTAATGGTAGCATTAGTATTAAGTTTCTTAGGATAATGTTATATAGAATGCTAGTAATAATTTTATATATATAGGCATTTTTGAGCAGTCGTCGTCGTATTCATCATATTACTTTTACTAGTGACAATAGTATTGATAGTAATAGTAATGGTAACATTAATATTAAGATTCTTGGGATAATTTTTATCCGAGTGCTAGTTATAATTTTGTATGTATAGGTATTTTTGTGCAGTCATTATCATACTTTTCGTATTACCTTTACTAGTGAAAATAGTATTGATATTAATAGCAATGGTCGGATTGGCATTAAGTTCCTTAGGATAATGTTATATAGAATGCTAGTCATAATTTTTTATACATAGTAATTTTTGAGCAGTCGTTATCATATTTATAATATTACTGTTAATAGTAAAAATAGTATTGGTAGCATTAGTACTGATTTTCTTAGGATAATTTTTATCGGAATGCTCGTCATAATTTTATGTACGTAGGAATTTTTTATCAGTCAGTAAATCAAACGCTGCCTTAAGACGAAGAAATATTCAATAATTTCATATTCAAATATTTGGTTACTAATAAACTTCGAATATATGAGTATTATAAGGGTTTTCGACTTATCATAAAAGTTTAACTACCTTTTCTTTTTAAGGAATCTAAACTTTTTTTAAATTTGATCAAATTTAGACGCCGAAAGGCATCCTTAAGATTCAGAATTATTCAATAATTTCATATTCAAATATTTGGTTACTAATAAACTTCGAATATATGAGTATTCTAAGGGATTTCCTCTTATCATAAAAATCTGATGGCCTATTCTTTTCAAGGAATACAAACTTTTTTTTAAATTTGATCAAATTTAAACGCCTGGAGGCATCCTTAAGACTTTACATTCAAATATTTGATTACTAATAAACTTCGAATATAAGAGTTGGCATAGGTACGTATTACAATTTTACTATAGCTACTTACTATATGTTTTCCTATCTACTTCGTAATTATTATTCGTATTACTATTTTCACACAGGAAAAAACGGTTTAAACCCCTCTGTTTTGCTGCAGACAGTTTCTACCACAGACCCTTGGACTTGGACCTGGATTTGCAAGCTTCAGTATATATATTTTTACTATCGCTACTTAGTATCTGTTTTCCCATCTACTTCGTAATTATCCTTTCTATTACTATCTTCACACGAGAAAAAACAGTCTGAAAACCTCTGTTTTGTTGCAGACAGTTTGTAATTACTACTTCGTAATTATTTTTCCTACTTCTATTTTCACACAGGAAAAAACGGTCTGAAAACTTTTATTTTCATACAGAAAGTTTCTGCCCCAGACACTCGGACTTATTATTTACAAGTTTTGGTATATATATTTTTGCTATCACTATTTAATTTACGTTTTTTTATCTACTTTGTAATTATTATTTATATTACTATTTTCACACAGGAAAAACGGTTTTCAAACCTTTATTTTGATACAGACAGTTTTTGCTCCAGACTTTCGGCGTTACGATTTGCAAGCTTGAGTATATATTTTTGCTATTACTGCTTAGTCTATGTTTTCCCATCTAATTCGTAAGTTTGCAGATTGTTCTTGCCACAGAGCTCGGACTTACGATTTGCAAACCTCAGTACATATAATCAATCGGATGCCCTTCGATCGCCTACAAAAAATTGTATTTCCGCCACTTTCCGCCCACAGGCCATAAAGAATGTGCCAATTTTTGCCTATTTTTGTCTATTTTTTAATATTTCGTGCCGGGACCTTCCACAAAACACTTTGTCACTTTCCGCGGGTCCGCCATCTTGCAAAAAGCAGCGCCACGGTAGGTCAGGATCCAAACTGCGACGCGCGTCGCCGACGTCGCACGAATTTATGACGGCAATAACGCGGGACGGAAAATGCAGAAGTTCGAAATAAATCAGTTTGATAACGCCGGGTCGTTAGAGAAGCTCCAATTTCACACCCTCCGTGCTCGCCTCTTCCCCAGGTCTTCTTTTTCTTCGCCGACGGCGTCGCGTTCCTATTAACTGCATCGCGCGACGCCTGAAAAATCAATCGCGCGCGGAATGTTTCAATTTGGGCGCGGCTAATGGCGGGAATGATGTAGAACTTATTGGCGGAAGTTGCGGTAACGAAGTGTGAATAGAATGTGGGCTTTGTGTGCGACCAGAGTTTGGCACATAGTTGTAAACATGTGCTCTTTGACAATTAAGGGTAAGTGAAAGTTGAGAGTGAAAAATACCGATATGATGAATCTAATAATAAAGAGTGTGAATGTATGTAATATGAAAACAGAAACATTTGTAAAATTGTTGTGAATGATTTTTTGAATATGTCTGATACTATATGAAGCGCTATATGATATATATGCTGTATTAATACTATATGATACATTAAATTATTCTGTTAATATTAATATTATATTTCTTGGTAACGCTGTTCAAATGAGTGAAAATGGAAATATTGATAAAATTGTTGTGAATGATTTTTTGTATATATCTGATACTATATATGATCTGTTATATGATATATATGCTGTATTAATACTATATGGCATACTAAATTATTCTGTCAATATTAATATTGTATTACATGGTAACGCTGTTCAAATGAGTGGAAATGGAAATGTTGATAAAATTGTTTTGAATGATTTTTTTAATATGTCCGGTACTATATATGAAATGCTATATGATATATATGCTGTGGTAATACATATATGTATATATACATATGTGTGTGTGTGTGTGTGTGTACTATATTATACATTAAATTTTTCTGTCAATATTAATATTGTATTTCTTGTTAACGCTGTTCAAATGAGTGAAAATGAAAATATTGATAAAATTGTTGTGAATGGTTTGTTTTGTATATGTGATACTATATATGAATCACTATATAATATATATGGCGTTAACACATCTATGTATACATTAATAATAGTACGAACATAATATATATGTATATACTATATGGTATATTAAATTTGTTTGTCAACATTAATATTATAGTTTTTGTTAATGCTGTTTAAATGACTGAAAACGGAAGTGTTGATAAAATTGTTTGTGAAAGGGTTTTGTATATGTATGTCTGATGCTATATATGAATCGCTATATGATATATATGCCGTAATAATACATATATGCAATATTAATATTATATTTAACATCAATGATTTTTCAAATGATTGATTACGGAAATATTGATAAACCGTTCTGTCCGTAACACGGTTAAATTATGTAAGGAATTTCAAGTTGAATTGAGTTGTATTTAATTCTATAATTCTTATTTTTATTGTTATTATATTTTCGTTTAATATTATTAATCTTGTTATTCAGCGCAACAGGTTAAGCAAGCTTTGTCCTAAGTGTCGAAATGTTGTCACCAAAGGAAAACGGCATATTTACATTTTTAATTCGATGTTAATGAGTTGCAAATATAAATAAAAATTTGAGAGGCAAAGAAATAGTTACGCGTAGTCGAGATTTTCGCAATTGATTTTCAGTGGGTTAAGTAAGTATTATTATTTGACATTTTTGACATTTATTATATTTATTTAATGTCTACGTTTTTCTTAGATCGGCAATTGAAGTTCTTTTCAGTCGTTATAATATAACACAATAATGTAGCCATTATATAATAATGTATTATTAACTATATTTTAGCGTTATGATTTCCACCTTAATATCATTACTTTCGGAAGAATTGAAATCACTGAAATGTGCTGCCCCTTGGGAGCCATTTTTTCTGTAGCTTTACTGCATAGTTTGTTACTCCAAACAAATGGTATCACAATTTTTTCGGCACCCGATTTAATGTTCTATAATTGAAGCCCACTTTGGGCCTAATACCAAACTGGTGGTTAAAATATCCTAAAAATAATGCCTAACACAAAAATGGCGGTTGAAGTATCATTAATTTCGTATGATCTAAAAATAATGTAGTCATTTATAATAATAATAATATTTTAATGTTACAATTCTCATTTTTACATCATTATTTTCGGACAAATTGAAATCACTGAAATCTGCTACTTCTTGGAAGAAATTTTTTCTGTGATATCACTATACATTTTCCTTTGGGCTTAACACAAAAAACGGTGAAATATCACGATTTTGTCGAAATAACCCAATGATTAAAAATATATATATTATAAATATAATACGTGTGTTTGTACCACGGCACCCGATTTAATGTTCTATAATTGAAGCCCACTTACTTTTGGACCTAACACAAAAATGGCCGTTAAAATATCAGTGATTTCGTATGTCCTAAAAATAATGTTATCATTATCAATAATACCAATATTTTAACGTTACAATTCCCATTTTCACATCATTATTTTCGAACCATTTGAAATCACTGAACATGGAAGACATTTTTTCTGTAACCCTTACTGTATATTTTGTTACTAACACCAAACGAACGGTACCACGTCTTTTTTGGTACCCGGTGCAAAATATACATATTATAAAAATATAATACGCACGTTTGTACGACGGTAATCGATTTAACGTTCCATAATTAAATCCCAATTGCTTTTAGGCCTAACACCAAACTGGCGGCTAAATTATCAGTGATTTCATATGACTTAAAAATAAAGCAGTTACTATTAATAATACCAATATTTTAATGTTATAATTCCCACTTTTAATCATTATTTTCGGACAATTTAAAATCACTGAAATATGCTGCTTCTTGACAGAAATTTTTTATGTGACATCACTATATATTCTGCTACCCCAAACGAACGGTACCACGATTGTTTCAGCACCCGATTTAATGTTCTATAATTAAAGCCCTGTTGCTTTCGGGTCTAACACAAAAATGGCCATTACAATATCAGTGATTTAGTATGCCTTAAACATAATGTAGTCTTTATTAATAATATTCAATATTTTAACGTTACAATTCTCACAACGACTATTACTATTTTCGGACAAAATGGAATCACTTATATGTGCTGCCTCTTGAAATAAATTTTTTCTGTGACCTTACTGTATATTTTACTACCCCAAATAAATGGTACCACCATTTTTTCGGCACCCAGTGCAAAATATACATATTATAAATATAATACGTGTGTTTGTACGACGGTACCCGATTTAATGTTCTATAATTGAAGCCCACTTGCTTTTGGACCTAATACCAAAGTGGCGGCTAAAATATCAGTGACTTCGAACCAGCTCGAAATAATATCGAAATAATTAACAATTTAGAGCAAATTTTCTGCGGCCCCACTATATATTTTTCTATCCTAAGTAAAAGGTGCCACAATTTTTCAGCATCCGATTTAATGTTCTATAATTAAAACCCACTTACTTTTGGACCTAACACAAAAATGGCTGTTGAAGTATCAGTGATTTCGTATGGCGTAAAAATAATGTAGTCATTATTAATAGTACCAATATTTGAATGCTGAAATTCCCACTTTAAATCATTATTTTCGGACAATTTGAAATCACTGAAATGTGGTGCTTCTTGAAAGAAATTTTTTCTGTGACACCACTATACATTTTACTACCCTAACAAATGGTACCACAATTTTTTCGGCACCTAGTATACGTGCATTTGTATGATAGTAACCAATTTAACATTCCATAATTAAATCCCATTTGCTTTAGGGCCTAACACAAAAATGACGGTAAAAATATCAGTGATTTCGTATGACCTAAAAATAATATAATCGTTATTAATAATATTCAATATTTTCACGTCACAATTCCCGCTTTAACATCATTATTTTAGGTCAAATTGAAATCACTATAATGTGCTGCCTCTTGGAAAGAATTTTTTCTGTGACACCACTATACATTCTGTTACCCCAAACAAACAGTGCCATGATTTTTTCGGCACCTGGTGCAAAATATACGTATTCTAATTATAAAATGCGCGTTTGCACGACGGCAACAGATTTAACGTTCCATAATTAAAACTCATTTGCTTTTGGGCCTAACATTAAAATATCAGTGATTTCGTATGACCTCTCTATATAAATATATATATATACATGTATAAATAATGTAGTCATTACTAATAATACTAATATTTTAATGTCACCATTCTTGGAAGAAAGTTTTTGTGTGCGCTTATTGTATATTTTGTTGCCCCGAATAAATGGTACGACAATTTTTTTCGGCACCCAGTATAGATGCGTTCGTACGACGATAACCGGTGGAACGTACCGTAATTAAAGTCTTGGTATCTTTAGTGCCACTTCCTCCGGCGGATACACGAAGTCGTTTATCCCAGAACGTTTTCTCAAATACTCACTTCCTGACCTCTTTGCCGCCCACGCACGACCTCGCCCACTATCTCCGTCTGTTGTTTCACCTGCGTCGGCCGAGCAATTACCGCGTACAGAAAAGAATGTTGCCCGTGAAGAACAATTTCTGCGGGCTTACCGAGATAGATTGGGAGAAAAACGGGAGGTGCGGGGGAAACCTGTAAACTGGACTGATAAAGCTCGCGACGTTGAAATATGATTTTCTGCGGTGCCCTGTAATTGATTAGTTTTGTAGGTTTTTTAGAATTTTTTGGTATCGTCGAAATAGATGGGTTATAAGAATAATTTTCAGCTAATGTGTTATTTTTTTGGACAGGCCGACAAACAATATAGCAGAATTTTACAAATTAGTTTATGTGTGTTATGATATGAAAAAGATTAAAAATGACTGAATTAAAGTAAGATTGAGAATATTAGGAAAATGTGTAAACTTAAATGATAATGCTCGCGACGTTGAAATATAATTTTCTACGTAACCCTGTAATTTATTCGTTTTGTATATTTTTTTAGAATGTTTTTGTGCAGACGGTGTGGACGGATTAGAAGAGTAATTTTTAACCGGTGTGTTATTGTTTTGGCAGGTCGAAGAGCATTATAAAAGAATTTTAGAAATTAGTTAATGTATTTTATGAGACGAAAACGAAAGAAGTTCGATAACTGTTTGAACTAGGTTGATGAAACTTGTGACATTGTAATATAATTTTCTGTATTAACCCTTTGCAGTTTTGAATTTTATTTCAATGTTTTCGTTACCAGCAGATAAATTAGAAGAGCGATTCTCAGCTGGTGTGTTATTTTTTTGGACAGTTCAACAAAAAATATAAAGCAATTCAAATAAATAATGGTTTTATGAAATGAAAGAGATTAAATACCAATTTTATTTACAGTATTGTCGTATATTGAAATTGTAAGGGTATGATATCTTTTGAAAGAACTTGCAAGATTTTCCACTGGTGATTATTTTTTTCACACGTTTCACAAAGGATTATAGGTGGTTTCTCTTTTTTAGTTAATGTTTTTCAGATGGAAAGATGAAAAAGATTAAAAATAACTGAATTAAAATAAAATTGAAGATATTAGGAAAACGTGTAAACTTGAATGATAAAACTCGTTACACTGAAATATGATTTTCTGCGGTGCCCTATAATTGATTAGTTTCGTATGTTTGTTTTTAGAATTTTTTGGTATTGACGAAATAGATGGATCAGAAGAATAATTTTCAGCTAGTGTGTTCTTTTTTTGGATAGGTCAACAAAAAGTATACCAGAATTTTATAAACTAGTTGATGTGATTCATGAGATGGAAAAAAATAAAAATGATTGAATTAAAATAAGATTGAAGATATTAGGAAAAATCTTTTCGCGAAGTATTTTTGTGGGCTGTAATTGTTTTGTCTTTCTTGTTATTTTAGAATGTCGTGATATTTCAGATGGATTATGCCAGCGATTTTCAACTGGCATGTTACTTTTTCGGTAAGTCAACAAAAAATGACATATAGCAGCATTTGAGTCATTAGTTTATGTGTTTCACGAAACGAAAACTAAAGTAAGATGTCGCTGAATTGGTTTTCGACATTCGAATATGATTTTCGTATATTTTTATTGATAAAGTAAAAACAGAAGTACTGTTGTTTTGTTGTAAATAACAATTTAATAAGTAAAAAAAAATCTGATTTTTATTCATTAAAGCATGAAATTCTGTGATGGTTTCCAATGTCGCACGATTTCTGTTTCTTATCAGTTTTTAATATCAAGCGTTACAGTTAAATGTTATCTTTTGTTCGCAATATTACATCCACTCGTATTTAATAATTCAAATTCCGAACGTATCGCCTTATCAATAAAATTCGTCATATTGATCGGAAATTTCAAATTATTTTTTATCTAAAGTATACACGGTGTCAAGTATATTCATGTTTTTTTTTGTCAGCGCTTATTATGGTGCGGTCGTGTTAATTTGCATTTCGTTTTGTTTGTTCTTAGCATATAAGAATTTTGTGGTGCCGACATAAATTTTAGAAACATATTTATTTAATGCTTGAAAACATACATTTTATGTCAATTTGTTGTAAATGACAATGTAATAAGTAAACAATTTCAGATTTTTATTCATTAAAGCATGAAATTCTGCGATGAGTTAAAGCAAAATAAGCATAAGATATTCATGTTTCTTATCTTTTTCAATATCAATTTTTACAGTTAAAAATTTTATCTTGTGTTCGCAATATTACATCCACTCGTTTTTAATAAATCCAATTCAGGAACAATCGTTATTAATAAATTTCTATTTATTTTTATCGGAAATTTCAAATTATTTTTATCTCAAAGTATAACGGTGTAAATATATTCATTTTCTAAATTTCTCAGCTGATATTATTATTTTTATGTATTATATCATATAATATAGACGCAGGCAATTTATTTAATATTTGAGAAAACATACATTTTATGACAAATTTAATTCTGTAAAATATATTTCCACTAAAAGAAGGGGGCGTTATAAAAAAAATGCAGTATAGAAGAAACTACATAAATTGAAACTACAATAATTAATAATTAGAGGTGATGGTTGAATTAGTTAAAGCAAAAATGCATAAAATACACGTATTATTATTGATATATTATTGACATATATATACTTTCTGATATTGATAAATTATTATTGTTTGTTTATAGCATGAAACGCAACGTTTGCTTTGCAATTTCACTTTTCCATTTCATGTCGTTTTCTAGAGTTTGTCGCAATTTCAGGAGCTAAGTTATTATTTTTTATTTATTTTTATCCTATTTATTTATTTTTATCCTCACACTAATGTAAATAATTAACTAATCGTTTCCTAAATTCTACTACTGATATAGATCTACGTTGTTGTGTATTATATCATATAATATCCAAGCATTCACAACTAATGTATTTAAGAAAAGCTCAAATGCTACTTTCTTATACCATTTTAAAGTTTTGTGTAATGTCTTGTTTATCGTTTTGCCTATATATATATATAATGTATTGCTTACCAAAATGGATACAAATAAAAAGTTAAATTTATTACAGATGTCTGCTAGAGTGCTACCATCCTAACAAAAAAAAAATACCTTGCTTGGATAATCCTGCGCGATTTAAATGGAAAAGTCTTACTATTTTTTTTTAATCACAGGCGTATTATTATTGATATATTATTGACATATATATACTTTCCTGATATTGATAAATTATTATTGATATATGCCAGCCACGCAACCTTTTTTTAACATTTTCAACCTGTCGGAAGCCAAAATTCCATTTTTCTAGCAAAATTTCATACAAATTTATTACAGAATTTTTTCATTCATACTAAAAATCTCCAAAAGCCTTTTTTTAAGTTATAATAAACAAGAAATGAAATTTGTTCAAATGTCTCTTAGAGTGCTATCAATCTAAAAAAAAATGTACTTGTTTAAATAAGCTTGCGCGATTTAAATACAAAAATCTTACTATTTTTTGATCACGCGTATTATTATTGATATATTATTGACATATATATACTTTTCCGATATTCATAAATTATTATTGATATGTGCCAGCCAAATAACCCTTTTTTAACATTTTCAACGTGTCGGAAGCCAAAATTCCATTTTTCTAGCAAAATTTCATACAAATTTATTACAGAATTTTTTCATTCATACTAAAAATCTCCAAAAGCCTTTTTTTAAGTTATAATAAACAAGAAATGAAATTTGTTCAAATGTCTCTTAGAGTGCTATCAATCTAACAAAAAAATGTACTTGTTTAAATAAGCTTGCGCGATTTAAATAAAAAAATCTTACTATTTTTTGATCACGCGTATTATTATTGATATATTATTGACATATATATACTTTCCTGATATTGATAAACTATTATTGATATATACCAGCCACCGAACCCTTTTTTAACATTTCCAACGTGTCGGAAGCCGAAATTTCATTTTTTTAGCAAAATTTCATACAAATTTATTACTGAATTTTTTAAATTATAATAAACAAGAAATGAAATTTGTTCAAATGTCTCTTAAAGTGCTACCAACCTAAAAAAATTAACTTGCTTGGATAAGCCTGCGCGATTAAACTGGAAAAGTCTGCCTATTTTTTTATCACAATAGTACAGAGGACAAACAAATTTACATTTTCTCTTACATTGCCAATATTACAGTCCCATGTCTCTTCTTCCCTCCCTCCCCCGATGTTTCTCCTTCCACGATCCGGCAATCCCTATTTCCAACGTGCACTTCACTACTGTCCCCGTGTTTCCAAATATTTGTCGCGCGGCGAATAAATAAAGCACGCAGCGCCGTCGTTTTCCGACGACAAATTAAATATCGCCCCGGACCGCAGTCGAAAATGATTCGCTCGACGGATCCCGCTCGGTTATTGGATCGTCATGTCTCATATTGCGCCGAGCCGCAGGCCGCCACATTTATAATGTGTGTAGAGTGGCCTATGGTTAAAACCCACGGGCTGTTGGTGAGCAAAACTAAACATAGAGTTGTGGGTTTTTCTTGTATTTCGGTGGATCTTATAATCTTAAGGTTCTGTTGTTACATTATATATATAGAAAATGTTACAATGTCTCAACATGACCTGAAATTTATGACCTAATTAAAAAGTGTCTCAACATGACCTGAAATGCTAAGTTAGGCGCCATTTTTTTATATAATAAATAATACAATTTATCAATAAATTAAATTGAAAATATTATATGAATAAAATAAATATTGATAAATTAAATTATGTCATGAATCATTTTGTTTATATAATAGATAATACCATTTATTAATCAATTAAATTGAAAAAGTTAATAAATAAGTATTAATAAATTAAATAAAAAATTAATAAAATAAATACTAATAAGTTAAATGATATAATAAATACTTTTTTATATAATAAATAATGCAATTTATTAATCAATTAAATTAAAAATATTATATGAATAAAATAAATACTGATAAATTAAATTATGTCATGAATAATTTTGTTTATATAATAAATAATGCGAGTTATTAATAAATTAAGTTGAAAAAAGTTAATAAAATAAGTATTAATAAATTAAATTAAAAAATTAATAAAATAAATACTAATAAGTTAAATGATATAATAAATACTTTTTTTATATAATAAATAATGCAATTTATTAATCAATTAAATTAAAAATATTATATGAATAAAATAAATACTGATAAATTAAATTATGTCATGAATAATTTTGTTTATATAATAAATAATGCGAGTTATTAATAAATTAAGTTGAAAAAAGTTAATAAAATAAGTATTAATAAATTAAATTAAAAAATTAATAAAATAAATACTAATAAGTTAAATGACATAGTAAATCCTTTTTTTTGTATAATAAATTATGCGATTCAATAATAAATTCAAATAATGTGTGTATAGTGGCCTATGGTTAAAATCCACGGGCTGCCGGTGAGCAAAACTAAACATAGAGTTGTGGGCATAGCCGTTTTCTGGGGTTTTCTTATGTTTCGGTGGATCTTATAATCTTGAGGTTCTGTTGTTACATTATATATAAAAATAGAAAATGTTATAAAAAGTGTCTCAATGTGACCTGAAATTTTAAATGACGCGCCATTTTTTTGTATAATAAATAATGTGATTTATTAATTTAATTAAATTAAAAATATTATATGAATAAGATAAATATTGATAAATTAAATGATGCAATAAATAATTTTGTTTATATAATAGATAATACGATTTATTAATCAATTAAAAAAAAATGAATAAAATAAATATTTATAAATTAAATTATATAATAAGTAATACGATTGATTAATAACTTAAAAAACGGACTGCCGGTGAGCAAAACTAAACATAGACGCAGTTTTGTGGGTTTTTCATATAATCTTAAGATTCTGTTGGGCGAGTCAGATAAGTGTAATGTATTTTTATGTAATTCGTATATACTTACATTATATATAATAATATATAAAATATTATAAATGGTGTCCGAAAATGACACGACATTTTAAATTACGCGCCATTTTTTATACAATAAATAATGCGATCTATTCATAAATTAAATTAAAAAATATAAATTAATAAAATAAATATTAATAAATTAAATAATATAATAAATAATACGATTTATTAATCAATTAAAATGTCAGTCCATTTTGAGACACCCTTTATTATATGTATATAAATATACAATATATATGTGTATATATAATTGTATTAAAAATTATATATATACATAAGTTATATTATAATATATATAAAAATATTTTGTGTTTTCATATATTTTTTTTAAAGCGGACAAGATGGCTGATGTTTTTGAGGTGCCGACGGTGCGTTTATTAAATGACGTAAAAGTGTCTGGAAAGAATTACGGTTTTGCAAGTTTTTTTATGTGAGACGATAATGAAAACTTAAGTAAAATTGGATGCGATGACTCGGGTTTTCCGAGATTCGGTGATAACCTGAGAAACAAGAGAACTCTGATGAGAGAGACAGAGAAGATAAGAGAAAAAATGACGGAATATAAATGCTCAACTTGGTATGCAGTGATATGTCACATAATAATGACGTCACAGTTGATAAAGACATAAACTGATAGGAAAAGTATTATTATATAGTATATAGTATATTATATATTAAAATAAAATTAACGAAATAAAAATATTGAACTTCGCATATACTGATAAGTGGTATACGAAAATAACTTAAATATCGATAATAACAAAAACGGGTTAGAAAAGTAGAGAAGAAAACTGACGAAAATGTAAGAAAATAGAAAAGAAACGGTTGAAGGAACAAAAATGATTAATTTGGCCTATGTTAATACACAACATACTATTATAATGTTAACGGGATTGATAACACAAACTGGTAAGGACAGTCATACAAATTACTCAAGAAGAGAGAAGCAAAAACCAATGAAATAAAAATAGTGGACTCTGCATGTACTGGTATGCAGCATACAATAATAACGTAAACTTCAATAATAATACAGAGGAGCAAGAAAAGTATGGAAAGAAACCTGACGAAAAAATTAAGGAACGTTAGGAATAAAAATAACATTACAAATATCGTAGACCTAAAATTCAGTAATACGCAAAATATAAAAATAATATAAAAATCAAAAAACTGGTATGCAGCATACAATAATAACGTAAACTCCATTAATAATACAGAGTAGCAAGAAAAGTATAGAAATAAATCTAACCAAAAAAATTAAGAGATGTCAGAAAGAAAAATAACGTTACAAATATCAAGGACTTAAATCCACTAATACGCAAAGTGTAAAAATAATGCAAAAATAATGCAAAATATAAAAATAAAACAATTGGACCCTGCATATACTGATATGTAGTATGTAATAATAATAATGTAAACTTTAATAATAACATAGAGGTGTAGGACACATACGGAAAGAAACTTGACGATAAAAACTAAGAGACGTGAGAAAGAAAGGCTAAGGTTACAAATAACATGGACCTAAAATCCGCTGTTACGCAAAATATAAAAATAATGCAAAAATAATGTAAAATATAAAGATAAAATAACTGGACCGGTATCGGTGCATCGGTATGCTGCATACAATAATATCGTAAACTTCAATAATAATACAGAGGAGCAAGAAAAGTATGGAAAGAAACCTGAGGAAAAAAAATTAAGAGACATGAGAAAGAAAAATAACATTACAAATATCATAGACCTAAAATTCAATAATACGCAAAATATAAAAATAATATAAAAATCAATAAACTGGTGTGCAGCATACAATAATAAGGTAAACTCCATGAATAATACAGAGTGGCAAGAAAAGTATGGAAAGAAATCTAACCAAAAAAATTAAGAGATGTCAGAAAGAAAAATAACGTTACAAATATCATGGATCTAAAATCCACTGATACGCAAAATATAAAAATAAAAAAAATTGGAATGCAGCATACAATAATACCGTAAACTCCATTAATAGTACAGAGGAGAAAGAAAAGTATGGGAAGAAACCTAACGAAAAAATTAAGAGACGTCAGAAAGAAAAATAACGTTACAAATATCATGGATATTAAATCCACTGATATGGAAAATATAAAAATAATGCAAAAATTATACAAAATATAAAATTAAAATAACTGGACCCTGCATGTATCGGTATGCTGCATACAATAATAACGTAAACTTCAATAATAATACAGAGGAGCAAGAAAAGTATGGAAAGAAACCTGACGAAAAAAAAATTAAGAGACAAGAGAAAGAAAAATAACGTTACAGATATCATAGACCTAAAATCCGATACGTAACATATAAAAATAATGCAAACTATAAAAATAAAATAACGCGAAACAAAATTGGCAATAAACATATAGCTAGAAAACTGACCCGTAAAAAGCAACAGAGAGAGAAAGAGAGAGGGAGAGAAAGAGTGAAAAAGTAATATACCACACGTTTCATGGATGCAACGTCAGATGTAAGTCCTCCGTTCGTTTGTCCAGAGCAAACGAGGATCGAGAGGTTGAAAAGGTTATGGACCATGGGAAAGGGCAGGGGTATGGGGAATAAATACCCCTTTCGTTCGGCAATACGGCACACGCCGTCGTTCGTGCCACGCGACCGCTTCGACATAAATTTTCGTGGATTTAATAAGGATTCATGGCTTCCGCCTTCGCCGGCCGACGTCGAATGCGTTTCCGCCGTGACTTTCGCCGAATGAACCCATATGTGCGCCGATATATGTGAGTACTCTAATATAATGTGTGCACATATGGCTAAAGTTTTATGTGCTTGATTTATAATAGATAAGAATGACGAGTGGAACATTATTTCAATGACCGAGAAAGTATTTACTTTATTAGTGATTTATTCGGAGATATTCATTTTGAAAAGTTGTATGTGCTTGATTTATAATAGATAAAAATGACGAGTGGAACATTATTTCAATGGCCGAGAAAGTATTTACTTTATTAGTGATTTATTCGGAGATATTTATTTTGAAACGAATTTTGCCAAATAAACTGACAGAATCATTTTAAGTTCGAAACAGCTGAAAAAAATGTTTCAGTAATGTGGCGTTACATGAATAATTTGCTGAAAAAAATTATTTGGAGCGATTTAAGTAATGACCATAAATTTTGCCGAATAAACCCATATGTGCGCCGATATATGTGAATACTTTAATATAATATGTGCACGTACGGCTAAAATGTTATGCGCCTGATTTATAATAGATAAGAATAACAAGTGGAACCTTATTTTAATGACCGAATAAGTGTTTATTTTTTTTATGATTTATTTCGAAAAGAATTTAACCGAATAAGAGTAAGTGTTTATTTTTTTAATGATTTATTCGGAGATATTTATTTCGATAAGCAATTAACCGAATAAGAGTAAGTATTTCTTTTTTTAACGATTTATTCGGAGATATTTTTTTCGAAAAGATTTTACCAAGTAAATTGAGGGATTCGCCTTATGACCGGAACGGATCATTTTTGACCAATTGAAAAAAAGCTGCAGTATCCTAGCGTTATATGAATCGTTTGCTAGATATAAATTTATTTTAAGTGATTTAAGTAATAACCATAAATTTTGCCGAATAAACCCATATGTGCACCGATATATGGGAGTATTGCAACGTAGTGTGTGCATGTATGGTTCAAATTTTTTGCGCCTGATTTATAATAGATAAGAATCACAAGTGGAACGTTATTTTAATGATCGAATAAGTGTTTATTTCTTTTAATGATTTATTTGAAGATATTTATTTCGGAAAGGATTTAACCGAATAAATTGAAGGAATCACTTTATGTTCGGAACGGATAATGTTTGACCAATTGAAAAAAAGCTGCAGTATCCTAGCGTTACATGAATCATTTGCAAGATTTATTTTAAGTGATTTAAGTATAATAATAACCATAAATTTTGCCGAATGAACCCATATGTGCGCCGATATATGTGAGTTAAACATACTGTGTACATGTATGGTTCAAATTTTGTGCGCCTCATTTATAATAGATAAGAATAACAAGTGGAACATTATTTCAATGACCAAGAAAGTATTTACTTTATTAGTGATTTATTCGGAGATATTTATTTTGAAACGAATTTTGCCAAATAAACTGAAGGAATCATTTTAAGTTGGGAACAGCTGAAAAAAATGTTTCAATAACATGGCGTTACATGAATAATTTGCTGAAAGAAAAAATTATTTGGAGCCATTTAAGTAATGATCATAAATTTTGCCGAATGAACCCATATGTGCGCTGATATATGCGAGTACCCTAATATAATGAGTGCGTATATGGCTGAAATCTTATGTGCTTGATTTATAACAGATAAGAATAACAAATGGAACATTATTTCAATGACCGAGAAAGTATTTACTTTATTACTGATTTATTCGGAGATATTTATGTTGAAACGAATTTTGCCAAATAAACTGAAGGAATGATTTTAAGTTCGGAACAGCTGAAAAAAATGTTTCAGTAATGTAGCGTTACATGAATAATTTGATGAAAAAAAATTATTTGGAGCAATTTAAGTATTGACCATAAATTTTGCCGAATGAACCCATATGTGCGCTGATATATGTGAGTATTCTAATATAATGTATGCACATATGCCTGAAATCTTATGCGTTTGATTTATAATTGATAAGAATAACGAATGGAACCTTATTTTAATGAACGAGTAAGTGTTTATTTTTTTAATGATTTATTCGGAGATATTTATTTCGGAAAGAATTTAACCGAATAAATTGGAGGAATCACTTTATGTTCGGAACGGATAATTTTTGACCAATTCAAAAAAGCTGCAGTATCCTAGCGTTACATGAATCACTTGCTAGATAAAAATTTATTTTAAGTGATTTAAGTAGTAACCGTAAATTTTGCCGAATGAACCCATATGTGGGCCGATATATGTGAGTATTCAAATGTACTGTGTGCATGTACGGTTGAAATTTTATGCGCCTGGTTTATAATAGATAAGTTTGACGAGTGAAAGTTATTTTAATGATCAAGTAAGTGTTTATTTTATCAAGGATTTATTTGGAGACATTTATTTCGAAAAGAATTTTGCCGAATAAGAGTAAGTATTTATTTAATTAACGATTTACTCAGAGATATTTATTTCGATAAGAAATTAACCGAATAAGAATAAGTGTTTATTTTATTAACGATTTATTCGGGGGTATTTATGTGGATATGAAATTAACCGAATAAATTGAAGGAATCACTTTATATTTGTGACAGATAATTTTTGACCGGCTGAAAAAATGCTTCGATATCGTGGCATTACATGAATAATTTGCTGGATAAAAATGTATGTGGAGGGATTTAAGTAATGACCATAAATTTTGCCGAATGAACCCATATGTGCGCCGATATATATAAATACTGCAACCTAATGTGTGCACATATGGCTGAAGCTGCATGCTGCTGATTTATAATAGATAAAGATGACGATTGAAACATTATTTTAATGATCGAGTAAGTTATTCATTATTATTTTATTAGCGATTTATTCGGACATATTTATTTCGATAAGAAATTAACCGCATAAGAGTAAGTGTTTATTTTATTAATGATTTATTCGGAGATATTTAATTCTAAAACAATTTTACCAAATAAATTGAGGGAACCACTTCATGTTCGGAACAGATCATTTTATACCAGCTGAAAATTAATTGAATTTTATTTTTGTACACAAATATTTTGCAGGATCTCCTTAATGTTACAAATTTTTCGTAAGGGCCATACGTCCATTAAAATGTACATATACAAATTATAAATAAATAAGTAAATATTTCTGTAAAAAGTATATTGTTGTCTTCATTCACATGAATTAAGTTAATTTTAATATAAAAAATCGTTCTTAAACGAAAAAGAATTTGGGTCTGAAGGGGTTAACTGGTTAAAAAGCACCCGTTGCCCCAAAATTTCCAGAATTTACCCCCAAAGTGACTCAACACAATTTCGAGCCCGATTCAAAACCGTCGAATGTTTCCTCTGTTGGGGACAAAAAGTTATATCGATTGTGCCTGATGCAAGACGTCATCCACCACGTCTTTAAGCGTGTGCCTACTTGCGCTGCCGAAAGTGCTAATCGTTTCAATAGGAAATTATTGTAAACTTCCTCCGACAATGACGCGTGGCCACCCACGGCTCGACGTCGACACGCGTCGTTCGTCTTTTGTGTCGGGCGGCGGAGAGCGTTGGGGCGAAAATTTACGATTCGACGCGATGGGGAATACAAATAGGCCGTTTAACCCTTTTGACGCTGAATATTTTCGAGCACTGTGCGGAACACGGTGGATGCTCGAAAAAATGTTTGGTTTATAATGTATTGTTTAGTTGATAGTATTATGCAGGGTGGAGATCGGTTGAGTTACGTCGGAAAGTGTACATATATGCGTCTACAGGATTTTAATGCGATTTGTTACTGAACGTTTGCACGTGCCCTAATAGTGGATATGAACAGCTGCTTATACGATTTTAGCGTTTTAATGGTGAGCGTGTATACACGCCTATATGGTTGTAATGGGCTTTGATATGGAACGTACATATGCGCCCATAAAATTTTAATGCAATTTGTTGCTGGACGTGTATATGTGCCGATAGAATTTTAATGTGATTTGTTGTTGAACGTGTATACGCGCCCATAGGATTTAAATACGCTTTAATATGGGACATGTATATGCATCCATAGGATTTTAATGCGATTTGTTGCTAAACGTATGTACGTGCGCATAGGATTCCAGCGTGTGCTAATACTGGACATGAATTGTAGATGCTTGTATGATTTTAGCGTTCTAATGTTGAACGTCTATACACGCCCATAAGATTTTCATGCACTTTAATATGGGACGTTTATATGCGCTCATGGGATTTTAATGCGCTTTAATCTGGGGTGTGTTTACGCACTCATAGGATTTTAATGCGCTTTAATATGGGACGTATATACACGTCCATAGGATTTTAATGCGCTTTAATATGGGACGTGTATACGCGTCCATAGGATTTTAATGCGCTTTAATATGGGACGTGTATACACGTCCGTAGGATTTTAATGCGTTTTCATATGGGACATGAAATATATGAAATACTAGACATGAATAGACGCTTATACGATTTTAGTGTTCTAGTGTTGCGCGTGTATACAAGCTCATATGATTTTAATGCACTTTAATATGGGACGTGTATATGCGCGCATAGGATTCCAGCGTATTCTAATATTGAACATGAACAGATGGTTATAAGGTTTTAGTGGTGTAATGTTGAGCGTGTATACGCGCCAATAGGATTTTAATGCGATTTGTTGCTGGACGTGTATACGTGCGCTTAGGATCCCAGCGTGTTTTAATACTGGACATGAACAGATGTTTATACGATTTTAATGCGCTTTAGCATGGGACGTGAATACGCATCCATAGGATTTTAATGCGTTTTAATATGGAACGTGTATACGCACCCATAGGATTTTAATGCGTTTTAATATGGGTGGTGTATATGCACCCATAGGATTTTAACGCGCTTTAATGGCAAACGTGTATAAGCACCCATAGGATTTTAATACGTGTATACACGCCCATAGGATTTTAATGCGTTTTAATATGGGACGTTCATACGCGCCCATAGGATTATAATGCGCTTTAATATGGAACGATTATATGCGCTCGTAGGATTTTAATGCGCTTTAATATGGAACGTGTATATGCGCCCATAGGATTTGAATGCGCTTTAATTTGAGATGTGTATACGCACCCATAGGATTTTAATGCGTTTTAGTATGGGACGTGTATACACGCTCGTAGGATTTTAATGCACTTTAATAAGGGTGCTGTATACGCATCCTTGGGATTTTAACGCGCTTTAATGGCGAACGTGTATACGCACCCATAGGATTTTAATGCGTTTTAATATGGGACGTTCATACGCGGCCATAGGATTTTAATGCACTTTAATATGGGGCGTTTATATGCGCCCATAGGATTTGAATGCGCTTTAATCCGAGATGTGTATACGCACCCATAGGATTTTAATGCGTTTTAGTACGGGACGTGTATACGCGCTCATATGATTTTAATGCGCTTTAATCTGAGATGTGTATACGCACCCATAGGATTTTAATGCATTTTAGTATGGGACGTGTATACACGCTCATAGGATTTTAATGCGGTTTAATATGGGATGTGCATAAGCCTCATAGGATTTTAATGCGCTTTAATTTGGGACATGTATACGCACTCGTAGGTCTTTAATGCGCTTTAATATGGTACACGTATATGCGCCCATAGGATTTTAATGCGCTTTAGTATAAAATGCGTATACGCACCCGTAGGATTTTAATGTGTTTTATTATGGGACGTGTATACACGCCCATAGGATTTTAATGCGCTTTAATTTGGGACGTGTATACACACTCATAGGATTTCAATGCGCTTTAATATGGGACGTGTATACATGTGCATTGGATTTTAATGCGCTTTAATATGGGACGTGTATACACGACCATACAATTTTAATGTTTTTTAATATGAAACATGTATACACGCTTACAGCACTGAAATTTAATAGGTGGCTGTGGAAATAAAAATTGTCGCCATAGTTCATTATCGGCTGTAGCAAATGAATGGTTGACACTGAAAGTACTGTATTGAATAACGATAATATCTAAATGACACCTATTTAAATGGAAATAGATAAATATTCTTAGTGTTCACGAATGTTGGATAAACGAAGAATTGACCATGGAAGAAAATTGTCGAAATACTTCATCATAATCTCTGACAGATATCGAATATATGGGATTACACGATGTTAATAAATAAAATAATGAATGCGAATTTAAATGTGAGTATTTAAGTATCCTTAATATTTATGTTTTTTAATTTGTACTTAACTATGAATTGCATTAAATAGATCAGTCCTTCTTGATACGAAAAGTAACATTATTAAATTACGTTAATGAACAAAATTAACAATATGCATTTAAATCGAGTTCAAAGGAGCATTTTAATATGTACCCCGTGAATATGACATAATTTGCGTTATTAAATATATTCATTAATCAATTAAATTGAGAAATAAAATTAGTTGGCCACACAAAAAAATAGTAAATTTTATGCTTAATTATTATTTTTATGCCAGTCGACGAGACTCGATAAAAATACACGGAAAGTCATTGGAATAAATATTCCAATAAATGAAACGATCGATATTATTTCAGATGAGAACAGTAATGACATGAAATGAATCATAGTAAACCGCACGGGGAAACGTGTGACGACATTTTTTCCCATGCAGACAATTCAGGGGGGTGCGTCGAGGATCTGCACGTGTCCTTGTTTTTTTTGGCTTATGAAAAGCGGAGTGCAACGGCAAACATTCCTTATTACCCCTTACGTTATAATGCAAATTTTATGAAGGATTTATCGTGTATCATGGTGTCTAACATAAACATTTGTCTTCGGTCCCATGCATTTTAAGCAGTGAAACGGGAAGGTAACGTATTATACTAAGACTAGACGTAAGCGTACAGTGAAAAACTAGTTATTCCTATCTTACTATATACATATATAATTAAAACGTGTTAGATTAATTAAAATTAATTATAAAAATTAAGATAATAAATATTATTTTTTAGTATTATTGCCTTAATAGTATTTCATATGTATATGCATTAACTGGTATGTCAAATACTCTTGTTATTATAAATACACATATATAAATATTACAATTATTTTCTGCATAAATATTCCGTCATATAAAGACCGATTTTATTGTATAGCTCCAGAAGCATGCATCGTACCGCTGATTGAATTGATTACTGTGTACCATAAGCCTGTAACAAACACTATTGTTGCAAAAACTGTAATAGCCGTAAAATTACAAGACGTTGGGTGGCAAAAAATTGAAAACCTTGTTTCTCGCGTCGATGCAATAATTGCTGCATCAAATACACTTACTGTTATTACATATATATACATATATGCATTAACCGGTTCACCAAATACTGTTACTATTATTGACATAAATGTACATATCTAAGTATTATAATTAATAGTTCTCTGCATAAATTTTCCCTAATTTAAGCCCCGATATTATTGTATGCTTACATATATAATACATATTTTTTTATATTAAGTGGTACATCAAAAACCGTTATTGATATAAATATACACATGTAAGTATTATTATTATTCTCTGCATAAATATTCCCTAATTTAATTGATTACTGTGTACCAAAACCTTGCAACTAACATTATTTTGGCATAAATTCTAAGTGTACCAAAATTGCAAGATGACGGGTGACCAAAAGTCAGAAATCTTGTTTCTCGTGTCGATGGAATAATTGGTACATCAAATACACTTACTGTTAACACACATACACACATGTATATATACGTAAATGGATATAAATATATATAATACGCATTAACTGGTACATCCAATACTGTTACTGCTATTATATACATATTTACATATTATATATATATTATTATGCATACTTAAATGCATACAAATATAAATGTATATATACATATATAAGCATTAATTGGCACATCAAATACTGTTATTGTTATTATACTAGTGTTATTATTATATATATAATAACAGTAACAGTATTTGATGTGCCAGTTAATGCATATAAATGCATATATACATTTATATTTATATGCATATACATATGCATACGTATGTATATATACATTAACTGGTACATCAAATACAGTTACGATTATATATGTACATATTGCAACTATTATATATAACAACAGAAATAGTATTTGATGTGCCAGTTAATGTTTATAAATGTATATATACATTTATATTTATATGCATATATGCATTAACTGACACATCAAATACACTTACTATTACACACACACATTGCAACTATTCTCCGCATAAATATTCGCTAATTTAAGCCCCAATATTATTATATACAACCAGAAGTATGCACTGCAGTGCTGGCTAAAGTTATTACTCTTTGCCAAGAGCCTCTAACTAACAACATTGTTGCAGGAACTATAAGAGCCCTAAAATTACAAGATGGTGGGTGGTTGAAAGTCAGAAATATTGTTTCTCGCGTCGATGCAATAAGTGGTACATCAAATACACTTACTGTAATTACATATATATATATATATATATATATTTATATATAATAGGTACACAACTTTGCTCCCGCCGTTTTTTCCCTTTCGTCCAATGCAAAAAACGGCGGGATTATAATTATACATATATAATATATATATATATATATATGTATGCATTAACCCCTTTGGACCCTGTGCACATTGTTATGTACATAATACTTTTCGTGCTGTATTTTATTACGTATATTATTTTTACGAATACAAATTTTTTTTTTATACAAATATCTCTCAGGGTCTCCTTAATGTTACAAATTTTCCGTAAGGACCATATGTCCATTAAAATGTACATTTACAAATTATAAATGAATAAATAAATATTTCTGTAAAAAGTATATTGCTACCTTCATTCATACGAATTAAGTTAATTTTAGTGTACAACGTAATTTTTCTTAAACGAAAAAAAAGTCAGGTCTGAAGGGGTTAACTGGCAATCAAATACTGTTACTGTTATTGATGTAAATGTGCATATGTAAGTATTACAATTGTTCTCTGCATAAATATTCCCTAATTTACACCCGATATTATTGTATACTGCCAGATGCATGTATTATAGCGCTGCTATTATAATACTGTTATTATTATATATATAATAACAGTAACAGTATTTGATGTGACAGTTAATGATTATATATGTAATAGGTGTACAACTTTGCTCCCGCCGTTTTTTGCATTAAATATTATTATATATACATTTGTGTTTGTATGCATTTACATATGCATATATGCATATATAAATGATGTGTCAGCTAAGGTTTAAATATTAATATACACATTTGTGTCTGTATGCATTTGCATATATAAATACATTTGCACTTGTATTAAAAATATACATTTGTATTCGTATGCATTTATATATATATATTCGTCTTTGTATATATATGCATTATATTTGTATGTATATACAAATATATACATTTGTGTTTGTTTGCATTTGCATATGTATATATAAATATATAATATGTGCACAGGTGCGTGCTTCTGGCGGTATACAATAATATTGGGGGTTAAATTAGGGAATGTTTATGCGGAGAATACTTATAATGTCTGTGCAATAGTAAGTGTATTTGATGTGCCATTAATGCATGTATGCATATAGATATATATATATAATATGTCAGTTAATGCTTAAATATGTATATACACATTTGTATTTTTGTGCATTTATATATGGAAATATATATGTATATATTTGCGTTTGTATGCATTTAAACGCATATATATGTATATATAAATGCATCAAAATTTTTCATATATATATATATATATATATATATATATATATATATATGCATATATAAGTGCATACAAATACAAATATACATACATATACGTATATGCATTAACTGGCACATCAAATACTGTTACTGTTATTGATATAAATATACATATGTAACTATTATAATTTTTCTCTGCATAAATATTCCCTACTTTAAGCCTCGATATTATTGTATACCGCCAGACGCATGTATCATAGCGCTGCTGTTATAATACTGTTATTATTATATGTATAATAACAGTACCAGTATTTGATGTATCAGTTAATGCTTATATATGCGTATATAATTTTTCACTTGTATGCGTTTATATATATATGAGTGCATACAAATACAAATGTATATATACATATCTAACCATGAATTGACACATTATATATATGCATATGTAAAAGCATACAAACGCAAATAAATAAATAAATATGCATATATATAATCTGTAACTTAATGCTTATATATGTACATATACATTTGTATTTGTATGCATTCATAAATGCACGTATATATATATATAAACTCGTACAAATACAAAATTATATACGCATATATAAGCATTAACTGATACATATATGCATATATGCATATATATATATGCATATATAAATGCATGCAAATACAAATGTGTATATACATAGATAAGCATTAACTGACACATCAAATACACTTACTATTACACGTAACTATTCTCCGGACCAACATTCCCTAATTTAACCCCCAATATTATTGTATACCTCCAGAAGCACGCACCGTAATGCCGGCTCAAGTTATTACTGTGTACCAAGGGCCTCCGAGCAAAGCCAGCGCATTTTTCCTCAACCCTCCGATACGCCTTGACGCAAGCGTTTCGTCGATTATCGCAGCGCGCCTCGGCGTCTCTCACCTTCGTTGCATAAAACGCAAAACCCCAGTGACTGAGCCCCTCTGAACGCCACAACTCACGGACGTCACGACCGCCGGTAATAACTCTTGCCCCCCGCATAATGAAATACACTCACTGTCTTCTTTCTCGCCTCTCGCGGACCGAACGAAAACGCGTCTCGTAAGACCTTTGTGCCCACCCTCGGCACGTTCGATATACCGGCGCGGCTTCTTTTATGCAGACACGTTCCGGACAGAGAAAGAAAGCCGTGAGAAAACGAATGACGGAATGGCGGACCCGTGAATGAGACGCCGAGGATGTTTACATACAGATATGGCGGATGAATGTGAGGTGGTGGAAAATATGGGGTTGGGTGGATGATGGGGTGGGTGGAAAGTTTTATTATCGAGTATTTGGGTTCTGACTTTTCTTAAGAGAGGGTAACATATGTGACAGAATGGGTAAGAAAAGATAATGTTTTGTATTAAATTTGCAATAATTGAAGTACCGGGTAAATATAATGGGTAGATATGTGAATGAATGAAGATGCAATATTTGATTAAATAGTGAATAATGGGAACGGGTGAATAGTTTTATTATCGAGTATTTGAGTTCGGAGGTTTCTTATGCGAGGATAACGTAAGTAACATATTGGAACAGAAATTATAATGTCTTGTACTAAAGTTGTAATAATTTAAGTCTCGGATAAATGTAATGTGTACATACATGGATGGATGGAGATATTTGCTTGAACGGTGAATAATGGGGACGGGTGCAAAGTTTTATTATCGAGTGTTTGGATTCAGAGTTTTCTTAAGCGATGTTAATGTAGGTAGCAGAGTAAAAAAGGGGAAGATAATGTCGAATATTAAAGTTGCAATAATAAAGGCGCCGGATAAATAGAAGGTGGACGTAAGTATATGTGGAAATGGGCGAATGTGTAGATATGTGTATGGATCGACGTATTTGGTCAAATAGTGAATAATGGGGACGTGTAAAAAATTCGAGTGTTTGGGTTCGAGGTTTCATCAGGTCAAAATCCGAGGTTTCTTATGCGATGTTAACGTACGTAAGAGAATGAAAAAAGGAAAGATAAGTCTAATATTAAAGTTGCAATAATAAAGGCACCGGATAAATAGAAGTATTTATTACGAGTGTTTGGCTTCCGAGTTTTCTTAAGCAATGTTAACGTAGTTAAAAGAGTGAAAAGGGGAAAGATAATGTCTAATATTAAAGTTGCAATAATGGAAGCGCTGGAGAAATGTAAGAAGGGCGCAAGTATATGTGGAAATGGACGAATGTGTAGATATGTGAATGAATTTAGTTAAATAGTGAATAATCGGAATGGGAGGAAAGTTTTACTATCGAGTGTTTGGGTTCCGAGTTTTCTTAAGCGATGTTAAACGTAGGTAATACAGCGTAAAAGGAAAAGATACTATCTAATATAAAAGTTGCAATAATAGAAATACCGGATAAATATAATAATGTGTACATGTGTATAAAAACATATAATGTGTAGATATGTGGATGATGGTGGTGTTTGGGAAGTGTTGGATAATGGGGACGGATGGAAAGTTTTGTTACCGGGTGTTTGGATCCCAAATTTTCTTAAGAGAGGATAACATAAGTGATAGAGTGGGAAATAAAAGTTCATGTTGTGCATTAAAGTTGTAATAATTAAAGTAGCGGGTGATTATAATATGTAGATGCGTGGGTGGATGCAGATGTTTGGTGAAAAGTTCGAGTGTTCGAGTTCCGAGGTTTCTAATCGATGTTAACGCAGATAAAAAAATAAAAAGAGGAAAGATAATGTCTAATGTTAAAGTTACAATAATGGAAAAGCGCCAGATAAATAGAATGTGGACGCAAAAATATGTGGAAATGGGCGAATGTATACATAGATATGTGGATGTGTGGTGATATTTAGTTAAATGATTAGAATGATTTAAATGATTAGAATAATGAGGACGGGTGGAAAGTTTTATTATCGAGTCTTTGGGTTCACAGTTTTCTTAAGCGATGTTAACGTAGGCAAAAGAATGAATAAAGGGATAGATAATGCTTTATATTAAAGCTGTAATAATGTAAGCTCCGTGTAAACAGGTTAACGTTGGTAACAGAATGTAAAATAAAAGGAAATTACTTTATACTAAAGTTGCAGTAATATAAGAACCGGACAAATACAATGTGTAGATACCTAGGTGGATGGTGATGTTTAATTAAATAGTGAATAACGTAAATATGTACGGGTAAAAACTATTATTATCAAGTGTTGGGATCAGAGTGTATTTAAGTGTTGGCAACGTCTGCAATAAAGAGACTTAACAAAGATATAATATTTTAATAGTAAAATTTCAGTAATAAATAGCGAGTGCAAATATTTGTATGACTGTGATATGTTTTGTGGTTGCATTTGAAAAATCGATTATCTGCTGTTTCGAACTCGATTGTTTTTAAATGTTGTTGACGTTGCCTATAAAATGATTCAATAAATTAATGTGTTTATATTAAATTGGCAACCATTTATTCGGCGTAGGTGATCATATGCATAAATATGTCTTCATGCAGATGATTTGATATGCATATATATGTACATATAGCAATGTGGGGCGGCGTTTATATGATTAATGGTTACTTTTAAAAAGTTTTATTATGCGTCATTTGGGGTCCAAATCGTTAATGTAGGGGATAAAATCGTTTAAAAGAAGAATAATGTGTTCGTATTAAGGTCGTAAAAGATTCGTCTGTAAATATGCGGGCTGATATTCGGCGACTTAACTCAATTTTTTAACGAATTTATAAACAAATTTTATAAATGTACCAAATAAATACAGAAACTACTAGGTTTCTTATTATCTCATATTTATTATACGTTACAGTAACAAATTAACCTGATTTAGGTTAATAGGTGAATAAAGCCTGATTCAATACTTTGCTTCGTTAAACAGAATTACTCAACAATGACAAAAATGTGCAAGTACTTTTGCACTAACTGCATATTTACAAAAATATTGACACATATATATATATATATATATATATATATATATATATATATATATATATATACGATACACGCTTATGTCTTATATATAATATATAACTTTAATTAATGTCTTATATGTAGCAAAAAAAATTAATCTGATTCAGGTTAATTAACGAGTAAAGCCTGATTCAACACTTGGTTTTATTAAACAAAATTACTCAACAAAGACTAAAATGTGCAGATACTTTTCAATTTTACAAAAATATTCAAACATATATATTAATGCATTAGACATTTTATGTACATAAGATATCAGATATATAAAACGTGAATATACATGTATAAAGAAAGAAAAAAAGAATATATATATATATGATACAGGCTTCTGTCTTATATATAATGTTTAATATATAACAATAACAAAGTACTCTGATTCAGGTTAATTAATAAATAAAGTCTAATTCAACACTTTGCTTCATTAAACCAAATTACTCAACAAAGACTGAAATGTGCAGATACTTTTTCACTTTAGAAAAATATGCAAACACATATATTGATGCATTAGACATTTTATGTACATACATATGATACAAGATATGTAAAACGTAAATATACATGTATAAAAAATGGAAAAAGTACGTATATGTGGTACCCGCTTATGTCCTATACATATATATACACACACATAAGTCTGTATGGTGTATTCATTTTTTTCTTTTTTTGTACATGTATATTGCCGTTATTATACATATTATATATATAAAAGAAAAAAATTAATATCTGACACATGCTTATGTCTTTTATATATACATAATACATTATATATATATATGTGTGTGTGTGTAAAACAGAAGCATGTATCGGATATTATTCTTTTTTCTTTTTTTGTACATCTATATTCACGTTTTAGATATCTTATATCTTATGTACATAGTATGTCTAATGCATCAATACCTGTGTTTGAATATATATACATATATAGTCTATCTTTGTCGCTCTGCTTACCCGGCATTTGAATAAAGTCAAAAGACTGGTCTTACATATGTCGACACATGGACGCGCAGAATTGTAGACACGTAAAACATGCAACTGCGGCCATTTAAACAGAGAGGATATAGACATACATATTAAATGCAAACTTTGTCTTTTTCCACCTGTTTACTTCATTCCGACATACACTCGAATAACATCAAAGTAACTCGCTTTTACTAATTAAAACGTCGCAAGCGTCTGGTCGTTTTGTTGAGTTGCAGGAAGCGCCAGTAAAACTGGTAACTACGGAATAATAAACGTAATATACATTTTTATTGCTGTCGCACATGACGAATTCATCGTATTTAATAAATATTATTTTCATTTGTATTATAATTGCAACGTTAACGGCCATGTAAAAATTCTTTAACAATTTGTACATAGATTCTAATATCAATAGCTATATTATAATCCGTTCCAAATTCATGTAAAAATGACATCAATCAATATATTACAATAATTCAAGAATGTATACAAAAATTGCAATATCGATCGAATCGCTATAATTTTTAACAGATTCGCATGTGGAGTTGCAGGATTGTCAGCAAAACTGATAACCACAGAATAATAATCGTAATATACATTTTTATTATTGTCGCACATGACAAATTTATCGTTTTTAATAAATATTATACTTATTTGTATTATAATTGCAATGTTAATCGCTGTGTTAAAATTCTTTAATAATTTATATATTTTTATTGCTGTCGCACATGACGAATTTATCACGTTTAATAAATGCTACATGGATTTACATTTTAATTGCAATGTTAATCGCTATGTTAAAATTCTTCAACAATTTATACATACATTCTAATACCAATAGCTATATTATAATACGTTCCAAATTTATGTAAAAATTACATCAACCAATATCTTGCAATAATTCAAGAATGGATATAAAAATTCCAATATCGATCATATCGCTATAATTTTTTACAGGTTTATATGTTGAGTTGCAGAAAATGTCAGTAAAACTGGTAACTACAGAATAATAAACGTAATATACATTTTTATTGCTGTCGCACATGACGAATTTATCACATTTACTAAATATTATACGTATTTATATTATAATTGCAATATTAATCGCTATGTTACAATTCTTTAACCATTTTTACATTTTTATTTTTGTCCCACATGCCGAATTTATCATATTTACTAAATATTATACGTATTAATATTATAATTGCAATGTTAATGGCTATATTAAAAATCTTTAATAATTTATACGTTTCCATTGCTGTCGCGCATGACGAATTTATCATATTTAATCAATATTATAGGTATTTATATTTTTATTGCTATTGCACATAACAAATTTATCATATTTACTAAATATTATACGTATTTATTTTATGATTACAATTTTAATCGCTATGTTACAATTCTTTAACAATTTATAGATTTTTATTGATCGCGCATGACGAATTTATTATATTTAATAAATATTATACGTAATTTATATTATAATTGCAATGTTAATCGCTATATTAAAATTCTGTAACAATTTATACATTTTTATTGCTGTCGCGCATGACGAATTGATCATATTTAATAAATATTACACGTATTTATGTTATA
The DNA here is from genome assembly GCA_033815515.1 of Cryptocheilus praepositus. Classification (NCBI taxonomy): domain Eukaryota; kingdom Metazoa; phylum Arthropoda; class Insecta; order Hymenoptera; family Pompilidae; genus Cryptocheilus; species Cryptocheilus praepositus. Next base: position 715,858 of record JAWWQZ010000151.1, read on the forward strand.
ATTCCAATGTTAATCGCTATGTTGAAATTCTTTAACCAATTATATATCAATTCTAATATCAATGGCTATATTATAATACGTTCCAAATTTATGTAAAAATTATCAATATCTCACAATCATCAACTATCAATATTTTAATTCGCGACTATATGTAAAAATTGCAATATCGTTAAAATTGCTATAATCTTTAACAGCTTGACATATGGATTTCCAGGAAACGCCAGAAAAACTGATAACTGCAGAATAATAAACGTAATATACATTTTTATTGCTGTTCCACAAGACAAATTTATCATATTAAATAAATATTATGCGTATTTATATTTTAATTGCCATGTTAACAGTTGCATTAAAATTCTTTAACAATTTACACTTAAATTCTAATATCGATTTTAATGACATTGTAATACTTTCCAAATCTATGTAAACATTACATCAATTAATATTTCACAATATATAAAAATTGCAATATCGATCGAATCCCTATAATCTTTAACAGCTTCACATAAGAACATTAATATGCACACCTATATTATAACCTTTTGCAAACTCATCTGAGAAATAATTAAAATAAAATTGGTTATCAGGAATATAAAAATCCCACTAAGCCTTTCCTTTTATGAAACTCCTCAGTAAACTGACCCACTGGAAATGACTCTTTAAATACAATATTAGCCGCTAACTACCTAATAATAAACATAATATACATTTTTATTGCTGTTGCATATGAAGAATTTGCCGTATTTAATAAATATTATATGTATTCATATTATAATTGCAATATTAATCGCTATGTTAAAATTCTTTAACAATTTATGCATAAATTCTAATATCAATGGTTATATTATAATACTTTCCGAATCTATGAAAAAATTACATCAATCAATATCTCACAATTATTCAAGAATGTATATAAAAATCACAATATCGATCAAATCGCTATAAAATTTAACAGATTATATGTTGAGTTTCAGAAAACGCCTGTAAAACTAGTAACTACAGAATAATAAATGTAATATACATTTTTATTGCTTTCACACATAATGAATTTATGGTATTTAATAAATATTATACGCATTTATATTATAATTGCAATGTTAATCGCTATAATTCTTCAATAATTTATATATCAAATCTAATATCAATGCCTACATTATAATACTTTCCAAATTTATATAAAAATTATCAATATCTCTCAATAATTAATTATCAGTATCTCATTTTCAATATCTTACAATTATTCACGAATGCATAATATATAAAAATTACAATATAAATCAAATCGCTATAATCTGTATGAGATTCCCATAAAAATTGTAATATGCACATCTGTTTTATAACTCTTTGCAAACACATCTGAGAAATAATTAAAATAAAATTAGTTACCAAGCACATAAAAATCCCACTAAGCCTTTCCTTTTATGAAACTCCTCAGCAAACTGACCCACTGGAAATGACTTTTTAAATAAAATATTAGCCGCTAACTACCGAATAATAAACATAATATACATTTTTATTGCTGTTGCATATGAAGAATTTGGTGTATTTAATAAATATTATATGTATTCATATTATAATTGCAATATTAATCGCTATGTTAAAATTCTTTAACAATTTATGCATAAATTCTAATATCAATGGCTATATTATAATACTTTCCGAATTTATGAAAAAATTACATCAATCAATATCTCACAATTATTCAAGAATGTATATAAAAATCACAATATCGATTAAATCGCTATAATATTTAACAGATTCATATGTTGATTTGCAGGAAACGTCAGTAAAACTGGTAACTACGGAATAATAAACGTAATATACATTTTTATTGCTTTCACACATAATGAATTTATGGTATTTAATAAATATTATACGCATTCATATTATAATTGCAATGTTAATCGCTATAATTCTTCAATAATTTATATATCAAATCTAATATCAATGGCTACATTATAATACTTTCCAAATTTATATAAAAATTATCAATATCTCCCAATAATTAATTATCAGTATCTCATTATCAATATCTTACAATCATTCACGAATGTATAATATATAAAAATTACAATATAAATCAAATCGCTACAATCTGTAAGAGATTCACATAAGAATTTTAATATATACAGCTATATTATAACCCTTTGCAAACTCATCCGAAAAATAATTAAAATAAAATTGGTTATCAGGAATATAAAAATCCCACTAAGCCTTTCCTTTTATGAAACTCCTCAGCAAACTGACCCACTGGAAATGACTCTTTAAATACAATATCAGCCGCTAACTACCGAATAATAAAGGTAATATACATTTTTATTGCTGTTACACGTGAAGAATTTGGTGTATTTAATAAATATTATATATATTCATATTATAATTGCAATATCAATCGCTATGTTAAAATTCTTTAACAATTTATGCATAAATTCTAATATCAATAGCTATATTATAATATTTTCCGAATTTATGAAAAAATTACATCAATCAATATCTCACAATTATTCAAGAATGTATATAAAAATCACAATATCGATCAAATCGCTATAAAATTTAACAGATTATATGTTGAGATTCAGAAAACGCCTGTAAAACTACCAACTACGGGATAATAAATGTAATATACATTTTTATTGCTTTTACACATGATGAATTTATGGTATTTAATAAATATTATACGCATTCATATTATAATTGCAATGTTAATCGCTATAATTCTTCAATGATTTATATATCAAATCTAATATCAATGCCTACATTATAATACTTTCCAAATTTATTTAAAAATTATCAATATCTCTCAATAATTAATTATAGGTATCTCATTATCAATATCTTACAATCATTCACGAATGCATAATATATAAAAATTACAATACAAATCAAATCGCTATAATCTGTATGAGATTCCCATAAAAATTGTAATATGTACAGCTGTTTTATAACTCTTTGCAAACACATCTGAGAAATAATTAAAATAAAATTAGTTACCAAGCACATAAAAATCCCACTAAGCCTTTCCTTTTATGAAACTCCTCAGCAAACTGACCCACTGGAAATGACTTTTTAAATAAAATATTAGCCGCTAACTACCGAATAATAAACATAATATACATTTTTATTGCTGTTGCATATGAAGAATTTGGTGTATTTAATAAATATTATATGTATTCATATTATAATTGCAATATTAATCGCTATGTTAAAATTCTTTAACAATTTATGCATAAATTCTAATATCAATGGCTATATTATAATACTTTCCGAATTTATGAAAAAATTACATCAATCAATATCTCACAATTATTCAAGAATGTATATAAAAATCACAATATCGATTAAATCGCTATAATATTTAACAGATTCATATGTTGATTTGCAGGAAACGTCAGTAAAACTGGTAACTACGGAATAATAAACGTAATATACATTTTTATTGCTTTCACACATAATGAATTTATGGTATTTAATAAATATTATACGCATTCATATTATAATTGCAATGTTAATCGCTATAATTCTTCAATAATTTATATATCAAATCTAATATCAATGGCTACATTATAATACTTTCCAAATTTATATAAAAATTATCAATATCTCCCAATAATTAATTATCAGTATCTCATTATCAATATCTTACAATCATTCACGAATGTATAATATATAAAAATTACAATATAAATCAAATCGCTACAATCTGTAAGAGATTCACATAAGAATTTTAATATATACAGCTATATTATAACCCTTTGCAAACTCATCCGAAAAATAATTAAAATAAAATTGGTTATCAGGAATATAAAAATCCCACTAAGCCTTTCCTTTTATGAAACTCCTCAGCAAACTGACCCACTGGAAATGACTCTTTAAATACAATATCAGCCGCTAACTACCGAATAATAAAGGTAATATACATTTTTATTGCTGTTACACGTGAAGAATTTGGTGTATTTAATAAATATTATATATATTCATATTATAATTGCAATATCAATCGCTATGTTAAAATTCTTTAACAATTTATGCATAAATTCTAATATCAATAGCTATATTATAATATTTTCCGAATTTATGAAAAAATTACATCAATCAATATCTCACAATTATTCAAGAATGTATATAAAAATCACAATATCGATCAAATCGCTATAAAATTTAACAGATTATATGTTGAGATTCAGAAAACGCCTGTAAAACTACCAACTACGGGATAATAAATGTAATATACATTTTTATTGCTTTTACACATGATGAATTTATGGTATTTAATAAATATTATACGCATTCATATTATAATTGCAATGTTAATCGCTATAATTCTTCAATGATTTATATATCAAATCTAATATCAATGCCTACATTATAATACTTTCCAAATTTATTTAAAAATTATCAATATCTCTCAATAATTAATTATAGGTATCTCATTATCAATATCTTACAATCATTCACGAATGCATAATATATAAAAATTACAATACAAATCAAATCGCTATAATCTGTATGAGATTCCCATAAAAATTGTAATATGTACAGCTGTTTTATAACCCTTTGCAAACCCATCCGAAAAATAATTAAAATAAAATTGGTTATCAGGAACATAAAAATCCCACTAAGCCTTTCCTTTTATGAAACTCCTCAGCAAACTGACCCACTCGAAATGACTCTTTTAATACAATATTAGCCGCTAACTACAGAATAATAAACGTAATATACATTTTTATTGCTGTTACACATGAAGAATTTGTCGTATTTAATAAATATTATATGTATTCATATTATAATTGCAATATTAATCGCTATGTTAAAATTCTTTAACAATTTATGCATAAATTCTAATATCAATGGCTATATTATAATTCTTTCCGAATTTATGAAAAAATTACATCAATCAATATTTCACAATTATTCAAGAATGTATATAAAAATCACAATATCGATCAAATCGCTATAAAATTTAACAGATTATATGTTGAGTTTCAGAAAACACCTCTAAAACTAGTAACCACAGAATAATAAATGTAATATACATTTTTATTGCTTTCACACATAATGAATTTATGGTATTTAATAAATATTATATGCATTTATATTATAATTGCAATGTTAATCGCTATAATTCTTCAATGATGTATATATCAAATCTAGTATCAATGCCTACATTATAATACTTTCCAAATTTATATAAAAATTATCAATATCTCCCAATAATTAATTATAAGTATCTCATTATCAATATCTTACAATCATTCACGAATGTATAATATATAAAAATTACAATATAAATCAAATCGCTATAATCTGTAAGAGATTCACATAAAAATTTTAATATATACAGCTATATTATAACCCTTTACAAACTCATCCGAGAAATAATTAAAATAAAATTGGTTATCAGGAATATAAAAATCCCACTAAGCCTTTCCTTTTATGAAACTCCTCAGCAAACTGACCCACTGGAAATGACTCTTTAAATACAATATTAGCCGCTAACTACCGAATAATAAACATAATATACATTTTTATTGCTGTTACACATGAAGAATTTGTCGTATTTAATAAATATTACATGCATTCATATTATAATTGCAATATTAATCGCTGTGTTAAAATTCTTTAACAATTTATGCATAAATTCTAATATCAATGGCTATATTATAATACTTTCCGAATTTATGAAAAAATTACATCAATCAATATCTCACAATTAATCAAGAATGTATATAAAAATCACAATATCGATCAAATCGCTATAAAATTTAACAGATTATATGTTGAGTTTCAGAAAACGCCTGTGAAACTAGTAACTACAGAATAATAAATGTAATATACATTTTTATTGCTTTCACACATAATGAATTTATGGTATTTAATAAATATTATACGCATTTATATTATAATTGCAATGTTAATCGTTATAATTCTTCAATAATTTATATATCAAATCTAATATCAATGCTTACATTATAATACTTTCCAAATTTATATAAAAATTATCAATATCTCTCAATAATTAATTATAGGTATCTCATTATCAATATCTTACAATCATTTACGAATGCATAATATATAAAAATTACAATATAAATCAAATCGCTATAATCTGTAAGAGATTCACATAAGAATTTTAATATATACAGCTATATTATAACCCTTTGCAAACTCATCCTAAAAATAATTAAAATAAAATTAGTTACCAAACATATAAAAATCCCACTAAGCCTTTCCTTTTATGAAACTCCTCAGCAAACTGACCCACTCGAAATGACTCTTTAAATAAAATATTAGCCGCTAACTACCGAATAATAAACGTAATATACATTTTTATTGCTGTTACACATGAAGAATTTGTCGTATTTAATAAATATTATATGTATTCATATTATAATTGCAATATTAATCGCTATGTTAAAATTCTTCAACAATTTATGCATACATTCTAATATTAATGGCTATATTATAATACTTTCCGAATTTATGAAAAAATTACATCAATCAATATCTTACAATTTTTTACGAATGTATATAAAAATTATAATATCGATAAAATCGCTATAATTTTTAACAGCTTTACATGTTGAGTTTCTGAAAGCGGCTGTAAAACTAGTAACTACAGAATAATAAATGTAATATACATTTTTATTGCTTTCACACATAATGAATTTATGGTATTTAATAAGTATTATACGCATTCATATTATAATTGCAATGTTAATCGCTATAATTCTTCAATAATTTATATATCAAATCTAATATCAATGCCTACATTATAATACTTTCCAAATTTATATAAAAATTATCAATATCTCCCAATAATTATTTATAGGTATCTCATTATCAATATCTTACAATCATTCACGAATGCATAATATGTAAAAAATACAATATAAATCAAATCGCTATAATTTGTAAGAGATTTACATAAGAATTTTAATATATACAGCTATATTATAACCCTTTGCAAATTTATCCGCAAAATAATTAAAATAAAATTAGTTACCAAGCATATAAAAATACCACTAAGCCTTTCCTTTTATGAAACTCCTCAGCAAACTGACCCACTCGAAATGACTCTTTAAATAAAATATTAGCCGCTAACTACCGAATAATAAACGTAATATACATTTTTATTGCTGTTACACATGAAGAATTTGTCGTATTTAATAAATATTATACGTATTTATATTATAATTGCAATGTTAATCGCTATGTTAAAATTCTTTAACAATTTATACATAAATTCTAGTATCAATAACTTTATAATACTTTCTAAATTTATGAAAAAATTACATCAATCAATATCTTACAATTTTTTACGAATGTATATAAAAATTATAATATCGATAAAATCGCTATAAAATTTAACAGATTATATGTTGAGTTTCAGAAAACGCCTGTAAAACTAGTAACTACAGAATAATAAATGTAATATACATTTTTATTGCTTTCACACATAATGAATTTATGGTATTTAATAAATATTATACGCATTTATATTATAATTGCAATGTTAATCGCTATAATTCTTCAATAATTTATATATCAAATCTAATATCAATGCATACATTATAATACTTTCCAAATTTATATAAAAATTATCAATATCTCTCAATAATTAATTATACGTATCTCATTATCAATATCTTACAATCATTCACGAATGCATAATATATAAAAATTACAATATAAATCAAATCGCTATAATGTGTAAGAGATTCACATAAAAATTTTAATATATACAGCTATATTATAACCCTTTGCAAACTCATCCGAGAAATAATTAAAATAAAATTAGTTACCAAGCATATAAAAATACCACTAAGCCTTTCCTTTTATGAAACTCCTCAGCAAACTGACCCACTGGAAATGACTCTTTAAATATTAGCCGCTGGTGAAGTTTCGCATAACCGAAATTCGCCCGGCTGCGGAACTTTTAAAAGTTTCCGCGGACGGGGTGCGACGGTGAAAAAATCGCGAGTGTCGGGAAAAATTCCGGACGCGCTTCCGCCGCTGGCAATTTTCAAAGAGTCATCAGCGTCTGCGAAACTTCGCGACGACGAAGGAATTAGGAACCGAACTTTTGCTCGACGAGTGTCGCTTAAATATTTTCGGATCCTCTTATGGGTCTTTTTTTACACGGCCAAGTGTGCCGTGTAAAAGGAGACAAGAGATCGGAAAAAGTATTTGACACTTGAATGTTTAATGAAAATTGTGGTTTGAGGAGTTTGTCACTGTTAAGAGGGAAGTGATTGCGTTAATTATGTGTAGAGACACATTTGTAGTCTGATAGATGCCTATAATGGGTCGCAAGCACAAATTTTGTTCGCTTATATTTTCACACTTTTTTCAAAAACGAGTTTTTTTCAGGTTATGTACAGTTCATTTAATTTTGCACGTGTATGTATATAGTTAATCTACGGACAGTATTTAATGAATAGTTTTTTTTTAAACTGGACAGACTGTTTCGAAGCTTTTTAAGGTATTGAAGAGTATATAATGCGAAACAATATGTTTTACGATGTAATATGCATTACGGGAAAATAAATATTGAGGATCATTTTTACATTTTTAAGTGTGAAAACTGACTTTGAAATTCACTTGATGCATTGAAACTTGTATATCAAATTCTGTAGAGTTATGACATTTATAGACCGAAAGTCCCGAAAATATGCAATTTTCACAATTTTCAATTATACGTGATTCATAGAAATATTAACAGATTTTATGAAGTTTTCGTTATTTGAATATGTTCTTAAAATGATAGCTGCAGTTTTTGTCATTTTGCTCGTGTAATTCGAGAAAACACTTTGCTTGTTAAGAAAGCTAAGGAAAAATTTCTATAAAATAATATAAGCAGTTTTTGTAATTTTATCCATCAAATCCCGGTTAGAACTTGTTCATTAAAGAGCGTCCGCAAAAATTGCCAGAAATTAGAAATACTTCTGTAGATTTAGCTGTGAACCACTTCATCTAGCCACCATTAACGAGTATTCGAATATTAATATAACTAAGTCTGCTTATACTAGCTATTAATATAACTTAGTCTGCTTATACTAATGACTAATATAACTAAATATGTTTTTCCTAACATCTAATGTAACAAACTCTGCTTCAATTAACTACTAATAAAACTACCTTTGGTTCTACTAACTACTAATGTATCTGCTTCTAATAACCGCTAATATATTTATTTCCACTGCTATACATATATATTAATATAACTAACTCTGTTTCTACTAAATATTAATATAATCAACTGTGCTTCCCATAACTACTGGTGTAACTAACTCTGCTTCTATTAACTATTAATATAATTAACTGGGTTTCTCCTAACTTACTAATATAACTAACTCTGCTTCCCCTAACTGTAATATAAGTAACTTTGCTTCTTCTAACTACTAATATACCTAACTCTGTTTCTACAAAATATTAATATAATTAACTGTGCTTCCCCTAACTACTGGTGTAACTAACTCTGCTTCTACTAACTATTAATATAATTAACTGTGTTTCCCCTAACTTACTAATATAACTAACTCTGCTTCCCCTAACTGCTAATATAACTAACTTTGCTTCTTCTAACTACTAATATACCTAACTCTGTTTCTACAAAATATTAATATAATTAACTGTGCTTCCCCTAACTACTAATGTAACTAACTCTGCTTCTACTAACTATTAATATAATTCACTGTGTTTCTCCTAACTTACTAATATAACTAACTCTGCTTCCCCTAACTACTAATATAACTAACTTTGCTTCTACTAACTACTAAATTAACTTACGCTGCTTTTCTTACTTACCAATACAACTAATCCTCCTTCTCCTAACTACCATTACAACTATTTCTCCTCCTTCCAATTCGCAATCCAACCAACTCCACAACTACCCATTGTCCCCGCCGTAGAACTCTTCCTACCTCCACGTTCAACAACCATATTCATCTATACCACATAAACAATTTCCCCATCCCAAATTTTGACCGCTTCCGTCGCTGTCTACCCTTAATCTTTTGATCGCTGCGTTGTCGGACATTATTACGAATTTTCATTGCAAAATATATTGATTGGAACTGAAATAAATTATGAATTACGTTTTATTATTTGAATTTGAAAAATATGTCATTTTTTAGTTATTTTGTAAACTTTTAACTTAAATATAACATATTTCATGTGATGTTAATTTTTTAGTGAGACATGTTAAATCATGATTTATGAATACAAAACAAGAAAACTAAAAAAAAGAAATAAGAAACAAAAATTTGAGTGCTTACATTTATTTTTTGAAACAAATGGTTAAGCTATTTCTTCATATCTCGTCGAACTACCCCAAATTAAAAAAAAAAATCATAACTTTACGTTCATTGGTTGCTGAGATAATGCAAGGTCGTAAAGTTTGAACGCATTTTGTAGGCATTCTCAATACCTACATTTTTCTTACAGAACTTTTTTTCGTAAAATTACTACGTTTCTTTACAGACGCGAAAAAGCGCTGTTTTGCAACTTTGTGAATTTTCTCTAAGAGTTCCCCTGAAAATGCGGAGTCCCAAATATATTCAGTTTATTTCTAATGCCCTTTCGAACCGATATATTTTAAAAACCTCAACTTACAATTATCGCACGAAACGGAGGGTGTTGGTGCTAATCTGCCTGGACTAAATGTGAGAACGCATATATGCGTTCATAGCCTAAATTGGATGGTTGTGTGAAAATGCATATAGGGTAAAATAGGCAGTGATTGGCCGGTATACAGTGATTGACCGTTCTGCGTTCATGAACGAATATCTGAAGATCGCTATAGGTATATTTTCATTGTTTTGAACATCAGTCTAAAGCGCATTTTGTATGTGACCGTCTTGCAATACAGAATTCTTGTGTAGATTACCTGTGATTAATAACGTGCTGTGAAAGAATTGTTACAGATTTCTTAAGAAAAAGAGGTAAGTTCTTAACGATATCTTTTAGAAAAAACTGGTCAATTTGTAGTCATTTTGCGGTCTGTATAGTATTTCTGAAAAAATATGTGATTTGTATGTGATGGAGTAAACTCACTAAAGGTTTTGTATCCGTCCCGGTTTCCTAATCTCGTAATTATCCGATAGTACTAGGGTGGTCAATCACCATATTCGTAGCAACAGATTTTGACAGTAATTGAACACTGATAGATTTAATCAGTTTAATCGCGTAAAAATCATTGTAATCCAATACCCATATGCTGCATGGAAATCGTCTTGTTTGCGGTTATCATGATGTGCAAAGACTTCTGTCTTTAACATTTCTTTGTTATTTTTTATGAGCATATCCGAAAGTACTAGACCATGCGTTGGAAGCGGCGTATTTCATTTTTGCGCTTTTATTTCAATATGCTGATACATTTCAGCGTGGTGCTATCGTCGAAAAGGTATTTAATGGTAATGCAGTAAAACTAACCGCTTAAATATTTCTCATTTCTCACAAATTTACAAGGTGGTCAATAACTGTTAATAAAACGGTCAATGACTGTGATTTCTGCGGTCAATCACTATTATTTGGCAATATTAAATTTATCATTGTGTTATTAATAAATAAAATTTTGTTTCTGTTTCGTTGCAGGCTGAACATGTTCTTACAACATTTTTCTGTCCTAATATGCTAAAAAATAAAGAATGCAACATTACACGTTTAAGTTATACGCCTGTCATTAAATCAATATTCTTAACCAATTAACTGTTTCGACCTAGTTAGAAAATATGTTCCCTACGTGCATCGTACAAATTAAGCGATGGCGAATATATTCGTCAAACACAAAATATCTTTGATATGGAATTAGGTTACAATGAAATGGTTTTAATATTTTTTACAATAATTAATTTACTGTTTCATTTTCTGTAATAATTATTTATAATTTTTTTCTACATGGCCTCAAAATACTCCAAATTTCTTGCAGTTTAGGAATATATTTTAGTTTTGACTAAAATTGCAAAATTAACCGCCAATGGTCACTACTGAAGTTCTTACAACACTTTTCTGTTTTACCATGTTAAAAAATTAAGAATGCAACATTACGCGTTTAAGTTATACGCTTTTCATTAAATCACTATTCTTAAGCAATCAATCACTGTATACTTTACCCTATGCGTTTATAGCCTAAATTGAATGATTGTGTAAGAACGCATATATGCGTTCATAGCGCTGAAAGGGTTAAACATCCGTCTGCATTTTTACGCAAAACCCTCGCCGCAGATGTCGCGGCACTTTTTTCCTGGCCATTATCGTGGAGCGAACGGGAGGCAGGAGTCTGGTGGTTCATTTGCATGATGGCGGCTGTCCGCGGTTACAGTGGCCGCGGGCCACGATTGTGCAGCAATTACGGGAAGTAGCGGACGAAGATGTCGAACGGAAAAATAACGAAGGAGGGCCGGCGAGGGGGCAGTCAGGAAAACACTGGACGCCGAGGGTTGAAACGAGCAGGCACCGCCATTCCCGAAATTAATGGCCCACGACTGTGCAAAGGGACGCTGTAAGAGTAATGTCGGGAGACGGAGAGTTTGCATGAAGGCTGTCGCGGCTTTGGGCACTTTGATTCGGGGATGAAGGCACTCACAGTGGTATCATTCTTTATTTTTTTGAACTTGCTAAATTATTTGATGTGTCTTTTGTTGGTTGCATCGACATGGTTGGATATGCAAAAAATGTTTTGGTGGCTTTGGATATAATTTTTTGGTATAAAGGTATTCGCGGTAGTATGCATTGTGGATTTGTCCTTTTTTGTTTTTTGGAACTTGCTGAATTATTTGATGTGTCCTTTGTCAATTGCATCGACATGGTTGGATTTGCAAAAAATGTTTTGGTGACTGTGGATATTTGTTTTTATGATATTAAAACACTTCCAGTAGTTTGACATATTATGTATTTTTTATGACTTGTATTGTTATATTGCATTTCTGCAAAACATGATTACGGCTGTAATATTTTGTGTCCACAGTTTGAAGGCACTCGCAGTGGTATGTATCGCGCAGTTTTGATTCCTCTTTTCTGCTTTTTCAACCTTGCTAAATTATTTAATGTGTTCTTTGTCAATTGCGTCACCATTGTTGGATTGCAAAAAATGTTTTGGTGGCTGTGGATATTTTTTTTTATGCTATTAAGCTACTTCCAGTGGTTTGTCATGTTACGTATTTTTTATGACTTGTATTCTTATATTAAATTTCTGCAAAATGTTATTTGATGTGTCTTTTGTCAAGTGTGGATATTTGTAATACGTATTCGGAGTTGGAGTTTTCTTCTTCATTTCTTTCGAACTTGCTGTTAAGGCACTTTCAGTAGTATGTTGAATCACGTATTTTTTTATGATTTGTGTTGCTTTATTGAATTTCTGCAGGATGGTATTACGACTTATGGTATTTTGTTTCCGTAGTATGAAGGCACTTGTATTGGTATGTACCGGGGAGTTGTCCTTTTCCATTTTTTGGATCTTGCTAAATCATTTGGTGTGTCTTTTGTCAATTGCGTCGACACGATTGAACTTGCAAAAAAATGTTTTGTTGATTTTGGATATATTTTTTTATGCTATTAACACTTTGTAATTTGTCATATTTCTTTTTTTTTTTATGATTTGTGTAGATTCTATGCTGACCTATTTACTGCTAACTATATTTACGCTATCCGTCGTACATAGGGTATTTATTATTAAAATGGAATAAAATTCGCGGTGGTACGTAGATTTCAATGCATATATTTATGTTTTTGGAATTAAAAGCATAGTGGAAAATTTATTTGATATATCTTTTGTCATTGCGTCGATATGATTGGATTTGCAAAACATATTTGGTAGCTTTGAATATTTTTTTTTATATAATTAAGAAACTTCCAGTAGTTTGTCATATTATGTATTTTTTTATGATTCTTGCTGCTCTATTGAATTTCTGCAAAATGCTATTACGGCTTGTTGTATTTTGTTTCCACAGTACGAAGGCATTTGCAGTGGTATACATCGCGCAGGTTTGGTTTTTCTTTTCCTGTTTTTTTCAACCTTACTAAATTTATTGATTTAAATTTATTAATTTGAATGAATTATTAAATTATTACCTTATTAAATTATTTGTCTTTTATCAATTGAGTCGACAGGATGGATTTCTGCAAGATGTGTTGGTGGCTATGAATATTTTTTATGCTCTAAAGGCACATCCAGTAGTTTGTTATATTGCGTGTTTTTTTATTGACTTATACACTATCACGGCTTGTAGCATTTTGATTCGGTGGTATAAAGGCACTTCATATATATATATGTAACGTGTTAAATTCTCTGTCCTTTTGTGTACACTTTTGCAAAACGTCATCCATTATATTTTCAGCCAGTTTATCTTTTTTCCGTTAGTATTTTTTCTTACCCTTCTTTCAAATACGGTTTGTAGATTTTTTATTGAAACGAAATTCTCTCGTTTCATTTCGTATAAAATACATTTATTATTTATTCTACATTCTTTTATAACATCATAGTAGTCCTCTGGTATGTACAAGAAGTTCTTTTTCCGTAAATGTCTAAGGAAATTGAAGTTACACCAGTTTCATAATCAATCGCTACACAATTTTTTTTATTGACCAATTTTAAATTGAACAAAGCATCGACATTTTTTAAGATTTTAAATAATAACTGGTTGTAAACAAAAGTACACCAAATCAATCACAAACTATGTAATATCTTTTTTTTAGTGGGCGCTTACACCACTTTAAAAAAAAACCGGTCCATCTAAATACGTAATTTATACGTCTTATTTCGTCAAGCATGAAGAAAAATAAACATGTCTATTTTCGCTACAAATTCCCATTATGCCATGAATCACGCTTGAGCTTGCACAAGATTTTGCCATAGAGTAAATCTTGTTTCGATTTTCCGTGTTTATCTTCTATCAACGTCCGCTTCCTCATAACAAACCCACTGATTCTGACTTTCGCTTATCGTGTAGAAAACGACGAAGTCTTCCGCGTCTATCCGTACGCAAAATATGCCTTCGCATATAGGGTGACACAAAAATAGATATCGAAATACAAAAAAATCGGCAATTAAAAATTGATCTGAACATTTACGAAATAATTCTTCAAAGATGCATAACGGCAGTTAAAAACTGGTCTAAATGTGTGGAAAAGGATATTTAGAAAAGCTTAAAAATGTAAACGCTAATAATACGGTTTTTCCGAATGCATATCGATGCTTAATGAACCGATCTAAACAATTACAATAATTATATACTGTATTATATTTTTATATATTATTTTTATATATTATTTATTTTTATATTATACTTATATTACATTTTTAGTGAATACGTACCGGCACTCAAAAAATAGATCAAACATTTCAAACAAAACTGTTTCGCCCACGACATTTTGGATTGTTTATATTATATACACATTTTCAATTCACATATTAGTGAAACGAAGCAAATATCTGTCGTTTACCAACAAGATTCCTCTTCCTGCATATATACAGTTCGATACATTGATTTTCGTTCTTTTTTATATAAAAAATAATATCTACATAAAGCCGCTCTGGAGAAGTTTGTTAAATAATCTATATTATATCTATAACGTATATAATCTACATTTTCGAATATTTTCGAATGATTCTTCATGAAATCGTAGATTACTTAGCAAAAATTCGCGTAACGACCTTTTTCGAATTGTTTATATTCTATACACATTTTTGTGAAAAACTAACAAGGAATAAAAAATTACATTTTGGGAGGAAATTAATTTAGATTGCAGTACAATAGTTTTATAACACAATATGTCATTACTTTTTCACCAAAATCCTCCCACGTAACGCAAAATTTAACAATGTCCTCTATCTATACGCACCAGAAGTAAAACTGGTTTACTACCCATAAAAGCATGTCTTACCTTTGGAATTTAGCGGTGAAAATTCTTGAAACCCCTTCAATTATTTATAATCAAATTCAATTCATATATCAGTGAACACAAAGTAAATGGACCGTTTATTTTGATAGTGATGTAAGTTCATTCTTTTAAAAAATGAGATATCACATAATTTGTGATTAACTTAGTGTAAACTTTTCATTTATAACTAGATAATATTTAATATCTTAAAAAATACCAATGCTTTATTCAATTTAAAATTGGCCAGTAAAATAAATTGTGTAGCGATTGATTATGAAAGTGGTGGAAGATTATGATGTTATAAAGTAATGCTGAAAAAGTAATAAATTTACATTACTCGAAATGAGATGAGAGAAATTCGTTTCAACAAAAAATCTACAAAGCGCAATTTAAAAATGGATAAGAAAAAATATTAATGGAGAAAAGGTAAACCGGGTGAAAATATATTGGATGAGGTTCTGCAAAAGTGCACCGTGTACTATTTTATATAAAGCATCGATGGAGGACACAGAATTTAAGACGCTATATTTATGAGCTCAATGTCGGGGAAGACATCTGTATAATATGGCAGACCATTAGATATGAAAATATATATACCTCCTAAATATATAAATAATATATATACCTCCTGTGCATTATGAATATTTCAAAACACAGCCAGATAAAAAGCATAAATGAATAATAGCAATATCTTACGTTACATTTAACAATATATAAATATAATTAACATTCAAAATAAAAAAGGCTATTCCTATTTTATTTCTTGGTATTATTTATAAACGAAATTGGATTATTACAAAATATATTTTAAGTGATATCTAATTTTCCATAATTGAAATTAAATGATTTTTACAATTGACTAATTATGAAAATGGTGTAAGTCCATTTACAGCCCGTAAATATACAGTATTTTAGTTAAATTCGCCTAAAAGAAATTTATATAACCAATTGACATATTGATAAATTAGTAGAAACATTGCGAGACTTGACATAATTAATTTATATTTTTCATTTAATTAATATGCTAACCTTTAATTTTCTCGAAACAACAAAAAATGTACTTGCACCATTTTCAAAATAAACGGTCCAAATATCTGTCGTCTACCGACAGAATTCCTCTTCTTGCATATATATAGTACAGTTCGTGAATTAGTTTTCGTACTCCTTTTTATGTAAAAAATAATATCTACATAAAGCCGGTCCGGACAAATTTGCTAAATAATCTACAATTTCATGAAGATTTATTCGAAAATATTTCGAATTTTTTAAATATTTCGAAAATTTTGAATTTCGGAAGTATTACGAAAATATGTAAAAAATTAAAAATTACGAAAATATTTCGAAAATATTTCGAAAATTTTATTATTTCAGTAACTTCGCAAATTTCGAATTTCGAAAATCTTTCCAAAATATTTCAAAAACTTCGAATTTCGAAAATATGTCAAAAATTTAGAAATTTTTAAATATTTCGAAAAATTAATGCGCAAATATTTTTTACCATCACAGTATTTAGTACTCTACGTTGACTTTTCAGCTATGGACACCCTGTATATGCGACATATTCCGCGCCTATGGAAGCTGCTTGTTTGCCGATACCTCGAGGCTTTAGCATTTTCAGGTCCTTTTCTTCCGAGTTGCATTGTGCCTCGGTTCGTTTGCATTTCCAGGCCCGAATAGGCATTCTTTTTACGCCTCGCCGTTCCACCAAAGTAGCTCGCGCGAACTAGGTCAATTGAGTGTATACACACGTCTCGGCCATTTATATTCCTTTCGGCGACATCGAAGGCTGCCGCTTTAAGAGGATTTTCGAAAAGATTCCGATCGCGGGCGCAGAAAAATTTGCTTTTGTCAGTTCCGTGCCATGGGAAAATGCGAGTCGATGGAAATAAATTTTAAAGTATGTGTTTGGGGTGTTTTTCAGGAAATGTCAGAGACTGCAACGACGCAAAGATTTTTGGAAGAATTGTAATATTTAGCAAAAAATGTTTTGGAAAGAAATTATATTTGGCTGCAATTTAAATGTACATATATGCAAGACGGTATTTTTTTGCTATGTGTCGCAAAAAAATGTGGAGTTATGTATCGGTGAAATTAAACATTAAATATTAATATGATAATAATATTAATAAAGTATGGTAATTATGAATGTAATATTAATAAAGTATGACAATTAAGAAAATTAGGTATTTGGGGGGGTTTTTCAGAAAATATCAAAAACTGTGAACATGCTAAGATTTTTACAACTGTGATTGCGAGCAGAAAATGTATTTTGGAAAGAAATGGAATTTTGCTTACATTAAAATGTATATGCAAGACGATGTTTTTGTTCTTATCAATTTCGTGTGGTGAAAAATTTATGGAGACGGGAATCGGTGGAAATCAATTTTAAACTATGTGTTTGGTGTATTCTTCAGTAAATATCAAAAACTGTTAACATGCAAAGATTTTTACAACTGTGATTGCGAGCAGAAAATTATTTTGGAAAGAAATGGAATTTTGCTGGAATTTAAATGTATAGGCGAGACGGTATGTTTTTGCTATCAGCCGTCAAGAAAAATGTGGAGTTATGAAATTAAAAAATGAATCGGTATTTTTCTGCCATCTACTGCAAAAACATGGCGTATGTAAAAAAAAATTTTGAAGACTGCGATTATGGTGTGTTTTTCAGAAAATCCGATTGAATTACGGAAAAATTTGCTTTTGTCAGTTCCGTGCGATGGCAAAATAGCGGAGACGCGAGTCGATGGAAATAAATTTTAAAGTATCTGTTTGAGGTGTTTTTTCAGAAAATGTCAGAGACTGCGATGATGCAAAGATTTTTGGAAGAATTGTAATATTTAGCAAAACATGTTTTGGACAGAAATTGTATTTGGCTAGAATTTAAATGTATATGCGCGACAGTATTTTTTGTTGTTGTCAATTTCTTATGATGAAAAAGTGGCGGAGACGCGGGTCGATGGAAATAAATTTGATACTGTATGTTGGTGCGTTTTTCAGAAAATAGTAGACTGCAATTATGTATAAATTTTTAAAAGAACGGGGATCGCTAGCAAAAAATGTATTTCGGAACGAAGTAGTATTTTGCTGAAATTTAAATGTATATCCAAGACGGTATTATTGTATTTTGCTGTCTGCCACAAAAAAATGTGGAGTTATGGAATTAAAAAATGAATCGGTATTTTGTGCTATCTGCCGCAAAAAATGAAGAGTATTGAAATTAAGAAATGAATGCTACTATAAAATACTACTAATGAATTCTACTACTAAATAATGAATACTAATAATAAAACTGTGAACATGCAAAGATTTTTACAACTGTGATTGTGAGCAAAAAATGTATTGTGGAAAGAAATTGAATTTTACTTGAATTAAAATGTGTAGGCGGGACGGTAGTTTTTTACTACTTGCCGCAAAAAAAATGTGGAGTTAGGAAATTAAAGAATGAATCGGTATTTGTTTTGCTATCTGCTACAAAAAAAATGTGGAGTTATGTATCGCTGCAATTAAATTTGCAATTGTGTACTAGGCGTATATTGAAAAAAAAAACAAATCATCGGAGGCTTCGATTACGAGAATTTTAGAAGGCCATCAAGCAGGAAATGTTTTGCAGAAAAAAATATTTGTCTGGCATTGAAATGTCGATATGAAAGGATATTTAGAAAAATTCAGGTGAATTTCCGTATCACGACAAAATGGTGAAAATTAAAAGTAATGGCAAATATATATTTTCCAAAAATGTTATCATAATATAAAATATTTAAGAACTTTCTATTACATTTATTAGTATTCTAAGTAACATTGGTATATTACTTTTAATAATTATGCAACTTTTGAGCTTGAATATCGCAAAATATACGTGTATCCAAAAAATAAATAAAAAGTTCCAACTAAAGTCTATTTCCGTACATTTTCAATTAAAACCGTACAAAAATACTTAAGATATCACTATGTCGTAAAAGCCCACAACAAAATAATTACAATAAGTAAAAAGAAATAATTATAAATATTTATATCATAAAACTAAATAAATATGAAATATTCAATAGTTATAAATAGAAAGTCCTAACCAAAGTCTACATCCGCACACTTTCAATTAGAACCGTACAAATATACTGAAAAAAATTACAGCCTCATAAAAGCTCGCCAAAATAATTATAATTAATAAAAATAAATAATTATAAATATTTATATAATAAAAAATAAATAAATATGAAATATTAACTAGTTATAAAAAAAAATTCCCACTAAATTAATCACAAATTATCTGACGTCTCGTTTCTCTATAAAATCGACTTACGCCACTTTCAAAATAAACAGTGCAATTATATTTGACACAAAAAATGACGAGAGCCTGCAGTAAATTCGTCTGTCATTTCCGGCAAATTAAATGTATATCGATCGAAGCAGTGTTGATAATTTCAACGGCTGCCTTCAAGTGCGCTTCTTAATTACTGTAAAACTCCGTTTTGCATATTCAAACATATGTACCCTGCACCAGCAACGTCAGTATCTAGAGATCGCTTTCCATCCTGCCAGGTACCGATGACGTTGGCAAAATAACGGCTACAAGGAAATTCCATTAGCACCAATCAACAAATTGCCTCTATCGACACTTTTTTCGTCTGCTCTTCACGATTAATAATCTGCACAATGTTTATCCGCACACTTTCAATTAGAACCGAGCAATTATACTTAAAAATGACAGCCTCATAAAAGCGCACAACATATTATAATAAATAATAATAAATAAATATAAAAATAAAAATATAAAAATTATCAGTAATAAAAAAACATTAAAAAAAATAATATCGTACATAACATCTGCATGTCGATTCCAATAAAATTACGTTTATAATTATAAACGATGCGTAAATCTAAAATGTCTTTCTAATAATATTGGGCTGTTGAAGTGTTAACACATTTTATGCGAAAGCTGCCATAAGTTATTGAGTATTATTTCCATGCCATAATTATTTGTGTATAGTGTTGATAAAGTTCCTTTATGTGTAATGAATTAAAATTAAAATTTTGACATGTATTTTACATAATTTTCATATATTTTCTTAGATCTTTTAAATTCTCCCATAGATTATGTCCTTGCGTCTAATATCAGATTCAAAACTATCTTCCGACAAACAAAATAATTTTAAATAATTTTTTGAAATTTTATGTTATTAATTTATTTTATTTTCTTCATTTATTTTATTAATAAAAATAATTTATTGTTCAGTATGAAAATTTATGTAATGTGACAGTTTTTGCAATCTTTGAATTTTGGTTAGAAATCATTCTAAACGGAATACCGTGCGAAACTCGTTGACAATTTTCAATATTTTCCTTCGAGCCCTCTTCATATTTGTTGCTACTTGAATTTGTATGCATAGTACAACGTTTTTCAGCGAAATTGTGAAAATCATTAAATAAACAATATACATTTCATACAGACATGCTACGTATTCGAAAATTTTCTATATACAGATTTTCTATTCTTTTTTATTTTATATTAAATCGAAGCCGTCGTACTTTTCGCCAATTTTTATTACAGAAAAATGTATACTTTTATTATAAATGTGTGGTCTTGTTCTAATTTATGTAGATAGAACGCTATTTTTAATTGAAAATATTGAATTCATTAAAAATCGGTGGATTCAATATTTTTGAAACATCAAAACAGTTTTATACTGCTTTACCACCATTTAATCTTATATAAAAATCCACACACTCCTTACAAACAGAATGTTTGAAATCGAAAATATTTAAATTAAAGAAACTATGTCTTGACATACTGTATACTGACAAAAATGTATATAACAAAAATTGATTATCTCGTTATAAAGGAGATGATAAAAAATTCACAGACAGTTTTCAGTATTTTTCGCCATACGCCTTTGGGGCTCGTCCTTATTCGAATTTATGTACATAATACAATACCTCGTGGCTGCACAAAGATTATTTTTATCACAACCAGAATAATACACAGCGGACCGTTTTCCGTATTTTCTATGCATCGAATCGAAATTGTGCTAGTTTCCAATAGTTTCTTGTACCGTGAGATTAATTTTTTTTGTTGAAAACTGAGTAACATCCGATACTGGCTGACAGTTTCCGATATTTTCTACTGAACACACTTGATCTTTTTTTTTTACTTGAATCAGTGTACATAATACTATAATTCGTCGGTACACAAAAATTGTTATTTTCATAAATCATTAATTTTTTTACATTATTTTCGACATAAAATATATATAATTTGTTGTAAATTTTCGACCTACATAATACAATAATTCGTTGCTACGCAGACATTGTTATTTTCATAAATTATTTATTTTTTTACATAAATAATTTATTGTTTACATTATTTTCGACAAAAATGGTTATTTTCATATATTGTCTCGTCCCGAATGTATAAAAAATTCGTTAATTTCATCATAAGTGGAAAAACACACGATAGTCGCGGCCATTTTTTAGTATTTTTCATATCGCGCTGTTAAATTAATAAATTAATAATATTTAAATAAATTCCTAATTAAAACTGTGCATATAATTTCATCAACTGCCACTACGCAAAAATGGTTATTTTTTAATAATAATAACAATAAATAAAAAACAATAAATAAAACAAACAATAATTTGCTGCTATATAAGAATTATTATTTTCATCACAACCAGGACTACACACAAAAGTCGCGGCCATTTGTTTACTATTTTTATCATTACATGTTTAATATCAGTTGCTACTTTAATCTGCATATGTAATACAATAATTTGTTGTTACACAAACATTTTTTACGTTTTCTGTATTTTCTATCGTACATATAATATTTTTTAATACATCAAATTTTTGTTATAATCGAACTAACGTCCTAAATTTGCTGATAGTTTCCGATATTTTCGATCGAACACCATTAATGCTTCTTCCTATTTGTATCAATATACAAAGTACAATAACCCGCCACTACACAAAAACATCTCCTGCGCCTTTTTCCATTGCCAAATCAATATAACAAAAATCTTGAATTAAACTTTTCAAACCAATATAATATTTTCAACATCAAATTTTCGTTATTATTGCTGCTCAATATTTCCAATCGAAATATAATGTTTCTTCAAATCAATATAACATACAAAATATAACATCAAATTTTCATTATACCCGTTGCTACTTTAATCTGTACGCGTAATATAATAATTTGCTGTTGCACAAACATTTTTTACGTTTTCTGTATTTTCTATCGTGCATATAACATTTTTTAATGCATCAAATTTTCGTAATAATCAAACTAACATTCTAAATTTGCTGATAGTTTCCAATATTTTCGATCAAACACGTTTAATGCTTCTTCCTATTTGTATCAATATACAAAATACAATAATCCGCCACTACACAAAAATTCCTATTTTTATCGCAATCAATATAACACACAGCTTCCATAAACACTTTCCCACATTTTCAACGTGCGCCTTTGCGGCTTGTTGCTGCTCAAATTC
This sequence comes from Cryptocheilus praepositus, assembly GCA_033815515.1. Lineage (NCBI taxonomy): Eukaryota > Metazoa > Arthropoda > Insecta > Hymenoptera > Pompilidae > Cryptocheilus > Cryptocheilus praepositus. The sequence continues at coordinate 739,225 of JAWWQZ010000151.1, forward strand.
GTACGCTAAATATAAAACTTTTCAAATCAATATAACAATGTTTCCTAACACATCAAATTCTTGTTATAATCCGTACGCGTAATATAATAATTTGCTGTTGCACAAACATTTTTTACGTTTTCTGTATCTTCTATCGTGTATATAACATTTTTTAATGCATCAAATGTTCGTAATAAAATAATCAAACTAATATAACAACGCCGTTTTTTTTTAAAAATACACCAAATTTTCGTTATAATCGGAGTAAGTTTCCAATATTTTCGATCAAACACCTTTGACGCTTCTTCCTACTTTTTCCATATTTTCGATGTGCACCTTCAGGCCCCGCCGTTCAAAATTTGGCAAAAGTCTGGATACTCGTTGGAAGCCGGCGTGTAAATGGACAGAGAAAAAGGCTGAGAGCCGATTGTTATTGCAATCATCATCGCGACCGCCACATCCGACAGATTCGCGAACGTTCATTTCCGCTCGCGCCGTTTGCCTCGACTGACCGGTCCGATTTCCTTCCGAAAATCCCGCCAAAATGGAACGGCGTGCGTTTTATAAACACACTCGAAAACGGAAGGCCGGCTTGCGAAATTCAGAGAATTCGACCGATTCGATTCGAATCAAGAAGACGACCTCAAGTGCTCAAGGAATTATGGGATGTCTTGTCAGTTTGCGAAGAAATAAAAAAAAAGGAAGAGAAGAAGGAAATTTGAAAAGATATATGGGTGATTTGGGAAGTTAATTTGAGGAAATTAACGGAAGATTTGGAAATTTCATTTTCAATTACGGTAAATGGGATATTTAGTTCGAGAAATTTCGACATTTGTGAATTTGATTTGAGTAATTCGGAAATTTTATTTTAATAGTTTGTAAAATCAGACAGAAGATTCGCGATATTTGGAAATTTAATTTAAATAATGATAAGTCAGATATTTTGTTCGGAAAATTCGGACATTTACGAATTAGATTTGGGTAATTCGGAAATTGGGAAATTTTATTGTAATAGTTTGTAAAGGCAGACATGGGCTTCGAGAGATTTGGAAATTTAATTTGAATAAAGATAAGTTAGACGTTTAATTTGGGAAATTTGGAAATTGAATTTCTCGATAACAGTAAGTCTTATATTTTGTTCGGCAAATTTGGACATTTGTGAATTTGATTTGGGAAATTTGGAAATTTTATTCCGATAGCTCGTAAAGTCAGATATATGGTTCGGGAGAATTTCAAAAGTTAATCTGAGATAATGATAAGTTAGGTGTTTCGTTCGGAAAAGTTGGAAATTTAACTTACGGATGACGATAAATTTGATATTTAGTCCGGGAAATTTGGAAATTCAATTTTCGATGTCACATCAGATATTTAGTTCGGCAAATTCGGACATTTGCGGATTAGATTTGGGTAATTCGGAGGTTCTGAAATTTTATTTTAATAGTTTGTAACGTCAGACACGGGATTCGGAAAAGTTGGAGATTTAATTTTCGATGGCGACAAATCAGATATTTAGGTCAGGAAACTTGGAAATTTAATTTTCGATGACGGTAAGTCAGATATTTGGTTCAGGAAATTCGGACATTTGTGAATTTGATTTGGGTAGTTCGGAAATTTTATCCTAATAGTTTGGAAAGTCAGACACAGGATTCGGGTGATTTGGAAATTTAATTTTCGATTACGGTAAATCAGATATTTAGTTCAGGAAATTTACAAATTTAATTTTCGATGACGGTAAATCTGATGTTTAGTTCGGAAAATTTGAAAATTCAATTTTCGATGACGGTAAATCTGATATTTAGTTCCGAAAATTTGGAAATTATATTTCTGGATGATGGTAAGTCAGATGTTTAGTTCGGGAAATTCGGACATTTGCGAATTTGATTTGGGTAATTCGGGAATTCGGAAATTTTATTCTAATAGTTTGTAAAGTCAGACATGGGGTTTGGGAGATTTGGAAATTTAATTTGAATAAAGATAAGAATTCAATTTTTAAGATGTTAAATGAGATATTTAGTACCAAAAAGTCGGACGTTGGTAAATTTGATCCGGATAATTCGGAAATTCGGAAATTTCATTCAGAAAATTTGTAAAATCATATATATAGTTCGAGAGATTTAGAAAGTTCATTTCAGACAACGATAAATCAGACTTATGAATTAGTATTTGTGAATTTTATTTGGTAATTCGGAAATTCGAATTTTGAACAAAATCTGTTTTGCCGATGAGGTTAATTTTCGTTTTGTTGATTTCGTTAATCATCAAAATTGTCGCTTTTGGTGTTGAGAAAATCCACAAGTGATCGTTGAGAAACAAATGCATCTACAACATGCTACTGTTTGGTCCGGATTTTAAACTGAATGCATCATTAGACTATTTTTCTTAAAAAATGCTGCTGGTCAGGCAATAACAGTTAACGCTTAAATGCATAATTTATTAATTCCGATCAAAAAATTCTATTACACAGATTTATGAACAAATAATAAAAAGTAATATGTAGATATTAATTTTCCTTTTCAATGAAATTTTAATGAAAAAATGTACAACTTTTCATTCAAATCCTCTGTATTCCATCAAAATTATTTCTCGCATACATTTTGGAACTCTCTTTCTTACACAACAAGCGTATATAGGCACCTAAAAAAGCGTTTTATCAAAGCTTCAACAAAAAAACGCGTATTCTTTATGAATCAATAAAAAATTTACAATTTTCACCGAAAAACCTCTGTTTTCCCCCAAATTATTTCCAACCTGCATCATTCGACTATTTTTCTTGGAAAATGCTGCTGGTCAAGCAAAACAGTTAACGCTTAAATGCATGATTTATTAATTTCGACCAAAAAATTCTATTACACAGATTTATGAATAAATAAAAAAAAGTAATATGTAGATATTAATTTTCCTTTTCAATGAAATTTTAATGAAAAATGTACAACTTTTCATTAAAATACTCTGTATTCCATCAAAATTATATCTCGCATACATTTTGGGACTCTCTTTCTTACACAACAAGCGTATATAGGCACATAAAAAAGCGTTTTATCAAAACTTCAACAAAAAAACGCGTATACTTTATGAATCAATAAAAAATTTACAATTTTCACCGAAAAACCTCTGTTTTCCCCCAAATTATTTCCAACCTTTCTTTTTGTCCTCTCTTTACACAACTACACAACAAAAAAAAAAGCGTCATACTTTATGAATCAATAAAAAATTGACAATCAAAAAATCCGTTTATCCGTTTCACCAACACCTAGCATCCATTTAAAATTTTAAATCTCCTACCGTCTAATTTCACCTAATCAACGTCACAATCATGATTCCGCAAACCGTTTTATCCCTCGCACCCGGTAGACCGTCTTCCGTCGCTGACCGTCGGCTAATTCGTGCACACGCGCGGCGAAAAATCCATCCGGAAATTCGCGAATTTCCTTCTCCCCGAAGGATTGTTATCGTCGTTGTCGCAGTTATCTCGTCCAGCGTCCCGACGATTCATTCGCAGCGAACAGCCGCAGGCGATGATCGTTTCGCAATGGCGCCGGGACTAATGACGATGACGCCCAATTCTGTTCATGGCTATTGCGTGTAAGCAGCCTAACGGTTTGCCATCGGTGAGTTAACGATTTTGATGCTGCGAGTGGGGAGAATCTAACGAATTTGGGGGAATGATTTTTAATTTTTTTTTTAAATATTCCTGGACATGGCACAAGTAAGATGAATGCTGGCATAGGCAGACAAAATGGAGGGTTATTAGGAATGGCAGTGATAAGTGATTGGGATTTTGGGCATAAGAAGAATTTGGCGATAATTTTTATTTTTCGAATTTTTTTATTTGTATTTTTATTTTAATTTTTGTATATTTTATATTTTTATATTTGTATATCTTTTGTATTTATATATTTATATTTGTATCCATTTTATTTATATTTTTGTATTTGCATATGTTTTATTGATATATATTTATATTTTATTTATATTTTTCACATTTCTTTTTTTTATTTTTATAATTTTTTAATTTATATATTTATATTTTATTTTTATTTGAAATATTTTATTATATTTGGTCTATTTTATTTATATTTTTATACGATCGGAGATTTATGTATTTATATTTATATTTAGCATTTATTTTTTATTGTATCTCTTTTATTTATATTTTTATATTCGTATCTTTTTAATTTATATATTCATATTTGTATCTTTTTTATTTATATATTTATATTTGTATCTATTTTATTTATATTTTTATATTTGTATTTTTTTTATTTATATATTTATATTTGTATCTACATACTTACAATATATTACAAATATTTGCATATTTATACTTATATCTCTCTTAATTATATTTCTATATTTGTAACTTTTTTAGTTTTCTTTTACATTTTTACACTTTAATTTATTTCTGTTTTTATTTGTAAAATGTTAATGTGTTAGGACCACCGTATGACGATTTCTCGTATGATTGTGGACAGTATACACGTCCATTGGTACAGAATTCAAAAACAGCAAACGTGTATACATGTCCACTGCTTCAGAATGTAATAAAGTGAGCATGTATACAGATCCAGTGCTCTAGAATCCAATACCACCGACATATATACACGTTCAATGCACCAGAATCCAATACCGCCGACATATATATGTGGGATTCTTTTAGTGAGGATGATATGAAATGAATACACGAATTATTAACGGTACATAAAGTTAAAAAGTATTTAACACTAGATTGCCCGAGATTTCTTGTATACCTATATTGCCCAAAAACAGTCAAAATTACTGCATTGTGAAAAAATAACAAATATGTAAAGAAATTTGTTTAAAATTAATTTTTAATATTTTTTATGTTATTTACAGTTATATAACAGGTTATTAGTAAATGTTAACTGTACATATTGACTGTTTTCAATGAACTTAACCCATATTTTGGAAAGCAAGGCAAATTTATTTGATTGTAGGCGCCTACTGCATTCGGTTCTTTTGTCAAAATGAATAAATCGTAGGATTTGCTTGAACTTTTCTCTGGCCATAGTTTTTCTAAAAGATTCGGGACCCCACTTTTTCGCTGACCATAAATAACTCAATTTAAAATTTGTTGCCTCGTAAGCTCCACGAGCATATAGAATCCCAATAAATGCACGTATTTCCGGTAATCATATTGTCCAACCGTTCTGCAAAATTCGGCGACATTCTTCTGTGCACTTTCTTATATGTTTGATAATATAGTTATCTATTATCGACGATAATGCACTGATAAGATTATCTGCCACAATGTTCCTTTTTGCGTAGCCTGTTGGCCCTTTCACACTCTTGAAAATACAAGCAGATGGCATCCTTCCAGGAATACCACCTTCGTCAATTTTTGTCCACACAGTACCATCAGCAGCTGTTTCGACCTCCTGAAACGTATTTTCAGTTTCTTCATCAGAATCTGAACTAGTTAGCACCCTACACCTTTTCCTGGGCATATTGATGACACTTTCATTTTCATCATTGGTGATCGACTCTTCATCACCATCTTCAGCGTCAGATGTTTCACTTTGAATATAATCCGCTTCATCTTCAGATGATAGTTCAGAATTTGTTGCATTTGATTCTATATCGGAGCACTCTTCACTTATGTTCGTTAGCTTTTCCAAGAACTCATTTCTGTTCGACATTTTTTTCATAAAGTTAGGTCGCAAAAGAAATAAAATAAACAACTTGTTAGAACAACACTTTATAAAGATTCGAATAACTAGTACTACTTTAACTTATTGAGCAACTGACACTTATCAAGTATACGCCCAAATCGACAATTTATCATGCATCGGTATGTTACCGTAATCGAAAAAAAAATGTTATTTCAATACAAAGCCGGACAGGTCATATAAGAAATTTACTCAATTCAATAAATAAAAATCTTTTGATTATTTAAAATTTACCAAGCAGTCAAAATGACTGCTTCTGGGCAATATAGGTATAACACATATATATATACGGAAATAAAGGAGGGCGGAAGTAACTACAATTATTCATAAACCCATTTATATGTTATAGAAAAAGTCACCAAATTCTAAGAAATTGTGTCATCAATTTCATAATTGTTTTTCTAATTGAAAATAAAAATCAGTCAAAATGACTGCCTTGGGCAATCTAGTGTTAATAAAACTAATCGAAAGAATATCGACCATTCGCTTTCACTGGTGTACAACGTCTGTCTTTTTACAATTATCCAGTGGACTCCTCAGGTTACCAGGAATGCAACACCTTTTCACCCCTTTATTCCCTTTCCGTTTTCCAAAGAAACATTCGTAGCCAAGGAGGCCTCTCGCTAGGCATCACAGGTATTTCGATTGATTCCTCGCATTCCGCACAACAATGTTTGCTTCAGTGCCGGACAAACTCATTTACATTCACACACTACATCCTTCATATATACACGCCTAATGCGTCAGAATCCAATACCACCGATGTGTACACACGCCAGTGTAACGTAATAGATTATATATATATATATATATATATAATAATAATGACTCACTAGCCAGATATTTTTTTTATTTACAAGAAAAATTGCCTGCCTATTAAAAATACGACAGAACTTTCCCTCCAACCCAATATATATACACGTCCAATGTAATACACTAATATATGCACGTCCGCAGGACCGCACCTGAAAATTCCCCAACCAAAAATCGACTTATCCAAAACACACGACACGTCGCAGCGCCGAAAGTCTCGCGTCTCGGAACTTTTTCGCTCTCGCCCTTCCTCCGGACCGCACGAAGTTCATTTTAATCTCGCCGGTGATAAGCCGGGAGTTTTGCTAACGGAGCGCGGCCATCCTTTCATGTGGCAACCCGTGGGAATAAACAACTGCAATATCCGAGAGCGTTTTCCGGCGACGCCCTTAGATTTCGCATGTCCTCGGGCGGCTGTTTGTGTTCGCGAAAATTTGCATCCGCGGGCTCGGAATTTGCATAAGTATATGTTGTGCACTGTCACGCCGGCCGAATATGACCCACGCGGCTAAAGTGATGGTGGGTCCGCGGTTTGATGGGCAGGGGTGCTTCTTTTGTCGGGCAATCGTGCGAGAAGGGAATGACGGAGTGAGGATGAACGGAAATTTGGTCTGACGGAAGTTGCTTTCGGGTAAGTGGAAAAGCGTAGGGGGTAAATGATTTAATTTTTTGAAGTCAGAGAAAACAGTCTTCAAAGCAGTTTTCTCTGAAAAAGCAATAATACCCACGATAATTCATTTAAAATATTTGCAAGACTTTCCAAAATCATATAAAGAGTCTGCAAACCAATTTTCCTTGAATGGAAGAATAAAATATTCAACCACTGTTGCATAAGCAATTTTATTTCCTTTGCAAAATCAGTTTGTACCCAAGATAATTAATTCAAAATATTTCCAAGACTTTCCAAAGTCATAGAAAACAGTCTTCGAAACTGTTTTTCTTTGCAAAAGCTGTCTATGCCGACAATAAATCATTCTAACCTATTCCCAAGATTTTCCAAAGTTAGAGAAAATAGTCATTAAACCAATTTTCTTCGAAAATAAGAACAAAATGTTTATCCTCTCCTGCGCAAGCAACCTCAGTTTCTTAGCAAACACAGTCTGTACCCACGTTAATTCATTCTAAACTATTCCCAAGACTTTGCAAAGTCATCCAAATAGTCTTCAAACCAATTTTCCTCGAAAAGTAGAATAAAACGTTCACCGGCTCCTATGCAAATAACCTCATTTCCTTTGCAAAATCAGTCTATACCGACGGTAATTCATTCCAAACTATTTCTAAGATTTTTCAAAGTCATACAAAACAGTCTCCAAAGCGGGTTTTCTCGAAAAATAAAACAAAACGATCATCGGCTCCAGCGCAAGGAACTGAGGTTCCTTTGCAAAAATAACCTGTACCCACGATAATTCATTCAAAGTATATTCAAAATATTCCAAAGTCGTATAAAACAGTCTTTAAAGCCGTTTTCCTCGAAAATAAGAATAAAATGTTCAATCGCTCCTGCGCAAGCAACTCCATTTCCATTGCAAACTCAGTCCGTATCCACGATAATTCACTCAAAATGTTTCGAAAATTTCCCAAAGTCATATCAAACGGTCTTCTGAACTGTTTTCCTCGAAAAATAAAAATAAACGTTGATCCGCTTCCGCGCAAGGAACCCCATTTCCTTTGCAAAATTAGTCAATACCCACAATAATGAATTCAAAATATATCAAAGGTTTTCCAAAGGCATATAAATCAGTTTTCAATCCAATTTTCCTCAAAAAGAAGAATAAAACGTTCACCGGTTTGTATGTAAGCAACCTCATTCCCTTTGCAAAATCAGTCTCTATCCACGATAATTCATTAAAAATATTTCCAACACCTTTCCCTCGCATAAAAGCACCTTCAACGTCTCTTTCCTCTTCCAAAAAAAAAATAAAAAACTCTTCATCTTCCTCCAACGCAGGTGACCTCATTTCCTTTGCAAAATCATTCTGTACCTACGATAATTCATTCTATACTATTTCCAAAATTTCCCAAAGCCATATAAGCATCCCAAAGTCATCAAAACCGTATTCCTCGAATAGAAGACGGAAATGTTAATCCACTCCTGCCCAAGCAGTTTAATTTCCATTGCAAAATCAGTTTATACCCATGATAATTCATTCTAATTTATTCCCAAGATTTTCCAAAGTCATAAAAAATAATTTTCAAATCCGTTTTTCTGGAAAAGTAGAACAAAACGTGCACCGGTTCCTATGTAAGCAACCTTATTTCCTTTGCAAAATCAGTCTGTATACGATTATTCATTCCATTCCATTCCCAAGATTTTTCAAAGTCATATAAAACAGTCTTCAAAGTCGTTTTCCTCGAAAAAAGTACAAAATGTTCTCCGGCTCCTATGCAAGGAACCTCATTTGCATTGCAAAATTAGTCTATATCCACAATAATTCATTCAAAATTTCTCCAAGATTTTCCAAAGTCATATAAAACAGTGTTCACTCCAATATTCCTCGAAAAGAAAAAGAAAATGTTCAACCGCTGCTACGTAAGCAATTTAATTTCCTTTTGCAACATCAGTCTTTACCCACGATAATTCATTCAAAATATATCCAAAATTTTCCAAGGTCATATAAAACAGTTTTCACAGCCGTTTTTCTGAAAAATAGGATTAAAATGTTCAACCGCTGTTGCAGGACCGATTTTATATTCTCTGCAACATGAGTCTTTACCCACGATAATTCATTCAAAGTATATCCAAGATTTTCAAAAGTCATATAAAACAGTCATCAAAACCGTTTCCCCCGAAAAGAAAAACAAAATGTTCAACCGATGTTGCGCAATCAATTTTATTTCCTTTACAACACGAGTTTGCACGATAATTCTACCCACGATAATTCATCAAAACCATTTTCAAAACTTTTCCCTCAGATAAAAGCTCTTTCAACATCTCTTTCCTCTAACAAAAAAATAAAAAACTTTTCATCCGCCTCCTACGCAGGTGATCTCATTTCGTTTGCAAAATCAGTTTGTATCCACGATAATTCATTCAAAATATTCCCAAGATTTTCCAAAGTCATATAAAACACTCTTCAAACCAATTTTTCTCGAAAAGAAAAATAAAATGTTCAATTGCTGTTGCCTAAGCAATTTAATTTCCTTTTCAACATGACTCTCCACCCACGATAATTCATTAAAAACATTTCCAACACATTTCTCTCACATAAAAGCTCTTTCAACGTCTCGTTCCTCTTCCAAATAAAATAAAAAAACTCTCAATCCTTCTCTTACACTGCCAACTTAATTTCTTTTGCAAAATAAGTCTCTATCCACGATAATTTATTAAAACAATTTCCAACACTTTTCCCCCACATAAAAGTGCCTTCTGTTCTCTTTCCTCTTCCAAAAAAAATAAAAAGTTCTTCATCCCCCTCCTACACCGACAACTTCCCTCTCCCCAAACACTCGGCATTTTCGGCAGCGAATGACAAACTCCCTCGACAACCGCTTTGTCTCCATCTTCATCGATGCGGTTCGTCAACGAACTCGCGACGTCGGTGTTGGATTGCGGCGCATTTCTTCTCGCCGCAGCGGAATCTGGCGCGAAAACAATTAAGCAGCGAATTCCGGAGTTCCACGTTAAATTCTACCCGACGCACGGTTTGGTTCGCGAACGTTTAACTTAGCGACTTCGGCTCGTTCGTTTGAAATTCAATTATCTCAATTTCGATTTCCCGAAGGAGCCGCCGGAAGTTCGCGTCGTCAGCCGGAATGGTGAATGGCGGTATCGTCCTTTCGATTAGAAGGATGCTGCTGAATATTGATGGCGGGCGAAGGGGGGATTCATGGGAATTACGAGAAATATGAGGTGGAAAAGAAAACAGGGGTTTTTGTTAAAAAATGGTTATGGAAATGCTGATGTGGAGAATGGAAATTGTTTTTATGCAGAATGGTGAGGTTGCAATAGGAAAATAGGTGTTCCAAAATAATTCTTAAGGTAGGTAAGAAAAATAATGGTTTCCTAAAACACGAATATTAAATTTAAAACGCAAAAATGGTGTTCCTACAAGAAAATTGAAGTTGCAGGAGAAAAATATTCGTATGCAAGTGGACGTCAAGGTGGGTAAGAAGAATAATGTCAATTTAATTAAGAATTAGTTACGTAAATGGCGATGTGGAGAATGGAATTGGTTTTTATACAGAATGTTGAGGTTGCAATAGTAAAATAGGTGTTCTAAAGTAATTGTTAAGGTAGGTAAGAAGAATAATGTTAATTTAATTAAGAATTAGTTACGTCAATAGCGATGTGGAGAATGGAAATGGTTTTTGTACAGAATGTTGAGGTTATAACAAGAAAATGGTCGTTCTAAAGTGATTCTTAAGGAAGGTAAGAAGAATAATGGTTTTTTAAAACACGAATATTAAATTTAAAAGACGAAAACGGTTTCTCTGCAGAAAACTGAGGTTGCAGAAAGAAAATTGTTATTTCACAAGTGGATGTTAAGAAGAATGATGTTGCTTCAGTTAAGAATTAGTTACGTGAATGGCGATGTGGAGGACTAAATCGATCTTTCTGCAAAATGTTAAGGTTGCAACAGGAAAATGGTCGTTCGAAAATAATTGCTAAGATAGATAAGATGAATAATGATAGTTGAATTAAGAATTAGTCACATGAATGGCGACGTGGAGAATAAAAATGGTTTTTCTGTAAAATGTTGAGGTTGCAACAAAAAAAGATGTGTTCGAAAGTGGATGTTAAGGTAAGTAAGAATAATGTTAATTTAATTAAGAATTGGTTACATGAGTGGCGATGTGGAAATTGAAAATGTTTTTTTTACAAAATGTTAAGGTTGCAACAGGAAAATAATCATTCCAAAGTGATTATTAATGTAGATAAGAAGAAAAATGATTCTTCAGTTAAGAATTGGTTACGTGAATGATGATGTGGAGAAGAAAAATGGTTTCTGTGCAAAATGCTGAGGTTGCAGTAGGAAAATAGTAGTTCCAAACTGATTGTTAAGGGAGGTGAGAAGGATAATGTTAATTTAATTAAGAATTAGTTACGTAAATGGCGATATGAAATACAACAATTTTTTTTTCAAAATGTTGAGGTTGTAAAAGGAAAATAGTGGTTCCAAAGTGATTATTAGGGTAGGTAAGAAGAATGATTTTAATTTAATTAAAAATTAGTTAAATAAATGGCGATGTGAAATACGAACATTTTTTTTTTAGAATATTGAGGTTGCATCAGGAAAATATGTGTTCGAAAGTAAATATTAAGGTAAGTGAAAAGAATAATGTTAATTTAATTATGAATTGATTACTGGTTTTTGGTTATTTGGTATGGTGATAATGATAATTGGTTTTTGTGCAGAAAATTAATGTTGCAGCAGGAAAATGAGTGTTCGAAAGTGGATGCTAAGTTATGTAAGAAGAATGATGTTTGATCAAGTCATTGAATTTCAAAGAAGAAAATTCGTTCAAACAGGAATATTTGACGACGGGTTTATTCGTGTGGTTAGAAAAATAATTTCAGTGTGAAGTTTCTAGTCTTGTGTTTTAGTGAAATTTTAATTTCCCGGAAGAAAAGTATTGTTTTCACTTTTGTGAACAGTGATATGTGCAAAAAAAAATGGTTCAAATTAAAAACATTGTGGTTGCAGAAAGGAATAAGAATTTTAATAGAACATTTTCCGTTGTCTAAATACTCATGTGGATAAGAAAAATGATTTTGAGGCTGAAAACGGGAAATAGTCGTTTCGTCAATAAAGCTTCAATTACATGAATATCAACGTAGACAAAAAGAAGGATTTTAATATAAAATTGTGAGGATTACAAGCAAATTGATAAAGAACCCTTGAGTTATGTGATTATTGATGTAAATAAGAAGAATTGTTTCAATTGATACCATCAAAGTTATAGAAAAAAATACTCGTTCCAGCAAAAAAATAAGATACAAAAATATTAATGTAACGAAAAAACATTTTAATTCAAAGCGTTGGGTTTTCGCAACGAAAATAGTAATTAGAACCGTAAAGATTCGCTTTTCTCGATGACGTCGTGAATAAAAAGACTGGTATTAATTAAAAGTGTCGATATTGGGAGAAGCAAATAGTCGTTTCGAGAAGATAACTTCAGCTACGCGGATATTGAGGTAGATAAGAAGATCGGTTTTAATTGAAAACGAAGGACTTTGCGAAAGAAAACGATCGTTTCGACTAGAATGAACCAGTTGCGTGAATATCGATGTGGATGCAAAGATTCGCTTTAATTTAAAACGTAATACAAAAAATGAAAAATCTTACCCTTGCTTCCGGGAGGTCGAACGCAGGGTTGTCGATTCCAGTCATCTTGAATCTATAAAACATAAAGAAAATTTTAATTACGGAAAAAAAATTCTAAATAATTTTCTAGGTTATTCCTCAGGTTTTTTTAATCCAACCGATTAGGACATTTGCACACATATTCAGAATATAAGTAAATATTCTTCCCCTGGCCGAGTTAAAATTTTTATATTTAGTTTTTTTCAGTAAAATCGCAAATATATTAAAAACTGTGTAAAATATGATGATTACTAGGTAGACAATTTTTTTGAAAAATCAGCTTTTCTTATTTCCACGAGCACTCTCTTTAATTATATTTACGAAACAAAAGTAAATAATTAAAATGAATTTTTTTGTTTTTTTATATTATTATTTTTTTTATTATTTCGTGCTCGATGACGTTTCCAGCATGCTGAATTATTTGAAGTAAAATTGTTAAAATACTCAATAATAATGTACAAACAAATATTACTTGTAATTATATTTAAAAGTGATAATAGTAAAAGTATTACATTATTTAAAAAAAAGTATGCAAAACAATAATGCATAAAAATAGAGAAAAGTTTTATATATATATATAAATTTAGTAAAACACTGTATTAGTAATAATAGTAAAAGTTTTACATTATTTAAAAAAAAAGTATGTAAAATAGTAATGCATAAATATAGAGAAAAGTTTCACGCATGTAAAAAAGTAAATGGTAAAAATATTATTAGTAGTTTAGTAAGAATAAAGTAAGTAGTATTAGATTTAGTAAAATATTGTATTAGTGACAATAGTAAAAGTTTTTGATTATTGAATTAATTTTGTTTATTTTCATTATTGAAAATAAAGTATGTGAAACAATAAATGCATAAAAATACAGAAAAATGTCAAGCCTGTAAAGAAAGGAAACGCTAAAAATATTATTAGTGTTATAGTAAGATTAAATAATTAGTATTAAATTGAGTAAAAACTGTAGTAGTAACAATAGCAAAAGTATTACATTATTTAAAAAAAAAAGTATGCAAAACAATAATGCATAAAAGTAGAGAAAAGTTTCAAGCGTGTAAAAAAGTAAATGGTAAAAATATTATTAATAGTTTAGTAAGAATAAAATAAGTAGTATTAGATTTAATAAAAAATTGTATTAGTGACAATAGTAAAAGTTTTTGATTATTGAATTAATTCTGTTTATTTTCATTATTGAAAATAAAGTATGTGAAACAATAAATGCATAAAAATACAGAAAAGTTTCAAGCTTGTACAAAAAGGAAACGCTAAAAATATTATTAGTATTATAGTAAGATTAAATAATTAGTATTAAATTGAGTAAAAAACTGTAGTAGTAACAATAGCAAATATATTACATTATTTAAAAAAAAAAGTATGCAAAACAATAATGCATAAAAATAGAGAAAAATTTCAAGCGTGTAAAAAAGTAAATAGTAAAAATATTATTAGTAGTTTAGTAAGAATAAAGTAAGTAGTATTAGATTTAGTAAAAAAATGTATTAGTGACAATAGTAAAAGTATTAGATTATAAAAAAAGTTTGCAAAACGATAATGCATGAAAATAAATATAAGTTTCAAGCGTGAAAAAAAGCAAACGGTAAAAATATTATTAGTATTATAGTAAGAATAAAATAAATAGTACTAAATTTAGTAAAAAATTGTAGTAGTAACAGTAGTAAAAGTATTATATTATATTAAAAATAGTATGTAAAACAATAATGCATAAAAATAGGGAAAGTTTTATACGTGTAATAAAAGCAACTCGTACAAATATTATTGGTATTTTAGTAAGAATAAAATAAGTAGTATTAAATTTAGTAAAAAATTGTATTAGTGACAATAGTAAAAGTATTACATTATTTAAAAAAAAAAAGTATGTAATACAATAATGCATGAAAATAAATATAAGTTTCAAGCGTGTAAAAAATGCAAACGGCAAAAATATTGTTAGAATTATAGTAAGAATAAAATAAGTAGTATTAAATTTAGTAAAAAATTGTATTAGTGACAATAGTAAAAGTATTACGTTGTTTAAAAAAAACCATGTGAAACAATAATGCATAAAAATAGTGAAAAATTTGAAGCTCGTAAAAAAAGCAACTCGTAAAAATATTATTAGTATTATAGTAAGAATAAAATTAGTATTATTAAATTGATTAAAAAAATGGTTACGTTTCCTAACAGCTAAGGTTCTTATAGCTTCCAAACGCTGCATTTTTATTACTTTTTTTCCTATTACATATAATACATTACATGTGTATCAATTCAGAATAAATTTTATCATAATCTTTATAAGACTCACGCCTTAACTTTTCACTGATCTAAAAAAAATCTTTTTTCTTCCTTTTACCCTATTACAATGAATACATTTTTCACCTGATGTAATAGAAATGTAACCCGCCACTTTTATATTCTTAAAAAAAAAATCCGTGTGAAAAGGGTTAAATCTCAATTATAAACGTGTCAACAAATTTCATCATTTAACCTTCCTTTTAATAAAAATGGCGGCCCTTTGCCATTTCTATCAAAACACGTAAGGAATATTCGACTACAAACGCTTATGTTTTTGCATAAAATCACTGATCTTGTGTTTCGTTCCGAAACTTTCCTGCTTGAATGTTTGAAGTACTCGAAGACATCTAGTCTGAAACGCATTGTCGCCCATCAGTGCATTGAGTTGATGGATCGAAGCGGTTAAGAGTAACAAGGCTCTTAAGAAGCACGCACGGCACTCTCGAACACCGTAAGACGATCGTTGATAGGTGCGAATGAACTGTAATGGAGGTCAGGCCTCCCCCATGGACCATCGAAGCAACAGGATAATAGTTGGCGCGCTTGAATTATGGCGTCCGACGTGGAATGTCTTTGACTGTCGCTCTTCTTTAAGTGCAACGCAAGAATGTCGGCAAGTGACTCAATGATCATTGTTGGGGTGGTATTCGAGA
This sequence comes from Cryptocheilus praepositus, assembly GCA_033815515.1. Lineage (NCBI taxonomy): Eukaryota > Metazoa > Arthropoda > Insecta > Hymenoptera > Pompilidae > Cryptocheilus > Cryptocheilus praepositus. Next base: position 754,949 of record JAWWQZ010000151.1, read on the forward strand.
TTATTCTGATAAATGGTACTGCTCTATAAAGTTACTAAGATAAATGATATTAAGGTGTCGGGCCTAATTTGCAGGATTCAAAAAGTGAACGTTTGCATTCTTAGGTTTCTGAAGGTCAAATATCGAGAAGTGAATATTAATCTTCATCGGAATTTGTTTTACTCGCGTCTGAATTGTTACATTCGACGTGGAATGAATTGTAATGTCGATTTTTTTCAAATTCAACGTAAGAATGTTGGCAAGTGACTGAATGCTCGTTGTTGGGGTGGTATTCAAGATTATTCTGATAAATGGTACTATAATATTTTGTAAGGTTGCTAAGATAAATGATATTAAATAATCGAGGCTGGATTGCAAGGATTTCTATTCTAAGCCTTCTTAAGGTAAATGTCTACAGATTGATGTTCGAAGAGTGAATATCCGTTTTTCCGAAAATGTTGTTAGGAACTTATTGTTAGTTGTTAGACATTTTAATGTAGATTTTCTTGAATTTCAATGCGAGAATATCGGCGAGAGACTGAATGTGCGTTATTGGGATGTTATTTGAGATTATTCTGATAAATGGCACTATAATATTTTATGAGGTTACTAAGATAAATGATATTAAATAATCAGGCCTGGTTTGAAAGGATTTCTATTCTAAGGCTTCTTAAGGTTAAAGTATTTAAATTGCTGTTCAAAGAAAATTCTTAATTTACGTGAAAATGTAGTTCTGAATTTATTTTAATCGCAGTTGAATTATTGTGTCCGATGTGAAGTGAATTTTAATGTAGATTTTCTTAAGAATTCAAGGTAAGAATATCGGCAAGTGACCGAATTCTTGTTGTTGGGGTGGTATTAGATATTATTCTAATAAATTGTACTATTCTATGAGCCTAATTTGTTAGATTCAAAAAGTTAACGTTTGTATTCTTAGGTTTCTTAATATAAAAGTGTTTAAATTGCTATTCGAAGAGTGAATATTAATCTTCGTGAAAATGCAGTTCCGAATTTATTTTAGTCGTAGTTGAATTATTGTTCCCGATGCGAAAATAATTTTAAATGTCAATTTTCTTAAAATTCAACGAAAGAATGTCGCCAAGTGACTGAATATTCGTTGTTGGGGTGGCATTTGAGAGTATTTTGATAAATGGTACTGTTTTGTGAGATTACTAAGATAAGATAAATGATATTGTATTAAAGAGTTGAATTATTGTTCCCGATGCGAAAATAATTTTAAATGTCAATTTTCTTAAAATTGCACACACGGTGTGCAATCGTGACTGAATATTCGTTGTTGGGGTCATTTGAATATTTTGATAAATGGTACTGTTTGAAGAGCAAGATAAGATAAATGATATTGTATTAAAGAGGCCTAGTTTGCAAGGATTTATATTCTCACGTTTTTTAAGGTCAATGTCTATAGATTGCTTTTCGAAGAGTGAGTATTAATCTTTGTGAAAGTGTAGTTCGGAATTTATTTTAGTCGCAATTGAATTATTTGAGTCAGCAAGTGACTGAATGCTCGTTGTTGGGGTGGTATTCGAAATTATTCTGATAAATGGTACAACTCTATAAAGTTACTAAGATAAATGATATTAAAGAATCGGGCCTAGTTTGAAGGTGACAAGAAATTAAAGTTTCTATTCTTAGGTTCCTTAAGGTCAAATTGCTGTTCGAAGAGCAAATATTCATTTTTATGAAAATGTTGGTATGAAGTTGTTTTAGCCACAGTTGAATTATTGCACCCAATAATGAATTAATTTTAATGTTGATTTTTTTTTAATTCAACGCAAGAATGTCGGCAAGGGACTGAATGTTCGTTATTGGGGTGGCATTGGATATTATTCTAATAAATGGTACTATTTTATGGGCCTAATTTGCAGGATTCATAAAATTATATTAAAGTCTTGGTTTCTTAAACTCAAAGTTATGCAGATTGCTACGAAAAAATTAATGTTTGTAAAAATACTTAGGAATTTATTTTAAGGTCGAATTTAATTTGTTCTTCGCAAAAATAATTTTAATGTACTATTTTTTAACATTGAAAATGTGGTTAGGAACTTATTTTAGTTGTAGTTGAAATATTGTGTCCGACGCGAAAATAAATTTTAATGTCAATTTTCTTGAATTTCAATGCAAGAATATCGGCAAAAATTAGCATTTCTGTTCTTAGGTTTTTTTATGTTAAAGTCTTTAGATTGCTATTCGAAGAGTGAATATTATGATAAAAATACATAATATTTTGTGCAAGTTAATTACTAAGATAAATCGATATTCAAGAAGTCGGGTGACTGAATGTTCGTTATTGGGGTGGCATTGGATATTATTCTAATAAATGGTACTATTTTATGGGCCTAATTTGCAGGATTCATAAAATTGACGTTTGTATTCTTAGGTTTCTTAAAGTCAAAGTCTGTAGTTACCGTTCGAAGTGCAAGTATTAGTTTTCGTGAAAATGCAGCCAGGAATTTATTTTAGTCGCAGTTGAATTATTTTGTCCGATGCGAAAATAATTTTAATGTCGATTTTTTTCATATTTAACGTGAGAATGTCGGCAAGGACTGAATAGTCATTGTTGTGTGGTATTCAAGATTATTCTGATAAATGGTACTATTCTATAAAGTTACTAAGATAAATTGTATTAAAGAATCGGGCCTAGTTTGCAGGAGTCAAAAAATGAGCGTTTGTATTCTCAGGTTTCTTAATGTAAAAGTCTTTAAATTGTTATTTGAAGAGCGAATATTAATCGTCGTAAAAATGCAGTTTGGAATTTGTTTTAATCGCAATTGAAATATTGTGTCTTTTTGTGTTAATCGTATTGAAGTATTGTGAATGCTTGTTGTTGGGGCGGTATTCGAGATTATTCTAATAAATGGTACTATTTTATGGGCCTAATTTGCAGGAGTCACAAAATTGACGTTTGTAACAGGCAAGTCAAATGTCGGCGAGAAGAATGAATATTAATCTTCGTAAAAATGTGCATTTATTTTGGGATGTTATTTTAGAAGATAATTTCAATGTGATAAATTGAACACAAGAATGTCAGCATGTAATCGAGATTATTCTGATAAATGGTGCTATTTTGGAAGATAAATAAATTATATTAAGGGGTCGAGGCTAATCTGCAGGAATCAAAAAATTAACGTTTGTATTCTTAGGTTTCTTAAGGTCAAAGTCTTTAGTTACCGTTCGAAGTGCAAGTATTAGTTTTCGTGAAAATGCAGTTCCGAATTTATTTTAGTCGCAATTTAATTATTTCGTTCGGCGCAAAAATAATTTTAATGTAGATTTTCTTAACATTGAACGCAAGAATGTCGTCAAGTGACTGAACTCTCGTTGTTGGGGTGGTATTTGACATTATTTTGATAAATAGTACTATAATATTTTGTGAGGTTACTAAGATAAATGATATTAAAGAATCGGGCCTAGTTTATAGGAGTCAAAAAATGAACATTTGTATTCTTAGGTTTTTTAAGGTGAAAGTGTTTAAATTACTGTTCAAAGAAAATTCTTAATTTTCGTGAAAATGTAGTACTGAATTTATTTTAGTCACATCTGAATTATGTCGTCCGATGCGAAATGAATTTTAATGGCGATTTTCTTCAAATTCAACGCAAGAATGTCGGCAAGTGACTGAATGTGTATTTTGGGATGTTATTAGAGATTATTCTAATAAATCGTATTACTTTGTAAGAAGACTAAGACAAATAATATAAAAGGGCCGGAGCCTGGTTTACAGGATTTCTATTCTTAAGTTTCTTAAGGTTAACGTTTTTGCATTGATTTCGAAGAACGAATATTAATTTTCGGTGAAAATGCAGGTTAGGATTTATTTTAGTCGCAATTTAATTATTTCGTCCGACACAAAAATAATTTTAATCTCGATTTTCTTTCAATTCGAAGCAAGAATATCTGCAAGAGACTGAATGTGTGTTACTGGGATGTTATTAGAGATTATTTTGATAAATGGGACTATTTGTAAGGTTACTAGGATAAATGGTATAAAAAAGTTGGGTCTAGTTTGCAAGGATTTATATTCTTAGGTTTGGTTATATTCTTTCATAGATTGCTGTTTGAAGAGCGAATATTAATCTTCGTGAAAATGCAGTCAGGAATTTATTTTAGTCGCAGTTGAAATATTGCGTCCGACGCGGTATGAATTTTAATGGCGATTTTCTTCAAATTCAACACAAGAATGTCGGCAAGTGACTGAAAGTGCGCCGTTGGGGTGTTATTACGCATTATTCTGATAAATGGTACTATTTCGTAAGGTTACTAAGATAAATTACATTAAAAAGTCGGGCCAAATTTGCAGGATTCTGAAAATGAACATATCTGTTCTTAGGTTTGTTAAGGTCAAAATGTTTAAATTACTGTTCCAAGAGCATTCTGAATTTTCGTGAAAATGTAGTTCTGAATTTATTTTACTCAGACCTAAATTATTGCGTCCGACGTGGAATGAATTTTAATGTCAATTTTTCTTCAAATTCAATGCAATAATGTCTGGAAATAACTAAATGTGCGTTGTTTGGCTCTTATGAAATTAGTAAATCAAATGTTATAATATTGCTTAAATACTCGGGTGTAATTTGTCGGACCCAAAAAATCATACATTATCTTGCTAGATCCCTTAAAAATTTGAAGCTTTCAGATTGCGATTCTATGAACAAATGTTAATATTAACGTAAGAATATCGATAAATAACAATTCGTTGTTGGGGTCTTATGAGGTTAGTAAAATAAATTATGTTATATTCTAATGGTAGCTATAGGAAATATATATAGTTATTATATTATATTATTATTATATAATTTGCTATATTATATATTATCATATATTTTATATTATATTACTATTATATATATAATAGTAATTATAGCAAATAATTTTCATTAATTTTGACGTGGAATGAATTTAACTGATACAATTTTTGCGGCAACCAGCTTCGGTATTTCATTATTTTCGCCGGTACTCAGTATTAGAAACCAAAAAAATTTGTCGGTCGCGAAAGTGTTAAAAATGTGTTTCTTTGCATTTAACGTAAAAAACGTGATTACTTTTGGCTTCTTTAATAAATGCGAACGACCTTTTATTGGCACATATAATATTATGAAACGGTACTATCAATTAATCGCTACATAACGTATTCCTGCCCAGAAACCGGACGTCCACCGGGCAGAAACTTTCATTCCGTGACGGCACCGTGAAATTTCCTTTTGCATTCGACACACCGTGTGCTTTATGTTCCGTCACGACACGCAGTTATGTTTTATGATCACGCACATATATACGGGGTGTCTGTAAAGGGTGTCTCAAAATCACCTGACATTTTGAATTACGCGCCATTTTTTTGTAGCGAACATAGAGTATATAATATAATAACATAGAATATATAATCTTTGACAACTTGTATCAGAAAGTATTGAAGTCATGGAGAATTATACGATATTAAAATAAAAATATTCATATTTTTTAAATAAAAAATACGATTTATTAATAAATTACAATGTCAGTCCATTTCGACACACCCTTTACAATTGTTTATATGCTACAAAATCGATCAAAATCGACCAGTACCGAAACTAGCGTCGGACGTTTTAATTTTTTTTTCACAAAATATATGCTAATAGTATTTCATACAACACATAATTTGAATAGAGCATTTCTTTACAAAACTGTATATTTTATACGGAACAATACACTTTTCATCAATCCCTGAAGAAGCATGTTTAACTGCTAAGAATTACATTTTTATTTATTTTTTTTATTTTAATGCACAGCACCGAAAAGGTGGGCCAATGCTTTTTTTGCCATACAATATTATTATATATTATTATTATATAAATAATGTAAGCAGAAGTATGGTATATATTTTTCTATGGATAAGGAAACGAATGCATTTATGATAGACCCTGAATATTATAACAAACATACAATATTATTATACTTATATTATTATTATTACATAAATAATGTAAGCAGATGTATGGAATATATTTTTCTATGGATAAGGAAACGAATGCATTTATGATAGACCCTAAATATTATAACAAACATACAATATTTTTATATCTTATTAATATTATGTAAATAATGTAAGCGAATGTATCAAATATATTTTTCTATGGATAAGACTACGAATGCATTTATGATAGACACTGATTATTATAACAAACATACAATATTATTATATATTATTATTACTATATAAATAGTGTAACCAGATCTGTGGAATATAGTTTTATATGGATAACAAAACAAATGCATTTATGATAGGCCCTGAATATTGTAATTAACATGCAATATTATTGCATTAAACGGAGAACTGCTGGTTTTTAATGGACATCACAGTTTAATTGTAATAACATTCTTTGGTACCAGAGTATAAAACGTGTGGAAACGTGTTGTGACGGGATTCCAAACAGGCCTCATCTACAATTTTTTGCATTTTTAGGAAATAGTATGTATGGTAGGAAACCCAAAATGTCTCATATTGAAAATAACATTCTTTGGCACCAAACATGTTAAAGACTAACAAATCATCACTAATTTAAAAATATTTAACGCAAAAAAAAAATGGGTACGATTAGCAATAATAACACGGTCCGTAAAGTGTTTAAGCGGTCAATCAGCCTGTATATGATTTCGCAGAGCATAGAATGTGACATAGGATAGCAAAAATGTCTTATACCAAAAAATAAAAATTGGTTGGCACCGGAACATAACGCGTGTAAACGTATTGTAACAGTAGGCCAATAAATAAGCAGCCATCAGCACGCGCTGCACCGAACGTGGACCGAATGCTGCAGGTTTATAAGTGATAAAGCACGCTTCCCGGGGTTCCCCGTTTTATCACAGTCGTCCACGACGCGCATCGTTGCGTAACGAGCGTTTTCCACTGAATTTTATACACGATGGAGCAGTTAGGCGGTGAGTGAGTGGGAGGAAATGTAATAACGAAGCTTGACGATTGTCAGCGCGAGTTGAGGGGAAGGTGAGGCGTGAGGGTGAAATTTCAGGAAAGAAGAGTAGGAGTTGAGTAGAATGTTTACGGTAATAGAAATTGAAATGAAATTATTGTGTAGAATGTAGAAATTAAAAATTGTTGTACGAGTAACGTATGAGTTCCATAAATGTTTATTATTTAATTCTAATAAATATTGAAACTAATGATTAAGTCACTTCGAATGACGAAAATATTAGAAAATTGATATGATAATAATATTCTTGTAATAATAATATTAATTATTATTAGAATGTAATAAACATTGCAATGTTTACAATTGCTATTGTTAATGAATATATTGAAATTGTTAAGTAAGTCAGTTTGTGTCGTGAAGCAGTGATTTAAGTAAAATATTAGAAGGCGGCAATTGTACGTGTGTAATAAACGTTTATTATTTGAATATAACTTGAAAGAATAAGGGGCCTAAGGAAACATAAAAAAATAAGGGACCTATTAACAATTTTGAATTTTACAAATATTTTTTGCCATCGTCATATTAATCAAATTCAACATAAATCCTTAAGGAATAACATTTATAATTTTTTGCCGAATCTATTCTATATTACCGTAAGCATGAACCTCCACATTACCGGCTAAAGAATAATTCTTACAATTTTTGCAACTTTACACATATCTTTAGAAACACTTTTCCATATCACCGCGTCAATTTCATCAATCAATCAATCAAATTCAAGATAAACCATCCATAAATAGCATTTATCATTATTTTACAAAAATTCGTCATATTATCACATCGCCGAATTTTTAAATTGCCGGCTAAAAAATGTTACTTGCCGTTTCTGCAAATTTTCAGAAATTTCCTCGCATCAGCGCATCAACGTACCTTAGCATTAATCGCCAATAATAATCTTTACGGTTCCTCGAACTTTAGAGACGTGTTCTTACATTATCGCGCCAATCAAACTCACTGTCGCTCGGTAAAAAAAGAAACCACTCAACTTTTCCGTGATCTTCGGTATCGTTCAAATTGACAAAGATACGAATGGGATTAATCTCCGTTCACTTCTTCAGCTACTTGCCGATCACCCTTTTATTTCACTTTATCCGACACTGAATACAACGGCCGATGTCACAGAAGTAGGTTTTTAAAGTAAGTAAAGTATTTGCACCTACTGTTAGTGTAAAAGGTATTTAACTGCATAAATTGCAGTATATTAATACACGGGCTGCTAATTAGGAGATAACTCGTAGTTTGTTTACTTGCGATATTTGCGCAGTTCGATGGAATTCGCAGTGGAAGTATTTATGAACAGAACGTCTGAGGAGACTTTTATATACGATATAAGAAAAAATATTTTTTGCTTTTGATGATTACTGTATACTATAATTGAAGTTTTAATAATGTATATTAACATAGCAGTATAAAATAGTGTTATGTATATAATAATGTTATATTAACATAGCAGTATAAAATAGTAATAAAAAGTATAATCACACGAAGTTTATTCAAAATCAAAAGCAAAAAAAATGTTTTCTTAAAAGAAAACCTTTTATACGGGAAAAACGTATTTTGTGTACTGTATACGTATATGTACTTTTATATACTACAAAAAAAATATTTTTTGCTTTTGATGATTACTATATATTATTGTATAATTAGAGGTTTTAGTAATATAATATTAAAATAGTAATAAAAACTATATTTTTTTCTTAAAAAATAACATATTTCATATGCTAAAATAACATATTTTATACAGTATGTACCTATATATATATATAATTCTATAGAAGTACATCTCTCTCTCTCTCTATATATATATATATGTACTTCTATAGACTATATAAGAAAAAATATTTTTTGCTTTGGATGATTACTTTATACTATAATTAGAGTTTTTAATATTATATTAAATATTATGTTGTCCATCTAAGTAAATCGGAAAACAAAATGAAATATAAACTGAAATACTATATTCCACCACAAATATAAAACTTAATTGCACAGACGGCAATAAATATACGTATACATATTTCAAATGATTTGTATTGAACGTAAGAATCCATACAAGCACATCGAAAAACAAAATGAAATATAAACTAAACTAATATATTCCAACAAAATAAAGAACTTAATTGCACAGGTGGCAATAAATGTATGTGTACATGTTACAAAATGATTTGTATTGAACATAGGAATCCACAGATAATAAAAACATAAGCAAATTAAAAAACATAAACTGAAATACTATTTTTCACCAAAAATAAAGAACTTAATTTCATAGGTACAGGCGGCAAAAAAAAAATATTTGATAAACAAAGGGAAATATAAATGAAAAACTATATTCGACCAAAAATAAAAAATTTAATGCCACAGGTACGGCAATAAATATATGTGTACACATTTCAAATGATTTTGTCCTGAACGTAAAAGTCCATCCAAGTAAATCGAAAAACAAACTGAAATACCATTTCCACCATCATTAAAGAATTTAATTGCACAAGTGGCAATAAATATATGTGTACATATTTCAAATTATTTGGATCGAATGTAAGAATGAATACAAGCAAATTGAACAAGAAAGTGAAACATCAACTGAAATACTATATTCCACTAAAAATAACAAACTTTTGAAGAAGAACTTTTGAAGAATTGCACAGACACAAATGATGATAAATATGTGTACACATTCCAAATGATTTTGTATTGAACATAAGAGTCTATTCAAGCAAATCGGAAAACAAACTGAAATACTATATTTTCCACCATAATTAAAGAACTTAAGGGGACATTCTACTTTCTCGGGTTGAAAAAATCGATTTTTTTTTATTGCCTTATTCGAGAGTATATACTTTCGAGATTATGTCCTTAAATTTGCAGCGATAAATTCGAAAAATTGGGAAAGTTATAGGCCTCGCATCTAACCCACCTCGCGCAGATAGAAGGGTTTTTCTCTTTCGGCGATCTTTATTTATTCTAAGAAATTGTCTAATTCTGGAAACGATTTAAAAGAGATCACCCAAATGTAAACATTGCATTGGTAAACATTACGAAGGAGGGTGTTCCGCGCACCAAAATAACATCTAAATATCATCTTACCCTTGACCTTGACGATGTCTGTTATGTTTATTGCTTTCTGAACATGCATTCAGTATTCAAACAGTTTTCAAAAGAGACGTATCGTTTTAATATGGATCGAAAACAAAGTAAATTTGTCAATTCGAGACTCTGTCGTTCGCGAAAAAGAAAGTTTATTGGAAATCAGCATACAAGTGAATACAGTTTAGAGTACGCTAGTACATCGACAGAAAAATTAAAAGAAAATGCTGATCTGCATGTAAACATTGATCCGGCTATGAATTATTGTATATTACAATTTACTACGTAAGAATCTTTTATATACAAAAATTCGATATGCAAAACTTTAAATGCGTTTTTCTCAGTACTATATTTTTTCAACTGGCGTACACGATTCCAAAAAAACTATTCGATCAATCGGTCCGAGATTTTAATATATTATTCTACTTACTTATGCCTATCGTATGAACCACGGGTGTGTTAATTAATCAATATTTTCTCATTTTTTTCCATCATAAAAAGACGGAAAAAATGCCATTTTCGTGAACCTAATTTTGAAAAGTCAGTCATTTTGAAAGTTTTAATGCAAACTCTTTCTCCGTGGTTCATGAGACAGTGGTTAGTATGTAAATTAAGATTCCTGTTCTGTTTTTTTTTTCTGATTATCCCAACGACCGCAATCACGCACGCCAGTGAGTATGAATTTTTTGGAGGTGCTCCAGCAATCAAGAAGAATTTATATGAAAAAATTTGAAAAAACATAAAAAAAAATATTTTTGTATAAATAAAGGTCGATACGATACAATGTGAAAGTTTCAAATTGCTGCGTTTCTATTTTCGATAAGAAAAAAGTTATTGAATATCAGTAAAATTTTTCGATGAGAAAGTAGAATGTCCCGTTAATGAAATATAAACTAAAATACTATTTTTCACCACAAATAAAGAACTCAATTTCACAGGTACAGACAGCAAAAAAAAATGTGTGTACATATTGCAAATGATTTCTATTGAACGTAAGAATCCATATAAGCAAATCGAAAAATAAATTGAAATATAAAATGAAATACTATATTCCAACAAAAATAAAGCACTTAATTGCACAGGTACAGATGGCGATAAATATATGTACACATTTCAATTTATTTATCCCGAACATAAAAGTCCATTCAAGCAAATCGAAAAACAAACTAACCCACAAAATAAACCCCTATTTTCCTCCAAAGCCATATAACTTCCTTAAAATCTTCCGGTCAACAACATTCACCGTCGCTATCAAAAATTACTGACCCAACTCACTAACTATACATCCAAGAATCCTCATAATCACAGTTCACGTCTTCACAGACACACATCCACCGACCCGGCACTAATGTCTAATCATCTCGGAAAATATGATTTTCTCGTTCTTCGCACAATAAACAGGATATTACGTTAGCGTTTAATGATCAGCCGCATCGTCGGAAGTCGGAATTATCGAGGCAAAGATAAGTTGGCCGAACATACCGGGTGATTATTCCGTTTCCTTCGGCGACCGGCGATCCTCGATCACGCGCGAACGATTTCGAACAAAAGTCTCGAGAAAGTAAGCACGGAAACGGCATTTTTCGAGGGTGAAAGTCACTTTCGACTTTCGGAGAAGAAGACGTTGACTTTTGTGAAGACAGAATGTGCCTTCGTTTGACTTTCTTTATTTCCATTTGCAGTATTTATTATTTTTTATCAAAATATTTAATATAGATATATTATACGATCATAGATGTTTAGTAAGTTATTTGTTTTTATTACATTGTTCAGTTTAAAATTGTCGTTTGCAATTTTAATTTAGATAGCAAAAAGGGATGATGATGTAGAAAATCTTCTGCCGAATCTTAACGTGAATGTAATTAGATATTTCTTGTTTATTTATGTTTACGTTGATAAATTAGAAAACTAGAAAATTAATTCCAAATTTGAACGGGTGTTTTCAGTTCTAGTTTTGAACATGGAACAAGATGAAGACGTACAGATTCCACGCACGTTTTCAGGACAATTTCTTTAACTTATTTGTATACTATTTTAATTTATTTAATTTATTGTTAACACAATTTAATTTAATTTAATTAATACTATTTAACTTATTATATACTATTTGTATACTATTTTTATTTATATCTTCGTTTATTCATATTTAATTTCTTGTTTATTTCATTTCACATTGATAAATTAGGAAATTGGAAAATGAATTTCAAATTTGAAACGGTTGTTTTCAGTTATAGTTTTGAACATAGAAAGAGATAGGGGCGTATAATTTCTACGCAAGTTTTGAACGGAATTTATTTAATTTATTTATATACTATTTTAAATTATTTAATTCATCATATACTATTTATATACTATTTTAATTTATTTAATTTATCATATACTATTTATATACTATTTTTATCTGTATCTTCGTTTATTGATATTTAATTTCATGTTTATTCACTTTCACATTGATAAATTAGGAAATTGAAAAATTAATTTCAAAATTGAAACGGTTGCTTTCAGTTGTAGTTTCAAATATGGGAAGAGATGGAGGCGTATAGATTCTACGCAAGTTTTGAGAAGAATTTATTTAATTTATTTATATACATTTTTTATTTACAATTTATTTAATTTATTTATTATGTATATATGGAAAATATGAAGGCGTACAGATTCTACGCAAGTTTTCAGGAGAATTTATTTAATTTATACTATTTTTATTTATATATTTGTTTATTTATATCTAATTTCTTGTTTATTTATTTTCATATTGATAAATTAAGAAATTGGAAAATTAATTTCAAATTTGAAACGGTTGTTTTCAGTTATAGTTTTGAACATGGAAAGAGATAGGGGCGTATAATTTCTACGCAAGTTTTGAACTGAATTTATTTAATTTATTTATATACTATTTTAATTTATTTAATTCATCATATACTATTTATATACTATTTTTATCTGTATCTTCGTTTATTGATATTTAATTTCATGTTTATTCACTTTCTCATTGATAAATTAGGAAATTGAAAAATTAATTTCAAAATTGAAACGGTTGCTTTTAGTTGTAGTTTCAAATATGGGAAGAGATGGAGGCGTATAGATTCTACGCAAGTTTTGAGACGAATTTATTTAATTTATTTATATCAATTTTTTATTTACAATTTATTTAATTTATTTATTATGTATATATGGAAAATATGAAGGCGTACAGATTCTACGCAAGTTTTCAGGAGAATTTATTTAATTTATACTATTTTTATTTATATATTTGTTTATTTATATCTAATTTCTTGTTTATTTATTTTCACATTGATAAATTAGGAAATTGGAAAATTAATTTCAAATTTGAAACGGTTGTTTTCAGTTATAGTTTTGAACATGGAAAGAAATAGGGGCGTATAATTTCTACACAAGTTTTGAACTGAATTTATTTAATTTATTTATATACTATTTTAATTTATTTAATTCATCATATACTATTTAAATACTATTTTTATCTGTATCTTCGTTTATCGATATTTAATTTCATGTTTATTCACTTTCACATTGATAAATTAGGAAATTGAAAAATTAATTTCAAAATTGAAACGGTTACTTTCAGTTGTAGTTTCAAATATGGGAAGAGATGGAGGCGTATAGATTCTACGCAAGTTTTGAGAAGAATTTATTTAATTTATTTATATAAATTTTTTATTTATAATTTATTTAATTTATTTATTATGTATATATTGAAAATATGAATGCGTACAGATTCTACGCAAGTTTTCAGGAGAATTTATTTAATTTATACTATTTTTATTTATATTTTTGTTTAATTATATCTAATTTCTTGTTTATTTATTTTCACATTGATAAATTAGGAAATTGGAAAATGAATTTCAAAATTGAAACGGTTGTTTTCAGTTATAGTTTTGAACATGGAAAGAGATAGGGGCGTATAGATTCTACGCAAGTTTTGAAAAGAATTTATTTAATTTATTTATATACTATTTTAATTTATTTAATTCATTATATACTATTTATATACTATTTTTATCTGTATCTTCGTTTATTGATATTTAATTTCGTGTTTATTCACTTTCACATTGGTAAATTAGGAAATTGAAAAATTAATTTCAAAATTGAAACGGTTGCTTTCGGTTGTAGTTTCAAATATGGGAAGAGATGGAGGCGTATAGATTCTACGCAAGTTTTGAGAAGAATTTATTTAATTTATTTATATACATTTTTTATTTATAATTTATTTAATTTATTTATTATGTATATATTGAAAATATGAAGGCGTACAGATTTTACGGAAGTCTTCAGGAGAATTTATTTAATTTATACTATTTTTATTTATATATTTGTTTATTTATATCTAATTTCTTGTTTATTTATTTTCAGATTGATAAATTAGGAAATTGGAAAATGAATTTCAAATTTGAAACGGTTGTTTTCAGTTATAGTTTTGAACATGGAAAGAAATAGGGGCGTATAATTTCTACGCAAGTTTTGAACTGAACTTATTTAATTTATTTATATACTATTTTAATTTATTTAATTCATCATATACTATTTATATACTATTTTTATCTGTATCTTCGTTTATTGATATTTAATTCCATGTTTATTCACTTTCACATTGATAAATTAGGAAATTGAAAAATTAATTTCAAAATTGAAACGGTTGTTTTCAGTTGTAGTTTCAAATATGGGAAGAGATGGAGGCGTATAGATTCTACGCAAGTTTTGAGAAGAATCTATTTAATTTATTTATATACATTTTTTATTTACAATTTATTTAATTTATTTATTATGTATATATGGAAAATATGAAGGCGTACAGATTCTACGCAAGTTTTCAGGAGAATTTATTTAATTTATACTATTTTTATTTATATATTTGTTTATTTATATTTAATTTCTTGTTTATTTCATTTCACATTGATAAATTAGGAAATTGGAAAATGAATTTCAAATTTGAAACGGTTGTTTTCAGTTATAGTTTTGAACATGGAAAGAGATAGGGGCGTATAATTTCTACGCAAGTTTTGAACTGAATTTATTTAATTTATTTATATACTATTTTAATTTATTTAATTCATCATATACTATTCATATACTATTTTTATCTGTATCTTCGTTTATCGATATTTAATTTCATGTTTATTCACTTTCACATTGATAAATTAGGAAATTGAAAAATTAATTTAAAAATTGGAACGTTTGCTTTCAGTTGTAGTTTCAAATATGGGAAGAGATGGAGGCGTATAGATTCTACGCAAGTTTTGAGAAGAATTTATGTAATTTATTTATATAAATTTTTTATTTACTATATATTTATTTAATTTATTTATTATGTATATATGGATATATATGAAGGCGTACAGATTCTATGCAAGTTTTCAGGAGAATTTATTTAATTTATACTATTTTTATTTATATATTTGTTTATTTATATCTAATTTCTTGTTTATTAATTTTCATATTGATAAATTAAGAAATTGGAAAATTAATTTCAAATTTGAAACAGTAGTTTTCAGTTATAGTTTTGAACATGGAAAGAGATAGGGGCGTATAACTTCTACGCATGTTATATATTTACTTAATTTATTTATATACTATTTTAATTTATTTAATTCATCGTATACTATTTATATACTATTTTTATCTGTATCTTTGTTTATTGATATTTAATTTCATGTTTATTCACTTTCACATTGATAAATTAGGAAATTGAAAAATTAATTTCAAAATTGAAACGGTTGCTTTCAGTTGTAGTTTCAAATATGGGAAGAGATGGAGGCGTATAGATTCTACGCAAGTTTTGAGAAGAATTTATTTAATTTATTTATATACATTTTTCATTTACAGTTTATTTAATTTATTTATTATGTATATATCGAAAATATGAAGGCGTACAGATTCTACGCAAGTTTTAGGAGAATTTATTTAATGTACACTATTTTTATTTATATATTTGTTTATTTATATCTAATTTCTTGTTTATTTATTTTCACATTGATAAATTAGGAAATTGGAAAATTAATTTCAAATTTGAAACGGTTGTTTTCAGTTATAGTTTTGAACATGGAAAGAGATAGGGGCGTATAATTTCTACGCAAGTTTCGAACTGAATTTATTTAATTTATTTATATACTATTTTAATTTATTTAATTCATCATATACTATTTATATACTATTTTTATCTGTATCTTCGTTTATTGATATTTAATTTCATGTTTATTCACTTTCACATTGATAAATTAGGAAATTGAAAAATTAATTTCAAAATTGAAACGGTTGCTTTCAGTTGTAGTTTCAAATATGGGAAGAGATGGAGACGCATAGATTCTACGCAAGTTTTGAGAAGAATCTATTTAATTTATTTATATACATTTTTTATTTACAATTTATTTAATTTATTTATTATGTATATATGGAAAATATGAAGGCGTACAGATTCTACGCAAGTTTTCAGGAGAATTTATTTAATTTATACTATTTTTATTTATATATTTGTTTATTTATATTTAATTTCTTGTTTATTTCATTTCACATTGATAAATTAGGAAATTGGAAAATGAATTTCAAATTTGAAACGGTTGTTTTCAGTTATAGTTTTGAACATGGAAAGAGATAGGGGCGTATAATTTCTACGCAAGTTTTGAACTGAATTTATTTAATTTATTTATATACTATTTTAATTTATTTAATTCATCATATACTATTCATATACTATTTTTATCTGTATCTTCGTTTATCGATATTTAATTTCATGTTTATTCACTTTCACATTGATAAATTAGGAAATTGAAAAATTAATTTAAAAATTGGAACGTTTGCTTTCAGTTGTAGTTTCAAATATGGGAAGAGATGGAGGCGTATAGATTCTACGCAAGTTTTGAGAAGAATTTATGTAATTTATTTATATAAATTTTTTATTTACAATTTATTTAATTTATTTATTATGTATATATGGACAATATGAAGGCGTACAGATTCTATGCAAGTTTTCAGGAGAATTTATTTAATTTATACTATTTTTATTTATATATTTGTTTATTTATATCTAATTTCTTGTTTATTAATTTTCATATTGATAAATTAAGAAATTGGAAAATTAATTTCAAATTTGAAACAGTAGTTTTCAGTTATAGTTTTGAACATGGAAAGAGATAGGGGCGTATAACTTCTACGCATGTTTTGAACTGAATTTACTTAATTTATTTATATACTATTTTAATTTATTTAATTCATCGTATACTATTTATATACTATTTTTATCTGTATCTTTGTTTATTGATATTTAATTTCATGTTTATTCACTTTCACATTGATAAATTAGGAAATTGAAAAATTAATTTCAAAATTGAAACGGTTGCTTTCAGTTGTAGTTTCAAATATGGGAAGAGATGGAGGCGTATAGATTCTACGCAAGTTTTGAGAAGAATTTATTTAATTTATTTATATACATTTTTCATTTACAGTTTATTTAATTTATTTATTATGTATATATCGAAAATATGAAGGCGTACAGATTCTACGCAAGTTTTAGGAGAATTTATTTAATGTACACTATTTTTATTTATATATTTGTTTATTTATATCTAATTTCTTGTTTATTTATTTTCACATTGATAAATTAGGAAATTGGAAAATTAATTTCAAATTTGAAACGGTTGTTTTCAGTTATAGTTTTGAACATGGAAAGAGATAGGGGCGTATAATTTCTACGCAAGTTTCGAACTGAATTTATTTAATTTATTTATATACTATTTTAATTTATTTAATTCATCATATACTATTTTGATAATATTTTTATCTGTATCTTCGTTTATTGATATTTAATTTCATGTTTATTCACTTTCACATTGATAAATTAGGAAATTGAAAAATTAATTTCAAAATTGAAACGGTTGCTTTCAGTTGTAGTTTCAAATATGGGAAGAGATGGAGGCGTATAGATTCTACGCAAGTTTTGAGAAGAATTTATTTAATTTATTTATATAAATTTTTTATTTATAATTTATTTAATTTATTTATTATGTATATATTGAAAATATGAAGACGTACAGATTCTACGCAAGTTTTCAGGAGAATTTATTTAATTTATACTATTTTTATTTATATATTTGTTTATTTATATCTAATTTCTTGTTTATTTATTTTCACATTGATAAATTAGGAAATTGGAAAATGAATTTCAAATTTGAAACGGTTGTTTTCAGTTATAGTTTTGAACATGGAAAGAGATAGGGGCATATAATTTCTACGCAAGTTTTGAACTGAATTTATTTAATTTATTTATATACTATTTTAATTTATTTAATTCATCATATACTATTTATATACTATTTTTATCTGTATCTTCGTTTATTGATATTTAATTTCATGTTTATTCACTGTCACATTGATAAATTAGGAAATTGAAAAATTAATTTCAAAATTGAAACGGTAGCTTTCAGTTGTAGTTTCAAATATGGGAAGAGATGGAGGCGTATAGATTCTACGCAAGTTTTGAGAAGAATTTATTTAATTTATTTATATACATTTTTTATTTACAATTTATTTAATTTATTTATTATGTATATATTGAAAATATGAAGGCGTACAGATTCTATGCAAGTTTTCAGGAGAATTTATTTAATTTATACTATTTTTATTTATATATTTGTTTATTTATATCTAATTTCTTGTTTATTTATTTTCACATTGATAAATTAGGAAATTGGAAAATTCATTTCAAATTTGAAACGGTTGTTTTCAGTTATAGTTTTGAACATGGAAAGAGATAGGGGCATATAATTTCTACGCAAGTTTTGAACTGAATTTATTTAATTTATTTATATACTATTTTAATTTATTTAATTCATCGTATACTATTTATATACTATTTTTATCTGTATCTTCGTTTATTGATATTTAATTTCATGTTTATTCACTTTCACATTAATAAATTAGAAAATTGAAAAATTAATTTCAAAATTGAAACGGTTGCTTTCAGTTGTAGTTTCAAATATGGGAAGAGATGGAGGCGTATAGATTCTACGCAAGTTTTGAGAAGAATTTATTTAATTTATTTATATACATTTTTTATTTACAATTTATTTAATTTATTTATTATGTATATATGGACAATATGAAGGCGTACAGATTCTACGCAAGTTTTCAGGAGAATTTATTTAATTTATACTATTTTTATTTATATATTTGTTTATTTATATCTAATTTCTTGTTTATTTATTTTCACATTGATAAATTAGGAAATTGGAAAATTAATTTCAAATTTGAAACAGTAGTTTTCAGGTATAGTTTTGAACCGGGAAAGATATGCGGGCGTATAGATTCTATGCAAGTTTTGAGGATAATTTATTTAATTTACTTATATACTGTTTTAATTTATTTAATTTATTATATACTATTTATACACTACTTTTATTTATATCTGTTTATCGTTTTTTATCCAGATGTGTAATAAGCTATTTTGTTTTATTGCATTTTATTATAGGGTTAATTGACGTTAAGTTTGAAATTATCGTTTGCAATTTTAATTTAGAGGGCAAAAAGAGATGATAATGTAGAGAACCTTCTGCCGAATTTTGACGTGATTGGAATTACACGATAAATTAGGAGATTGAACAATTAATTTCGAATTTGAGACGATTGTTCTTACGGAGAATTTATTTAATTTATTTATGTACTATTTTAATTTACTTAATTTATTATTAATACGGTCTAAATTAATTTAATTAATACTAGTTAATTTATTATATACTATTTATGCACTATTTTTATTTATATCTAATTTCTTGTTTATTTATTTTTCATTAATAAATTAGAAAATTGAAAAATTAATGTCAAATTTGAATGCGTTGTTTTCAGTTATAGTTTTGGACATGGAAAAAAATGAGAGCGTATAGATTCTACGCAAGTTTTGAAGAAAATGTATTTATTACGGTTGTTTTTTTGGAGAATTTATTTAATTCATTTATATACTAGTTTCATTTATTGTATACTATTTATATGCTATTTTTATTTATTTTTCGATTATTTATATCTAATTTCTTGTTTATTTATTTTTATATTGATAAATTAGGAAATTGAGAAATTAATTTTAAATTTGAAACGGTTGTTTTCAGTTATAGTTTTGAACATGGAAAGAAATGAGGGCGTATAGATTCTACGCAAGTTTTGAATAAAATGTATTTATTACGTTTGTTTTTTGGGAGAATTTATTTAATTCATTTATATACCAGTTTCATTTATTGTATACTATTTATATGGTATTTTTATTTATTTTTCCGTTTATTTATATCTAATTTCTTGTTTATTTATTTTTATATTGATAAATTAGGAAATTGAGAAATTAATTTCAAATTTGAAATGGTTGTTTTCAGTTGAAGTTTTGAACATCGCAAGAGATGAGGGCGTATACATTTTACGCAAGTTATAAAGAATATATATTTATTACCGTTGTTATTCAGGAGAATTTATTCAATTTATTTTTATACTATTTTCATTTACTTAATTTATTATTAATACTGGTTTATTTAATTAAATTAATACTATTTAATTTATCGTGTACTATTTATATACTATTTTTACTTATATCTTTGTTTATTTATATCTTATTTCTTGTTTATTTATTTTCACATTGATAAATTAGAAACTGAAAAATAAATTGCAAATTTGAAACGGTTGTTTCCTGTTATAGTTATGAACTTGAAAAGAGATGAGGGCGTATAGATTCTATGCAAATTTTGAAGAGAATTTATTTAATTTATTTATATAGTATATGAATTTATTTAATTCATTATTAATACTATTTAATTTATTATATACTATATATACACTATCTGTATTTATATCTTTGTTTATTTATGTATCTGTTTATAATTTCTTATCAAGATGTTTAATAAGTTATTTTGTTTTATTGGGTTTTATTATGGGGTTAATTGGTGCTAAGTTTGAAATGGCCATTTGCAATTTTAATTTAGACGGCGAAAAGGGATGATGATTTAAAGAATCTTCTGTCAAATCTTGACGAGAATGTAATTAGACGTTTTAATTTTTTGTTTATTTAGTTTTACATTGATAATTTAGGAGATGCAAAAATTAATTTCAAATTTAAAACAGTTGTTTTCAGGTAGAATTTTGAGCGTGGAAAGAAATTAAGCGTATAGATTCTGCACAAATTTTGAAGGGAATTTATTTAATTTATTTATATACTATTTTCATTTATTTAATTTTTTATTAATACTATTTAATTTCATTGAATTAATACTATTTCATTTATTGTATACTATTCATTTACTATTTTTATTTATTTCTTCGTTTATTTATATCTAATTTCTTGCTTATTTATTTTTACATTGATAAATTAGGAAATTTAGAAATTAATTTCAAATTTGAAACGGTTGTTTTCAGTTGTAGTTTTGAACATCGCAAGAGATGAGGGCGTATAGATTTTACGCAAGTTATAAAGAGAATATATTTATTACCGTTGTTATTGAGGAGAATTTATTCAATTTATTTTTATACTATTTTAATTTACTTAATTTATTATTAATACTGTTTTATTTAATTAAATTAATACTATTTAATTTATCGTGTACTATTTATATACTATTTTTACTTATATCTTTGTTTATTTATATCTTATTTCATGTTTATTTATTTTCACATTGATAAAGTAGAAAATTGAGAAATTCACTTCAAATTTGAAACGGTTGTTTTCAGTTTTAGTTTTAAACATGGAAAGAGATGGGGGCGTACAGATTCTACACAAGTTTTGAGGAAAATTGATTTAATTTATGCTATTTTTATTTATATCTTTGTATATACCTAAACTTTGTATATACACATTCACATCATTCACCCTATTCTTCCTTTTTGTCCCTATTTCATTTATTCAACATTTTTCGCGACACCCAGTACACGTTTCAAACAATTGACATTTGTGAACCTGAACGCACAAACGACAAGGCGGCTTCGTCAAAATAAAAAGGAAACGTGTGAACTCAACTTATCTACGAAAGTGAAACGGTCAGTATCA
Source organism: Cryptocheilus praepositus (assembly GCA_033815515.1). NCBI lineage: Eukaryota > Metazoa > Arthropoda > Insecta > Hymenoptera > Pompilidae > Cryptocheilus > Cryptocheilus praepositus. The sequence continues at coordinate 777,017 of JAWWQZ010000151.1, forward strand.
GCTAAATGTTTCTTGTTCGCCGCGTAATCTTAAGCGGCCGCCGATAAAGAAAAGTGCGGGAAGCTTAAGAGAGCTTTAAATAACGTCAACGGTAGCAGATCGATCGTTATCGGACGTCGTCAAAATAAATAGCGTCAATAATCGCCGGAAACGAGCGTTTGCTTACTTTGTCTTAGCGACGCCATAACAAAAAGTTGGAGTTTTAATCTTACGTCGCGTCGAGCAGAGTTTAGTAAAAGAAAATTTATAATGCAATATGACGCGGGACTTAATTAATACTGTAAGGGATGCATATACTTCTTAACAATAGAAATTAATTCAAATTTTTCAGTGAATTATATATATATTATATAGTACATAATATTATATGATTATATGATTTAATATTGATAAATAATAATATATTGTAAAAATATCTATTATAAAGAATATAATATTTATTATCAATAAATAATATTATCATATAATATTATGTATTATATGTACAATATATATGTATAAATATTAATTATAAAAATATATATAATCGACTGAAAAAAGTTGAATTAATTTATAAATATTATAGATTAAAATATTTCAAATTTATAAATATTACATTATTTATAACAGATATGTTTGCAATATACTGTAAATAATATATAGTGTGAAAGTATCTATTACGCACAATATAATATTTATTATCCATAAACAATATATTATTATTTATTAATATTAAACAATATTATCGTATAATATTACGTATTATAATATATGTATATAATCGATTGAAAAAGTTGAATTAATTTATAAATATTATAAATTAAAATATTAAAAATTTATAATTATTATATTACTTATACTAGATATATTTACAATATTTTCTAAATAATACATATAGAAAATATATCTATTGTAAATAACATAATATAAATATATGAATATTAATTATAAATATGTATATAATCGAATGAAAAAGTTAAATCAATTTATAAATATTATAAATTAAAACATTATGCTACTTATACTAAATATATTTACAATAGGTTGTAAATAATATATTATTATTTTTTAATATTAAATAGTATTATCATATAATATTACGTATTATATAAAAATATGTATGTATCATCCACAGAAAAAGTTGAATAAATTATATATATATATACTTATAAATAGGTGGTATAAATGTCATTACAATAAATAAGTGTAACTAACATGTAAATAATTTAATTAAACGCAATTTATAATTTAATGAGAATTAAATTTTATCAATCAAAATTTATTAATATTAAATAATATTATTATGTATTATAATATATATATATATATATATATATCATATATATATATATATATATATATATATATATATATATATATATATATATATATATATTAATTACAATGAATGTATATATAATCCACTAAAGTAGTTGAATAAATTATGTATATATATTAGAATAAATAGATGGTATAGATGTTATTGCAATAAATAAATTTAACGCACACGTAAATAATTTAATTGAATTTACATCTCAATGTAAGATAAGCAAACGGTTGAACGACCGAAAATTCTGCGATATCTAAATATTATCGTAACTTTATCGGATCTGCTTTCTGAGTAGTGGATTAGTTGAATTACAGCAAAGCCACGTTCCGATGAATTTCAGATAAGCGGCGAATTTCTGTGGTTTTTGTGTACAGTTTGATGTTATTGACAAAAGCGCCAAATGTATTGTATGGATTCTGTGCATTATATGTAATGTGCTGACGCATAACACAGCATATGGGGCATGTAAGAACATGTATTATTTATTTATCATTTTTGGACTCTGTGTCATAACAAAAAGTGTTGCGAATAAATCCTATGCGATTCAATTAGATCTATGGGAAATATTGCTGGACGAAAATAATAAGACATCAGAAAATTTTGGCCACACGGTATAAGCGATTCTTTTTAACTTTTAACTTCGTTATTTCCTTGGTGTTTTATATTTTTTCGCAACAATGCCATTTGTGTTGAATGACAACACGTATTGACTATTTGTTTCGAAGACTTTTAAGATGAAGAACTCTGTCAGACGTTGATATGTTTTTTCACCATTGCATGTTTAATGGCACGTGAAGTTAATATGACTTTAGATATGAACCTACAAAAATTTATCGACAATCGTCGGGAAGCAATAAAATAATAAATGTGCCAGAAAATTTTAAGTTCATGAGTGAAGCGTTTCTTTTGCCGAATTTTAAAGAGCCCCATTTTTACTAAATGCAAGTCACAGTCTTAATTCTATGGATGGTACATTAAACAGAATTCAAATGACAAACAATACATTTTAATTTACTGTTATGATTTTTTTTAATTAGTATGTCAATTAATATTCGCTGAAATTAATTAAAATAATTTAGTCATCAAAGTCGTCTAAATCGTTCTTTTCTGATTCTAATTCTTTCTCTCCAAGGCCCCTAAATAAACACTTCTTTTTGCTCTGTAAGCAGGATACTCCGTTAAGTACAAGAAAGAGATGTCATCAATTTTAAATTCAAATAACACGTCTTCAGCCATTCACATAATTTATTTAACTAGCATGTCACTTAATATTCGCTGAAATCAGACAAATAATATAGCAACCAAGTACAGACAAACAGTATAATTAAATGTAGGATATATACAGACTCATACACATTCACAAATAAACTTCGTAAATGATCGAGAATATTAAAAATGTCTTCCAATTGTTTCAACAAGTATTTCTTCTACCCAAATTCTCCAAATAAATGATCCTGGCATTTTTCAGGATTCCGATGCAAAAAGCCAATTTAATTTAATCACATTGTATTCATATTATAATATATTATTATATCATGGTATTACTAATGCAAATTACGAGTTATCACGTAGTTGACAGTCAACCTGTTAGTTACAAGGAAGAAATGCAACGAATTTAAATCGAATAACAGTAATCGATATTCATCAAATAACACAGTCGCCGAAAACACACAAAAACTATAATTCAAATTCAATTCCGGTGTAAAAAGCCAATTTAATTTAATCAGATTATATTCAAATTATAATATATATATATGTGTGTATATATATTATATATTATGGTTCAAAATACTTTATTATTCATATAATCTCCCTGAACATTAATGCACTTGCTCCAACGATTGACAATCTGGATCCCATTGATCTTCATATTAAAATACGCTTCAACAGCCGTTATGACCTCTTGATTTGACGAAAAACGCTTGCCACGCATCACATTTTTTAGTTCACGAAACAAATGGAAGCCGCTGGGGGCCAAATCTTGAATACGGCGGATGCACAATTCGAACTTTAATTTGGATTTTAGCCATTGTCAAAATGATATTGTGACACGGTGCGTTGTCCTGATGAAAAAATTTTTATCTTTCAAACCGGGTCTTTTTTCCGATGTTTTCTTTCAACTGGTCCAAAAGGTTGCAATAATATTCAGAATTAATTGTTTTACCAGGTATCCACAAATAAAATCCTTTAATATAATATATGATCAGAACCTTCTTGGCCGATATTGGACACGAACTCGCACACCGAACAACCAGTTCACACCACTCTTTAGCCTCTTGTTTTGATTTAGGATCAGTGATAGACCCAAGTCTCATCCATACTGATGAAGAGACAAGATCCACTTTATCCTTTTTAAAACGCTCCAAATGTTGTTAATATGTATTTTTGTTCAATTGTGCGAATGCGGCACCCATTGTGCACCAAGCTTTTTAAAACTCAAAATTTCATTTAAAATATGACTCGCACTGCCTAATGAGATGTGTAGAGCCTCTACTAAATCCCTCTCAGTCAAGAAGAGTGAACCAACAAAACAAAAACAAATTTGGACTAGTAGCAACGCCCTCTCTTATCGACCGAGAAAACTTATTGAACAACGTGGTATATGTATTATAATATGAATACAATGTTATAATAATAATATTATTAATGCAAACTACGAATTATCCCGTAGTTGACAGTCAACCTGTTAATTACAACAAAGAAATGCAATGAATTTAAATGCCAAATAACAATAATTGGTATTCATCAAATAACGTAGTCACCGAAAACACAAAGAAACTATAATTCAAATTCAATTCCGATGTAAAAAGCCAATTCAATTTAATCACATCACATTATATATTATATATATATATATATATATATATTATATATTATATATTATATAACATTAATAATGCAAACTGCGAGTTATCCCATAATTGACAAATTATCCCAAATAGCAAAATATTTCAAAATCTCTAATAAACATAATACCGCCAACAACACCGCCATCTTGAAAATCGTTTTGCCTCCTTCAGCCAACAACAGCAGCTCCATCTATGAAGATTCGTGTTGGAAGTGTTGGATCGATGAGACGCGCGACTTTTTTCCTTAACCGAGCGACTCGCGGTCTATGTCAAGGTCGCGCGAATAATTTATGAAGTCGCGTCAAAGATTATCGGTCTCTCTGTGCGCAATTATTTACGTCGCACGTACGTTCGGTGAACTAGACCAGCAAACTCGAGGTCACAATGGCGGCTGATACACGTTACGTGGGTTACGTTCTGCTTGTACAGACGACGCAGACGGCGCACTCCTGATTATCTCGCAATTAACGTGCGTCGGCTTTGTCGATAAGATCAACGACTCAGGCAACTTTTTCGTCGTCGTTCGGAATATGTAACGACGACGAAAAAACGGACGATCTCTTTTTGTGGGAGGCCGTTTGCATTTTTTTGCATATTGCAATTTGATGGAATGAAGGCAGTTGTTTGATGGTGAATGTATAGAATGGCATTGTGATATTACATTTTATGCTACGTGTTATCATTAATCTTGTATATCTCTTCTTGTATGACACCGTTTACAATTTCTTTTGTAAACTATGCAATTTGTTGGAATGGGGCCGATGGTTTGGTAGTCGGTGAATGTATAGTATTGTATGTATAATATTGTATATATAGTATTGTATGTGTACTTGTATGCATAGTAGTGAATGTATAGTATTGGTTGTATAGTAAATACAACATTATGATGTATACTATTCTACCCTTTGTGTTATTATTAATGTTGTGCTAGATTCTTTTTTGTATGAGGCCGTTTATAATTTTTTTTTATATAGTGCAATTTGGTGTAATCAAAGTAGTTGTTTGATGGTCGGTGGATGTACATATAGAGTGGCATTGTGATATTATATTTTATTCTACGTGTTATTATTAATGTTGTTATATATCTCTTTTTATATGACACCGTTTGTCTTTCTTTTTATATATACTGCAATTTGATGGAATGGGGACGATGCTTTAATGGTCGGTGAGTGTATAGTATAACATTATGATGTTGTATTTTATTTTACCCTTTTTGTTGTTATTAATGTTGTCGCAGATCTGTACTTGTATGAGGCCATTTGCAATTTTTTTATATATTACATTTTGTTGCAGATCTCTTTTTGTATGAGACCATTTATAATTTTTATTATACAATACAATTTGGTGGAAAGAGGGTGATTACTTAATGTTTGGTGAATGTATAGAATGGCATTGTGTTATTATATTTTATTCCACGTGTTATTGTTAATGTTGCTTTAGGTCGCTTTTTGTATGACACTGTTTGCCATTTTTTTATATACTGCAGTTTGATGGAATATGGGCGGTTGTTTGATGGTCGGTGAATGTATATAATGGTATTGTGATATTATATCTTATTCTACGTGTTATTATTAATGTTGCTGTAGATCTGTTTTTGTAGGAGGCCATATGTATTTTTTTTAAATATTGCAATTTGATGGTCGGTGAATATATAGAATGGCATTATAATGTTATATCGAATTTTGCGTGTTATTATTAATGTTGTTGCAGATCTCTTCTTATATGACGCCGTTTGCAATTTTTTAAATATTGCAATTTTGTGGAATGAGAAAGGTTTTTTGATGGTCAGTGGATGTATAGAGTGGCATTGCGATGTTATATTTTATTCTGTGTATTATTGTTCATCTCGTTTTGTGTGAAGCTGATTGTATTTTTTTTTAGATATTATTTTTTTGGAAAATATTGCAATTTTGATTGTTTGGTGAATGTATAGAATGACATTGTAAAATTATATTTTATTCTGCGTGTTATTGTTAATGTTTTTGCAGATCTCTTATTTTATGAGCTAATTTGTATTTCGTTTATATTGCAATTTGGTGGAATGAAGACGGTTGTTTCATGATCGGTGAATATATAGAATGGCATTGTGATCGTATATCTAATCTTGCGTATTATTGTTAATGTTGTAGATCTCTTTTTGTGTGAAGCTGTTTGTATTTTTTTAGATATTACAATTTGGTGGAAAGAGGGTGATTACTTAATGATCGGTGAATGTATAGAATGACATTGTGATATTATATTTTATTTTACGTGTTATTGTTAATGTTGTTTCAGATTTCTTTTCATATAACACCGTTTGTCATTTTTTTTTATATACTGTAATTTGATGGAATGGAAGCGTTTGTTTGATGGTCGGTGAATGAATAGATGGTCATAGTGATATTATATTATATTTTATTCTATGTGTTGTTATTAATGTTGTTGCAGATCTCTTCTTGTATGGCGCTGGTTACAATTTTTTTATACATTGCAACTTGGTGAAATAAAGATGGTTGTTTGATGGTCGGTGAATATATAGTATAACATTATGATCTTGTATCTCATTATTAAAGTTATTGCAGATTTATTTGACATATACGGTTAATTAAACTATTTGAAATACATGTTCGGAATAGTTGTCGGATTATAGTGGTAATGTGATGACAAACTTGTTGTTTTCTGCATTAAACTTTATACACAATTTTTTAATACATTCTTTCTGTTAGACATCGGCATAATTGACAACTGTATGTATAACCCATTGTTGCTTGTTTTATTCATTTGTTAACACTAGGTCAACATCATTTACACATCTGTACTGAAACATTAATATTTCAACGTTTATTAATTATTAGATATTATTAATTTTAGTAGAAGTAACAGTAGAAGTTATTTTAATTATTCAGTATTATTAATTTTCATTTTTTGTCAGAAACCATATATATACATTATATATCTTTTTCTTTAGGAACCTTATAAAAACATATATTATATTATTATAATCTTGTATTTTTATTTATAACCTTATATTAGTCTTATGCGTTCAATTAAACGCCTTATTTTGAGTTATGTATCTATATAATAATTTATGTACTATTTGATTATTTTCTCTACAGCTTTCGAAGGGTTCATTTTATTACTTTCTCCATAATCCGCCCTTAGTTCCGCACTTAAGCTTTTAGTATTCATTTTTATTAGCCATAGTGCTTCACATCCGGAGTAAATTATAAAATAATAAAGGTGTATAAAAATGGCGCGCTCAATCCGAATCAAAGGTATAATTTTTAAAACGTGGAAAAGTGCTTGTTCTGCTCAAATCGTCATTTTTTCCTTGACTACCTCTCAATAGCATTTCAAGATAACACATTACATATTATAATTAAGAAAAATAATAAAAGTAATTTAGAATAATTAAGAATGATTAAGAAAAAATTATACAAACACAAAATTTGTTTTCTTAACATATTCCCGATTGCATAATATTCAAAATTTCTCAACCTATCGATCAATAACCTAAGAAATGAATTCCAGTAAGTTCTATATTCCATTCAAACAGTATAGGTCTAATTAAATATTATTCGTGTGAAACAAAGTAAACGAGACTATATTTTGTGTTTTAAAATAAAACATCAGATAAAGGTAACAAACTTATTATGCTTGCGATACTTATTAAACCAAACACGCGATGCATTTTTGTAATCATTTCGTTTTTTCATTGTCGTAATTTCATATTTTTTTTTTATATTTAAAAAAAAACAGATAATTAAATTATATAAAGTAATAATATAAAATTCCAAACACTACAGGTACTTTTATTTAAAAAAAAATATACTTATGTATAATAATATATATATAATAAATATGTATAATTAACCATGTAATATAAAAATATATCATGTAAATATTACAAATCTTGTGCTTATTCTGATTATTCAACTTTATGAGCTATTATCTACATTTATTTTACAGCATAATTAAATATATAATATAAAGTAATATAAATAGTATTCTTGTGATTACATTTATTTAATGTAAATATAAAAAATTTTGTTTAAAAACAAATATAATGTATATTTTATGTGTAATTAATATATATGTCAAATAATATATAATGTATACTTAAATAATATAAATCTTGTGATTATTTCGAATACTATCACATTTTACAAGTGTATCAGGCACAAAATTTCAGATTTATTTGAAAAAATACGTATCAACAAACCTTTGTGCAAAGTACAATTTTGTTCTTTCGCTATTTTTTAAATTTTCAAACAAATTTAAAGTGTTTTGTCGAAATATCTGTTCTAAACCTGAATAATTCAACTGATCAAAATCTGCAAAACTATTGACATTTTTATTAGAAGTTCAGATGAAAAAATGGTGAAAAAGGGTTTTTGTTCTTTTTCTCGCAATTCCAATGAATTGTAATTTTGTCAGCACCTAATTTATATTGTATATTTAGTGAGCGCTATCTTTTGACTTTTCAAACAAATTAAATTTTTTTGTTGAAATTTAAAAAGGTTATTGTGTTTTAAAGGGTATGAATATTAATGTAACCGACTGTACATATTGTTCGTCCATCAGGATTTCCATAATTAGACGGAGGCACGCTGTCGATATTGCCAATGAGGAAGCCGCATGCAGAAGATACACGGTATGTCATTAATTGCAGTATCTAACGCACAACCATGGTCCATACATATCTATGGGCATTTCTGTTGCCATAAATCAATGCCGTTCTTATAGGTAAAGATAATTTATTACTGGCCGAACTAATTTATTAATCGAAATGTGTTTTGGAATCATGATATTCCTTCTACAGGCGTCTATGTAATAAAATAAGAACTTGGTTTAACATTGTGATAAACTGAAATGATTAAAATAATATATTAAAATAAATAAAAGTGATATTTTTTATATGTTTGATTAATCAAGATTACGTATTTATGTATATACATATATATTAAATAATAAATATAAATTTAAAATATAATATTTAAAACATTATTATAATAATTATAATAATAATATTTTACGTTATATATAATATATACAATAAATGTATATTAAATAATAAACAAATAATAAAAATATAATATATTGCACATTTATTTATTTGAACAAGTTTCATCTGTCACAAAACAGCCACATCTTTCAGAAAATCATTAGCACGCCAAATAATTGTTTATTATTATATTCGACACCTATACCAAAGAGTACAAAATGGTACTAAAGAATTAAAAATACTTTTCATTCCAACATCATAAATTGTAAATTGGCATAGTCTGGGAGATCTGCACGTACAAATAAAATACAAGAATCCTCCCTTCTCGTCGTTAATAAAATCTCGCAAAAATTATTATAATAATTATAGCAATAACATTTTACATTACGTGTAATATATACAATAAATACATATTACATAACAAATAAATAATAAAAATATAATATATTGCATATTTATTTATTTGAATAAGTTTCATCTTGTCTGATTTAATATGTTATTTCATATAATATATGTTACCACAGTGAAATCTTTTAGAAAATCATTAGTACGAGAAATAAATATTCATTATTATATCCGACTCCTACATAAATGAGTACAAAATGGCATTAAAAATTTAGAAATACAATTAATTCTAGTACTATCATATTTCTAAAATGTGACTAAACGAAATAATCAAATCTTTCAGAGAATCATTAGCACGCGAAATAATTATTTATTATTATATTCGACACCTACACAAATATGTATAAAATGATACTAAAAAATTAGAAATACTTTTAATTCCAGCACCATCAATTGTACATTAGCATAGTCAAATCTTTCAGAGAATCGGTAGCACGCGAAATAATTATTCATTATTATACGCAACACCTATACAAAAAAGTATAAAAATCGCTCCTCTTCAACTCAATTTCCTTGATAAACATGCATCAACACGAAAGACCTATATAAAATAGCACAAAAATACCATACTTACATTACATACATACTAAATATACCAGCTTACAAAACTGCGATCAAAAAAATGTCAAAGGCATTACTCAGAATTTTTAGCATCCAAATGTTCTCATCACCGCATTCAGCGCGTACAAAAATAAAATACAAAAATCCTTCCTTCTCATTTTTAATAAAATTTCGCAAACATTATTATAATAATTATAGTAATAATAGTTTACATCATGTATAATATATAAAATAAATATATATTGAATAATAAAGAAATAATAAAAATATGATATATTGCATATTTATTTGAATAGGCTTCATCTTGTTTGATTTAATATATGCTATTTCATATAATATATGTTAGCACTGTCAAATCTTTCAGAGAATCGGTACCACGCGAAATAACAATTCATTATTATATTCGACACTTGCACAAAAGAATACAAAATCACACCAAGAAATCAGAAATACAATTAATTTCGGCAGCATCAATTTTAAATGCCTCTACACTTAAAAAAATGTGACTAAATAAAACAGCATAGTCACATCTTTCAGAAAATCATTAGCACGAAAAATAAATATTCATTGTTATACCCGACTCCTACATAAATGAGTACAAAATGGCATTAAAAATTTAGAAATACAATTAATTCTAGTACTATCATATTTCTAATCTAGTCTAGTCTAGTACCATCATATCTTATATTCGACACCTACACGAAAGAGTACAATATGGCATTAAAAAAGTTGAAATATAATTAATTCCAGCACCATAAATTGTAAATTAACATAGTCAAATCTTTCAGAGAATCGGTAGCATGCAAAATAATTACTCATTATTATATTCGACACCGATACAAATAAGTACAAAATGGCACCAAGAAATTAAAAATACAATTAATTCCAGCACCATCATTATAAATGTCTGTATACGTAAGAAAAATGCGACTAAACAAAACTTATTCCGCAATTATCAGTTACAAATGCCTACCCATCTTACAAAACTGTGATAAAAAAAAAAGCCAAATGCGCATCTCACAATTTTTACCATCCAAATGTTCTCATCACCGCATTCAGCACATACAAAAATAAAATACAAAAATCCTCCTAATAAAATATTGCAGCTTGATTCGCTGGCACACGAATTTGACTCTTGTAAACGTGAATTTGCTTTCCGAAAAAATGCGAAAAGCTGAATTTGGCCTGAAACGCAGTTTAACGAGATCGAAGTGTGCGAGCGACGGAGAAAAAGGCCGGCAGTGAAAAAACGTGCAGGACTCGTTAAGACGTCTCCTTGTAGGCTTCGTTAAGACGTCGGCGCGCGAGGCTTGAATTTCCGCTTAATTATGCGTCGCGCGACAGCGGACGATAAGACGCCCGCTAATTAATTCCCGCCCCTCATTTCGCTCGTAACCGAACGGCACAGTTGCGTAACGATAAACTCGTCGTCGATATTCGTCAGGGCAGGCGTCGGTTACGCATCGATTCGTTTATGATGGATTCTGATGGTCAGGGTCAGTGATGTTTTGTGCTTTGTTTTTGATTATGTGATGCGAATTTCCGCGAATTCGTTATGTAGCATAGTAGTTGTGCTTTGTGTTTGTGCTTTGTTTTTAATTATGTGATGCGAGTTTTCTTGAATTCGTGGTACTGGGTTTTATTTAAAATGCTCCTGATTCTATGTAAAATAAAGTACAGTAGGCACAAATGAAATCGTTTTAGGGTTTCATACCATTTTTTGATATGAGCAAATGGGTTTGAACAAGTAGATTTTGAAGCGTAATACAATACTAAAATGTATGTAAAGATAGACTTAAAAAAAAACAATTCAATTTTATTGTCGATTATAAAAGAGTATTATTAGGTATATTCTTTTAAGAATTGAATTATGATAGATTTAATAAAATCTCGCGACAGTTATGGATTTTCATTAGATAGATTGATGACGGATACTGAGCGTCAAGATCAATACTGATGCTTTTGCTGTTTTTTAATTATATGAAGCTAGTTTTCTTGAATTCGCTATATAGCATAGTAAGTTGATTCGAGAATATTACTATGGAGGGACAAAAATTGGGATTTGTTCATGATGGATACTGATGGTCAGGATCAGTGATGTTTAAGTGCTTTGTTTTTAATTATGTGACGCGAGTCTTTTTGAATTCGTGCTACTGGGTTCTATGTAAAATAAAGTACAGTGGGCACGAATGAAATTGTTTAGGGTTTTATATCATTTTTTAAGATGAGCAATTAGATTTTGAAATATAATACTAAAATGTATGTAAAGATAGTCATAGAGAAAACAATTCAATTTTATTATCGAGTATAAAAGAGTATTATTCAGTGTATATTTTTGAGAATTTAATTATAATAAATAAAATGCATGTAAGGATAGTCATGGAGAAAACAATTAGATTTTATTATCGAACGTAAAAATGTATTATACGGTGTATATTTTGGAGAATTGAATTATAATAAATTTAGTAAAATCTTGCATCAGTTTCGGATTTTCTATCGACACGTTGATGACGGATAGTGATCGTCAAGGTCAATGCTGATGTTTTTTTTTTTAATGATATACGACTTTTCTTGAATTCGTTATATAACATAGTAATTTGGTTCGAGTATATTACTACGGTGAGACAAAAGTTGGGGTTTTAGTGAGCATGTTTATGACGGATACTGATGATCAGGGTCAGTGCTGATGTTTCTGTGCTTTGTTTTTAATTATGTGATGCGAGTCTTTTTGAAATCGTGCTACTGACTTGTATGTAAAATGCTCCTGATTCTGTGTAAAAAGGATTTTACGAATAAAATTATTTAGGCTTTATGTCATTTTTCAGTATGAACAATTTGATTTTGAAGCGTAATCCGAAAATGCATGTAAGGATAATCATAAAAGTATTATTAGATGTACATATACTTTTGAGAATTGAATTGTAATAAATTTAATAAAATCTCGCATCGATTCCGGATTTTCTTCCGATACGTTGATGACGGATGCTAATCATGAAGTTTAATATTAATGTTTTTGCTTTTTTTAATTATGGGATGCGAGTTTTCTTAAGTTGGTGCTCCTAAGTGTCTGGTTCTATGTCAAATAGAATACAGTAGGCACGAATGAAATCGTTTTACGGTATTATATAATTTGTTAATATGAGCATTTAGATTGTGAGCAAAAAGATTTTGAAGTGTAACCCTAAAACGCATGTAAGGATAGTCATGGGAAAAACAATTAGATTTTATTATTGAACATAAAAGTATTATTGTATTAAAGTATTACATTATACTTTCGAGAATTAAGTTATAATAGATTTAATACAATCTCGTGTCAGTTACGGATTTTCTTTGGATACGTTGATGACGGATACTGATGGTCAGGGTCAGTGATGTCGTTGTGCTTTGTTTTTAATTATGTGATGCGAATTTCCGTGAATTCGTGTTCTTATGAATCTGGTTCTATGTAAAACAGAGTACAGTAGACACGAATGAAATTGTGTTGGGTTTTTATATCATTTTTTAATATAGTGAATTAGGTTTTGAAGTGTGATCCTAAAATACATATAAAGTTAATCATAGGGAAAACAATTACATTGTATTATCGAACGTAAAAAAAAATACGGATTTTCTTTGGATACTTTGATGACGGATACTAATGATCAGGATCAGTGCTGATGTTTCAGTGCTTTATTTTTAATTATGTGATGCGAATTTCCTTGAATTCGTGTTCTTACGAATCTGGTTATATGTAAAATAGAGTACAGTAGACAAGAATGAAATCGTTTTAGGGTTTTATGTCATTTTTGACTATAAGCAATTCGATTTTGAAATATAATACTAAAATGCATGTAAGGATAGTCGTACAGAAAACAATTCAATTTTATTATCGAGTATAAAAGTATATAATTGTATATAATTGTATATTTTTGAGAATTTAATTATAATAAATAAAATGCATGTAAGGATAGTCATGGAGAATACAATTCATATTTTATTATCGAATATAAAAATTCTTTTAGAGTTTTATATCATTTTTCCATATGAGCAATTAGATTGTGAAGTGTGATCCTAAAATGCATATAAAGTTAATCACAGGAAAAACAATTAGATTTTATTATCGAACATGAAGTTCATTATTGACATACTTTTTGCATTTTTATAATAGATTTAACGCAAGTTTCCTTGAATTCGTGTTGCGTAGTGTCAAATGATTCTTCAAAATAGTGTACTTTAAAACGATTGTACATTCATTGTTATTTTTTTGCTACGGAGAATTTGACTTTCTATAAATTCGCGTAATCATCTAAAATTATGTCAGATTTCTCGCATGGAGAAAACGATTAGATTTTACTGTCGAACATAAAAGTATTATTAGGTATATACTTTCGAGAATTGCATTGTAAGAGATTTAATCAAATGTCGTGATAATTCCGGATTTTTTATAGACAGGTTCATGATAGATAATAATCGTCAAGATCATGCCGATGTATTTGCTCTGTTTTTTTTTATAATGATATGATATGAGTTTTCTTGAATTCGTTATGTAAATAGTATACCAAGTTTGAGAATATTACTCTGGTGAGATGAAAGCTGGGGTTTCACTGAAAACGTTGATAACGGATGCTGATATAACGCGAGTCTTCTTGAATCGTGCTGCTTAGTGCCTGGTTCTATTTAGAATAAAGTAAAGTAGACGTAAATACGATTTTTTCTGGTTTCATACAATTTGTTTACTATAAGCAATTAAATTTTGAATAAGTATATTTTCAAGTGTAATTCTAAAGTCCATGTAAGAATAGTCATACAGAAAACAATTATATTTTACTATCGAACGTAAAAATGTATTATTGAGTATACACTTTTGAGAACTGAATTATCATAAATTTAGTAAAATCTCGCGTCAGTTACGGTTTTTCTTTGGACACGTTGATGATGAATGTTAATCACAAAGGTCAATGCTGACGTTTTTGCGTTTTTTTTTTAATTACATCATGAGAGTTCTCTTGAACTCATTATATAATATACTATGTTGTATTGTTTGGGAATATTACTACGATGAGATAAAAATTGGATGTTCACTGAGTGCCTGGTTCTAACTTATAATAAAGTGAAGTAGGTTTTATATATTTTTTAATAAGAATAATTGACGAATAAAGGAGTATTGTCAAGTTTCAAGCGAAGTAGATTTTGAAGTGTAATTTTGAAATGCATCTAAGAATAATCATAGCGCAAACAATCATATTTTGTTATTAAACGTAAAAATGTATTATTCGGTATATATTTCTGAGAGTTTAATTAAAATAAATTTAATGAAACCTCGCGACAGTTACAGATTTTTTTTCGATACGTTGATAATGGATGCTGATCATCAAGGTCAATGCTGATGTTTTTTTTAATGATATGATGTCATATTTCTGGAATTCGTTATATAAAGGGTGTCTCAAAATGGACTGATATTTTAATTTATTAATAAATCGTAATATTTATTTAAAAAATACGATTTTTTTAGTTTTAATATCGTCTAATTCTCCATAACTAATACCAGTTGTCAATGCTTAGAACTCTATGTTCGCAACAAAAAAAAGTGGCGCGTAATTTAAAATATCAGGCTATTTTGAAACACCCTGTAGTATAATAAGTTGTATTGTTTAGCAATATTACTATCGTGAGATAAAAGTTGGGTTTTCACTAAGCACATTTATGACGAATGCTGATAGTCAGGGTTAATGCTAATCTGTGCAATTTATTTTAATGACATAACACGACTTTCCTTATACATCTGAGGATGAACAAAAAAGAAAACTGATACTGCTATGACTTCACAGTAATGATAACAATTTTTACTGTAACATCTTCAGTTTTTTACAGCAGCATTGATATTGATTAATTTGCATTGGCATTGATGTTCACTACAATATCACTGAGGCCAAAGTAACGGTGATAATTTCCATTATAAACCACTATTTTCACACGCATATTTTGTCTTATTCATACAATTTATATTAACGAATCTCCACTCTAACCCTCTATGGACCGATTTTTTTTTGGTGGCTATACAAAATCCATGTAACGTGAAATTAACAAATATCAACCTCGAAATACATATTAACAATGAATTCAGCAGTTTCCACAATTTTATTATAACGAATACATTTTGTTACTTTGAAGTAACAACAAGTAAGAGCTTAAGTATGAAAGTCCATAAAACAGTTGGCGTTTGGCATTAAACATAGATATACGTTGCATTTCCTTATCTGATGATTTTTTACTACTAAATTCGTCATCAATCAATATCATCATCTTACACATAAACAATTATAATGCATACATAAAATACGTTTATATGAAAACCGCCAAATTAAAACGTTCAAACCCAGATTATAACAGCATCGCAAAATGATTAAAAAAATGCATTCAAGCAGGAAATTTTCAAAAATTCTGCTTAATTATGTAATTTTTTTTGTAAAAAACCAATGAAAGTATCTTTTCAACTTAAGTAGAAACCTAGATTATAACAGCATCGCAAAATTACTCAAAAAATGCGTCCAAGCAGAAAATTTTCAAAAATACTCCTTAATTATGTAATTTTTTTTTGTAATGAATTAATGAAAGTATCTTTTCAACTTAAGTAGAAACCTAGATTATAGCAGCATAGCAAAATTACTCAAAAAATGCTTCCAAACCGGAAATTTTCAAAAATTATCCTTAATTATGTAATTTTTTTTTTTTTATAAAGGATCAAAAAAAGTATTTTTTCAACTTAAACAGAAACCTGAATTATAACAGCATCGCAAAATTACTGAAAAAATACGTCCAAGCAGGAAATTTTCAAAAATCCTCCTTAATTATGTAATTTTTTTCATAAAGAATCAAACAAAGTATCTTTTCAACTTAAGTAGAAACCTAGATTATAACAGCATCGCAAAATTACTGAAAAAATGCGTCCAAACAGAACATTTTCAAAAATTCTCCTTAATTATGTAATTTTTTTGTAAAGAATCAATGAAAGTATCTTTTCAACTTAAGTAGAAACCTAGATTATAACAGCATCGCAAAATTATTCAAAAAATGCGTCCACGCAGAAAATTTTCAGAAACCCTCCTTAATTACGTAAATTTTTTTTATAAAGAATCAATGAAACTATCTTTTCAACTTAAGTGATTTTCTTCGACTAGCAAATTCCGCAAATTATCGTAACATAAACAGTAGTAAACAAACATGTCCTTACCTTTCTCGCGACTTTCAATACAGCAACGTCGAATCTTTCACAGGCCACATGTTCCGTAATGAAACCCCACAGACTGCGACAATCTCCAGGCAGTATAATTAACGAATACACGTGAGGCGAAACTCGTGTCCTTTCATGCAACTTCACTCTTTCACTGGACGCGTACACGTTTATTCTTTATTCCCGCTAATTCGCGTGACTCAGTTAGCAACCGGTTCTGAGGACAGTTCGTAATCAGCGAACTCGGTGTTTACGATTTTTCACTATGTTATGTACAATTTGATGCAGCTCGCTACCTGGATGGAACAGAGTTTCGTCGTGAAATGCTAAATTGCCGGTGTGGACACTTTTAGGTTTAGCTGAAGTGAATTATGTGAGTACTAACTAAATGTTTGCGATTTTGTAGTATGTTGTATACAATTTGTTATAATTTTTTATTTGAAAGAAATACAGTTTGGCACTCAGTGAACCATGTGATTTAGTTAGTAATATACAAAACTCGGTTAAGGCAGGAAATGCTAAATTGCGAATGTAGACACATTTATGTTTCATTCAATCAGTAGGCAATTTACTTTGGATGTTCATAATTAGTGAAGTTTTCACAATTTTTCATTATGTTGTATACGATTTGTTGCCATTTAAAATACGAATAAAACAGAGTTTCGTCATAAAATGCTAAATTGCCGGTGTGGACGCTTTTAGGTTTAGCACAAGTAAATTACATCAGTAAGTTACGGATTTATTCGGATATTCATCGGTGAACTGAATGTTTGCGAGTTTTTAGTACGTTGTATACAATTTGTTGTAAGTTTTTATTTGAAAAGAACACGGTTTTAACACGAAATGCTAAATTGCGAGTGTAGATATATTTATGCCTTATTTTAGCTAAATTAGTAGGCAATTTATTTTGACAATTCATAATTAGTGAAATGTTTACAATTTCCACTGTGTTATATACGATTTATTGCCATTTAAAATATGAATAAAACAGAGTTTCGTCATAAAATGCTAAATTGCCGGTGTAGACATTTTTAGGTTTAACAGAAGTAAATTACATGAGTACTAACTGAATATTTGCGATTTTGTAGTACGTTATATGCAATTTGTTGTAATTTTTTGTTTGAAACAAACACGATTTGGCATGAAATGCTAAATTGCGAGTGTAGATATATTTATGCTTAATTTCAACTAAAACACATGGGTAGGCGATTTATAAAGAGTGAAATATTCACAATTTTTCACTGTATTATATACCATTTATTGCCATTTAAAATATGAATAAAACAGAGTTTCGCCGTGAAATGCTAAATTGCCGGTGTGGACACTTTTAGGTTTAGCACAAGTAAATTACGTGAGTACTAAGTAAATGTTTGCGATTTTGTAGTATGTTGTATACAATTTGTTGTAATTTTGCGTTTGAAAGAAACACGGTTTGGCACGAAACGCTAAATTTCAAATGTAGATGCGTTTATGCTTTATTTATACTAAATAACATGACTAAACGATTTACTTTGACAGTTCATAATTAGTAAAGTGTTCACAATTTTTCATTATGTTATAGACGATTTGTTGCCATTTAAAATATGAATGAAAAAGAGTTTCGTCGTGAAATGCTAAATTGCCGGTGTGAACGCTTTTATGTTTAGCAGAAGTAAATTACGGGAGTAAATTCCGGATTTATTCGGATACTCGTTGATGAATTAAATGTTTGCGAGTTGTATAGAATTTATTGTAATTTTTCATTTGTAAGAAACACGGTTTCGGTACAAAATGCTAAATTGCGAGTGTAGATATATTTATGCTTAATTTCAACTAAGTCACATGAGTAAACGGTTTATAATGAGTGAAGTGTTCACTGTGTTATATATATATATATTATTTACACTATGTTATATATATATATATATATATATATATATTATATATATATATATATATCTGTATATAATATTTTTCACCATGTTGTATATGATTTGTTGCCATTTAAAATATGAATAAAACACAGTTTCGTCATGAAATGCTAAATTGTAAGTATAGATACGTTTATGCTTCATTTCAATTAAAACACATGAGTACGCGGTTTATAATGAGTGAAATATTCACAATTTTTCACTGTATTATATACGATTTGTTGCCATTTAAAATATGAATAAAACAGAGTTTCGTCGTGAAATGCGAAATTGCCGGTGTGGGCACATTTAGGTTTAGCAGAAGTAAATTACATGAGTACTGACTGAATATTTCCGACTTTTTAGTATGTTGTATACAATTTGTTGTAATTTTTTGTTTGAAAGAAAACACGGTTTTGACACAAAATGCTAAATTAATGCTGTTTATGCTTCATTCCAGCTAAATCACATGAGTATACAATTTACTTTGACTATTCTTAATTAATAAAGTGTTCACATTTTTTCATTATGTTATACCCCAGGGGTTGCCATTTAAAATATGAATGAAATACAGTTTTGTCATGAAATGCTAAATTGCCGGTGTTGGCACGTTTAGGTTTAGCACAAGGAAATTACGTGAGTACTAACTGAATGTCTGCAATTTTGTAGTACGTTATATACAATTTGTTGTAATTTTTTGTTTGAAAGAAACACAATTTGGTACAAAATGCTAAATTGAGAGTGTAGATATATTTATGATTTATTTCAATTATCACATAAGTAAGCGGTTTATAATGAGTGAAGCGTTCACAATTTTTCACTGTATTATATAGGATGTGTTGACATTTAAAACCTGAATGTAACACAATTTCGTTATGAAACGCTAAATTATCTGTGTAAATATATTTATGTTTTATTCCGACTAAACCACATGACTTAGCGATTTACTGAGACAGTAACTCATCGATGAAGTGGAATATTTGCGATTTTACAGTACAGAAGTTATTGTAATGTTACTGTCACAGAAGCTATTGTAATTTTCCATTTAAAAAAAATACAGTTTAGCACGAAATGTCAAATTGCGAGTGTAGACATATTTATGCTTAATTTCAATTAAATCACATGACTAGGCAATTTCTAATGAGTGAAGTGTTTAAAATTTTTCACTGTATTATATTCGATGTGTTGCTATTTAAAATCTAAATGTAACGTTGTGTCGTGTTGAAATGCTAAATTGTCGGTGTAGATATATTTGTTTTAATCCGACTAAACCACGTAACTTAGTGATTTACTGAGACAGTGACTCATCGATGAAGTCAATATTCGCGATTTTGCAATACATTGTACAAAAGTTATTGTAATTTTCTATTTGAAAAGAACACGGTTTTGGCACGAAATACTAAATTCCGAGTGTAGATATATTTATGCCTCATTTTAGCTAAATTAGTAGGCAATTTATTTTGACAACTCATAATTAGTGAAGTGTTTAAAATTTTCCACTATGTTATGCACCAGGTATTGCCATTTAAGATATGAATAAAACACAGTTTCGTCATGAAATGCTAAATTGCCGGTGTGAAATCGGTTTAGGTTTAGCAGAAGTAAATTACGTGAGTAAGTTACAGATTTATTCGAATACTCGTCGGTGAACTAAAAGTTTGCGAGTTTTTAGTACGTTATATAGAATTTCTTGTAATTTTTCATTTGAAGGAAATACGGTTTTGGCACGAAATGCTAAATTACGAGTGTAGACATATTTATACGTCATTCCAGCTAAATCAGTAGGCAATTTACTTTGACAGTTCATAATTAGTGAAGTGTGTATAATTTTCACTATGTTATGTACGAGGTGTTGCCATTTAAAATCTGAATAAAACACAGTTTCGTTATGAAACGCTAAATTGCCAGTTTAAACACGTTTATGTTTTATTCCGACTAAACCACGTGACTTAGTTAGTCATTTACTACGACAGTGACTCATCGATGAAGTGAATATTTGTGATTTTGCAATTCAGAAGTTATTGTAATTTTCCATTTGAAAGAAATACGATTTCTACATAAAATGCTGAATTGCAACTATAGACACATTTATACATTATTTCTACTAAACTTCATGATTAAGCAATTTACTTTGACAGTTCATAATTAGTGAAGTTTTTACAATTTTTCACTATGTTATATATCAGGTATTGCCATTTAAAATATGAATAAGACACAGTTTCGTTATGAAATGCTATATTACCGGTATATACACGTTTATGTTTTATTTATATATTTACTGGGACAGTGACTCATCGATTAAGTGAATATTTTCAATTTTGCAATACGTTGTACAGAAGTTATTATCAGAATGAAACACAGTTTCGGCACGAAATGCTAAATTGCATGTCTAAACACATTTATACTTCATTTTGACCAAACCACGTGACTAAGCAATTTACTTTGACAGTTCATAATTAGTGAAGTATTTACAATTTGCGGAGTGTTATATACGATTTGTTGCCATTTAAAATCTGAATGTAGCATTCTATCGTCATGAAAAATGTTGTCGTTTCTGTTTTATTCCATCTGAACTACGTGACTTAATTAGTAATTTACAGTGACTCATCGATGATGTTAATGTTTGTGATTTAGCAATACGTTATACACCAGATATTGTAATTTCCAATCTGAACGAAAAACGATTTCGACACGAAATGCTAAATTGCGTATGTAAACACGTTTATGCTTCATTCCAACTAAATCACATGACTAAGCAATTTACTCTGACACTTCATAATTAGTGAAGTATTCACAATTTTTCATTATGTTATATACAATGTGTTGCAATTTAAAACTTGAATGTAACACAACATATTCCAACTAAACCACACGTCTTACTTATCAACTTACTCTGACACTTCATAATTAGTGAAGTATTCACAATTTTTCATTACGTTACATACAAAGAGTTGCCATTTAACCAGTTAAATTACCAGTTAATGAGTAAAAATTAAATTTAAAACTTTGGAGATTACACAAAAACGATTTTACCAAATATATCAAAAGTTTGAGAATATATTTAGCAATATTTTAAATAATTACAAAATTTTTTTCGGAAATCATTTCTCCGAGCTCTATAAAAAAAGGCGGACCAAATCTGAATTGCGATGAGTATGACGTATATACTTGTCATGTAAAATAAAAAATTACCATTGACTCTCAAAACTGGAAATTTCGATAAAATACAATAAGAATATTATTTGGTGATGTGTTTCCTTTATATTACCAATAGAATCGCTAAGCATTTTATATTGCGAAACAAATTACATACGTAAGACGCAACTTGGACGGCAACCGTTGATTTGCAGAAAAATTGCATAAATAATTAGTAGGGCCAATACTGGCCTTTTGCTCTAGGAGGCAGAGTCCTAGACATTCTTCAATTGAATACAATAATCCGAAACATTCGATCCAAAAGCTCTCTCTTCCATACTTTTGAAGCATCTGAACAAAACCTGTGCATTTTCACAGTTATTGTCAAAATAAAGCGTAAAGTATGAAAAATAGCTAAATATGCATAATATTGTAATAATGATGATACAATAAATTGCTAAATTTAGCCTCCAAATGGGTCATTCAGATAGAAGTAGTAGCGAAATTTATAATAGGACCATTTGTCCTGCATTCGACGTGTATATATACCGAAATTTTTTCATCGGTGAATGTTAACATTCACATAGTCGCTTGGTGTATGTCCGAAATATTTTCTAAATACCCTTATTTCTGACTTACACCGGTAAATGTTGACATTCACCATGCACTAATTGTCGACACACACCGGAAAGGGTCCGAATGTACAACAATGTAATCAAATATTCGATCTTTTACCGACGTATTTGGTATCTGTTGACATTCACCGGTGAAAGTCGACATTCTCCAATTTCGGTCATTCACGGTAACATATACATGTCTTTGCTTCATTTTAATTCCGTACCTGGTGAAGGATTCCTAAAATCAAATTCCGCACTAGACTGGCTAAATGGACCGTTTATTTTGAAAGCGGTGTAAGTCTATTTTCTCTTGTTTCGAGAAAACTAAAGGTTAGCATATTTTTTAAGTAAAAAATGTAGGCAAATTATATGAAGTCTTGTAATGTTTCTATTGATTTATCAATACGTAGTTTGTTTATATAAATTTGTTTTAAGCGAATTTGACTAAAGTAATGTTATATATACGGGCTGCAAATGGACTTACACTTAAAATATACTTCATATTGATCCAATTTTGTTTACATATAGTGACAAGATATAAAATAGAAGTAGTATTTTTAATTTTAGACGTTAATTACATTGTTAAAATTACAAGATATTGGTATTCACGTCTTCCTTATCAATTAACTCTGACATTTTATAACCCGCGAACTTTCGTCCGATATTTGACCCTTCCACATGATTTACTACAATTTTGAATTCCAATGAAACACAGTTCCGTCAAAAAACGTTAAATTGCCAACGTTTTGCTTTGTTCCACTAAATTCTTTCAATATTTGTCGCACAGTATCGTTCATCACATGTTATTTTATCAAAATTCGCATTAGATCGCAGTTTACTGGTGTTATACAATAGACAACGAAGACTTTGTAAATTATGTTTTGTTTGTGTTGTAGTTTCCGGCCGCGTGTGGGTTACAGCTGTTATGAATGAAAGATTTTTGCAGATTGGCGAGAAACTGTGAGTCTAGACAGCTTTATTCGTTATTTACGTCTACCTTGTTATTCGCACCTACTTGTTATGACGTTCTTTAGTTACAGCATTCTGACCTTGAGCTATTTTACACTGTTTTACACAAGTTCATTCACTTTACGAGAATGTGAATGAAACAAATAGCGGCAAGTAAAGAGAGGAATGACATTGGAATTTGATCGTAAGGTTAAATACTTTTATGCGTTATTTTTAATGCACATGTCATCGAAGTGCTATTATGACTTGACTCGTTCAACTGTCAGTTCAATATTCCTTATTTTTAATGCATGTGTCATTGAAAACCTATTTGAGTGGCTCTTTTGATGGTTTCTACCGATTCTGTGTTGAATTCCGCTTGTTTCATTTTCTAAATAGGCATTGGTCTGAATTGTTGTAAATTAAATAATTTCACAAAGTTGCAAATAACACGTTATATTTCGTTAGTAATTGATTCGTATTTCAACTGTCAGTTTAAACCCCTTTATTTTTTAATTTTAATGCACATCTTACCGGAATGCTATTTAAATACCTCTTATGATGGTTTCTACTGATTATGTGTTGTATTCGACTTGTCATTTCTAGATGGGCATGAGTTTGAATTTTTCGTGAATTAAACAGCTTCGCAAAGTGGCAAATAACATATTATATTTCGCTGGTAATTGACTCGTGTTTAAACTGTCAATTTCAACACCTTTATTTTTTCATTTTAATCCATATATCACGAATGTGTTAATTAATCAGCTTCTATGATCGTTTCTACTGATTGTGTGTTGTATTTCAGTTGTTATGGTTTTTGAACGCGCATAGGTTAGAATTCTTGTAAATTAAATCATTTTGCAGAATGGCGAATAACACATTATATTTCGCTAGTAATTGGCTCGTATTTCAACTGTCGGATTAAACACCTTTATTTTTTAATTTTAATGCACACGTTACCGGAATGCTATTTAAATAGCTCCTATGATGGTTTCTACTGATTATGCGTTGTATTCGGCTTGTTTCAGATTCTGAACGCGTATGAGTTAGAATTCCTATGAAATAAATAGTTTCGTAGAATGGCGAATAATGGTTTCCTATGGTGGTTTCCGCTGATTGTCTATTCTATTAAGTTTATTATAGTTCCTAAATGTGCATGGGTCCAAAATGTTGTAAATTAAATAGTTTCGCAGTTCGTAATTGACTCGCGTTTCAACTGCCAATTTGAATACCTTAATTCCTTATTTTTAATGCATATGTTATCGCGGGTCAGTATAAATACATTTTTTCGTTATTTTTAATGCATGTGTCATCGAAGTGTTATTTAAGTAGTTCTTATGATGGTTTCTACTGATTCTGTATTGTATTCCACTTGTTCCGGTTTTTGAACGTGCATAATTCAGAATTTTTATAAATTAAATGGTTTCGTAAAATGGAGAGTAACACGTTATATTTCGCTGGTAATTGACTCGCGTTTTAATTGTTAATATAAATACATTTATTTTTGATTTTTAATGTACATATCACCAAGTGTTATTTAAATGGCTCCTATGATGATTTCGACTGATTGCCTGTGGTATTCCGTTTATTTCAGTTTCTAAACGCGCATAGGTTATAATTCTTGTAAATTAAATAGTTTCACAGAATGGCAAATAAGAAAAAATCGAATAACACGTTTGTATTCTGTTGGTTTTTGACGCACAAGAATCGAAATTTTTCAACTGTCGGAATGGCGAATAAGAAGAAATCAAATAACACGTTTATTTTCTTTACTCGCGTTTCTGTAATACACACCTTTTTTTATTTTTAATGAGATGCGAGTACTATTTAAATAGCTTTGACGGTGTTTCGTAATCATTATTCGTTCACTTATTTCAATTTCTTGTCGCATATATAGATCAGAATCATCATGAATGAACATATTAAAATTTCGCTTGTAATTTGCAACTGTTAAATTATTCGTTCTTTAATTTTAAACTCACGTTTCTGTAAAATTTGACGATTTTTAATCATTGTATATGTTCACTTATTTCAATTTCTTGTCGCGTATGGATTCAAATCGTTCTGAATGAAATATTTTCGCAAAGTCACAAATAGCACATTAAATTTTGTTAATAATTAATTCACATTTCTGTCAATTCAGACATTTTTATTCGTTATTTTTAATGCACTTGTCACGAAGGTGCAATTGTAAATAAAATAATTTCGCAGAATCGCAAATAGTACATTAAATTTTATTAATAATAATTAAAATAAAATTAAATATTTTATTAATAATAATTAACTTACGATTCTGTCAGTTCAAACACCTTTATTTTTTATAACTGATGAATATTCGATAAATGATACCCAAAACATATCATAGTGAAACTTCTTGCTATTCTTCACTTGATTCATGTGTTCAACTTTCATGAAGCAACTTTCCGGTTGCTCTTGGCTAAGGATTGTTACTAATCAAATAGTTTCGCAGAGTACGCGTAACAAGAAACCGAATCACTCGTTATATGTCGCTAATAATCGACTTGCTTCTCAACTGATAGTTTAGACATCTCGTCCTTCATACCTGATTACTGTTTACTAATTGATACCTGGAAAATGTCGTCGTCATCGATCGAAATCTTTGCGTTTCGTCAGACGATTCTTGTTTCCGACTTAAGCAACTATCCGATCAGAATTGTATGAAATGTTTTACACAATGTAACAGAACAGTAAATGACAAGAAATCAAACATATTATGTAGTAATGATGATTGAAACTGATGACTCTTGTTTTTTAATAATTAAAATAACTGTTCATAATAATTAATCAAACTCTATAAGATTTCTTCATACTGATGTTGTATAAAAATTAAGTAACTTTCTGGTTGCGATTGAATAAGATTTTTATGAATGAAAGACGATAATAAGAAGCTTATCTTTTATTTTTAATGACACTCAGAATCGATCGGATTGAACAATAATTCTTTAATTTGTTCTCGTGTTTTTATTTTGGTAGTAATAAATTATATATATAGTAATTACTTATAGTAATAAATTTTAGTATATTAAATTTAGTATATTAATTATATATAGTAATACACTTTATTTGGTAGATAATAATCTTGTATTGAGTATAGATTATAAGAAGCATAAAATGAAAAATAAGTAATATGATTTAGTATGTTTGCTAACTTATGCATAACACAAAGTTAAAGATAAGTTAAATTATTTAGAAATTGCATAAAAAAATGATAAAACGCTTTATGTCATATCGGAGCGGTTATTTTCATATTTCTCACAATACCATATTTTATGATTTTTAAAATATTAAAATCTCAAAAATCATATTTTATGATTTTTAAAACGTGTTACGATCAAATTAGACAAGTTTTAGAATGGGGTCTGTAACTTTTTTTTTTACAAACTTTAACTGCACATATTCGACATATTTGATAAAAAATTGCCATTTATCTAAATTCTCCATTCGATTGCCAAAATATTGAGTACCTTTTTGTTGAATACGTACTTTCTTTCTATTAATGAAATACTTACATTTCACTAAATAGAATTTCAGTAAATATAATTAAATAATTAACATATTTAAATATGATATATATATAAAAATTAAAAATAAATTCTATTTATTGAAATACTAAATTCTCCATTCGATTGCCTAATTGTTGAGTACCTTTTTGTTCAGTACCTATTTTCTTCCAATTAGTGAAATACTTAACTTCTTAACTTCCTATAAGTAAAATCGGTTTCATAAAATCGCCTCAAATGAATCATCGAACACATTATACTCCGACAATACCTGAAATTCTTGCCTGACAGTCTAGACACCTTCATTCTCTACACTTAATTACTTTCGCCTAATTAACATCCGTTATACTTCACTTCATTCTTACGTTTAAGTAACTTTCCGGGCACGCGTGGGTCAAAACTGTTGTGAATGAAACAAAGTTTCACAGAAACCGCGCATGACAACAAATCGAATAAACACGTTACAGTTCAGTATTCGATAAGAAGTTTTATATCCATTAAACTAAGAACTCTTCTGCTTAAAGTCTTCCACACATGTCTCAATAAAAAAATTCTGCGAAACTTTATCCGCAACTAGCAATCTCCCCAAAATTCTTTCAAATTTTCCGTTTTCCACCCAAAGCGTGCTTTTAATTACCATTTATTATTTCTTAACACATTTCATTGCCAGCGTTCAAACTTTAAAAGTTCCTTCGTTGAACTTATATCAGGTTCCTCAGTATAGAAGTCGCGTGAATGAAACAGTTGCACAGAAATAAGTAACAAGAATATAAAGAATAGATAAGAAATAATAGAATAGAAAAGAATAATTAATAAAAATGGAATAGAATAAAATAGAATAGAAAATAATAAATATGTAACAAGAAATGGATCAACAGGTTACACCTTGGTATTCGATAAGAAGATTTATATCCATAAAACTAAGACCTCCTCTTCTGCTCAACGTCTTCCACGCATGTCTCAATAAAAAAAAAACCTGCGACACTATTCACCACCACCAATCTTCCCAAAATTCTTGCCTATCAAGTTGTACAGTTTCATATTTTTCACCCAAGCCACACTTGTAATTACCGTTTAATATTCTATAATTCTCAAAACATTTCACTGCCAGCATGCAAACTTTCAAAGTTCCTTCGTTCAAATTATGTCAGGTTCCTCAGTCGGTTGGAAATCGTCTGAATGAAACAATTGCACAGGATCGCAGATAAAAAGAAATCGTCCAACAAGTTACACTTCAGTATTCGATAAGAAGATTTATATTCATTAAACTGAGACCTCTTCTTCTGCTGAACCTCTTCGACAATTGTACCAATAAAAAAAATCCTACCACACTTCATCTAACACCAGTGATCTTCCTAAAATTCCTGTCTACCATTTTAAACAATTTTATCTTTTCCACCTAAGACACGCGTTATTTATTTACCGTTTATTTATACCTCAACACATTTTATTGCTGGCGCCCGAAGTTTCAAAGTTCCTTCATTGAACTTATGTCAGGTTCCTCAGTATAGAAGTCGCGTGAATGAAACAGTTGCACAGAAATAAGCAACAAGAATATAAAGAATACATAAGAAATAATAGAACAGAAAAGAATAAAATAAAATAGAATAGAAAAGAATAAATACGTAACAAGAAATCAACCAACACGTTACACCTCGATATTCGATAAGAAGATTTATATCCATTAAACTAAGACCTCTTCTTCTGCTAAACCTCTTCCATAGATGTCTAAATAAAACAAAAATCCCTCGACACTTTATCCACCACCAGCAACCCTCCCAAAATTATTGCCTTTTAATTTGACCAGTTTCATTTTTTTCACACAAGCCAGATTTGTAATTACCGTTTAATATTTAATGAACCTCAACACATTTCATTACCGGCGCCCGAAGTTTCAAAGTTTCTTCGTTGAACTTTTCTCAGGTTCCTCAGAATAGAAGTCCCGTGAATGAAACAGTTGCATAGAATTGCACGTAAAAAAAATCGGCCAAGTCACACTTCGATAAGAAGATTTATAGATGTATATCCATTAAACTAAGAATTCTTCTGCTCAACCGCTTCCACACATGTCTGAATAAAAGAAAATCCTACGACACTATTCACCACCAGCAATCCCCCCAAAATTCTTGGCTATTAATTTTAAACAATTTTATTTTTTTCACCCAAGCCACACTTTTAATTACCATTTAATATTTCTTAAGAATTAATAATCAAATACGTTGTTGAACAAGAAATAGAGTCCGTGAATGACACGTTACACTTCAGTATCGCGTGTAAAAAAAAATCGACCAAGTTACACTTCGATAAGAAGATTTATAGATTTATATCTATTAAACTAAGACCTCCTCTTGTACTCAACGTCTTCCACACATGTCTCAATAAAAAAAAAATCCTACGCCACCAGCAATCCTCCCAAAATTACTGCTTATTAATTTGACCAGTTTCATTTTTTTTCACACAAGCCACGCTATATTTAATTACCGTTTAATATTTCTTAAAACGCTTCATTGCCGGCGCCCGAAGTTTCAAAGTTCCTTCTTGTTGAACTTATGTCAGGTTCCTCAGTATAGAAGTCGCATGAATGAAACAATTGCACAGAAATAAGTAACAAGAATATAAAGAATAGGTAAGGAATAATAGAAAAGAATAAGTAAGGAGAAATAGAATATCGACCAATACGTTATACTTCGGTATTCGATAAGAATATTTATATTCATTAAACTAAGACCTCCTCTTCTACTCAACGTCTTCCACACATGTCTCAATAAAAAAAAAAATCTCACGCCACCAGCAAACTCCCCAAAATTATTGCCTACCATTTTAAACAATTTAATTTTTTTTACCCAAGCCACACTTTTAATTACCGTTTAATAATCCTCAACACATTTTATTACCGGCGCCCGAAGATTCGAAGTTCCTTCGTTGAACTTATGTCAGGTTCTTCGGTATAGAAGTCGCGTGAGTGAAACAATTACACAGAAATAAGTAACAAGAATATAAAGAATATATAAGAAATAATAGAATAGAAAAGAATAAATAATAGAAATAGAATAGAATAAAATAGAATAGAAAATAATAAATATGTAACAAGAAATCAAACAACACGTTACACTTCAGTATTCGATAAGAAGATTTGTATCCGTTAAACTAAGAACTGCTCTTCTACTCAACGTCTTCCACAGATGTCCCAATAAAAAGAAATCCTACGACATTATTCACCACCAGCAATCTCCCCAAAATTCTTGCCTATTATTTTAAACAATTTTATCTTTTCCACCCAAGACACGTGTTATTTGTTTACCGTTTATTTATTCCTCAACATATTGTATTGCCAGCACCTGAAGTTTCAAAGTTCCTTCGTTGAACTTATGTCAAGTTCCTCAGTATAGAAGTCGCGTGAATGAAACAGTTGCACAGAAATAAGTAACAAGAATATAAAGAATAGATAAGAAATAATAGAATAGAAAAGAATAAATACGTAACAAAATATCGACCAACACGTTATACTTCAGTATTCGATAAGAAGATTGATATCCATTAAACTAAGATCTTCTCTTCTGCTGAACCTCTTCCACAGATATTCCGATAAAAAAAATTCTGCGAAACTTTATCCACCACCAGCAACCCCCCACAGTTTCATATTTTCCACCCAAGCCACTCTTTTAATTACCGTTTAATATTTTATAATCCTCAACACATTTCATTACCGGCGCCCGAACTTTCAAAGTTCCTTCGTTGAACTTATGTCAGGTTCCTCGATATAGAAGTCGCGTGAATGAAACAGTTGCACAGAATCGCGCGTAACAAGAAATCGAACGACACGTTGTACTCCGGTAATGTCTGCACGAGGCTCTCGACTGTCAGTCTATATCTGTGTCTCAATGCTATAAGCCAAAGTCGTAAGCCGGCGCGTAGAGAGTGGGGCCAAGTAGCCGCTCTCTCCTTCGATCACTCTTTCTCTTTTCAGTCGCCGACGAAGACGGGAACGTGCAGGGAACAAGGATTCGCGGCACTTTGCTCCGATGATTTCGAGTGAGCGGCAAAGAAATAGTGATTGAAGATGAATTTTTGCGGTGATGGGGTAATTGGGGAAGTTGGTGGTGAAGTAGATAAGGTGGTGCTGATGGGGGTGTTGAGGGTCAGTTTGGATTCAAGGTTTAAGAAAGTATGATCAGGGGGAGGTAGAAGGTATTTTTAGGTAAATGTGTTCAGGCGGTGCAACTTATAGAGAAATAAAATAAAAATGCTGTGGTACATTTTCTTTAAATAATGTAGTGATTGAATTCATTGACGGTGAAGTAGTTCATTGTGGATGGAATTCGTCGATAGTGAAGTAGTTCATTGCGGATGAAAAGCGATAATGGGCCAGTTAGATTTTAGTTTTACTTAATGTATCATTATGTGGAGGTTGATAAATGTGTTGGTCAAATTGGAATTTAGTTCTAATTGAAGTACGATTATGTACCGGTAAAATTTCTGATAAATGTGTTCATGCAGTGCAACTGTACGCTATTTTACATTTTCTTTAAATAGTGTAACATTTGAACACTGATGCTGAAGTAGTTCATTATTGATGGAAAGCGAAAATGGTCAAGTTAGAATTTAGTTTTAATTGATGTGTGATTATGTGGTGGTAGAAGATATTTTTAGATAAATGTGTTCGTGCACTGCAACTGTACGCTATTTTACATTTTCTTTAAATAGTGTAGTGATTAAACACGTTGATGCTGAAGTAGTTCATTATCGATGGAAAGCGCTAATGCTTTACATTTTCTTTAAATAGTGTAGTGATTAAAAATGTTGAACCTGAAGGAAATCATTGCCGATCGAAAGCGATAATGGTCAAGTTGGATTTTGGTTTTAATTAAAGTACGATTATGTAGCGGTAGAACATTATTGATGGAAAGCGTAAAAATGGTCAAGTTAGAATTTAGTTTTAATTGATGTGTGATTATGTGGTGGTAGAAGATATTTTTAGGTAAATGTGTTCAGGTGGTGCAACTTTATGCTGCAACTGTACGCAGTGTAGTGATTTTATTGATGGTTTTCTTTAAATAGATTTTAGTAGTGATTAAACACGGAAGTAAATGTGATGCTGAAGTAGTTCATTGTGGATGGAAAGTGACAGTGAAGTAAACTATTGATTTACATTTTCTTCAATAATGATAGTGTAGTGATATTGAACAGGCAATGCAACTTATACAGAAATAAAGTGCAACAGTGCATTGCATTTGTTTCAAAATTATTGTGATGGAATTTATTGACGGTGAAGTAGTTCACTGTGGATGGAAAGCGATAACATTCAATTTGGATTTTAGGTTTAATGAAGTATGATAATGTGGCGATAGAAGATATTTTTAGGTAAAAGTGTTTAGTTGGTGCAACTTATAGAGAAATAAAGTAGTAATGCTGCAGTACATTTTCTATAAATAATGTAGGGATTGAATTCATTGACAGTGAAGTAGTTCATTGTGGATTCAATTCATTGATGGTGAACTAGTTGTGGATGGAAAGCACTAGTGATCAAATTGGAGTTTAGTTTTAATTAATGTATGATTGTATGTTCATGCGGTGCAACTTTATGCTACTGTACATTTTCTTTAAGTGGTGTAGTGATTGAATTCATTGATGGTGGAGTAGTTCATTGTGGATGGAAAGCGCTGATGGTTAATTTGGATTTTAGTTTTAATCGAAGTATGATTATGTGGCAGCGGAAGATATTTTTAAGTAAATGTATTTTTAGAGGAAGAAAGTAAATGTGTTGCTTTAAATAATGTAGTCGTTGCAGTGAAGTAAACTATTGTTTACACTATTGTCTTTAAATATGATTATGTAGTAAAAGATATTTTGAGGTAAAATGTTCAGGCAATGCAACTTATACAGAAATGAACAGTGCATTCATTGATATTGTGGATGGAAAGCGATAACATTCAATTTGATTTTAGGTTTTTAATGATAATGTGGCGATAGAAGATATTTTTAGGTAAAAGTGTTTAGTTGGTGCAACTTATAGAGAAATAAAGTAGTAAGTACATTTTCTATAAATAATGTAGGGATTTTTGACAGTGAAGTAGTTCATTGTGGTTTGATGGTGAACTAGTTGTGGATGGAAAGCACTAGTGATCAAATTGGAGTTTAGTTTTAATTAATATACAATTATGTGGCCGTAGAAATATTTTCTGATAAAAGCAAGCCTGTTTTATATTTTCTTTAAATAGTGTAGTGATTGATTCATTGATGGTGTAGTTTATGATGAAGTGATGGTTAATTTGGATTTTAGTTTTAATTGAAGTATGATTATGTAGCAGCGGAAAATATTTTTAAGTAAATGTGTTGAGGTGGTGCAGCTTATAGAGAAAGAAAGTAGCAATGCTGCGTTACATTTGCTTTAAATAATGTAGTCGTTGAACACGTCGACAGTGAAGTAGACTATTGTTTATTGAAAGCGCTAATTGTCAAGTTGGAATTTACTTTTAATCAATGTATGATTATGTAGCGGTAAAAGATATTTTGAGGTAAATGTGTTCAGGCAATGCAACTTATACAGAAATAAAGTAGCAACAGTGCATTGCATTTGTTTCAATAACGTAGATATTGTGGATGGAATTTATTGACGGTGAAGTAGTTCACTGTGGATGCAAAGCGATAACATTCAATTTGGATTTTAGGTTTAATGAAGTATGATAATGTGGCGATAGAAGATATTTATTAGGTAAGAGTGTTTAGTCGGTGTAATTTATAGAGAAATAAAGTAGTAATGCTGCGGTACATTTTCTATAAATAATGTAGGGATTGAATTCATTGACAGTGAAGTAGTTCATTGTGGATTCAATTCATTGATGGTGAACTAGTTGTGGATGGAAAGCACTAGTGATCAAATTGGAGTTTAGTTTTGATTAATGTATGATTATGCAGCCGTAGAAGATATTTTCTGATAAATATGTTCATGCGGTGCAACTTTATGCTACTGTACATTTTCTTTAAGTAGTGTAGTGATTGAATTCATTGATGGTGTAGTTCATTGTGGATGGAAAGCGCTGATGGTTAATTTGGATTTTAGTTTTAATTGAAGTATGATTATGTGGCAGCGGAAGATATTTTTAAGTAAATGTGTTGTGGTGGTGCAGCTTATAGAGAAAGAAAGTAGCAATGCTGCGTTACATTTGCTTTAAATAATGTAGTCGTTGAACACGTTGACAGTGAAGTAAACTATTGTTCATTGAAAGCGCTAATTGTCAAGTTGGAATTTAGTTTTAATCAATGTATGATTATGTGGCGGTAAAAGATATTTTGAGGTAAATGTGTTCAGGCAATGCAACTTATACAGAAATAAAGTAGCAACAGTGCATTGCATTTGTTTCAATAACGTAGATATTGTGGATGGAAAGCGATAACATTCAATTTGGATTTTAGGTTTAATGAAGTATGATAATGTGGCGATAGAAGATATTTTTAGGTAAAAGTGTTTAGTCGGTGCAACTTATAGAGAAATAAAGTAGTAATGCTGCGGTACATTTTCTATAAATAATGTAGGGATCGAATTCATTGACACTGAAGTAGTTCATTGTGGATTCAATTCATTGATGGTGAACTAGTTGTGGATGGAAAGCACTAGTGATCAAATTGGAGTTTAGTTTTAATTAATGTATGATTATGTGGCCGTAGAAGATATTTTCTGATAAATATGTTTATGCGGTGCAACTTTGTGCTATTTTACATTTTCTTTAAGTAGTGTAGTGATTGAATTCATTGATGGTGACGTAGTTCATTGTGGATGGAAAGCGCTGATGGTTAATTTGGATTTTAGTTTTAATTGAAGTATGATTATGTGGCAGCGGAAGATATTTTTAAGTAAATGTGTTGAGGTGGCGCAGCTTATAGAGAAAGAAAGTAGCGATGCTGCGTTACATTTGCTTTAAATAATGTAGTCATTGAACACGTTGACAGTGAAGTAAACTATTGTTCATTGAAAGCGCTAATTGTCAAGTTGGAATTTAGTTTTAACCAATGTATAATTATGCGGTAAAAGGCGGTAAAAGATATTTTGAGGTAAATGTGTTCAGGCAATGCAACTTATACAGAAATAAAGTAGCAACAGTGCATTGCATTTGTTTCAATAACGTAGATATTGTGGATGGAATTTATTGACGGTGAAGTAGTTCACTGTGGATGGAAAGCGATAACATTCAATTTGGATTTTAGTTTTAATAAAGTATGATTATGTGGCGATAGAAGATATTTTTAGGTAAAAGTGTTTAGTCGGTGCAACTTATAGAGAAATAAAGTAGTAATGCTGCGGTACATTTTCTATAAATAATGTAGGGATTGAATTCATTGACAGTGAACTAGTTCATTGTGGATGGAAAGCACTAGTGATCAAATTGGAGTTTAGTTTTAATTAATATATGATTATGTGGCCGTAGAAGATATTTTCTGATAAATACGTTTATGCGGTGCAACTTTATGCTATTTTACAATTTCTTTAAATAGTATAGTGATTAAACAGTTTAATGCTCAAGTAAATTATTGCCGATGGAAAGCGATAATCATCAAGTTCGATTTTGGTTTTAATTAAAGTACGATTATGTGGTGGTAGAACATATTTTCTGAAAAATGTGTTTGCAGAGTGCAAATTTAGACTATGTTACGTGTTCTTTAAGTAGTATAGTGATTGAATTCATTGATGCTGAAGAAGTTCATTATGGATGGAAAGCGCTAATGGTCGAGTTGCAATTTAGTTTTAATTGAAATACAATTATGTGGGGGAGAAGATATTTTCAGTTACATGTGTTCAGGCGGTGCAACTTATATAGAAATGAAATAGCAATGCTGCTTTATATTTTCTCTAAATAGTGTAGTGATTGAACACATTAATGATGTATTAATTCATTGTGAATGGAAAGCGCTAATGGTCAAGTTGGATATTAGGTTTCATGAAATATGATCATCTGGGGAGTAGAAGATCTTTTTAGGTAAATGTGGTTAGGGAGTGCAACTTTACGCTATTTTGTATCTTCTTTAAATAGTGTACTGATTGAACACGTTGATGCTGACGTAGATTCTTGTTAATGGAAAGCGATAATGATCAAGTTGGATTTTAGTTTTAATGAATGTATGATTATGTGATCATAAAATATATTTTCAGATAAACGTGTTCATGTGTTACAACGTTTCGCTATTTTACATTTTCTTTGAATATCGTAGTGATTGAATTCATTGATGCTGAAGTAGACTTTTGTTGATGGAAAGCGTTAACAGTCAAGTTCGATTTTAGTTTTGATTAAAATATGATTATGTGGCAGTAGGACATATGTTCAGATAAAAGTGTTTATGCAGTACAACTTTATACTGTTTTAGATTAACTTTAAATACCGCAGTGATTGAATTCAAAGATATTGAAGTAGGTCATGGATTGTCGATAAGAAGCGTCGAGGATATGTTCCGTTTTTTTGGTTTTTAATTGTAATGTCACTATTTATGTGGTGATAGCAGGACATACCTTGAAACAGGCATTGCAGAATATCATTATGCTATTTTAGTTTCACCTTAAGCCTACTAATTATTAAGTTCAATGATGCTCAATGAGAAGTCATGAATATTCAGTGAGAAGTGTTTAGGATTAATGTCACTTTTTAGAACATATTTTTAGCTAACATAATTGTGTGGTGCAACTTTCGGCTGTGTTAAACTAATTTTGTATACCATGATGATTAAATTCAATGTTCAATGAAAATGTTTAATTAATGCGTTATTATCTTTCAGGAACTGGAAGATATCCTGAAATAAACCTATTTATATAGGGTAACCTTTCGTTATTTTAAATTAACTTTAGTGTTACATTTAAACGTAATTCGACGCTTGGTAAGTTATTACATTCATATACGATACTCTATATATGGCAAATCGTTACTTTGAAATTTAATTTGACAGTTAGCAAGTTTATGGGCACGTGTGTTTATGGGCACACAGTTAAAAACGCTTTTCTTATTAATTTTGTCAAAAGAAATCAGTTTTCTTTTTCGAAATTATGTGAACGCTGTGTACATGTCAAACAATCATTTTCGAATTTAATTCAACGATTGTGTTGATGTATATCCAGACTAAACGATATTTTTCTATCAATTTCATTTTATTATTTTAATTTGAATTTAGTTTCACGGTTGGCAAGTTGTCGCGTCTGTTTATGTGTACACAATTTAAACGATATTTCTTAACCATTTTCTCCAAATCAGATTTCACCATAACTATTTAATTACTTCGTATATATCAAATCGTCACGTTCGAACTCAATTTCAAAGTGGTGCATACATTTTTACCACCATAACTATTCGAACATCATACGTATACCAAAGTTAAACTTTCGAATTTAATTTTAAAGTTGTGCGTACACATAAATTATATTTTTTATTCATTTTCTCCAAAATAATTTTTTCACCATAACTATTCGAACACTCTGTATATACTAAACCATCACTTTCGAATTTAATTTCAAAATTATGCGTACACTTACACAATATTTCTTATTCAAGTTCTCAAAATCAATTTTTGCCACCATAACTATTCGGACAGTCTATATATATGGTACCGTTAATTTCTATTTTAATTTCAAAGGTGTCCGTACACTTAATCGATATTTCTTATTCTTTTTCTCAAAACCAGTTTTCTCATCATAACTTATTCGGACATCATGTATAATCAAGCCGTCACTTTCGAATTTAATTTCAAAGTTGTACGTACACATAAATGATATTCCTTCTTCATTTTCTCCAAAATAACTTTTTCACCATAACTATTCGAACACTCTGTATATACTAAACCATCACTTTCTAATTTAATTTCAAAATTATGCGTACACTTACACAATATTTCTTATTCAAGTTCTCAAAATCAATTTTTGCCACCATAACTATTCGAACAGTCTATATATATGGTACCGTCAATTTCTATTTTAATTTCAAAGGTGTCCGTACACTTAATCGATATTTTTTATTCTTTTTCTCAAAACCAGTTTTTTCATTATAACTTATTCGGACACCATGTATAATCACACTGTCACTTTCGAATTTAATTTCAAAGTTGTGCGTACACATAAATGATATTTCTTATTTGTTTTCTCCAAAATAACTTTTTTACCATAACTATTCGAACACTCTGTATATACTAAACCATCACTTTCGAATTTAATTTCAAAATTATGCGTACACTTACACAATATTTCTTATTCAAGTTCTCAAAATCAATTTTTGCCACCATAACTATTCGAACAGTCTATATATATGGTACGGTCAATTTCTATTTTAATTTCAAAGGTGTCCGTACACTTAATCGATATTTCTTATTCTTTTTCTCAAAACCAGTTTTATCATCATAACTTATTCGGACACCATGTATAATCACACTGTCACTTTTGAATTTAATTTTAAAGTTGTGCGTACACATAAATGATATTTCTTATTCGTTTTCTCCAAAATAACTTTTTCACCATAACTATTCGAACACTCTGTATATACTAAACCATCACTTTCGAATTTAATTTCAAAATTATGCGTACACTTACACAATATTTCTTATTCAGGTTCTCAAAATCAATTTTTGCCACCATAACTATTCGGACAGTCTATATATATGGTACCGTCAGTTTCTATTTTAATTTCAAAGGTGTCCGTACACTTAATCGATATTTTTTATTCTTTTTCTCAAAACCAGTTTTTTCATTATAACTTATTCGGACACCATGTATAATCACACTGTCACTTTTGAATTTAATTTCAAAGTTGTGCGTACACATAAATGATATTTCTTCTTCATTTTCTACAAAATAACTTTTTCACCATAACTATTCGAACACCATATGTACGCGAAACCATCAGTTTCGAAATTAATTTCAAATGTGTGCGTGCACATAAATGATATTTGTTATCGATTTTCCTCAAATCAATTTTTTCACCATAAATATTCGAATACCATGTATATATCAAACTGTAATTTTCGAAATCAATGTCAAATTTGCCGTACGCAACTTAAACAATATTTTTTATCCGTTTCCTCACAATCAATTTTATCCACCATAACTATTCGAACACCCCGTATATAACAAACCATCATTTTCAAATTCAATATCAAAGTTTCAATTTTGAAAAAAATATATTTCTTATTCATTTTCTCCAAAATAATTTTTTCACCATAACTATTCGAACACCATGCATATACCAAACTCACTTTTATATTATATATACCAAATTCAATTATAAAGTTGTGCAAACACATAAATAATATTCCTCATCCATTTTCTCAAAACTAGTTTTTCACCATAACTATTCGGACACCATGTATACATGAAACCGTCACTTTCGAATTTAATATAAAGTTGTGCGTACACTTTAGCGACATTTCTTATTAATTTTCTTCAAATCAACTTTTTCACCATAACTATTCGAACAGTCTGCATATACTAAATCGTAATTTCCAAATTTAATTTCAAAGTTGTGCGTATGCTTAAACGGTATTTCTGACCCTTTTTCTCCAAAATAATTTTTCCACCATTTCTATTCGTACACCATGTATACACGACACCATCACTTTCGAAATTAATTTCAAAGGTGTGCGTACACATAAATGATATTTGTCATCGATTTTCTCCAAATCAATTTTTTCACCATAAATATTCGAATACCATGTATATATCAAATTGTCATTTTCGAAATTAATGTCAAATTTGCCATACGCAACTTAAACAATATTTTTTATCCGTTTCCTCACAATCAATTTTGTCCACCATAACTATTCGAACACCCCGTATATAACAAACCATCATTTTCAAATTCAATATCAAAGT
This sequence comes from Cryptocheilus praepositus, assembly GCA_033815515.1. NCBI lineage: Eukaryota > Metazoa > Arthropoda > Insecta > Hymenoptera > Pompilidae > Cryptocheilus > Cryptocheilus praepositus. Next base: position 817,280 of record JAWWQZ010000151.1, read on the forward strand.
TGAAATTGTGGAAAAAAGATATTTCTTATTCATTTTCTGCAAAATAATTTTTTCACCATAACTATTCGAACACCATGCATATACCAAACTCACTTTTATATTATATATACCAAATTCAATTATAAAGTTGTGCAAACACATAAATAATATTCCTCATCCATTTTCTCAAAACTAGTTTTTCACCATAACTATTCGGATACTCTATATATACTATACGGTAAATTTCGAAATTAATTACAAAGCTGTGCATACACATAAATTATATTCTTTATTCATTTTCTTCAAAATAATTTTCAAATTCAATATCAAAGTTGAAATTGTGGAAAAAAGATATTTCTTATTCATTTTCTGCAAAATAGTTTTTTCACCATAACTATTCGAACACCATGCATATACCAAACTCAATTATATATTATATATACCAAATTCAATTACAAAATTGTGCAAACACTTAAATGACATTTCTTATCCATTTTTTCCAAAATAATTTTCGTCACAATAACTATACGAACACCATGTATATATCAAACCGTCACTTTCGAATTTAATTCAACGGTTAGCAACTGTTGTGCGTATAAGAACGCGACAAACTCGCGTGTGATTATGTATATACAGATTAAGCTATTACGATAAGATTAACCGCGAGCAGAACCGAAAATATGTGCGAACATTTGTATAAGCAGAAGCGAACGAATAAGGAAACACGTAAGTCCAGCGTTTATCTGACGATTTATTGTTGCCAGAGCGTATACATAGTAAGTTACGTGCGTCGGTCTGTTGTTGTTCGCAAAAGTTTGTATACGTAATAAAGCGAACACTGCAAATTTACCTTCAAATTTTGTTTTGACGTTTCGCGCGATCAGTGATGCAAGAAAAAATCATGGTTTAAAATTGGCCGGCGAATCTTGATGTTTTGGATCGAAGTGGAACAGTTTTGATTCGATACGCGTTAATACCCTTACATTTTTATTTTTATTTCTTCAGCTTTATTATACTATATATTATTATACTAGGTTTATTATACTATATATTATTTAGTAGTTTTATTTTGTACGGAAGCAGAAGCGTGTAACCAAAAATAAACTATTTTGCGAGAATTTTTTATTTTGAGTAAGCAAATTAAAAAATGAATTTTTCTGTGTTTGAAAGACACAGTTTGATTAATGTTTAGACGTAATGGCAATTAATATTTGATCCAGAGTTTCATTCATAGATTTGCACATTTCACAATTCTGCATACTTTACTTTCGACAAATGTTAATTATTATTATTATTTTTGAACTTACCAGTTTCGATTCGATGCATGCCTTTACTTTTCTTAGCGATTAAATTATATTATTTATGTTTATACTGCCTGGTGTCATTTTCGAAACACATTTAAAAAAAAATGTAAATATCTATATATTATTTCTTTTTAAATTTTTCATAAACCTAGATAATAATTTACAGATAATAGAATTATTGTGTAATCCAAATGTTGATGTTTGGATCGAAGTGGAACAGTTTTGATTCGATACGTGTTAATACTCTTACATTTTTATTTTTATTTCTTCAGGTTTATTATACTATATATTATTATACTAGGTTTATTATACTATATATTATTTAGTAGTTTTATTTTGTACGGAAGCAGAAGCGTGTCACGAAAAATAAACTATTTTGCGAGAATTTTTTATTTTGAGCAATTAAATTAAAAAATGATTTTTTTTTGTGTTTGAAAGACACAGCTTGATTAATGTTTAGACGTAATGGCAATTAATATTTGATCCAGAGTTTCATTCATAGATTTGCACTTTTCACAGCTCTGCATACTTTACTTTCGACAAATATTAATTATTATTATTTTTGAACTTACCAGTTTCGATTTAATGCATGCCTTTACTTTTCTTGATAATTAAATGATATTATTTATGTTTATACTGCCTGTGGTCAATTTTGAAACACATTTTTTAAAAAAAATATTAATATCTATATACTATTTCTCTTTATATTTTTCATAAACGTACATAATAATTTACAGGTAATAGAATTATTGTGTAATCCAAATGTTGATGTTTGGATCGAAGTGGAACAGTTTTGATTCGATACGTGTTAATACTCTTACATTTTTATTTTTATTTTTTCTATATATTATTATACTAGGTTTATTATACTATATATTCTTTAGTAGTTTTATTTTGTACGGAAGCAGAAATGTATTACGAAAAATAATGTATTTTGCGAGAATTTTTTTATTTTGAGTAATAATGTTAAAAAATGAATTTTTCTGTCTTTCAAAGGTACAGCTTGATCAATGTTTAGACGTAATAGTAATTAATATTTGATCCAGCATGTCATTCATAAATTTGCACATTTCACAATTCTGCATACTTTACTTTCGATAAATGTTAATTATTATTATTATTTTTGAACTTACCAGTTTCGATTCGATGCATGTCTTTACTTGTCTTACGAATTAAACGATATTACTTATGTTTGTACTGCCTGGTGTAATTTTTGAAACACCACTTTTTTAAAAAAAATGTAAATATCTATATACTATTTCTTTTTAAATTTTTCGTAAACCTACATAATAATTTACAGATAATAGAATTATTGTGTAATCCGAAATTCTCATACGAGTCAAATACAAATCAAATCATACAAATATTACAAATATTATTATATACCATATATATACCTATATATACATACATATATGTATACAAATATTAAATACATCATACAAATTTTATATTATATAAGTAAATATAAGCATTCTTTCTTCTAAGCAATTAAACGATATTATGTACATTTTTACTGCCTGGTGTCACATTTGAAACATTTCACTTTCTCAAAAAAAAAAAAAAAAAAAAATGGATACCCATATACTATTTTTTTAATTTTTTTTCATGAGTCTACATAATAATTTACATATAGTAGACTTTTTTGGATTAAAATTTAAAAATCATGCATTTAAGAGTTAATGTCAAACAATGATCCTCTTGTGGAATTCAAATGAACTTGGATCAAAACATTTAAAAAAATAATTTAATTATTTTCTTGTTTATGTATATATTCCTGATACAATACATATGTGTATTTTTTATTACATGTTAATCTCGTGTTATTTATCAAAACATTTTAAGTCAGACTCGTGATGCTCATGTTTGGTTCAAAATTTAATAAATTACAATAAAATAAATTCATTAAAATTTCTTTGGTAAGTAAATATATGTATACATTTTTCTTAGGTATATATTTGTGATAAAATACATATGTGTATTTGTTGATTACATGTTAATCTCGTGTTATTTATGTGTAACTCGAAATTCTCATACGAGTCAGACTCGTGATGTTCATGTTTGGTTCAAAATTTAATAAATTACAATAAAATAAATTCATTAAAATTTCTTTGGTAAGTAAATATATGTATACATTTTTCTTAGCGATTAAACGATATTATTTATGTTTCTACCACCTGGTGTCATTTTTTAAACACTTCACTTTCTCTCAAAAAAAAAAAAAATTAATACCTGTATACTATTTTTTAAAATTTTTTTTCATAAAAATTTCATAAAAAAATGAGGAAAAACGATGCATTTAAGGGTTAAAACGCATGTTATTTCTACTTTTACGGACGTGACACGAAAGTACGGCGCCGTTTATGCAACTGCAGAATTTACGTAAGCGACGATAATAAATTGTCGGAAATATGCAAATTATCGTACTTCGGAACAAAGCGAAGCAATCGGCGTGTGCGTGTCTTTCCACAAAACATCGAGGCTAATAAATTTTTTCGGTGCATCGTGACTAAGCTCAATGCATCGCCGACAATCTGCAGGGACATTCTTGCTTCTGATAACGAAATAATGAGCGTACGCATATTTACATTACAGGAAAGCACTAACCGAAACGATCGCAACATAAATTAAAAAGGAAACCATTAGCCGGAAACGTTATTTAAAATAATGTTCCTCCTTGCATTTATGCCAAATTTATTTTCATTCTCTTCGTTTTTTTCGGCTTAACTTATTACCTGAAAGACTAATTGTGCCCATAATTATGAAAGTGGTCTAAGTCAAAATTTAAAAAAAATGAGTTTATCAGTTATTTCATACCACATTATTTTTAACTAAATTTATTCAATGTAATTTTTACGAAATTGTCAAAAATGAACCATTAGATAGTGGTTGTAATTTCAACATTATATGGAATTCATTTAGTTTTAATATAATGGTCTAAGTCAAAAATTTTAATAAATTATATAAACAACTTGAAAATGGCACGTGGCCTTCTTTGACGCGTTTCTGAAAAAATAAAATAAATATTTTAATAATAACGACAACTTCATTACTAGAAGAATCAATAACAAGAAGAGTAAAAAATACCGCGGGTGAATCTGTCTCTTGGCTACAAATTCAATGGATGAGATTCTTGAAAAATGAACCTTATAAAATGTTCTATAAAACATCTTTAGATGATTCTAAATTTCACGTTTTGGATCTTTCACAAAAGGAAGACCAAAAATATACGGAAATATTAAATTATTCCATTATACACTACCATTAGACCAGTATCGGAAGAAAAACATAAAGATATTATGAGTTTACTACCGTACATCCCTCCAGTTTTTCAGGAACATTTTAAGAATCTTAAATACTCGAAATAATGATAAAAATGGATTACTGTTTAAAAATAATGAATAAATGTAATAAATGTTCACGAATTATTTCAATCAAATTATTGTTTCAAATAAAACTCAAAGTTCTTTATTGCTTTAAGTCATTTATAGGACATTCAGTTAATTTTGAAAATGGTCTAAGTCAATTCAATCTTTAAAAATAATATTATCGTATAAAATTCACACAAAATTTCATATTCATAGTAAATTTCCATTAATTAAGACTAATAAAATTATAAATTAAAATGTCGCATAATGTAAAAATATTTTTTAATTTATTCAAATGCAATTCATTAAATATCTCGAAACAAGAATATATGACTTAGACCACTTTCATAATTATGAGCACAATTATGATTGTGACGCGATAAAAGTGTCGAAATGTTGACTTAATGGGTGACGCTTAATTATCAGAGATAATGAGTAATTAATTCTTTTTGCCGAAGTGTAGATACAATTTCTTTTATAGCGATTTTGTGAATAATTTAGATAAGTAGAGAGATTTTTTAACGGTTTCAATGGTTTAGAACGTTCGGCGGTTTATAGAAAAAAAAATATAAGGTGTCAGAACACTTGATCTTATATTTAACTTACAATACCATGAAAATTAGAAAATTAGTGTGATGATAGAAGGAAAAAAATTGTCTTTGTTTATGTTTGTTTATACGGTTTCTTTATTAAGAATTTATACGAACATCGCATTCGTTGTTTGTATTTTATTGCGTTTATTGTGTTTTTATGCAAATAAATTATGGAATGCAATAGATGCAATTTATTTTATATAGATTTCATGAAAACTGTAGATAAGTAAAGACATTTTTGAATGATTTTAATGGTTTAGGACAAAGTTCGGCGGTTTATGGGGAAAATATTGTACGGTGTCAGAACACTTGATCTTATTACTGTGATAAAAAAATAGTAAGACTTTTTCATTTAAATCGCGCAGCCTTATCCAAACAACTTTTTTTTCTATTAGGTTGGTAGCACTCTCAGAGGCATTAGTAATAAATTTCATGTCAATATCTTAAATAGTTGTTGAGATACGCTTGTTTATTATAACCCAAAAAAGTGCTTTCGGCAATTTTCAGTATGAATGAAAAATTTCAACAAAGAATTTATATCAAATTTTCCTACGAAAATGAAATTTCGGCTCCCGACACGTTGGAAATATTCAAAAAGGGTTAAAAAGGGTCCAGAGCAAGTATTTTTGAGGAATTTCTGTAAACTTATGTATTTGCAACAGAATACAAAATCAGTCTGGTAAATATAAGGCTTTTCAAAAATTGAAAGAATATTTAATAACTATTATTTATTTTCATAGTTTAATGTTACTTATGCAAAATCTTAAAACTTACTACATTAAATTGTAAAACTTATTATAAATTGAGGGATTTCTGTACACTTATGTATTTGCAATCGGATACAAAATCGAGTGTAGACAAAAAAATAAGAACTTCTAAACAAAATTTGCTTTGCGATAACTTTCGAAGCACTGTAGGCAAAGTGCTTTCTCAGAACGTAAACGTTTTGTGTTTACGTTTAAACGTAAAAATGCACTGAAAGGTTCACTAACCGTTTAGTAACAAAATTAGAATACTTCGTAATTATAGACCTTTTCCCTAATATGAACACTGTCTATAATTATTAAAATAAGGCGATTTTCTACATTTACTGCGTAAAGCATACAAAATACTTGAAGAAGCTCTACCAAGTTATACTTAACTTTGAATTATTCTAAACTGGCTATTCGCTTACACTTGTCAATTTATTTCAGCGCAAACGTTTAAATAATAAGCATTAAGTTTCAATTAGTTCAAAAGTTTTTCAAATAGCAAAAATCTGTAGACATATTAATAAGTAATACCCCTTTCTGAAATCCTTTAGATTTATTAGTAATACGCGTTTGTCAACGTATTTGCGGCGCAAAAATTAAAAATATTATATATTCTATTAAAAATATTATAGATTATAGACTTTATTTTTATAACGTAAACGTTGTTTATTTCGACGAATTGGTGTGATTATCTACATTTCTTATACAACGGGCATGAGATATTTGCAGAAATATTGTCCAATTTTTAATTAATTGATTATTTTTAATATTGTCTAGTAATAGTTTAAATAATAAGCACTGAGTTTCAATTAGTTCAAAAGTTTTCCAAGTAGTAAACGTTACAAAAATGATTATAATAAATAAAATTATCTGTACTATAATATATAAAATACATATAAAAATATAAAATTATATATAATAAATATAATATAAAAATAAAAAACTAATATTTATAATATATAAAATTATCTGTAGAAATTGTAATAAGTAATACCCCTTTTTTAATTCCTACAGATTTATTGGAAACGCACGTTTTGTCAACGTATTTTCGACGCGTTACTTACTCGAAATCTTAAACTTGCTATACTACATTTAAAAGTTTATTGGCAATTGGACCGTTTATTTTGAAAGTGGTGCAAGTCCATTTTCTCTTGTTTCGAGAAAATTAAAGGTTAGCACATCTGTTAATAAAAAAATTTAGGCAAATTATATGAGGTCCGGCAATGTTTATACTAAATTATCAATATGTAATTTGGTTATATAAATTTGTTTTAGGCGAATTTCACTAAACTAATGTGTATTTACGGGCTGTAAATGGACTTACACCACTTTCAAAATTAGACAATTGTAAAAATGGTTGAACTTCAATTTTGAAACATCAAATATCAATTAAAATATACTTCATATTAATCCAATTTTGTTTATAACTAATGACGAGATATAAAATAAAAGCAGTATTTTTAATTTTCGACGTTAATTAGATTGTTAAAATGACAAAATATTGGTAGTATTTACTTATGCACTGCATGTGGCAGTGTTTTGAATTATTCATAATGCACCAAAGGTATATAAGATAATAACTGCTTGATATCTTTATATTTTTCATAAGTAATAGACCCGACATTTTGGTAGAAAGGCGCCGGGCCGATTTTTTCAAATTTTATTTAGAATCCTGGAATGAATTTTCCTCATTTTCACTAGTACTTTCGTCCGGTATTTCACTTAACTTTGTTTATTCGTTGCATATATTTTCCTTTATTTTGTTCTGCAGAATCTAAGTTCTCAGTAACAATATTCTCATTTCATGAAAATTCTACCTCTACAATTCTTCTTGTCTCTTTACATTTCGTTAATTTGTTTTTTTTATAGTGGAATTATCTTCATCCTCCGATTCTAAGATTATCCTTTGGTTTATATCCATGGAATTTATTTGAAATTAAATAAAATAATTATTTTCAATCGTCATAAAATAATATTGTTATAAAATAATATTGATTTACGGTTTGATCTTACTTATATCACTATCTGATATTACTATAAAATTATCAATTTTCGGAAGAAAATAAAATGCGTAAAGGCTCTGGACACGTAATATAACACGTAATGTAAAACAAATGTAAAAAACAATGACATCCTTGGTAATTGGACTTACACCACTTTCATAATCAATCATTACGCAATTTCTTTAACCGGCCAATTTTAAAATGTACAAAACATGGGCATTTCTTAAGAAATTAAATACTAACTAGTTACACATAAAAAGTTTACATTAAATTAAACATAAATTGCGCGATATCTAATTTTTTTAAAATGGACTTACATTATTTTGAAAATAAACGGTCCAATTGACGGATTTCTGTACACTTACGCATTTACAAGGTCCGAAGGTGCAGTTTTCTTTGCGTTTCTCAGAAAACGCATCGCGTCTATATGTTCGTTAGTTGCGCAAACGGGCAACAATCGCAGTGGGTCTAAAAATCGCATTGATATCCAGCGACGGATGACTTTCAGCTTTCGAGCAGACGCGTTGCGAAGCTAAAAGCTAAGTCATGCAGAGCGCGTTATCGCGCGACGACGTAATGGCGTCAATAAAATTACACGCAGGACGCGAGACGCGCTAATTAGGTTGGGGACGGGTGAAGAAAATGCTGGATTAGGAGGATGCTGTCACCGTCTGTGTTTATTCTCGTTTTATCGCGGCGTCTGCCGTGATTTTTAACGTTTGCGCTGAAAATAGGTTGGCGAATGCAAAATATTGCCCGGTAATATACTTATATTCATAATACTTATTTATACTTATATATATCATATTCTTATTTTCAGATATTATCATTTGATTTGATATATTTTATATTTTTGCTGTTAAAATGTGAGGTTTTTTTGTTCGTTAAATGATATGCAAAATTTTTATTTGTGGTGATGTATTACTTATTTTCATGTATTATAGGTATATGTTATAGTTGTTATTCTAGTCATATGCATTCAAAATGATACGCATTTTTATGCAAACATTTGATTCGTGCGACTTATTCTACTTATTTTTATTTCAAATGACAGGCATATTTGTGGTTAAAATGTGGGGTTTATTTCTTAATTGACATCTGTACTAATGCAAAATATTGCCCGGTAATATTTGTGGTGATATATTACTTATTTTCATATATTATAGATATATGTTATAGTAGTTATTCTACTTATACGCATTCAAAATGATATATATTCTTAAGCAAATATTTTTTATGCAAACATTTTTTATGTAGATCATTTGATTTGTGCTACTTGTTGTACTTGTTATTATTTCAAATCACAGGCATTTTTGCTGTTAAAATGTGAGGTTTTTTTGTTAGTTAACATCTGTACTAATGCAAAATATTGCCCGGTAATATTTGTGGTGATATATTACTTATTTTCATGTATTATAGGTATATGTTATAGTAGTTATTCTAGTCGTACGCATTCAAAATGATACGTAGTTTTATGCAAACATGTGATTCGGGTTACTTATTCTACTTATTTTTATTTTAAATGACAGGCATTTTTGCGGTTAAAATGTGGGGTTTATTTGTTAATTGACATCTTTAGTTATGCAAAATATTTCCCGGTAAAATTTGGGGCGATATTATACTTATTTTCATGCATTATAGATATATGTTATAGTAGTTATTCTAATTGTACGCATTCGAAATGATGCGCATTTTTATGCAAATATTTTTAATGCAAATCATTTGATTCGTGTTACTTATTCTACTTATTTTTATTTCGAATGACAGGCATTTTTGTGGTTAAAATGTGGGGTTTATTTGTTGGTTGACATCTGTAGTAATGCAAAATATTGTTAGTTGATATCTGTATTAATGCAAAATATTGCCCGGTAATATTTGTGGTGATATTATACTTATTTTCATGTATTACAGGTATATGTTATAACAGTTACTCTAGTCATACGCATTTTTATAGAAACATTTTTAAAAAATGATGTGCAATTTCATGGAAACATTTTTTGCAAAATGCCCGGTAAAATTTGTGGTGATATTATAATTTTCATTATTTAATGCAAATCATATGATTCGAAATGATGGTACCATTTGATTCGTGTTACTTATTCTTATTTCAAATGACAGGAATTTTTGTGGTTAAAATGTGGGGTTTATTTCTTAATTGACATTTGTACTAATGCAAAATATTGCCCGGTAAAATTTGTGGTGATATTATACTTATTTTCATGTATTACAGTTACTCTAGTCATACGCATAAAGAATGATACGCATTTTTATGCAAACATTTCATTCGTGCTACTTATTCTACTTATTTTTATTTTAAATGACAGGCATTTTTGCGGTTAAAATGTGGGGTTCATTTGTTAGTTGACATCTGTAGTAATGCAAAATATTGCCCGGTAAAATTTGTGGTGATATTATACTTATTTTCATATATTATAGGTATATGTTATAATAGTTATTCTAGTCATACGCATTCGAAATGATGCGCATTTTTATGCAAATATTTTTAATGCAAACCATTTGATTCGTGTTACTTATTCTACTTATTTTTATTTCGAATGACAGGCATTTTTGTGGTTAAAATGTGGAGTTTATTTGTTTTTTGACATCTGTAGTAATGCAAAATATTGTTAGTTGATATCTGTATTAATGCAAAATATTGCCCGGTAATATTTGTAGTGATATTATACTTATTTTCATATATTATAGCTACGTAATATAGTAGTTACTCTAGTCATACGCATAAAAAATGATATGCATTTTTATAGAAACATTTTTAATGCAGATCATATGATTCTTGCTACTTGTTCTACTTATTCTTATTTCAAGTGACAGGAATTTTTGTGGTTAAAATGTGGGGTTCATTTGTTAGTTGACATCTGTCGTAATGCAAAATATTGGCCGGTAATATTTATACGAACATTTTGAAGACGTCGCACGGCAAATGCGGATAATTTCTATCTTGTTAGTTATTATACTTACTTTCATGGGTTATACTTACCATCATGTATTATACTTATATATTGCACTGCTTATTCTACTTATTCGCATTTAAAATGATACGCTTTTTTATGCAAACGCAGTAATTTGTTTCCTGCTTCTTTTCCTGCTGTTTATTGTACTTATTGGTGTTTAAAATGATACGCATTTTTATGGTTGAAATATGGTCTTTATTTGTTCGTTGACATCTGTACTAATTTTTTTTCTGTCAGCTATTATACTTATTTACATGTATTATACTTATATGGTATTTTACTTATTCTACTTATTCGTATTTAAAATGATACGCCTTTTTTGATGAAAGTGCGGTTTTTATTTATTAGTTGAACCTGTTGAATTTGTTAGCTTACCATGGGGCCTCATAATTTCCCTTGTCAGAATTCCATAATATTTATAGTTATTACGATACTGTGTGCTAGTTATATCCTATCTTTATTTTACGGTGTTATAGGATAGCAGATACAATACAATTGCCAGGACATAAAAACAAGCACACACTAACATGATTATAAACATTATAGATGATTAGAGATTTAGCAAATAAAATCCACACTTCAATCATAAAAAATCGTGTCATTTTAAATGCCGGTAATTACACTAGTTAATTAATTATAGACAATATATATACATAGACAGTATATTAATTATAGTCAAAAAGGGATATTACTTATTAATTTTTGTGAAAAACTTTTGAACTAATTGAAACTTAGTGCTTATTATTTAAACGTTTGCGCTGAATCAAATTTACAAGGCGAATAGCCAGTTTAAAATAATTCAATTACGTATAACTTGGAAGCGCTTCTACAGGTATTTTTTATGTGTTCATATTAGGAAAAAGGTCTATAATTAGAAAGAATTCCAATTTTGTTACTAAACAATTAGTCAACATTTTAGTACATTTTTACATTTAAACGTACACACAAAACATTTACTTACTAAGAAAGCGCTTTGCCTGAATTGCTTCGAAAGTTATCACAAAGCAAATTTTGGATACAAATTCTTATTTTTTTTAACCTACACTTGTTTCTGTATCCTATTGCAAGTAAATATGTGTACAGAAATCTCTCAATTTATAATAAGCTTTAAAATGTAATACAGTACATTTTGAGATTTTATATAAGTAACATTAAACTATGGAAATAAATAATAATTGCATCCAAAAATATGTCTCTCCTTACTAACAAACTTCTAAAAAGCCTTCATTCAAAACTTTTCTATTTCAATAAATGCTAATCAGATACTTAAGCATGTAGAATAGATCCTTACTTTTACTTACACGGATTTTGTATTCGATTGCAAATACATAAGTGTACAGAAATCTCTCAATTTCTAATAAGCTTTAAAATGTAATATAATAAATTTTTAAATTTCACATAACCAACATTAAACTATGGAAATAAATAATAATTCCATCAAAAAATATGTTTCTCCTTAGCAGCAAATTTTCAAAAAGCCTCCATTCAAAAGTTTTCTATCTAAGTAAGAGTTAAATAGATACTTGAGAATGTGGAACAAATCCATACTTTTACCTACACTGATTTTTGTGTTCTATTGCAAATACACAAGTGCACAGAAATCCTTCAATTTACAATAATTTTTTTAATTTAATATAGTAAGTTTCACGATTTTTGATAAGTAACATTAAACTATGAAAATAAATAACAGCTGCGACCAAAAAAATGTTTTTCTTTACAAGCATATTTTCAAAAAGCCTTCATTCAAAACTTTTCTATCTCAATAAATGCTAATCAGATACTTGAGCATGTAGAACAGATCCTTACTTTTACTTACACTGATTTTGTATTCGATTGCAAATACACAAGTCTACAGAAATCCCTCAATTTATAACAAATTTTAAAGTCTAATATAATAAATTTCACGATTTTTCATAAGTAAGATTAAACTATGGAAATACATAATAGCTGTAACCAAAAATATGTTTTCCTTTACAAGCAAATTTTCAAAAAGCCTCCATTCAAAACTTTTCTATCTCAATAAATGCTAAATAGATACTTCAGAATGCACAACAGATTCTTTCTTTTACCTACACTGATTTTTATATTGTATTGCAAATACATAAGTCTACAGAAATCCCTCAATTTAAAATAAATTTTTAAACGTAGTGTAGTAAGTTTCACGATTTTCCATAAATAACATTAAACTATGGAAACAAATAATAGCTGCATCCAAAAATTATGTCTTTTCTTACCAGCAAATTTTCAAAAAGCCTCCATTCAAAACTTTTCTATCCCGGCAAAAATTAAAAATTTTGCCTAAACAAAAACATATTATTGTATATACCCATTTTAAAAACAAATGATAACGATGTACACATTCTAAAAACTGTTTGCTCACAGGCATATTTGGAAAAAGTTTCTTACCACACATTTTTGTCAGTAATATAATCCTTAGAATACATTTACGCAAACAAATGTATTATATTAGCTTTTTTTGACACTTACAGATGAACCGTCAAAGGAGTTATGTAGTTTCGTGAACGTAAATTTAAACTTAAAATTCGTTATGAAAAAATTTAAACTTTTTGATATATAAAATAAACGTGTTAAAAAATTATTCGCCGAAAAAACTGAGAGGTTTTGGAAGGACGCAAATCTTCCATGAAAGATGGAGTCAGGTTGTGGAATAAAATGGCGATCTATATAATTTAATAAATGTATACCAACATTTAAAGACGAATATTTGTGAAGTAAGTGTCGATAATTACATTAATAGTTTGACAGTCATTAAAAGAAAAAAAACTTTACGCAAACTATGCAAAATTAAATTGTAGGAATTTATTGAAATTATTGAATTGATTTTAATTTGTAGGAATGCCGTAAAAAAAGTAAAGGTTATTTTTTGCGATGTTTTTATCTGAGTCTGTAATGAACATTGCAACAAAGTTTCGTAAATTTAGGTCTGTTGTGTATAGTTACTCGCATTAATATTAGGAAAGTCTTTAAATGTTTATTTTAAATTGCGTTTTTAAACAAGAAAAATCTTAAATGGTACCGTCCACGATTTACAAAAATAGTAGTAAATATCGTCTTTTATAACTTTATTTTCTAATGACCTTTTAGAAAAATTTCATTCAAATAGGTTAATGCAGAAACAACGAAAAGTATTGAAAGATGTAAATATTTTGAAGGTTTACTGTCTTTACAAGCCGAAAGTCCGGAAAATTTGCAAATTTCATTTATTTACTTGATTGTAACCGATAGGAACGTTAACTGATTTTGACGAAACGCTCAATATGTCTACAATCGATGAAAATCTTCAATTCTTAACGATCAGTAATTAATAATTCAAAATAATAATTACAGAATTAAATTAAAGAATTATTTTAGAACTATAGATTACTAGAACTCCAGAGGTGACAACCGTAACTAATTATTACAATTAAATTACATAGATAAATTATAAAAAATAAAAATAAAAATAGGCAAATTACAATAGTTTTGCGATAAAATTTGCAGTTTCGAGAAGCGATATTTGTAAAATGAGTGTTGATAATTACATTAATAGTTTGATAGTCGTTAAGAAAAAAAAAATTACGCAAACTATGCAAGATGAAATTGTAGGAATTTATTGAAATTATTGAATTGATTTTAATTTGTAGGGATGGCGTAAAAAAGAAAAGGTCATTTTTGCGATGTTTTTAACTGAGTCTGTAATGAACATTGCAACAAAATTTTGTAAATTTAGATCTGTTGTGTATAATTATTCACATTAATATTAGGACTGTCTTTAAATGTTTATTTTAAATTGCGTTTTTAAAGAAGAAAAATCTTAAAAAGTACTTTTCACGATTTACGAAAATAGTATTAAATATCGTCTTTTAAAACTTTTTTTTCTAATCACCCTTTAGAACAATTTTATTGAAATAGGTTAATAAAGAAACAGCGACAAGCATTGAAATATGTAAATGTTTTAAGACTTACTGCCTTTATAAGCCGAAAGTCCAGAAAATTTGCAATTTTCATTTATTTACATGATTGTAACCGATAGGAACGTTAATTAACTGATTTTGACGAAACGCTCAATATGTCTATACAATCGATGAAAATCTTCAATTCTTAACAATCAGTAATTAATAATTCAAAATGAAAATTACGTAATTAAATCGTAGACATTTTCATTATCGGCTCAGATAAAAAAAAAATGTAGTTCTTTTACACCAGAACTCCAGAGATGACAACTGTAACTAATTATTATAATTAAATTACATACATAAATTATAAAAAATATAAACACAAATACGTAAATTACAATAGTTTTCAGCGTGTAAAAAATGTTTTTTTTTAAGACTTTACGTCATTCTTTTAGTCAGATTTTTTAACTCATTCTAGAAATTCAACTCATTCAAAAGACTAGATATTGCTAAATTTGAATAATACTTCATCACTATTTTTATGTTTAAAATAATTTCGTTACAATAATTTTGTTATATTAAGTAATACATTTAGTTGCCTGCAAAAGATTCTGCTGTGTCATGTTTAATATTGTCTACCGAAGATGCTAGTCATATTGTTACCCTAAGATATCACTATTTACTGTGAGGACAGTGTCAATGGAAAAATGGTCAATTCGAAAAGTCATCTTAATGCCGATAAATCGCGACATACGATGACATGACAATTTCCCATAAAATGTTTATTAAATGCTCCGATAAAACAGTGGTGAAACAAAATATTGACCGTTGATTTTGAACGTGATGTAAGTCAATTTAAAAAAAAAATAAGATCTCACATAATTTATAATTAATTTTGCGTAAACTTATTACTTATAACTAGTTAATATTTAATATCTTAAAAAATGCCAGTGCTTCAATTTAAAATAATGTAAGTTCAATTCAATTTAAAGTAAAGTTCAATTTAAAATAACATAAGTTCAATTTCTATAGACACCTGCAAAAAAATGATTTCTTGTACACACCATAGAACTATCATAATGTTATAAAAGAATGTAGAAAAAATAACAAATTAATTTTACGAAGACAGTCAAAATTAAATGTATTTTAAACTTATTTACAAACACACAAAAAGTTCTTGTACACACCACGAGACTATTATGATGTTATAAAAGAATGTAGAAAAAATAATTAATTTATTTTACAACAAATTACTACCATAAGTGGCAGTTAGCACAGAAATTGTCAAATTAAAGTATCGAGTAAATTTAGTGAAAATACAGTAAGCAATAAAAAAAACAGAAACTCAGCTATTGTCCGACAAAAGAATTTTAGGCTGAGATAGGCGCAGGTTAAATGATTAAATATAGGTAATTAGCATGGTCTTAAAATTAACTAACCAGTGAGTGGATGGATAAACAAGTGAGGAAAGAAAAGTATCGAGAAAAATATAAGGAACCTGCTAAGGGAAGGGGGGATTCTTTTGCGTTAATTTTCTTGTGATGGAAAACGTCAAAAAGTATCGAGATGCGTAAGATTAATTGAGTAGAAATGGTTGTCTTTATGTTTAATTTTTGTGTATGTGTTAATTATTTTGTCCGTAAACACTGGGATATTATTTATTACATTACCTGTAAATATATCATTTTTTTAACATCCACGCAAGGATACTTCGAACGTCAATATTTTCGTAACGAATCCTAAGAATTAATGTTATTGGATTATCCAAAAATTACGTATATGTTTAAATGTGAATGGAAGATATTTACCGAAAATGCAAAATTGTATGAAATGAACCTTATCGGATTATACAGAATTATATATAATGTGTCAGAATTTCTAAAAATAAATTACTTCTGTACATACTGTGAAAGCTAAAATTTTAGCAATCTTAAAAAAAATGTGTGAAGAATGAAATAATTTGTCTCAGTTTCATACTGTTATTTTATCCTTCCAAATATTTTATTCTTTCAACATTCACGCAAGGGTACTTCGACCGTCAAAACTCTCATACCAAAATCTAAGAATTAATGTTATTGGATTATCCAGAAATTACGTATATGTTCGAATGTGTATGGAGGATATGTACCGAAAATGCAAAATTGTATAAAATGAACATTATTGCATTTTCTGTGAGTGGAAAATATTTACCGAAAATACAAAATTGTATGAAATGAACATTATTGGAATATCTAGAATTACTAACAATAAATTATGTCTGTACATACTCTGAAAGCTAATATTTTAGCGATCTTAAAAAAATAAATGCGTCTAGAATGATAATAATTTGTTTCGAACCGTTATTTTTCGTATAGTTATTTCATCCGTAAACCGTGGTATATTATTTCCCTTCAAACATATTATTAAATCAACATTCAAGCAAGGATATTATGATCGTCAAAACTCTTATACCTAATAATTCTAAAGACCGTTTTTTTATGAATTATTATTGTGTTATCCAAAATCTGACGATTAATATTATTATGTTTTCCAGAAATTACATATATGTCCTACTGTGAATGGAAGATATTTAGCGAAAATGCAAAATTATATGAAATCAACCTTATCGGATTATCCAGAATTACATATAATACGTCAGAATGGTTAAAAATAAATTACTTCTGTACATACTCTGAAAGCTAATATTTTAGCAATCTTAAAAAAAAATGTGTCTAGAATGAAATAATTTGTTTCAGTTTCGTACCGTTATTTTATCCGTAAATTATTTATTTTGTCAAAACTCTCATACCAAAATCTAAGAATGAATATTATTGGATTATCCAGAAATTACGTATATGTTCGACTGTGAATGGAGGATATTTACCGAAAATGCAAAATTGTTTGAATTGTATAATGTGTCAGAATTTCTAAAAATAAATTACTTCTGTACATACTGTGAAAGCTAAAATTTTAGCAATCTTAAAAAAAAAATGTTGGCTAGAATTAAATAATTTGTCCTAGTTTCGTACTGTTTTTTTATCCGTAAATTATTTATTTTGTCAAAACTCTCATAGCAAAATGTAAGAACTAATATTATTATGTTATCCAGAAATTATGTATATGTTCGAATGTGTATGGGAGATATCTGTCGAAAATGCAAAATTGTATGAAATCAACATTATAAGATTATTTACAATTACTAAAAACAAATTACTTCTCTACTACTCTAAAAGGTAATATTTTAACGATCTTAACAGAAACAGTGTCTAGAATGAAATGATTTGTTTCAGTTTCATATCTTCTTGAGTATAGAATCTAATACAGTGCATTTTAGACACATTTTGATAAAATTGCCACAGAAAGAACAAATAAGCAACTACGTGAGAGTGATCCGCAAAGTTTTAAGATGAAAATTTCTGAACCAACGACCGAAACTCTCCACTCGTGGTGAACAAATCCACACACTGATACAGAATGACCCACACTACACGATACCTCAATTAGCAGAAATATTAAAAATGTCAAATACCGCCATTCGTAACCAATTTGTGAAGTTTAATTACATAAATCGTCATGTGTGAGTTCTGCGAAATTTAATTGCATAAGAGTGGTTAAACCGCATTTCCATTTACGAGTGGCCGTAAAAATGCAACAAAAACGTAACATTTTTTAAGTAAATAGAATAATGTTGCGAGAAAAATCCCAAAAGAAAATGTAAATATTTTCTCAGACATTTTTCTGAAAAATTCTGAGAGGATAAACACATTTAAATTGCGTGAATGGTAAAAATAGCTTGGCGATCAATATGACATGTACATATATATAATATACGAATATATTTAAATTATATAAATATATATTGGTATATAAGGGAATTGCCTTGGAATTTTCTTGAAAAAATCGGCACCAACTTTCCGGACAAGCAGATAAAAAATCTGGTCTAGGTAGACGGCTCCTTCTGAAAAATATAAATCAGCATTTGTTACATGGACCGTTTATTTTGAAAGTAGTGTAAGTCAAGTTCAACAAGAAGTTATATTTTCAAGTAAAAATGTTGAATTTTGCCTCTTATTTAAAATCCGCAATCGCTTAGTTGCCAACCAAATAGGATCTATTTATAACATTCTAAAGAAGCGAAACAAGCAATTTTACAACCGCACGCACACTTTTAACGCCGGTCGGCGACGTAAAGTCCCTTTTCTAACCGACGCGTCGTATTCAGAGGTTGATATTTGTCGATTTTCCGTCGCAATTTTTCTGCAGCCACGGAAAGCATTCAGGACAGACGGCAAAGGGCCTTTCAAAAAACAATATACGCCACTTCGCCGCTTTCCTCCGCTTTCTGTTCCGTGGAGTTAATCGATTTGGCAAATGCACGACTCAAATACCGCCGTCAGCTTCGTATTACACTTTCCCAACATCCGGAAGGTCCAAACGTTCGTTCTCCTTTAACACTTTGACTGCTATGGACGCATATATGCGTCCACCAAAATCTATGGGTGTCGATTATGAGCGCGTATATACATCCCCAATTTTTTGGATTTCTTATATATTGAGATGAATACAGATGCGATCTTTATCAAATAATTTCGTTGTATTATTTAATTTAGTATAAATGAAGAATTATCAATAGAACTACGTTGCGCGTTACATAATCCATCAATAGAGTTCGAACTATCGAAAAGTTCCTCGTCCTCAGCCTACTTTTTACAATTACTACTTTACGATAAATTTAAATATTGTCAATTTTTAAACGAGAATTTTATACTTTTGTGAATGTATTTCCATAAATTTAGGCATTGTCGATTATCAAGCGGCAATTTTAATTGATCTTCACTTAAATATTGCTCTTTTCAAGCAGTACAATTAAATGCGATGCATTTAAATATTGTCAATTTTTAAACGAGAATTCAATATTTTTGTAAATATATTTCCTTAAATTTAGGCATTGTCGATTTTAATGCGGCAATTTTAAATGATCTTCAATTAAATATTGCTAATTTTCAAGCAGCACGATTAAACCCGATAAATTTGAATATAGTCAATTTTAAGCGGGAATTGTATATTTTTGTAAATGTATTTCCATAAATTTAGGCATTGTCAATTTTCATGCCACAACTTTAAATTATCTTAATTTAAATATTGCTAATTTTCAAGCAATTCGATTAAATCCGAAAAAAATTAAATATTGTCAATTTTTAAACGCGAATTTTGTATTGTTGTGAATTTCTTTCCATAAATTTAGACATTATCAATTT
This sequence comes from Cryptocheilus praepositus, assembly GCA_033815515.1. Lineage (NCBI taxonomy): Eukaryota > Metazoa > Arthropoda > Insecta > Hymenoptera > Pompilidae > Cryptocheilus > Cryptocheilus praepositus. Next base: position 837,384 of record JAWWQZ010000151.1, read on the forward strand.
TCACGCGGCAATTTTATATGATCTTAACTTAAATATTGCTCTTTTCAAGCAGTACAATTAAATGCGATAAATTTAAATATTGTCAATTTTTAAACGAGAATTCAATATTTTTGTAAATGTATTTCCTTAAATTTAGGCATTGTCGATTTTAATGCGGCAACTTTAAATGATCTTCAATTAAATATTGCTCATTTTCAAGCAGTACGATTAAACCCGATAAATTTGAATATAGTCAATTTTAAGCGAGAATTGTATATTTTTGTAAATGTATTTCCATAAATTTAGGCATTGTCAATTTTCATGCCACAACTGTAAATGATCTTCATTTAAATATTGCTAATTTTCAAAAAGTACAATTAAATCTGATAAATTTAAATATTGTCAATTTTTAAACGAGAAGTTTGTATTTTTGTGAATTTATTTCTATAAATTTAGGCATTATCAATTTTCACGCGGCAATTTTAAATGATCTTAACTTAAATATTGCTAATTTTCAAGCAATTCGATTAAATCCGATAAATTTAAATATTGTCAATTTTTAAACGCGAATTTTGTATTGTTGTGAATTTCTTTCCATAAATTTAGGCATTATCAATTTTCACGCGGCAATTTTAAATGATCTTAACTTAAATATTGCTCATTTTCAAGCAGAGCGATTAAATCCGATAAATTTAAATATTGTCAATTTTTAAAAGAGAATTTTGTATTTTTGTGAATGTATTTCCATAAATTTAGGCATTGTTGATTTTTATGCGCCAATTTTAAATAATGCTAATTTCATCTAAATATTGCTCATTTTCAAGCAGTACGATTAATCTAATAAATTTAAATATTGTCAATTTTCAAAAGCGAATTTCATATTTTTGTGAATGTATTTCCATAAATTTAGGCATTGTCAATATTCATGCGGCCATTTTAAGTGATCTTCATTTAAATATTGCTAATTTTCAAGCAGTACGATTAATCCAATAAATTTAAATATTGTCAATTTTCAAAAGCGAATTTCATATTTTTGTGAATGTATTTCCATAAATTTAGGCATTGTCAATATTCATGCGGCCATTTTAAATAATCTTCTCTTAAATATTGCCAATTTTCAAGCAGTACACTTAAATCCGATAAATTTAAATGTTGTGAATTTTTAAACGAGAACTTTGTCATTTTTTTATAAATGTATTTCCATTAGTTTAAGCATTATCATTTTTCACGCGGCAATTTTAAATGATCTTCACTTAAATATTGCTAATTTTCAAGTAATACGACTAAATCCGATAAATTTCAATATTGTCAATTTTATACGAGAATTTTGTAATTTTTTATAAATGTATCACCATAAATTTAGGCATTATCAATTTTCACGCGGCAATTTTAAATGAACTTCACTTAAATATTGCTAATTTTCAAGCAGTACCATTAAATCCCATAAACCTAAATATTTTCAATTTTTAAACGAGAATTTTATATTCTTGTGAACGCATTTCCATAAATTTAGGCATTGTCGATTTTAATGCGGCAATTTTAAGTGACCTTCTCTTAAATATTGCTAATTTTTAAGCAGTACGATTAAATTCGATAAATTTAAATATGTGAATGAATTAAATATATGAAAATGTTAGGCCAAACTTGAATATCACGAGTCAGACTCGTTGTTTAGTTTCATCTCAAACGTGAATATCACGAGTCTGGCACGTAATCAATTATCTTCACTTATATATTGCTAATTTTAAAGCTGTACGATTATATCCAATAAATTTAAATATTGTCAATTTTTAACGAGAATTCTGTATTTTTGTGAATATATTTGCATAAATTTAGGCATTGTCGATTATCAAGCGGCAATTTTAAATTATTTTTACTTAAATATTGCTAATTTTCAAGCAACAGGATTAAATCCGATAAATTGAAATATTGTCAATTTTTAAACAAGGATTTTGAATTTTTATAAATGTGTTTCCATAAGTTTAAGCACTGTCAATTATCAAGCGGCAATTTTAACACTAAACATACCAAGCGCTATCAATCAACCCCTTTCAAAATTTCCTTTAAAATCCTCCATTTATTGTTATCTCTTCCGCTCTTTAATAAATCTGAAATTTCTTTCTAAAAATCAAAGTTTATTTCTAACGACCCAAATTACCCCTCATTTTAAGAATAGATAAATATAAACTACCGGTCCGTTTACTCTTAATCGTCCAACCCAACGCAGCGTCCGTGCAAAAGCAAAGCCACACTAAAAATTCCCCTCGGCATGCCATCTACGGTGTAGGAGAATTCCTTACACGGGTTCGAAGGTAACGAACGCCGCTGGCTCGGAACCACTCGAGTCATCTCCAGATCACACAGGTGTTATCCTTGCTCGCAGTTACGATGGTGTCGCCGGTGTAGGAAAAGGCGCAGCTGAAGACATCGTCGGAATGACCCTCCAGCTTCTGCACACAGCAGCCAGAGTCTAAGGACCATAGTCTGGCCGTTCTGTCGAGCGACGAGGTCAGCAGGTGATGACTGCTCGGACTGAAGCAAACTGTTGAGGGTGAAAAAGTTATTTCGTGCAGGAAAGGAATGAAACTAAACCAATTTAGGGGGTCATTATATATATGTAGAGTGGATTCGGGAGAAAGAGGCGTCAAGTTTCTCGGGAAAGGAGTTGAAGAGAAGTCTGATGCGTGTGTGGAAAAAAGAAAAAAAGGAAAGCCGGAAAGGGTTAAAGAGATGCGATCATTATAAACTTCGTTTTATGCGTAATTAAATTTTAAGGGTGGGAAAGGGGGTGGTGTTAATTCTCGACCTGTATTATATATATTATGTATATATTTATATATGTCAGGTATAAGTAGGAAAGGAAATGGAGCTCAAAATAAACGGTCAATATATACATATATATATGTGTATATACGGATCATTTATTTTGAAAATGGCATAAATCAGTGTTTTTTAAAAAATGACATAGGCGTTTGAGTCATAAAGAGTCATATATATATATATATATATATATATATATTATATATATTGTTTATATATATTATATATATGTAGGAAAGGAAATGGGGCTTCAAAATACAATTTTGATCTAAAATTTTTCTAAGTCAAAATCATACATACAATCAGTTCCAGAATGTTTGAAAATTGCCTGAGGTTCATACGACCCCATATAAGAAATGTGCGACTTTTCAGAGGTCTGAGTGATTAGGGTTAAGAACCTAGCAGATTTTCACTAAAAGATTACGTGATGCCCCTTGTATAGCGGCATTCGATTTTTTTTAAATATTTATGACGTCGCAAATATAGCGGCATTCGTTCTCTAAGAGTTAACACGTAAAACTTGATCTTCAGGCCACGTGTACCACCGGTGGTACACCCAGACATATTTATTTAACCCTTTGCACTCCGAATTTTATTTCAATTTCGTTACCAGCAGCTCCCAACGCTTTTAAGTGTTTTATTTGAAATTTACTTTAACTAAAAATATAAAGCAATTTAAATAAATAAAGGAAGAAACAAATTCATTTAAATACCAATTTTATTTACAGTATTGTCGTATATTGAAATTTTCAAGGGTATGATATCTTTTGAAAGAACTTGCAAGATGTAACCCTGATTTTCTTTCACACGTTTCACAAAAATAGGTGGTTTCTCTTTTTCCTCCAGATGTTTTTCTATTTGAGTAAACTGCACAGTTTTTGTGTTTTCCTTCGGGATGTAGGAAGATTAAATGAGGCTTTCCATCTAAGCGATCGTGTTTATCATGTGTTCCAGGCCTCCCCAATTTCATATTTGGATGACGACAATCACGAATTAGCATTGACAAAATCTTTTCGCGAAATTTTTTGTGGGCTATAGGTTCTGTTCCTTGGTTTTTTGTTTTTTCTTTGTATAAAATATACGCATTTACCATGGAGATTTCTAATCCCCAAAAGAAATATTCCCTCCACCACTTCAGTGCTCGACGTAAAAAACAGTAAGATGTCGCGTATTGGTTCGCCACATCGACACCATCTATATTTTTATTATAATCTGTGATCACATCCAGTTCTTTTATTTCTCTCTGATTACCTGAATGTCTAACCCTTCTAGTGACATTGCGAGAGCGTCGATAACCTGTGCACGATATCTATTTATTTAGACATGAAAAAATGTCGAGTGGAGCTCGACAAAGGAGCTCCTGCCATAAAAACTGATGTCGAGTCACACTCGACATAGGAGTGCAAAGGGTTAATGCGCTGAAAATATATGTTTATGAAAAATTTAATTCTATGTAAAAATATTTGTATTAAAAGATTGAGGCATTATACAAAATGCAGTATAGAACGGGGCACATAAGTTTGTTTCATTTTTATATATACAATAATTAATAATTACACGTAATGGTTGATTTTGTTAAAGCAAAAGATACATAAAAACGGCTTTATCGGCAAACCGCTACGAAGCGTCATTACTCTTACAGTTGTTAGTGTTCTTACGTACATTTTGGAAAATATTTTGTTTTGTCCGTTTTTTATTTAAAACAAATTCGAATGCAGCATGTTCTTTACTAGCCAATATGTTTCACAAGTGGTACACGACGTGATAATACAATTCCCCGTATCTTTCGTCCTCTATGGACCGGTTTTTTTTGGTGGCTATACAAAATCTGTGTAACGTGAAATCAGCAAATATCAACCTCGAAATACATATTAACAATGAATTCAGCAGCTTCAACAATTTTATTATAATAAATACATTTTGTAACTTTGAAGTAACAACGACTTACAACGTTTATACTTGTGTATATAAGAGCTTAAATATGGAATTCCATAAAACAGTTGGCGTTTGGCATTAAACGTGGATATACGTTGCATTTCCTTATCTGATGATTTTTTACTACTAAATACATCGTCGCTATCAATAATATTTATGGGTCGTCGGGCAAATACTATTGGATGATCTTCGTTAAAATCAGAATCTGGTAAAGAATCTTCGCTAATACTTCTACTACTACTTATACTACTACTGCTAATACTTCTTATTCCTATTCCTCTTTTATTTTTATATGATTTTCTATCCATATTTTGGGGCCCTGATATATAAAAGTAAAAAACAAAGAAAACACAAACGTTATCGCAAATACACCGAATCCTACCATTATAGCCCATTATGTCTTGAAAGTCACAAAGCTATATCACATGAAAATAGTAATAAAATGATTGTTCAAATGCAAACAAATAAGACATTATTGATATACACTCTAAACGCTATTACGTACACTTCTTTTATTTAACAAACACCGATAGAAGAACAAATAATGAGAATTGCACAAGACGGTTTCTTTGGCTTCTATTTGCAGACAATTTGCAAAAGCATTTACTTTGACATTTTAGGTTAGAGCTTGTAACCGCATCAAACATGTATTGGTTAATAATGAGACATTATACAACAAGATGTGTACGCCGTCTAGTAAAAGAAAAATTAAATTATTTAATAAAATACCGATTTATCGATATGTGACTTCGAAGTCAGGGGGCCCATAGAGAATTAACATTTTTCTGCAATTTACTACAATTCCTCCTGAACATTTCACTATTCCTATTCTAGATCCTACTGTACATTCTCATGTGTTTTACTGCAAATCCTTCTGTACACTTTATTACGTTTCATTGAATACATGACTACAGTCCCTGCTACCGATTACTGAAAATCCTAATTTAGCCACCGTATTCCGCCCCAAAACTGCTTCTTCCTTATTTCCACTCCTTTTTTAGAAAAATTCTACTCAGTAATTTTTCGTGCAACGTGCTGCGCGCGTATTCTAAATGAAACTCACGCATTCGCGTTTTCTTAAAAAAAATTAATCCTATCGAAATCATCATCTATTCATGCCACTTAACATTTTTCTGCGATCCGCAACTGTTCCTACTGAAAACTTCTCTACGTTTCATTGCAAATCGCTTCTAAACGAAACATTCCCATTAACATTTTCTTCCAAAAATGCATTTTCTGATAATCGCATCAAGCATGTTATTGGTTCCTAAGACATTATATAACAAAATGTATACGCTATCTAGTCAAAAAGATTAAATTATTTAATAAAACATCGATTTATCGATATGTGACTTTAAAATCACGCGGGCCCATAGAGCATTAGACCCACCATACAAAATCCGCCAACTATCACTCCCCCATATCAGCTCTCATGAATATCCCAGTCTAATGTAATTTGACGCGTACCTTTAGAAACTTCCTCCTGGTGACCCTCCATTACCGCTAATTGCTTGAAATCGTTATTCATGTCCCAGATCCTGGCGGTGCAATCACTGCTGGCCGTCGCCAGTTTGCTGCCCCTGTTGTCGAAGGTCAAGTCCAGAACTTCGTCGTCGTGACCCAAAAGTGTGGCCATGCAAGAGGTCGTCCGCACGTCCCAGACTTTTGCAGTTTTGTCGATCGATGAAGAGGCAACGCGCGTGCAGTCGAAATTGTAGATGCAATTTGACAGTTCGCTGCGGTGGCCAATTAAAACGCTTGTCCGTCTGAAAAATGCACGCGAGGTTAAAAAAAATAGTAAATAAAAAGTTAAAAAATAGTAAATAGAAAGTTAAAAAACAGTAAATAAAAGGTTAAGAAATAGTAAATAGAAAGTTAAAAAATAGTAAATTAAAAGTTAAAAAATAGTAAATAGAAAGTTAAAAAATAGTAAATTAAAAGTTAAAAAATAGTAAATAGAAAGTTAAAAAATAGTAAATAGAAAGTTAAAAAATAGTAAATTAAAAGTTAAAAAATAGTAAATAGAAAGTTAAAAAATAGTAAATTAAAAGTTAAAAAATAGTAAATAGAAAGTTAAAAAATAGTAAATAAAAAGTTAAGAAATAAATGTGGTAATTTCAGTGAAACTTATTGAGACACTCTAAATAAACGTATGGTTTGCTTTTGCACTATTTCAAAATGTGACGGATTTTTGGTCGAATTTCTGGATTGCGTCCGAATAGCATTGAATTTTTGTCGTCAAATTCTGGAAAATATTGTCGGATTTTCTGAATGTCTGCTTCTTTTTTTCGTAATTGGTGAACAATTCTTTTTCCAATATGACGGAAGCAATTCATAAGCTCCTATTGTGAAAAAGTTAGGCCATGTTGCAATATTTTCGTTTAGACAGCGTCGGTAACAAAGTTAAAGAATAATTGTGGTAATTTAAGTGAAATTTATTGATCACTTCAAACAAACATATGGTTTGCTTTTGCGTTGTTACAAAATGTGACGGGTTTTTAGTCGAATGTCTGGTTTGTGTCCGAATAGCATTGAATTTTTGTCATAACATTCCGGAAAATATCGTTGGATTTTCTGACCGTTTGCTTCTTTTTTTTTGTAATTGGTAAACAATTATTTTTCCAATATGACTGAAGCAATTCATACGCTACTACTGTATAAGTAAAAAGTACCATTAGGTCATATTGCAATACTTTCGTTTGGATAAGCATCAGTAGCAAAGTTAAAAAATAAATGTAATATCAGTGAAATTTATAGACACACTCTAAACAAACGTATGGTTTGCTTTTGCATTATTACAAAATGTCACGGCTTTTTTAGTCAAATTTCTGGTCTTGCATTCGCATAGCTTTGAATTTTTGTCATAATATTCTGGAAAATATTGTCGGATATCCTGAACTTCAGCTTCTTTTTTTGTAATTGGTGAACAATTATTTTTCCAATACGACCGAAGCAATTCATAAGCTACTATTACGTAAGTAAAAAAACTAACATTAGACCATATTGCAATATTTTCGTTTGGACAACGTCAGTAGTAAAGTTAAAAAATAAATGTGGTAATTTCAGTGAAATTTATTGAAATACTCTAAACAAACATATGGTTTGCTTTTTCAAGTATTTTAAAATGTGACGGTCAAATTTTTAGCCAAATTTCTGGTGTTGCGTCCGAATAGCGTTGAATTTTTGTCGTAACATCTCGAACAATATTTATAAATAATACTAACACAAACAACACACTGTAGTCTTGATTCTTAAACTTTCGTCTTTCCATCTTTGCGTCTTTTCGTTCTGGCGTTTATATACATATTATATATTTATTATATTGTATTGTTGTATTATTATAATTATTATGTATAATAATACAATAATATTATACATATTATACATTTATTATATTATATTATTGTATTGTTATATATAATAACTTACTGTACCCGAAATCCTACACATATAAATGGTGAATTCTTTTTTTAATATCCCGCATACACATATCCTCGCATTTCAACATTCAATTCAAAACCGTTCCATTCACAAAATTTTAACTTAAAATATTGTCGATTCCACACATTTTCATGGCGAACGTAAAACCTGCATGCATCTACTCGCGCCAACGTAAATATTTCATTAAACGGAATCTTCCATTACAAATCGATCCAATCACCGCTGCTAATAGCCTTTCACAAAGGCAAAACGCTGATTCGCATTATCGGTCGAGAATGTGTTAAAAACGCAGACTTCAAAATTGATGTAACATACGTGAAAGTCCGCACATCCCAAAGACTGACAGTGCCATCGAAAGAACCTGTGATGATCTGATTGCCGTCGTTATTGTAATGAAGTGCGATCACTTCTGCTGTATGGCCCCTCAGCGTACCCAACTCCTGACCTATTATTAAAATTTGTTAAGAAAATTACATTTCGTTTATTCGCATGTTCACGGTCTCTGTTTCATTCTTTTCTCACATATACAATCTCTCACTCTCTTTCTATTTCACACGTTTTCACACTTAGATTCCCTCAATGTTTCATTTTGTCATTCTCTCACTTTCACATTCTGCACATCTCTAATTCTCATTCTATTTCACTCTTTCTCACTATCAATCTCTTACTCTCCTACTCTGTCACTTTCTTCTTAATATTTCAATCTCACTCCTTCAAATTTCGCGCTTTTATTTTTTTTCTCATTTCATTCGTTCGTTTTTTTATTCATTTCTCTCTCTCTTTCATTAATTTCTCCTATTTACAATCTCTCATCTTCTTTCTATTTCACTCTTTCGCACTTTCAATGTTGCAATCTTTCATTATCTTATTCGCTCATTCTTACAATCTCCCAATTTCTCACTCTCACATTGTCTCTATCTCTCATTCTGTTTCACTCTTTCTCACTTCAATCTCTTACTCTCTTACTCTCTCACTTTCTTCTTAATATTTTAATCTCGTTTCATCAAATTTCGCCCTTTCATTTTTTTCACTGCCCTACTCTATCTTTTCATTCCTTTCTCATTTTCACAAAATCTCACCCTCCTTCTATTTCACCCTTTCGCACTTTCAATCTCTCAATCTTTTATTATCTCATTCTCTCACTCTGATATTCTCCCAATCTCTCACTCTTACATTCTTTTATTCTCTCACTCTGACTCTATTTCACTTCTTAACACTATCAATCTCTTACTCTCCTACTCTTTCACTTTCTTCTTAATATTTCAATCCCACTCCTTCAAATTTCGGGCTTTCATTTTTTTTCTCATTTCATTCATTCTTTTTTCCATTAATTTCTCTCCCTCTTTCATTATTTTTTTCCTATTTACAATCTCTCATCTTCTTTCTGTTTCACTCTTTCACACTTTCAATCTCGCAATCTTTCATTATCTTATTCGCTCATTCTTACAATCTTCCAATTTCTCACTCTCACATTGTCTCAATCTCTCATTCTGTTTCACTCTTTCTCACTTCAATCTTTTACTCTCTTACTCTCTCACTTTCTTCTTAATATTTTAATCTCATTTCTTGAAATTTCGCCCGTTCATTTTTTTCACTGCCCTACTCTATCTTTTCATTCCTTTCTCATTTTCACAAAATCTCACTCCCCTTCTATTTCACCCTTTCGCACTTTCAATCTCTCAATCTTTTATTGTCTCATTCTCTCACTCTGATATTCTCCCAATCTCTCACTCTTACATTCTTTTAGTCTCTCACTCTGACTCTATTTCACTTCTTAACACTATCAATCTCTTACTCTCCTACTCTCTGACTTTCTTCTTAAAATTTCAATCCCACTCCTTCAAATTTCGCGCTTTCATTTTTTTTCTCATTTCATTCATTCTTTTTTCCATTAATTTCTCTCCCTCTTTCATTATTTTCTCCTATTTACAATCTCTCATCTTCTTTCTATTTCACTCTTTCGCACTTTCAATCTCGCAATCTTTCATTATCTTATTCGCTTATTCTTACAATCTCCCAATTTCTCACTCTCACATTGTCTCAATCTCTCATTCTGTTTCACTCTTTCTCACTTCAATCTCTTACTCTCTCACTTTCTTCTTAATATTTTAATCTCATTTCTTCAAATTTCGCCCTTTCATTTTTTTCACTGCCCTACTCTATCTTTTCATTCCTTTCTCATTTCCACAAAATCTCACCCTCCTTCTATTTCACCCTTTCGCACTTTCAATCTCTCAATCTTTTATTATCTCATTCTCTCACTCTGATTCTATTTCACTTCTTAACACTATCAATCTGTTACTCTCCTATTCTCTCACTTCTTTAATATTTCAATCTCACCCCTTCAAATTTCGTCTTCTCATTTTCTCACTACTCTACTCTATCCTACTTTCATTGTTACCTCATTTTCTCATACTCTCACTCTCTTTCTATTTTACTCCTTAACACTATCAGTCTCTTACTCTCCTACTCTCTCACTTTCTTAATCTTTCAATCTCACTCTTTCAAATTTCGCCCCTTCATTTTTTTTACTACCACACTCTCTCCCTCTTTCATTCTTTTCTCATATTCACAATCTCTCGCTCTCTTTCTCTTTCAATCTTTCACATTTTCAAGCCCCCAATTTATCATTTTCTCATTCTCTCACTCTCTTTCTATTTCACCGTTTTCCACTTCAATCTCTTCCTCTGTCACTTCTTCAACATTTCAATCTCACTCCTTCAAATTTTTCCCTTTTATTTTTTCACTGTCCTAATCTCACCCTCTTCCATCATTTTCTTATATTCACAACATCTCGATCTCTTTCTATTTCACTCTTTTACACTTTCAATCTCTTACTGTCTCACTTTCTTAATATTTCAATCTTTCACTCTTTCAAATTTTGCTCTTTCATTTTCTCACTGCCCTACTTTATCCTTCTTTCATTCTTTTCTAATTTTCACAATCTCTCACCCTCTTTCTATCTTACTTTTTCGCACGTTCAATCTCCCAATCTATCATTTTCTCATTCTCTTAATCTCTCACTCTCATTTTATTTCAGTCTTTCGCACGTTCAATCTCTCAGTCTTTCATTTTCTCATTCTGGAACTCTCACATTGTCCCAATTTCTCACTCTCTTTCTGTTTCACTCTTTCACACTTTCAATCTCTTACTCTCTCACTTTCTCAATATTTCAATCTACCACTCCTCCAAATTCCTCTCTCTCATATTTTCACTGCCCTTCTCTCTCCCTCTTTCATTATTTTCTCATATTCACAATCTCTCGCTCTCTTTCTCTTTCAATCTTTCACATTTTCAAGCCCCCAATTTATCATTTTCTCATTCTCTCACTCTCATTCTATTTCACCGTCTCCCACTTCAATCTCTTCCTCTGTCACTTCTTCAACATTTCAATCTTACTCATTCAAACTTTGCCCTTTTATTTTTTCACTGTCCTAATCTCTCCCTCTTCCATTATTTTTTTATATTCTCAACATCTCGATCTCTTTCTATTTCACTCTTTTACACTTTCAATCTCTTACTGTCTCACTTGCTTAATATTTCAATCTCATTCCTTCTAATTTCGCCCTTTCATTTTTTTTTAATATCCTACTCTCTCCCTCTTTCATTCTTTTCTCATATTCACAATCTCTCACCTTCTTTCTGTTTCACTCTTTCGCACTTTCAATCTCTCAATCTCTCATTATCTTATTCGCTCAACTCACATTCTCCCAATCTCTCATTCTATTCCACCCTTTCAGGCTATCAATCTCTTACTGTCTGACTTTCTTAATATTTCAATCTTTCACTCTTTCAAATTTTGCTCTTTCATTTTCTCACTGCCCTACTTTATCCTTTTTTCATTCTTTTCTCATTTTCACAATCTTTCACCCTCTTTCTATCTTACTTTTTCGCACGTTCAATCTCCCAATCTATCATTTTCTCATTCTCTTAATCTCTCACTCTCATTCTATTTCACCCTTTCGCAATTTCAATCTCTCAATCTTTTATTGTCTCATTCTCTCACTCTGATATTCTCCCAATCTCTCACTCTGACTCTATTCCACTTCTTAACACTATCAATCTCTTACTCTCCTACTCTCTCACTTCTTTAATATTTCAATCTCACCCCTTCAAATTTCGTCTTTTCATTTTCTCACTACTCTACTCTATCCTACTTTCATTGTTACCTCATTTTCTCATACTCTCACTCTCTTTCTATTTTACTCCTTAACACTATCAGTCTCTTACTCTCCTACTCTTTCACTTTCTTAATCTTTCAATCTCACTCCTTCAAATTTCGCCCTGTCATTTTTTTTACTGCCATACTCTCTCCCTCTTTCATTCTTTTCTCATATTCACAATCTCTCGCTCTCTTTCTCTTTCAATCTTTCACATATTCAAGGCCCCAATTTACCATTTTCTCATTCTCTCACTCTCATTCTATTTCATTCTTTCCCACTTCAATCTCTTCCTCTGTCACTTCTTCAACAGTTCAATCTCACTCCTTCAAATTTTGCCCTTTTATTTTTTCACTGTCCTAATCTCTCCTCTTCCATTATTTTCTTATATTCACAACATCTCGATCTCTTTCTATTTCACTCTTTTACACTTTCAATCTCTTACTGTCTCACTTGCTTAATATTTCAATCTCATTCCTTCTAATTTCGCCCTTTCTCTTTTTTCATTGTCCTACTCTCTAACTCTTTCATTCTTTTCTCGTATTCACAATCTCTCACCTTCTTTCTGTTTTATTCTTCGCACTTTCAATCTCTCATTATCTTATTCGCTCAACTCACATTCTCCCAATGCCTTACTTTTATTCTATTCCACTCTTTCAGGCTATCAATCTCTTACTGTCTCACTTTCTTAATATTTCAATGTTTCACTCTTTCAAATTTTGCTCTTTCATTTTCTCACTGCCCTACTTTATCCTTGTTTCATTCTTTTCTCATTTTCACAATCTCTCACCCTCTTTCTATCTTACTTTTTCGCATGTTCAATCTCCCAATCTATCATTTTCTCATTCTATTAATCTCTCACTCTCATTCTATTTCACTCTCTCGCACGTTCAATCTTTCAGTCTTTCATTTTCTCATTCGCTCACTCTCACATTTTCCCAATTTGTCACTCTTTTTCTATTTCACTCTTTCACACTTTCAATCTCTTACTCTCTCACTTTCTCAATATTTCAATCTACCACTCCTCCAAATTCCTCTCTTTCATATTTTCACTGCTCTTCTCTCTCCCTCTTTCATTATTTTCTCATATTCACAATCTCTCGCTCTCTTTCTCTTTCAATCTTTCACATTTTCAAGCCCCCAATTTATCATTTTTTCATTCTCTCACTCTCATTCTATTTCACCGTTTCCCACTTCAATCTCTTCCTCTGTCACTTCTTCAACAGTTCAATCTCACTCCTTCAAATTTTGCCCTTTTATTTTTTCACTGTCCTAATCCCTCCCCTCTTCCATTATTTTCTTATATTCACAACATCTCGATCTCTTTCTATTTCACCCTTTTACACTTTCAATCTCTTACTGTCTCACTTTCTTAATATTTCAATCTTTCACTCTTTCAAATTTTGCTCTTTCATTTTCTCACTGCCCTACTTTATCCTTCTTTCATTCTTTTCTCATTTTCACAATCTCTCACCCTCTTTCTATCTTACTTTTTCGCACGTTCAATCTCCCAATCTATCATTTTCTCATTCTCTTAATCTCTCACTCTCATTCTATTTCACTCTTTCGCACGTTCAATCTCTCAGTCTTTTATTTTCTCATTCTGTAACCCTCACATTGTCCCAATTTCTCACTCTCTTTCTGTTTCACTTTGTCACACTTTCAATCTCTTACTCTCTCAGTTTTTTAATATTTCGATCTACCACTCCTCCAAATTCCTCTCTTTCATATTTTCACTGCTCTTCTCTCTCCCTCTTTCATTATTTTGTCATATTCACAATCTCACCTTCTTTTTATTTCACTCTTTCAGACTTTCAATCCCTTAATCTTTCATTATCTCATTCTTTCACTCTCATTCTATTTCACTCCTTAATATTATTAATCTCTTACTCTCCTAATCTCTCACTTCTTTAATATTTCAATCCCACTCATTCAAATTTCGCCCTTTCATTTTTTCACTGCCCTATTCTCTTTCTCTTTCACTCTTTTTACATATTCACAATCTCTCGCTCTCTTTCTATTTCATACTCTCACACTTCCAATCTCTCAGTCTTTCATTATTTTATTCTCTCACTCTCACATTCTTCCAATCTCTTACTCTTCCACTTTCAATTCCATTTTTCATTTCCCATTTTCCATTTTCCAAATTCCATTCGCAAAAACCTTCAATCGCACACCCCCTCAATACATCAACTCTTATTTCTCATTTATATTTCACACTGCCCCTCCCACCCTTTTTCTTAATTTGATCTGCTTCATCCCCGACTAACCATTAAACACCTTGGTCAGTGTGATTAAACTTACCAGTTCCGAGATCGAAGATCTTGGAGGTGTCGTCCATCGAACCGGTGGCCACTCTGCTTTGCGTCGGTGAGAATCTTGTAACCACAACTTCAGCGTCGTGACCCCACATTCTGACCAAGCAATGACCAGTTCGCGAACACCAAACGTTCGCTGTTTTGTCGAATGACCCGGTCACGATTTTGTCCCTAAGATATATGTGCAGAGGCTAGAAATATGCTGACTCAGCATTTAACCATAATTCGTGATCAAATCAAATGGATTATTATTGTGTACAAACGTCTCTTCTGCGTTAAATGGTTCAAATTCAATGGTGTAGAAGTGGATTTGAATAAATAATGGATCTGTTTAGGCAACCGCGGATGTTTTGCAAGTAGCGCAGATTGATGTTAAATAGTTGACAGACGGGGAAAAGGTATAAATTTTATACTAATAAAATATATTATATTTTGTATAATATATATAAATATAAATTATATAATATATTATATATTGTATAAAATAAATTATATTTGGTAACGATCCTTTGGAGGGGGCACTTGGTGAAAAGATATGAAATTCCATTTAAATTACGTGATAAAGTATTTTTTGATGTGTATATGAATCCTAAGTTTAACGATTATATCAATTAAATGTGAAATTAAAAGCGTATAGCGTATTTCAGTATTTTTTTGGAGCCGTCAAAAAATTTCTTTCAAAAGCTTCTATATTTATAGTTCTGTCTTTCTTTATTTAAACACCTTTCAATTAAACGTGAAATTAAATGCATTTGAGAATTTTTCTGAAGCGTGATAACTTGAAAATTATATAAAACATATAATTCTTGTTGCCTTCAAATAATTGCCTTCGAAAGCTTCTAGATTTATGGTTCTATCTTTCATTATCCAAACATCTTCAATTAATCGTGAAATTAAAAGCGTGTGACGTATATTACTATTCTTTTGAAGCGTTATAATTTGAAAATGATATAAACCAGATAATTTTCTTGTTGCCTTCAAAAGCTTCTATATTTATGGTTCTGTCTTTCTTTATTCAAACGTCTTCAGTTAAATGTGAAATTAAAAGCATGTAACATCTTCACTTAAATATTTCTAATTTTCAAGGAGTACGATTAAATCCGATAAATTTAAATATTGTCAATTCGCATTACCAGCATTATTCCACAAAACGCAAATATTATTTTCTAATTCTGACGTGGCAATATAACTATATATATAATCCAACCTAACACAAATACCAACATTACCAGCCTTATCACGCATACTATTTACACCTCGCTTCCAACACAAAGAATAAGTTCAGTCTTCACAATAATCGCGTGTCGTAAATTGTTTAATTTGTCATAAGTTTCTTACGAAGTCGGGTTGTTGAAGGACACGGCATAGACTACGTTCGTGTGGCCTTCGAGAGTAAGGATCTCCGTTCCACTTTCGATGTCCCAAACTTTACAAGTTCGGTCGTAACTTCCTGTCAGGCATCTGACGACATGTGAAAATTAGCATTGTTTAATAAGTGCATCCATGTTTCTGGTGAAATGTGATCGCAGCTTAGCGATGTCGAGGTATAGTCGTTTAGGATGTACAGGGTGGAAAGAAAAGGGTTGACAGTGTGTCAGAAACGTAAAAAATTGTAAATATTTGTAATTGTAAATTGTAATTGTAATTGTATTGTAAATATATTATATTTATAATTATAATTGTAATTTGTAATTGTATTGTAAATATACGTGTAAACGTATAAAAATATGTGACGTCGTAATATGTTTGTTAAATAATTGGTGGGGCATTAATTACGCCGCGTTTTATTGAAATCTTGACAAAATTCAAGCCGTTATACGTGAAATACCGGAATTGAGAATATCGAAAAATTTCGGTTACGCTAAAATTCTTGAAATTATGCATTTTGTTTAACATATCTAATTCTGTAAAAAAATCGTCATGATACTGTATATTTTATAGTTTGATTGATGGGGAAAACACGATTTTTAATCCAAAGAATGTAAATTCCTTTTAAGACGTAATGTGCGTAAAGAACAAGATTAAGAAGCAAACTTTTTTACATAAACTTTACATTAACCTACTTACTTACTTTAAATACATACATCGACCCTTTATTAATTTCTGTGTCAAATATATGTATAGCTGTAATCAAGTTAACAAAATGCTTAACATCAATTTGATATAATTTTAAGCATCAACTTAATAACATTTCGTGTATATCGAGCGTTCATAAATTTTTGCACCATCTTGGCGTAATTTTTGGAATCGACTTATTACAATTTCCTTTAAACTAAACCTTCATAATTTTTTACATCAACATAATAACATTTCATGTATATCGAGCCTTCATAAATTTTTGCATCAATTAGACCTAATTTTCCAAATAAATTTAACAAAATGCACGGCATCAATTTAATTATTTTTGCATCAACATGATAATTTTTGGCGTCGACTTATCATAATTTCGTATATACTAAATCTTTATTATTTTTTGCACCAACTCAACATAATTTTGTATATACTGAAGTTTTATGCATTTTTGTATCAACCGAATAAAATTTTTCGAATCAATTTAACAAAATGCATGACTTAAATTTAATAAGTTTTGGCTTCTACTTCATAACATTTCGTGTATATCGAACCTTCATCAATTTTTGCATAAAAATGACATAATTTTTGCTATCGTTTTACCATAATTCTGTACATACTGAACCTTCTTTATTTTTTGCATCACGTCGAAATAATTTTATATATACTGAAGTTTCACACATTTTTGCATCAACCGAACAAAAATTGTTGAATCAACTTAACAAAATGCTTGCCATCAGTTTAATATAATTTTTGGCATCAACTTAATAACATTACGTGTATATCAAACCTTCATAAATTTTTGCATCGTAACATAATTTTTGGCATCAACTTACAATAATTTCGTATAAACTGAACCTTCATAATTTTCGATATCAACTTAATAACATTTCATGTATATCGAGCCTTCATAAATTTTTGCCTTAACTAAACCTAATTTTCCAAATCAATTTAAAAAAAAATGCACGGCATCAATTTAATCATTTTTTATGTCAACCTAATAACATCTTGTGTATATTGCGATTCCATACATTTTTGTATCAACATAACAAATTTGGCGTCGACTTATCATAATTTCAAATATACTGAATGTTCATTATTTTTTGCATCAACTCAACACAATTGTGTATGTACTGAAATTTCATACATTTTTGTACCTACCGAATAAAATTATTCGAATCAATTTAACAAAATGCATGACATCAATTTAATAAGTTTTGGCTTCAACTTCATAACATTTCGTGTATATCGCGCGTTCATAAATTTTTGCACGAACATGACATAATTTTGGGCGTCAACTTACGATAATTTCGTATAAACTGAACCTCCATTATTTTTTGCATCAACTCCAAATAATTTTGTGTATACTAAAGTTACACACATTTTTACATCAACCGAATCAGATTTTTCGAATAAATTTAACAAAATGCATGGTATCAATTTGCAATAATTTTTGGCATTAACTTAATTACATTTCGTGTATATTGCGCCTTCATACATTTTTGCATCAGCTTGACATAATTTTTCGAAACAATTTAATAAAATGCAAGGCATCAATTTAATAATTTTTAGCTTCAACTTAATAACATTTCGTATATAGTGAACCTCCATAAATTTTTGCATCAACTTGATATAATTTTTTATATCGTTTCACCGTAATTTGGTATATACGGAATTTTCACAAATTTTTGCATCAACCGTACAAAACTTTCCGAATCAACTTAACAAAATGTATGGCATCAACTCAACAACATTTCGTGTATACTGAGCCTTCATAAATGTTTGCATCAATGTCCCAAAATAATAATTTTTGCATACCAACCCGTCCCAAATTTTGCAATTATCCCCTAAACAACTATACCACCATACAAAAAACCTACCGCACCAACATTATCTGCTTTCCTAACATAAGCCATGGAAAGTGTTCAACTTAACAAAATCTCTGCCATCAACTGACATAATTCTCCGCACCAAATTAACAAAATTTCGTATATACTGAGTCTCCATAAATTTTTGCATCGAAATCTATGCCATTAACTAGATATCATTTTCCGCATCACCTTAACAACATTTCATCTACACCGAGCCTTCATAAATATTTGCATTACGTTACATAATAATAATTTTTATATACCAATCCACCACAAATTTTACAATTTTTTTTTGCTCCCTTAACATAACTTTAACATAATTACCATCCGTAACTCCGCAAAATTCTTACTTTATAACTGAATAACATCAAAAAACTTCTACTCTACAGCATGTTCAGCCAAAAAAAGCCAAAAAATCGCTTCATATTCCTTGATTACTCAAATCAACTAACATTACGACACAATTTTGATTTTAACCCTTAGCGAACGAATGTCTCCATAATCGCGACATCACAAATATTCCAGAAAAATCGATATGACATGATATTTTACGAAATCTATTAGGTTCTGCCTTAATTGTGTACTTAATTGCGTTTTTTATACGTTCAGTAAAGTTTATTATCGTGATTTTCGGACGAGCAATATCTGTTAGAAGAAGGATACACACAGTTCTGCGTGCTATTTTTTCTATCTACAATTTTAAAAATCTGGTATCCACATAGGGGACTGTTAGGAGAAGTACCACACTCAACAAAAATAAAAGTAATTTTGTATAAATTAATTGTGAATCTATAACAAATAAATTTATGAATGTATACAAATCTATATATTACATACATATATCTATTTGTTAACCTCAAATCTGATTATCTTTCCGTTATTTCCACTTCAGTATCCTTTTGTACGGACAAACCTGTTCATACAGTACCTAATTACTACCGAAAATTTCCATAAACTCCAATAAAGCAATATTAATTACGCACTTTTTCTCGCTCTGGAAATAAAGTACTAAATATCTTAAAAATCCGTCGATCCACTAGTCATTACTCTAGAAAAATGCGCTTGTTCGTTAAAGGTTAATCAACTAACACCTCACACCATCAACCCTTGCAGTTTATCTATCAATCAAATCTATGCGCCCACCCTGTACATCCTGGAGGTTTGCGTGCTTACTCGCAAGTACCTTTTACCTAATTTATCGAACGCGATATTAGTCAGCGGCAGTAAATGCGTCTGGAGGCTCTTGTATTTGTAGTAGCGTTTCACGTTACTGTCGCAAACTTTGCCCTGCAGTTTCCGCAAGGTATCCACTAGCTGGTCCATTACGCTTTCGGTTATCACAGGTTCGGACGCCTTTATGCTTTCAGCCAGAGCCTTTATGTCGGTCCTGCAAAGTAAGCCGTGTAAATACGCGCTCCGGGCCAATAAACCTGCTTCTTCCCGGCCAATGGCAAGTCGTTGCACCAATGCATGCGACGCTACAGGCTCATCAAAGAAGAGCGTGCGGAACCTAACGATATTATGCCTCCGTTTCGTTATGCGGCAAATTTGCTGGAAACGAAGGGTATGGGAGTATTGCCGTTTAAGACTAAACGTAGCGAGTCTTACAGAATTTAGTTTAAAATTGTGTATTCATTGTTGTTTCTTGAGCTCATTTGACTTTCTGTAAATTCTTATGTCGTATGATTATTCAATATCTCGCTTTAATCAATTACGAATTTCTTTCTGAAAATCAACGGTTATTTCATAAGGGGTCAAATGGACGCTCATAGTAAAAATAGGTACCTGTAAAGTTTAGTACGGTACCGGTACGTTTAGTGTTAAATGATGTTCACTTAAATATTGCTAATTTTCAAGCAGTAGGATTAAATCTCATAAATGTAAATATTGTCAATTTTGAAACGAGAATTACGTATTTTTGTGAGTATGTTTCCATAAATTTAGGCATTGCCGATTTCCATACCGCAATTTTACAGAATCCACTTAAATATTGCTAATTTTCAAGCACTACGATTAAATCCGATACATTTAACTATTGTGAAGTTTTAAACGAGAATTTTGTATTTTTGTGAATGTATTTTCATACATTTAGGCATTGTCGATTTTCATGCACCAATTTTAAATTATTTTTACTTAAATATTGCTAATTTTCAAGCAGTAGGATTAAATCTCATAAATTTAAATATTGTTAATTTTGACACGAGAATTACGTATTTTTGTGAATATGTTTCCATAAATTTACGCATTGCCGATTTTCATACGGCAATTTTACAGTATCTTCACTTAAATATTGCTAATTTTCAAGCAATGCGATTAAATCCGATACATTTAAATATTGTCGATTTTGAAACGAGACTTACGTATTTTTGTGAATATGTTTCCATAAATTTAGGCATTGCCGATTTTCATACGGCAATTTTACAGTATCTTCACTTAAATACTGCTAATTTTAAAGCAATGCGATTAAATCCGATACATTTAAATATTGTGAAGTTTTAAACGAGAATTTTATATTTTTGTGAATGTATTTTGATAAATTTAGGCATTGTCGATTTTCATGCACCAATTTTAAATTATTTTTACATAAATATTGCTAATTTTCAAGCAGTAGGATTAAATCTCATAAATTTAAATATTGTCAATTTTGAAACGAGAATTACGTATTTTTGTGAATATGTTTCCATAAATTTAGGCATTGCCGATTTTCATACGGCAATTTTACAGTATCTTCACTTAAATATTGCTAATTTTCAAGCAATGCGATTAAATCCGATACATTTAAATATTGTGAAGTTTGAAACGAGAATTTTGTATTTTTGTGAATGTATTTTGATAAATTTAGGCATTGTCGATTTTCATGCACCAATTTTAAATTATTTTTACTTAAATATTGCTAATTTTCAAGCAGCAGGATTAAATCCAATAAATTTAGATATTGTCAATTTTTAAACGAGAATTTTGTATGTTTGTGAAAGTATTTTCATAAATATAAGCATTGTCGACTACCAAACGACCATTTTAAATGATCTTTACTTAAATATTACTAATTTTCAAGCAGTACGATTAAATCTCATAAATTTAAATATTGTAAATTCCTAAACGATAACTTTGTATGTTTGTGAATGTATTTTCATAAATTTAGGCATTGTCGATTTTGATGCGACAATTTCAAATGGTCTCCACTTAAATATTGTTAACTATATTATTAATTATATTAATAATTATTTATAATTATCCGTTTTTCAATTGCGGCTTGTTGATTTTTTATTGAAACGAAATTCTCCCGTTTCATTTGGTGTAAAATAAATCTATTATTTCATTTTACATTTTTTTAATAACATTACAGCTCTGAGGTCTGGACAAGAAATTCTCCAATATTAATTTTCTATTTGAGCGTCGAGTATCAAGCGGCAATATTAAATGATCTTAAATTCAATATTGTATATAATTATCCTTAAACGATAATTTTATATTTTTGTGAATGTATTTGCACAAATTTAGACATTGTCGATTTTTATGCAGCAATTCTAAATGCCAATTTTGAAGCAGCACGATTAAATCTGATAAATTTAAATATTGTCAATTTTTAAACAAGAATTTTATATTTTTGTGAATGTATTTTCATAAATTCAGGCATTGTCGATTTTCATGCAGCGATTTTAAATGATCTTCAATTAAATATTGCAAATGTTAAAGCACTACGAGCAATTCCGATAAATTTAAATATTGTCAATTTTTAAACGAGAATTTTATATTTTTGTGAATGTATTTTCAAACCTTTAAGCATTGTCGATTATCAAGCCGCAATTTTAACGTTTGAAAAATTAATAAAAATGTTGAAATTGAGTTATTCTAGCGATTTTGAGCTGGTGTTTCATGTAGGAGAAAAAAATTGCGGTGGGAATAAAAAAAAAGCGGTGGCGTATCGTGTAGTAAGGAGCACAGGAGAATTTTTCGGGTTTTAGCCTGATGATGATAAGGATTGAATGAATATTGTGTTTGGAGAAGTTGTAAATAAGCTACGATGTAAATTTGTGATACCAGAGAAGTCTGTTATTTTTTAATATTGTTACTATATTGTGAGTCGTGAAAAGTACATTTTAAAATAAAATGTGGAATCAAGGGTTAAAAGCTGGTTGTATTGCTTTTCAGCATAATAATAAAAATATAGTATAAATATTGTGTTTGAGGAATAAGTTGCAAATTAGTTACGATGTAAATTTGTGATATCAGAGAAATCTGTTATTTTTTTTATATTTTTACCATATTGTGAGTCGTGAATTTCGTATCTGTTCGTATCGTATCTGCTTTGCAGTATAATAATGAAACTATTGAATAAATATTATGTCTGGGGGATAAGTTGAAAATTAGCAATGATATAAATTCGTGATATCATAGAAGATCATTTTTTTTAATATTTTCACTTTCTTGTGAGTTGTAAAAGGTACTTTTGAAAATTGTTACGTTTTAAAAATAAGATATCATTACAAATCAGACGACGGCGATTTTTAAATGAAAATTACGTAACATGGTCTAATACAGTTTTTGTTTTGTTTATGGCGGCGTTCGGTAGTTTTCAACAGTTTTGAAGTCCGATTATGGTTAAGGTTTATCGTTATTTTGTTCCAAGAATTCTATACATTTCAAAAATTTGAAAGAAGACTGAAATGTCCGAGGTTTACTCTGCAATTTTGTAATTAAAATTTCTGTAATTACGATAATTCACAGTTATAGTAATATATAAATAATTTGATAATCTTTAACAAAATAACCTTTTTTTATTGAATTTTATACATTTTATCGTTTTGAATTTGTTACAGTGTTCATAATAATACTTTATCATTTGTTAAATTTCGAAGAATATATATATATATATTCATATTACATATTGTACTACATACTATATTACATATTATATATATCAGCTTTCAAATTATATATAGTTTTAAGGGATAGCGTTAGGAATTTCCCGTAAATTTAAAAAGTTCCGTTATTTTTCCAACATACTGTGTATATAACATTTTTGTCAATAAGCGCCAGCTATTCTTAGCGAAAGCGTCAAAACGCAATTTTGAAGTCACCCCGTATAGCCAGTTTCACCTATCCAACTTCGTATCTTCTCAAACTCAATTTGGTCGAAGAACGTTTACATGAATTTCCATATTTAGATTTGTGGGGATGAATGTTATGGAAAGGGATGAAGTTTGTAGGGGCGCTTGTCATGTTCGGTTAAAGATGTAAACAAGCGTTTAGTCTGCAACTCAAATTTTCCGCGAATATATTTTCGCGTGATTGCGTTTGCTTTGCTCTTCGTAAAGTGGACGAATCCTTAGGTGCCACGGTGGGAAGTGATATTAATATTGATATCTCCGAAACTATGGAAATAATTTAAGGATTAACCGTGTCAACTTGTTTTAGGTATTTTGGAAAACGCTTGGCAATTTAAAATGAGCCTGCGAGGGCTGGTAAGGTAAAAATTTAAATAGTCATTAATTGATTATAATACAAATGGTTTAAAATCAAATACAAAAATGAAATACAAAAATTTAAATAGTTCATTAATTGATTAAAATACACCCAGGCACTCATATGTATATATACATACATAGATATATTATATATATATAAAAGGTGTTTCAAAATGAACTGACATTTTAATTTATTATTAAATCGTATTATTTATTATATAAAAAAATGGCCCGTAACTTAAAATGTCAGGTCTATACTCATACATTTAAATATATACAAGTACATATATGCATGTATGCATACTCACTTGCAAAAACGACCTTTATAGCGATTTACACTTTTATTAATATTTTTTGTATATGGCACCTAGTGAGAAGTCACATCCCAGTTAAAAAAAATTCAAGTCGTTCTGAGAAATGTTAAAAGAAATGTTTCCGTTTTTAAGGCATCTAAATGTTAATGTCAGTGAGTCTATATTCGTCAAGTAAAGTTTAATATTTTAACTAAATATCATAAATTTATTAGGTGAAACTTAATGTCCTATATATATGTATATATATTAGTATATATATTTTTCTTATGAATTAAAATACTATAGATGGTATATCGTATATAGTACATATATAGTATCTTAATTCTTAAGAAAAATTGATCGGTGCAATTATACTAGAAAGCGTGCAAATATAAATACATTTAAATATATACAAGCACATGTATACATGTATGCATACTCACACACATACATACACCGCTAAAAAATTCAAGTTGTTCTGCGAAATTTGAAAAAAATGATGCCGTTTTTAAGGTGTTTGAATATTAATTTTAGTGATTACATTCGTCAGGTGAATTTTAATATTCTAATGAAATATCATCAATTCATCAGGTGAAGTTTAATGTATTTACATTACATTTTATATTTTATGAAATTTGATATTATTAGCTTAACTATTTATGTACTATACTAACTAATTTTGCAAAAGTAACTATAAAATGGAGTAGAACATGCATAAAATTGGCAAAGTATCAACATTCACGCGCTTATGCCGTAGTATCTTTAAGAAAATCAGTGATTTTCGCATTAACCAGTTAGCTGTGATTGACGAGTTTACTCATCATCACATAATTTTCGTGAAATATAGAGAAGCGTGCTCTGAAAAGAAGTTGCCACAGTTAACTGGTTAATTCCGCATTTATCATTGCAAACAACGCGACGTAGGAGCAGAAAGCATTATTGTTTGAAGTGCGATTCAACGAAACGCAGAAAGTTGAATGAAAAATTATAAGTTGGTTTATAATTACTCCATAGACAGTTCCAAAAGATCGATCATTTTCGTCTTGACATCGCCTCCTTGAGTGTATTCGAGGGCTATACCTGAAAATCAAGCAACCAATCAAGATGAAGGACTCCATAATGTGTTGGACTAATATAAAAATCTACGCAAATTTTCTTTTGAAACGCTGTTTATTTTTTATGCATCTTTGTAGATGTTATATTATATATTATTACATTAAAATATCTACAAAATTATTATATTATATTATATACAATATATTGTGTAGATATTATATTATTATATTACATATATTTTTTAACAAGATATAAGTAAAAATTAAAATTAGAATAGTGAAACAATAAAGCAAAATGTTATGTTTGATGCTCTTGCGCACAAAATTTTACAAATGTTTAGACCCTGAATGGTTACAGCATCTAAACTAACGATGTTTTGTAAATTGCAGTGTTTTGGGCAAAGGTGTATAGTTTTCAAGAAACCAAGATTAAATTTAGAAATTATATACGTGTGATTAGGTATGTTATATTGCAGAAGTATCCATTTTTTGGAACTTTAATACACACATGTGCATAATGTTAAGTTTGGTTTATTAATCAGACACATTCAAAACTAATCTTTCAGAAATATGTTGCATGAAGAAAAAGAAGTTTCGGTTTTTTAAGTGCACAATTATAATTACATCAAAATAAATTTGGGCCGAATTATGAAAGTTCTTCATTTCATATACATTCAGTAATAAATTAACCATTATCTACGTTCAATCATAAAAACGTTACTTTTTTAATCACCGGTCACTTCGACCAAGTGTGCTGTTGAAGAATGCCGGACCAATTTGACGAATTCGCTAAGGCTTGAGAAAAAGCCCATAAAACACAAAATAACAATGATGTTTACAAAATTAAAAAAAAAGGTATATTATGAAATAAAGACAGAATGAATTAATGCCAATTTTATTTCAATATTTATTGAAAATCATACGAATAACATAAATATAAAACATTATGAAGAATAGAAAATTCAATACACTTTACAAGCGGTATTTGCGCATAAAAAAAATCTTCGTTTGATCATAGTCTTATCTAGATCACGTAGTATGAAGTGTAAATATTGCATTTTCAATCATTTGTAACAAAATAACTAATACCGGACCACAAAACTAAACGATAATGGCAAGCATCACAAGAATTATCTACTACAAAACGAGTGATTCGTGTAGCTAGTATAACGTTACTGAAATAAAACTTGAATACTACAATAAACATTTATATTTAGTTATCTTGCGATTAAAAATGTGTAATATGACTATTCCAAAATATGTAAACGACAACGGCAATAACACAGGTGACGTTTTTCGGATACTGACCCGCTATGAAATAGACACAATATTTACAAGAGCCCAGGAAAGACAAAAAAATTCTACTCTGGTCGTATCGATGCCACATTCTTTTGTGGAAAATAATTGTGCACTGTGCACTGTGCACATTGTAATGTACATAATACTTTTCATACTGTATTTTATTACGTATATTATTTTTACGAATACGAATTTAATTTTTTATACAAATATTTCTGAGGATCTCCTTAAATGTTAGAAATGTTGCACAAGGACCATATGTCCATTAAAATGTACATTTGCAAATGATAAATAAATAAATATTTCTGTAAAAAGTATATTGTTGCCTTCAATCACGTGAATTAAGTTAATTTTAGTATAAAAAATCATTTTTCTTATACGAAAAAAGATCGGGTCTGAAGGGGTTAAGAAAATGCCCGGTGTCGAATTTCTATTTTATGGCTCTAGCGTATAACGCAACCTCAACACACACTAGCATGGAGTTTAACAAAAAATTTTTGCACAGAAATTATATTAACACTTTACCAACCGCTATTGACTGAAGATGCCACTCACTAACGACCGACTCTGTTTTGGATATCGCGCAGGAATTGTGTATGTGCCTATTTGTAAAGCTTTATAACTGAAAAGTACTGAAAGTGTTGTTGAGAATCCTTTGGTTTCAAAGCAGTGTAATTTTATTGTCATTTAGAATTATCATAATATCATCTGATATTTATTATATCTAATATAATCGTTGAGCACCGAAAAGTCCGATTAATCGGCTAGCGGTCGTTAAAGTGTTAATATTAAATTTTATAATTTATATTATAAAATATAAATATTATCATATAACACGCAACGATATATCGTCGCACTTTTCGCAATTGTTGCAAACGACGATATATCGTTGTTCAGCACTAAAAGGGTTAACACGTTGACTGCCACGGTGGTCACCGGTGACCGGTACAAAAGATTTTACTAAAAATGCAAAAAATGTGCAATGTTGTAAAAGCAATTGATATTGGAACGGTGCTTCAATACTTTGGCTTCTAACAACTCTGAGTTACCTTTATTTTGCACGATTTAATTGTACTCTGCAGTATTTTATCGCATCGCGTTTCTAACATAGCAAAATCGACGATAACCGGTGCAAAAGATTTTACTAAAAATGCAAAAAATTCGCAATGAAGCCTACTTGCAATGTTGTAAAAGCAATTGATAATGAAACGGTGCTTCAATACTTTGGCTTCTAACAACTCTGCGTTACCTTCATTTTGCACGATTTAATCATATGCCACAGTACTTCATTGCATCGCGGTTCTAATGTAGCAAAATACGCTCGGCAGTCAATACGTTAAATACCCTCCTATCTCATTGAAACATCCCTGTATCGTTTCTCTCTTTCTAAAACCACGCTCTCGCATCGACAATAAACAAATCCCATGCCACCGCGTGTCCTCAAAGAAAGCACCGACAGCCGTCTGCCTCACCTGGCGGAAAGTAGCGCAACAGAAACTTCAGCAACCTCATGTGGACATTCCAATTAGGGCGGTCCAGGTGTTTTAGACAGCGCGTCGCGCTGCCCGGCGATTTTAATTACGAAACGTAATTGCAACGATGCCTGCCACTGTCAGTTTTCCTCTCCGACCAGCTCCGCCGTTTTGTTCGTTATGTTCGCCCACAGGCCGGCTCATGAACGATCGGCAAGAAAACTCAAGACTGACAGGCCGCCACGTTCGAGGCGGCGACAATAATTGCGTTGCCACGGACGACTCGCTTGATCGATGGACAACGATGTGTCGCACGTGAATCGAAGACGGAAGCAAAAATTGGTATGACGAAAAGTAACGAGAGTGGGCTAATTAAAGACACGGGGGTAACTTGGACAATTTTATTTGGTAACGTATAGACGTTCTGGGTCGGAATGCATGAGATCCGGGGGTTAGACCAAAAATGTCAGGTCTACCGTATGTCCGTTCTTGGAATAAAACAAAATACAAATTTTTATTACCGTCAACAAACTTTATTAAATAATATAATTGCCATTTTTATTAATGACTTCTTGCCAGCGCTAGGGCAATTTGTATACAGTAAAACCTGTTTTTGTGCGATTATTTTTTATGCGGTATATGAATCTAAGCGGCGTTAGCACCAGTTTAATGTTTCCTATCAATGTACATATACATGTTGTGGACGAAATATATAAATGTGTAATTAATCGAAACGTTACCGAAAACGCGTCAACGTTATTATCTAAAATTAGTGCGCTCGCACATAACATCGGCGGAGAAGGCTTTGATTCTTTCGGCGATAATGACCTGGACGAGATGATTGAGGACCAAACTGTCGATGATAGTGACATTATCAATAGTTTGATAGATTATGAAAATGGACAAGAAGAACCGGAATCTATTACAGCAGATAAAATATATGCAGGGATCCAGATTTCGAAAAAATTGGAAACGCATTTTCTTAAAATAGATACCAATGCGGAAAGACGCTTAAAATTCCAAAAAGAGCTGAGATCATGCATGTCTCACTATCGTGGCGTTTACAAGCAATTGACCAGTCGATCGTCGTCACAAAAACTGATCACTGAGTTTATGGTACCAAAAAACAAATCAATTGAAATCCTATCTTCAAGCGACGAAAGCGATTTTTAACCAATTCATCACAAGAAGATGCGCGTTTTGGATTACGACGAGTAGCAGCAAACTATTTAATGTATAATGTCAAAACTTCTCCATGTATATGTACAATGAAGAATTAAATATTTTTACAATTTCTTTAGGTCTAATTTAATTATTTAATTTAATTGAAAGCATTCTCTCATCTATTTCATAAATTATTGATGTATTTTGTAAGTCCGACTTTTTTTATGCGGTCCCTATCCACCGCATAAAAAAAATTTTAGGTACTATATCGCACAAAATTGTTTATTATATGTAAGAATTTATAAAATTTTCGAATATTTTTTTGTACGATTTCTTTTATGCGGTCCCTATCCACCGCACAAAAACAGGCTTTACTGTATTGTGGTAATATTGGATGAATATCGGTGGTGTTGATTATGTACTGATGCCCTTGAATAAAAATGCGACATATTTGTTTTTGTGTTTTAGCGCAATTTCGACAATTTTATTTTATAACGTGAGAATATTGTGGATTCAGAGACATTGGATCCGGTGGTGCCATCTGTTTAGACCAAAAATACAATATTTGGCACCTGTTGCGATGCTACCGGACGAATGCTGGTGATGTTAATTACGTACTCATGCCGTTGGGTAATAATGCGTCATATTTGTTATTGTGTTTTGACGCACTATTCACAATTTTATTTTACAAAACATGAACGTTCTGGATCGAAATGCACTGGATCCGGTGGTTAGACCAAAAATATTTGGCACCTGTGATAGTGGATGAATGCCGATAGTATTAATTACGTCTTGATGCCCTTGGTAAGAATGCGCCATATTTGTTTTTGTGTTTTGACCACCGTCGCGTCCACTTTTAAGCACTGCCTTAACCCCTTCGGACCCTGTACACATTGTAATGTACATAATATTAGGTGTACAACTTTGCTTCCGCCGTTTTTTTCCGAAATTCGAGGCTTTATTGTAAAAAACTGGTTATACGTTTATGATTCAAAGTATTGTCCATCGCTGGCCACTACTTTCTCCCATCTTTCGGGCAGCGTACGAATCCCGCGTTGAAAAAACTGGTCATCTTTTGAAGCGATCCACGAATCGATCCAATTTTTTACTTCTTCATAAGACCGGAAGTGCTGGTCAGCCAGGCCGTGTGCCATTGATCGAAACAAGTGATAGTCCGAGGGAGCAACGTCTGGAGAATACGGCGGGTGGGGTAGGACTTCCCATTTCAACGTTTCCAAGTATGTCTTGACCACTTTCGCAACATGGGCTCGAGCATTGTCGTGCTGTAAAATCACTTTATCATGTCTCTCGTTGTATTGCGGCCGTTTGTCTTTTAATGCTCGGCTCAAACGCATTAATTGCGTTCGATAACGATCGCCTGTGATTGTTTCAGTCGGTTTTAACAACTCATAATGCACTACGCCGAGATGGTCCCACCAAATACAGAGCATGACCTTGGAACCGTGAATATTCGGTTTGGCCGTCCCCATGATTTTCTGCGCTTGGGATTATCGTAATGAACCCATTTTTCGTCCCCAGTCACAATGCGATGCAGAAATCCTTTCCGTCTTTGCCTTGCAAGCAGCTGTTCACAAGCAAACAAACGCCGTTCAACATCTCTCGGCTTCAACTCGTACGGCACCCAATTTCCTTGTTTCTCAATCATTCCCATGATTTTCAGGCGTTTTGAAATGGCTTGTTGCGTCACTCCCAATGATACTGCCAATTCTTGTTGCGTTTGACACGAGTCTTGATCAAGTAATGCCTCCAATTCTGCATCTTCGAAAACCTTCTCTCTTCCACCGCCTTGCCGGTCTTCGACGTCAAAATCACCGTTCTTGAAGCGTTGAAACCACTCTCGGCACGTTCTTTCACTAATAGCGGCCTCACCATAGGTATTTCAGAGCATTCGATGAGCCTCAGCCGCAGATTTCTTCATATTAAAGCAGAAAATTAAAACCTCCCGCAAATGACGAGAATTTGGCTCGTAAGCTGACATGTTTAATCGAGAATAACTTTATGATGCAGACACAAATCGACTAATATTTCGATGGCGTTATGTTTACAAATGCCTAAGCTTATTGTATGACATCTACGATCTATTTATTTCGACTACCACTTACCGCTACAGCCATCTATTGCAAAACGGCGGAAGCAAAGTTGTACACCTAATACTTCTCGTGCTGTATTTTATTATGTACCAGGTTGCTCAATAAGTTTTGTCGTTCGATAAGAAAAACACAATGTTATTGTTCAAAATACACTTTATTATTCAGTATAATCTCCCTGAACATTAATGCACTTGCTCCAACGATCCTCCAATCTGTGGATCCCATCCCTGAAGTGAGATTCCGGAAGGTCTGCAAAATACGCTTCAACAGCCGTTATGACCTCTTCATTTGACGAAAAACGCTTGCCACGCGTAAATTTTTTGAGTTCTGGAAACAAATGGAAGTCGCTGGGGGCGAAATCTGGTGAATACGGCGGATGCTCCAACAATTCGAACTTTAATTCATGGATTTTAGCCATTGTCAAAATGCTCTTGTGACACGGTGCGTTGTCCTGATGAAAAAGGATTTTTTTCTTCTGCAAACCGGGTCTTTTTTCACGAATTTTTTCCTTCAACTGGTCCAAAAGGTTGCAATAATATTCAGAATTAATTGCTTTACCAATTTGCAAGTAATCCACAAATAAAATTCCTTTCGCATCCCAAAAAACTGATGCCAGAACCTTCTTGGCCGATTTCTGGACACGAACTCGTTTCGAAGCCGAACAACCAGGTTCACACCACTCTTTAGCCTCTTGTTTAGATTTAGGATCATGGTGATAGACCCAAGTCTCATCCATAGTGATGAATCGACGCACAAAATCCACTTTATCCTTTTTGAAACGCTCCAAATGTTGTTGAGAAAGTCGCATTCGAATGTGTTTTTGTTCAATTGTTAGCGAATGCGGCACCCATTGTGCACACAGCTTTTTAAAACTCAAAATTTCATTTAAAATATGACTCACACTGCCTAATGAAATGTGTAGAGCTTCTACTAAATCCCTCTCAGTCAATCGACAATCTTCCAAAACCATATCCTGTACTTTGGCTACGATTTCTGGTGTTGATGCGGTTTTTGGACGTCCGTCACGTGGACCGTCTTCAAGGCTTGTACGACCACGTTTAAATTCAGCAACCCATCTTTCTACTGTTCTAATTGAAGGTGAACGTTCATTATACACTCTTAACGTTCGTTCGTGAATTTCTTTTGGTGCTACACCTTCCAAAAATAAGAATTTTATCACTGCACGTTATTCAATTTTTTCCATTGTCGAAAATACTGTGACACGGCGACACTAAATGGCTTGTAAACAAAAAATGAATTGACTGATTGAAATGAACCTTCACATACGTTGATAAGAAGAGTGAACCAACAAAACAAAATCAAATTTGGACTAGTAGCAACGCCCTCAACAAAACAAAACAAAACTTATTGAACAACCTGGTATATTATTTTTACGAATACGAATTTTATTTTTTCATACAAATATTTTTCAGGAACTTCTTAATGTTACAAATTTTGCGTAAGGACCATATGTCCATTTCCAGAAATTTAATTTCTAACTATTCCCTTGTTCACAAAAGACTCAAAACTCCCCAAGCTTTATGAAAAAGTCACGGAAAAAAAGATAGTCGATGCTAAAGGTACTACCCATGCCACTTATAAGGAGGAAAAGAATGTGATTAATTAATAGCACGCAGTTTCTAATAGAAAATTGATACTCTCAAAATGTATATACTCAATCTTTTCAAAAAGGACACCTTGACATCCCTTTCAAAACTGCTGTCTGCTTAAACCGTTTAACTCTTGGAACCTTCTTTATTTGCCCCATGCCCAGAAATGTAAATTCTACCTTTTCCCTTATTCACAAAAAACTACAAATTTCCCAAACTTTCCGAGAAAGTTGCTGAAAAACAATAATTTACTCTAAGGGTATAACCCATGCCACTTATAAGGCAAAAAAGAATGTCTTTAACTGATAGAAAGGTGGTGCTCTCAAAATCGATATACTTAATCTTTCCAGAAAGAACACATTGATATCCCTTTGCAAAACTGCCTGCTTAAAAACTGTTCAAATCTCGAAACTTTCCATATTTGCCACATGCCCACAAATTTAATTTCTACCTATTTCCTTGTTCACAAAAGATTCAAAACTCCCCAACCTTTATGAGAAAGTTGTTGAAAAAAAGATAGTAGACTCTAAGGGTACAATTGATCTCATTTATACGAAGAAAAAGAATGTGTTTAACTGATAGAAAGCAGTCTTTGATAGAAACATGGTGCCCTCAAAATCTATATACTCAATCTTTTCAAAAAGGACACATTGACATCCCTTTCCAAAACTGCCTGCTTAAACTGTTCAAGTCTTGAGAACTTCCATATTTGCCACATGCCCACAAATTTAATTTCTATCTATACCTTTGTTCACAAGACAATAATGTTCTTTAACTTCAAAAATAATCTTAAACCATAGTATCTAGAAAGAAACATAATCTAGCTTAGAATCTAAGCTCTTATTTTTCTTTAAGGGTAGACAAAAACATTCTATTATACCTAAGTTAATAAAATGATGATTACTAAAGCTTAGAGAAAAGTTAAGAGTTTAGTTTAAATTAAGCTAACTAACTCTTATCAAATATTTTATATTCATTGTGTTTAGTTAATTTCAATTAAATATTTAATTTTACTTTAAATCTTCTTTAACTGTAATTAAATTTCTTACAATAATAACTATTTTTAGATATTTTAATCTCGATAAAATAAATATTACTCTTTAAATATTTAGCAATCACGTTAATTCTTATTATTCTTCAATAAAAATTTCATAGATAATACTAATGATTAATAAGACTAGCTTAATTTAAAATAAATTTCTATTTGATTATTTTAAATTAAAGAGTAATAGCTTTTACAAGAAAGTAGAAGAAGTTTTACAAGAGTAACAAGTTTTACAAGAAAGTCACTCAAAAAAAATAGTGAACTGTAAGGGTACAATCCATGCCACTTATAAAGAGAAAAATTATGTGTTTAAATAATAGAAAGCAATTTCTGACAGAAAGGCAGTGCTTTCAAGTTCAAAAGCCCCAATTTTTCCAGAAAGGACATATTGACATCCCTTTTCAAAACTGCTGTCTGCTTAAACCATTCAAACTTTGCAACCTTCTATATTTGCCCTATACCCACAAATATAATTTCTACATATTCCTTGTTTATAAAAGACTGAAAACTCCCCAAGCTTTGCAAGGAAGTCAGTGAAAAGAAAGATAGTCGACTCTAAGGGTATAATCCATGCCACTTATAAGAAGAAAAATAATGTGTTTAACTAATAGAAAGCAGTCTTTGATAGAAACATGGTGTTTTCAAAATCTATATACTTAATCTCTTCAAAAAGAACCTTCCATATTTCTCACATGTCCACAAATTTAATTTATACCTATTCCTTATTTACAAAAGACTCAAAAATCCCCAAGCTTTGCGAGAAAGTCGCACAAAAAATGATAGTCAACTATAAGGGTACAACCCATGCCATTTATAAAAGGAGAAAAATAATGTGTTTAACTAATAGAAAGCAGTCTTTGATAGAAACATGGTGCTTTCAAAATCTATATACTTAATCTCTTCAAAAAGAAAATTCCTCACAACAAATTTAATTTATACCTATTCCTTATTTACAAAAGACTCAAAACTTCCCAAGCTTTGCGAGAAAGTCGCACAAAAAATGATAGTCAACTATAAGGGTACAACCCATGCCACTTATAAGGAGAAAAATAATGTGTTTAACTAATAGAAAGCAGTCTTTGATAGAAACATGGTGCTTTCAAAATCTATATACTTAATCTCTTCAAAAAGAACCTTCCACATTTCTCACATGCCCACAAATTTAATTTATACCTATTCCTTATTTACAAAAGACTCAAAACTTCACAAGCTTTGCGAGAAAGTCGCACAAAAAATGATAGTCAACTATAAGGGTATAATCCATGCCACTTATAAAAGGAGAAAAATAATGTGTTTAACCAATAGAAAGCAGTCTTTGATAGAAACATGGTGTTTTCAAAATCTATATACTTAATCTCTTCAAAAAGAACCTTCCACATTTCTCACATGCCCACAAATTTAATTTATACCTATTCCTTATTTACAAAAGACTAAAAACTTCCCAAGCTTTGCGAGAAAGTCGCACAAAAAATGATGGTCAACTATAAGGGTACAACCCATGCCACTTATAAAAGGAGAAAAGTAATGTGTTTAACTAATAGAAAGCAGTCTTTGATAGAAACATGGTGCTTTCAAAATCTATATACTTAATCTCTTCAAAAGAACCTTCCATATTTCTCACATGCCCACAAATTTAATTTATACCTATTCCTTATTTACAAAAGACTCAAAACTCCCCAAGCTTTGCGAGAAAGTTACTCAAAGAAAGATAGTCGACCCTAAGGGTATAATCCATGCCACTTATAAGGAGAAAAATAATGTGTTTAACTAATAGAAAGCAGTCTTTGATACAAACATGGTGTTTTCAAAATCTATATTCTTAATCTCTTCAAAAAGAACCTTCCATATTTCTCACATGCCCACAAATTTAATTTATATCTATTCCTTATTTACAAAAGACTCAAAACTTCCCAAGCTTTGCGAGAAAGTCGCACAAAAAATGATAGTCAACTATAAGGGTACAGCCCATGCCACTTCTAAAAGGAGAAAAGTAACGTGTTTAACTAATAGAAAGCAGTCTCAGTCCCCTGACCACATTACAATCCTCACTAATTTGCATTCATTCCGTCAAGAAGGAAACAATTGTTAAAAACTGAAAGTTGCACGAATACTTTCTACCCTAATCATACATCCGCCGGTATAATCAGTCAAGCGCCGGCGGTCAGCTGATCCATTAAAATCCAGCATTCGTGAAAATAACGGCGTTACGTTGTCATAGAAATGCACAAATTCACGTCCAATTGATGTTTCGTCGATATCGTTAATATCCGGACGAATGCTTTCACGAATTCGCATGTCGGGCGAAATTTATTATCTCGCGTGAATGATAGTTAGAGGACATAACCTAGTTGACGATAATGTCGTCTGATTACACGGAGAGGTATATTTTCGAGGCAGAATGGTACGACAAAGTGGCGTGCATGCTGAAGAAGTTCTACCTCTATTATTATCCGTTCGACGATACCGTGGAATTGGTTTGTATGGTTTTTGTGACCTGGATATTGATATTTAGGGTGGATGGTATTGAGGGCAATTTGACAGAAAGAGATGTTGTAGTTTGATGTAATGTTGCGGTTTGCTATGATGCTGTTTGATGTCATGTTGTAAGATGTAGTAATTTTGCTGCTTGCAATGATACAGTTTGACGCTAAGGTGTAGGACAATATTTGGGTGGCTTGATGTGTGTAGCAACATTTAATGTAGTAACGTGATTTGATGTAGTACTGCTGTTTGCAATAATGCGGTTTGAGGCACTTTCGTTGTTTGTAGTAAATGTAATTTTGTATAATATATGGTTTACGATACTGCAATTTTGTCTGATACTGTAGTTTGCGATAATGCGATTAAATGTAATACTGCGGATTACAATAAGTCAACTTGATACTATGCTATAATTTGAAATAATTCAATTTAATGAAGTCTTTTGATTTTTAATGATGTAGTTTGCATTAATTTTATATAATATGTGGTTTACGATACTGCAATTTTGGCTGATGCTGCAGTTTGCGATAATGCGATTTAATACTACTGGTTACAATAAATGAACTTAATATTATGTTATAGTTTGAAATAATTCAATTTAATGAAGTATTTTGACTTGTAATGATGTAGTTTCATGGAACACTGCTGTTTGCAATGATACAGTTTGACGCTAAGGTCTAGGACAATATTTGGGTGGCTTGATGTGTGTAACAACATTTAATGTAGTAACGTGATTTGATGTAGTACTGCTGTTTGCAATAATGCGGTTTGAGGCACTTTTGTTGTTTGTAGTAAATGTAATTTTGTATAATATATGGTTTACGATACTGCAATTTTGTCTGATACCGCAGTTTGCGATAATGCGATTAAATGTAATACTGCGGATTACAATAAGTCAACTTGATACTATGCTATAATTTGAAATAATTCAATTTAATGAAGTATTTTGATTTTTAATGATGTAGTTTGCATTAATTTTACATAATATGTGGCTTACGATACTGCAATTTTGGCTGATGCTGCAGTTTGCGATAATGCCATTTAATGCTGCTGGTTATAATAAATCAATTTGATACTATGCTATAGTTTGAAATAAGTCAATTTAATGAAGTATTTTGATTGGAAATAATGTAGTTTGAGGCACTTTTGTTGATTGTAATAAATGTCATTCTATATAATATATGGTTTACGATAGTGCAATTTTGTCTGACACTGCAGTTTGTGATAATGCGATTTAGTATAATGCTGCCGATTACAATAAGTCAAGCTGATACTGTTGTATAGTTTGAAATAATTAAATTTATTGAAGTATTTTTATTTGAAATTATGTAGTTTGATGAAACGCTGCTGTTTGCAATAATACAGTTTGATGCTATGGCGTGGTTTGGGATAATGTTTGGCGTCATGTTGTGATTTATAGTAACGTAATTTGATGTAGTAGTGCTGTTTGCACTAATGCAGTTTTAGGTACTTTTATTGTTTGTAGTAAATGTCATTTCATATAATATATGGTTTACGATACTGTAATATTTGTCTGATGTTGCAGTTTGCAATAATGTGATTTAATATGATGTTGTTAGTTACAATAAGACTTGATACTATGCTATCGTTCGGAGTAATTCAATTGAATGAAGTATTTTGACTTGTAATGATGTAGTTTCATGGAACACTGCTGTTTGCAATAATACAGTTTGACGCTATGGTGCGGTGTGGGATAATGTTTGACGTCATGTTGTGATTTATTGTAACGTGGTTTGACGTAGTACTGTCACTTGCAATAATGTGATTTGAGGCATTTTTGTTGTTTGTAATAAGTGTCATTCTATATAATGTATGGTTTGTTTACGATACTGCAGTTTGTGTTAATGCGATTTAATGTAATGCTGCTGGTTATAATAAGTCAACTTTATACTATGCTATAGTTTCAAATAATTTAATTTAATGAAGTATTTCGATTGGAAATAATGCAGTTTGGAGCACTTTTGTAATTTGTAATAAATGTCATTCTATATAATATATGGTTTACGATACTGCAATTTTGTCTGATGCTGCAGTATGCGATAAAGCGATTTAATGCTGCTGGCTACAATAAATCAACTTGATATTATGCTACAGCTTGAAATAATTTAATTTAATGAAGTACTATGATTTATAATAATGTAGTTTGATTTTATGCTGCTATTTGCAATAATACAGTTTGATGCTATGGTGTAGTGTGGGATAATGTTGGGCGTCATGTTGTGATTTATAATAACGTGGTTTGATGTAGTACTGCTGTTTGAAATAATGCGGTTTGAGGTACTTTTGTTGTCTGTAGTACACGTTATTTTGTATAATATATGGTTTACAATACTGCAATTTTGTCTGATGCCACAGTTTACGATAATGTGATTTAATGTAATGCTGCTGATGACAATGGGTCAACATGATAATATTGCAGAGTTTGGAATAATTCAATTTAAGAAGTATTTTGATTTGTAACAATATAGTTTAATGGAACGCTGCTGTTTGCAGTTTGACGCTATGGTGCGGTGTGGGATAATGTTTGGCGTCATGTTGTGATTTATCGTAATGTGATTTGACATAGTACTGTCGCTTGCAATAATGTGGTAGAGGCATTTTTGTTGCTTGCAATAAATGTCATTTTATATAATATATGGTTTACGATACTGCAGTTTGCGTTAATGGGATTTAATATAATGCTGCTGGTTACAATAAGTCAACTTGATACTATGCTATAGTTTGAAATAATTCAATTTAATGAAGTATTTTGATTTGTAATGATGTAGTTTGATGGAACGCTGCAGTTTACATTAATTTTATACAATATATGGTTTACGATACTGAAATTTTGTTTGATGTCACAGTTTGCAATTATACAGTTTGACACTATGGTGTGGTTTGGGATAATGTTTGGTGTTATGTTGTGATTTATAGTAATGTGGTTTGATGTAGTACTGCTGCTTGCAATAATGCAGTTTGAGGCATTTTTGTTGTTTGTAATAAATGTCATTTTGTATAATATATAGTTTACAATACTGCAATTTTGTATGAAGCTGCAGTTTGTAATAATGCGATTTAATACCGCTGATTAGAATGAGTCAACTTGATATTATGCTATACTTTGAAATAATTCAATTTAAGAAGTATTTTGATTTCGAATACTGTAGTTTGATGGAATGCTGCTGTTTGCATTAATTTTATATAATGTATGGTTTATACGATTTTGTCTGATGCTGCAGTTTTGGATAATGCGATTTAATACTGCTGGTTACAATAAATTAACTTGATATTATGCTATCGTTTGAAATAATTCAATTTAATGAAGTATTTTGATTTGTAATAATGTAGTTTGATGGAATGCTGCTGTTTGCAATAATACAGTTTGACGATATGGTGTGGTTTGGGATAATGTTGTGTGGCATCATGTTGTGATTTATAGTAATGTGGTTGATATAGTACAGCTGTTTGCAATAATGCGGTTTGAGGTACTTTTCTTGTTTGTAGTAAATGTAATTTTGTATAATATATGGTTTATGATACTGCAATTTTGTCTGGTGCTGCAGTTTCCGATAATACAGTTTAATATAATGGTTCTGATTACAATGAGTCATCTTGATACTATGCTGCAGTTTGAATTTAATTCAATTTAATGAAGTATTTCAATTTGTGATGATGTAGTTTGATGGAACACTATAGTTTGCATTAATTTTATATAATATATGGTTTACGATACAGCAATTTTGTCTGATGCTGCAGTTTATAATACAATAATGAGATTTAATGCTGCTGATTACAATAACTTAACTTGATACTGTGCTGTGGTTTAAAATAATGTAATTTAATAACATATTTTGATTTGCAATGATGTACTTTGATGGAACGCTGCAGTTTGCAATAATAAAGTGTGACCCAACTTTGTAGTTTGCAATGTAGTTTTATATAATGCATGGTTTTACAGTAAAGCCATCTATGTTGTGATTCAACATACAAATGTGATTCAAATATGTTACAAATATGTGATTCTACATAATATTTTTGTAAACAATAAATTAATTCAACGTAATGCAATGGTTGAGAATAATTTAATGCAATGCAGTATTCCAGTTTGCAGTAGTGTACTTCAATGTAATAATGCAGTTTAGTGTAACATAACATTTTGCAATGATGCACTTCGATTTAATATTGCAATTTTCAACAATATCATTTGCCATAATATTACAGTTTGCAAAGATTCTATTTGAAAAATGGTGTGTTTCGTAATAACGCAGTTTCATATATTGTTGCAGTTCGACATAAAGAACAGGAAGACCTTCTTGAGGAGAATGAAATGTGAAGGAATACAATCAAAGGATCTTTATGTTGGTGCCATGGTCACTATATTCTCACGATGTATGAAGATCACAGGGTATGCTGATGATAGTACTAAGAAAAAGTTGGAGATAAAGACACAGAAGTAAGTAGTCATTGAATTAAAATTTTAGATTCTGCATTTTAAAACATTTTGCTGAATTGGACATATATACATATGTTTTCTAGTACTGTCAACTATATTGTACTGTTGATTTTACAATTTTATAGTGAATTGAAAAACACACTAAGAGTATTGTTGATCAAATTAATTTTGAAAATAATTCTGTACTTATTAACATCATTCTGTTATATGAAGATCATTTTATGTGTTAAGAAATTTCATGCAACAGTCTTAATACTTTAACATACAACTCAAAGCGCTTTTCTTACTTTTTTGTGTATAAGTATACAACGTCTAAAGATTTTTTGGCCTGACCTTTGTCACTACATTTTCGAAGTGAAAATAAGAGAGAAAAATTCATGTAAACATAAATTATCTCAAATATCACCAACAGTTTACTATTTCTTATTGTAATAGCTTCTTTCAAATTAATTTTTTCAAGTCCTAAGAACGATATGGAACATTTATAATTTTTAATAATATCAAATAGAAAATACAACTCACGTAAACACTCAAAATTTCATAACATATTTGCGCATCATATTTGTTTTCTTTGTAATTCATGTTTTTGTTATAATTTTGGAACAAACTTCGAAGTAACCAAAGTTTATATTAGATGTTTTTTTTTCTTATACATATAACACATTAATAAGGTTTTGCTGGAAAATTATGGGATTGTATATTGTATGTATATTGTTTTTGCATTATAATTTATGAAAACGTCAATTTCGCTAATATAGGAGAGTATCAAATATTCGCAGAACATATTCTTTTTCATTTTCATATTATTCTGTTTCCTGTTCATTAACGTATTATTCTGTTTCGCTCATACTATTATAAATTTCATTATATTAATTTTATAATTATATTCTCTCAAAGCAGGTGCGTTGTCACTTTTTCTCATATTTATGAAAATGTCAATTTGCCAACTTGTTATTTTCATATTATTCTGTTTCACGTTCTTTAACGTATTATTCTGTTTTCCTTATACTATTATAAATTTCATTATATTCATTTTATAATTATGTACTGCTAAACCAAGTGTGCTGTCACTTTTCTCATATTTATGAAAATGTCAATTTGTCAACTTTTCATTTTCAATATTATTCTATTTCACATTCTTTAACATATTATTCTGTTTTGCTCATATTATAATAAATTTCATTATATTAATTTTGTAATTATATTCTCCCAAACGAAGTGCGCTGTCACTTTTCTTATATTTATGAAAATGTCAATTTGTCAGCTTTTCATTTTCAATATTATTCTGTTTCACATTCTTTAACATATTATTCTGTTTTGCTTATACTATTATAAATTTCATTATATTAATTTTATAAATATATACTCCCAAACCAAGTGCGCTGTCACTTTTCTCATATTTATGAAAATGTCAATTTGCCAACTTGTTATTTTCATATTATTCTGTTTCACATTCTTTAACATATTATTCTGTTTTGCTTATACTATTATAAATTTCATTATATTCATTTTATAATTATATTCTCTCAAACCAAGTGCGTTGTCACTTTTTCTCATATTTATGAAAATGTCAATTTGTCAACTTTTCATTTTCAATATTATTCTGTTTCACATTCTTTAACATATTATTCTGTTTTGCTTATACTATTATAAATTTCATTATATTCATTTTATAATTATATTCTCCCAAACCAAGTGCGCTGTTACTTTTCTCATATTTATGAAAATGTCAATTTGTCAACTTGTTATTTTCATATTATTCTGTTTCACATTCTTTAACATATTATTCTGTTTCGCTCATAGTATTATAAATTTCATTATATTCATTTTATAATTATATCCTCTCAAACCAAGTGCGCTGTCACTTTTTCTCATATTTATGAAAATGTCAATTTGTATATTCATTATATATATTCTATATATATATAACATATTATACTCATATATATAAATTTCATTATATATATATATCTCTCAAACCAAGTACGCTGTACTTTTCTCATATTTATAAAAATGTCAATTTGTCAACTTTTCATTTTCAATATTATTCTGTTTCACATTCTTTAACGTATTATTCTGCTTTGCTTATATTATTATAAATTTCATTATATTCATTTTATAATTATATTCTCCCAAACCAAGTGCGCTGTCACTTTTCTCATATTTATGAAACTGTCAATTTGTCAACTTTTCATTTTCAATATTATTCTGTTTCACATTCTTTAACATATTATTCTGTTTTGCTTATACTATTATAAATTTCATTATATTAATTTTATAATTATATTCTCTGAAACCAAGTACGCTGTCGCTTTTCTCATATTTATGAAAATGTCAATTTGTCAACTTTTCATTTTCAATATTATTTTGTTTCACATTCTTTAACATATTATTCTGTTTTGCTTATACTATTATAAATTTCATTATATTAATTTTATAATTATATTTCCTCAAACCAAGTACGCTGTCACTTTTTCTCATATTTATGAAAATGTCAATTTGTCAACTTTTCATTTTCAATACTATTCTGTTTCACATTCTTTAACATATTATTCTGTTTTGCTTATACTACTATAAATTTCATTATATTAATTATATAATTATATTCTCTCAAACCAAGTACGCTGTCACTTTTCTCATATTTATGAAAATGTCAATTTGTCAACTTTTCATTTTCAATATTATTCTGTTTCACATTCTTTAACATATTATTCTGTTTCGCTTATATTCTGTTTTGCTTATTATAAAATTTCATTATATTAATTTTATAATTATATTCCCTCAAACCAAGTACGCTGTCACTTTTTCTCATATTTATAAAAATGTCAATTTGTCAACTTTTCATTTTCAATATTATTCTGTTTCACATTCTTTAACATATTATTCTGTTTCGCTCATAGTATTATAAATTTGATTATGTTCATTTTATAATTATGTTCTCCCAAACCAAGTGCCTTGTCACTTTTCTCATATTTATGAAAATTTCAATTTGTCAACTTTTCATTTTCAATATTATTCTGTTTCACATTCTTTAACATATTATTCTGTTTTGCTTATACTATTATAAATTTCATTATATTCATTTTATAATTATATTCTCTCAAACCAAGTGCGTTGTCGCTTTTCTCATATTTATGAAAATGTCAATTTGTCAACTGTGAACTCTCTAAGAATTAATACAGTATACATTTCTTACTATTCATGAAACTTATTAACTACATATACTAGGCACTCATATTATATATTATTATATTACTCATATACAAATACAACTATAGTCCGTCATAAGAACAGTAATATTTTTAACATCCAATCTTTACAGGACGTTAGCTTTATTAAAACCTGACATTATTGAAAAAATGGGATCAGTACTAAAGCACATCTTGAATGACAACTTTCACATATCGAACATAAAAATGACCAAATTAACTCAAGAGGAAGCTATGGAATTCTGCAAGAATGAAGAAGCGTCCACATTACCGTAAGTTGAACATATAAATAAATCCTAAAATTACGCAAGTTCCAAAAAAGAGGGATGCAACTGTGGGATTTCTCTTGTCGCTCAGTTACATTATAGGTTACTTAATATCGGGACCTATATTGGCTCTGGAACTTTTGAGAGATAACGGAATATCGCATTGGCAAGAAGTATTGGGTCCCAACGATCCTGATGAAGCACGGAAGAGCAGCCCTAAATCTCTGAG
Organism: Cryptocheilus praepositus; assembly: GCA_033815515.1. Lineage (NCBI taxonomy): Eukaryota > Metazoa > Arthropoda > Insecta > Hymenoptera > Pompilidae > Cryptocheilus > Cryptocheilus praepositus. The sequence continues at coordinate 882,136 of JAWWQZ010000151.1, forward strand.
AGCGCTGTATGGAAAGGATAATATTCATAATGGCCTCTACGGATCAGAAAATCAAGAGACTGCTGAAAAGGTAAATAGTTACGTAATAGGTAGCAAATAATTGGAAAAAATTTGTTTCGGATACACAATACAGTGTATATTCCGTGTATATATATACAGAATAACTTTTGCTTTGATGAACATTTTTTTTGGTGTGTCAGAAGCACATATTAATTGTTATATGCAAGTAATAAATACGTTTAATTTCAATAAAGCAACCTTCAATGAAACTGATATGAACTCCAGAAGATATACTGTATTGTGTATAGAAAACACACACACACATCCCATACTGGGAAATCTACAAAATTTAGAACTTTGCATTTTTATTTAATTCAGAAAGGAACAAATTGCTACGAAAAATACGTATGGATACATACATACATACAAAATATAATAAAATAAAGAGAAATAAAAAATAGATAGTAATAGACAGAAATAGAAAGTAAAAAGAATAATTAGAAAAATAAGAATATATATATATATATATATATATATATATATATATATATTAGGTGTACAACTTTGCTTCCGCCGTTTTGCAATAGATGGCTGTAGCGGTAAGTGGTAGTCGAAATAAATAGATCGTAGATGTCATACAATAAGCTTAGGCATTTGTAAACATAACGCCATCGAAATATTAGTCGATTTGTGTCTGCATCATAAAGTCATTCTCGATTAAACATGTCAGCTTACGAGCCAAATTCTCGTCATTTGCGGGAGGTTTTAATTTTCTGCTTTAATATGAATATATCTGCGGCTGAGGCTCATCGAATGCTCTCAAATACCTATGGTGAGGCCGCTATTATATATATGCCGAGAGTGGTTTCAAATCAAGAACGGTGATTTTGACGTCGAAGACCGGCAAGGCGGTGGAAGAGAGAAGGTTTTCGAAGATGCAGAATTGGAGGCATTACTTGATCAAGACTCGTGTCAAACGCAACAAGAATTGGCAGTATCATTGGGAGTGACGCAACAAGCCATTTCAAAACGCCTGAAAATCATGGGAATGATTCAGAAACAAGGAAATTGGGTGCCGTATATGAAGCCGAGAGATGTTGAACGGCGTTTATATATGCTTGTGAACAGCTGCTTGCAAGGCAAAGACGGAAAGGATTTCTGCATCGCATTGTGACTGGGGACGAAAAATGGGTTCATTACGATAATCCCAAGCGCAGAAAATCATGGGGATATCCCGGCCATGCTTCCACGTCGACGGCCAAACCGAATATATACGGTTCCATAGGTCATGCTCTGTATTTGGTGGGACCATCTCGGCGTAGTGCATTACGAGTTGTTAAAACCGACTGAAACAATCACAGGCGATCGTTATCGAACGCAATTAATGCGTTTGAGCCGAGCATTAAAAGACAAACGGCCGCAATACAACGAGAGACCCCATGTTGCGAAAGTGGTATATATACTTGGAAACGTTGAAATGGGAATACCCCACCCGCCGTATATCTCCAGACGTTATATATCGGACTATCACTTGTTTCGATCAATGGCACACGGCCTGGCTGACCAGCACTTCCGGTCTTATGAAGAAGTAAAAAATTGGATCGATTCGTGGATCGCTTCAAAAGATGACCAGTTTTTTCAACGCGGGATTCGTACGCTGCCCGAAAGATGGGAGAAAGTAGTGGCCAGCGATGGACAATACTTTGAATCATAAACGTATAACCAGTTTTTTACAATAAAGCCTCGAATTTCGGAAAAAAACGGCGGAAGCAAAGTTGTACACCTAATATATATATGTATAAGTACTTATACTATACTTATGCATACGTATAAGTACTTGTACTGTAACTATGTATACATACTTATTTTTCGCAGCAACTTATTCCTTCCTGAATTAAATAAAAATGCAAAGTTCTCAATTTCGTAGATTTCATAGTGTCAAATAGAACATATACAAAAAATAATATTAAAATTTATGAAGACTTCTTTGCAATAACTGATTAAAAAGATTTCTATCACAAGAAATTAATAAAGTGAATTAATTTAATATTTAATAATCAATATTTCATTTTAACGTAGTTTTATATTATTATTACTTATAATATTTAATTTGAATATTTAATTTTAATTTAATAATTACTAAAATAAAATTATGAAAATGAGAAAATACTTTCCTAAGCATAAAGTGTAGTGTATGTCATTGAATTTTCTTAATCAATGAATACGAAATAAAATTGCGATTTTCTGTGAAACTTCGATATGCATTAAAACATTTAGTTGAAATTTGTGTGTTGATCAAATGTAACAAATCTTCGTTTTTAAGTCGTTCACGTTTACATCTTTCAGGATTTGGAATTTTTCTTCCCCGGACTTAAAAGCAAGAGAAAGAGTCCAAAAAACACAGCGACTATGAAGAATTGTACGTGCTGCATAATAAAACCTCACGCTGTGCAGGCAGGCCTGACAGGTAATTAATTTATGGTTCTAAAGTCTAAAATGGAAAATAAATTGTACAAGCTGACGTGAAGAGTGGAATAGCAAAGTAATGATTTCCGTCGAAATTTGCATAAAAATCGTTACATTGTATATTATGGTAACGAAATTATGTTCTTATATACAAAAAATTTCGAAAATTCACAGGATATTGACTAACATTTACAGAACAGTTACATGATAATGCAATACTTTCCATCTGTTTCTGAAGAAAGTCTGTAAATTGTTGAAGCGTACTTTACTTGCTAAGTTTGTTCCTTACTTACTTATTCTTGTGCTTAGTTTTTTTTGCAAACGAATAAATGAATATGTTAATAAGAAATTAATTTTTTTTGTAATCAATATATAACGTATCAGTATATAATGCAAAAACGGGAAGCTTCTTTTATTGTGTTTTCCAACTTTATTTTAGTTTTGTAAAGAGAATTAGCCTCTTTTACACAAAAAGTGAATATAAATAATAATTGTCTAGCAAAAAACAACAGTTACATAATAATGCAATACTTTCAATCTGCTTCTGAAGAAAGTCTATAAATTGTTGAAGCGTACTTTACTTGCCAAGTATCTTTCTTACTTACTTATTCTTGTGTTTAGTTTCTTTGCAAACGAATAAATGAATATGTTAATAAGAAATTAATTTTTTCTGTAATCAGTATATAACGTATCAGTATATAATGCAAAAACTGGAAGCTTCTTTTATTGTGTTTTCCAACTTTAATTTAGTTTTGTAAAGAGAATTAGCCTTGTTTCCACAAAAAGTGAATATGTATAATAATTATCCACAAAAAACAACAGTCACATAATAATGCAATAGTTTCCATCTGTTTTTGAAGAAAGTCTACAGATTGTTGAAGCATATTTTACTTGTTTAGTTTCTTACTTAATTATTTACTTTTGTACTTAGTTTCTTTGCAAATTAATAAATGAATATGTTAATAAGAAATTTATGTTTTCTGTAATCAGTATATAACGCAAATCCGGAAGCTTCTTTTATTGTGTTTTTCAACTTTTTTTATTTATTTTGCAAAGAGAATTAGCCTCTTTTACACAAAAAGTGAATATATATAATAATTGTTCACAAAAAATAACAGTCACATAATAATGCAATGCTTTGCATCTGTTTCTGCAGAAAGTCTACAGATTGTTGAAGCGTATTTTACTTGCTTAGTTTCTTATTTAGTTCCTTATTCTTGTGCTTAGTTTCTTTGCAAACGAATAAATGAATATGTTAATAAGAAATTTATGTTTTCTGTAATCAATATATAAAGTATCGGTAAATAACTCAAAAACCGGAAGCTTCTTTTATAGTGTTTTTCAACTTTATTTTTATTTTGTAAAGAGAATTAGCCTCTTCTACATAAAAAAGTGAATATGAATAATAATTGTCCACCAAAAAACAACAGTCACGTAATAATGCAATACTTTTCATCTATTTCTGAAGAAAGTCTGCAGATTGTGGAAGCGTATTTTACTTGCTTATTTTCTTACTTAGTTACTTACTTTTTCTGTAATCAGTGTATAACGTATCGGTATAAAACGCAAAAACTGGAAGCTTCTTTTATTGTGTTTTTCAGCTTTCTTTTAGTTTGTAAAGAGAATTAGTCTCGTTTACACAAAAAGTGGATATGTATAATAATTTTCCAGCAGGAAAGGCTTATGCTTTGTCGATTCTTGTTTATTGTAAGTTCAATATATTTCTCATGTCTATAAGTGTCCTTATGTCTGACTTTGTTGATTTCAGGTGACATCGTCAACGACATACAAAAAGCAGGTTACGTGATTTCGGCAATTCAACAATTTTACGTCAATTCGGTCAATGCTGAGGAGTTCTTAGAGGTTTACAAAGGAGTTCTTCCTGATTACGGTGTACGTATTTACTGTTATACTTCTTTTAAATATTACTGTATTACTATTATACTATTATATTTTTTTAAAATATTACTATTATGCTATTATACTATTACACTTTTTTTCTAACTACAATTGTTAATCTACGCTGCCAATTTTTTTGATTCGAACAACACGCACCGAATACCAAGAAACACGTAAATATTTAATTGTTTGGGTCATTCCAAACTCTTTTCCGGCAATTGTTTTCGAAATTAGAAATTTTTAGCGTATTCAAGTAAATTCGCAGTTTTGTAATCCGTGATAATGGCGATGACTCGTTGAATGGAAACCGTATTGGACGTTGAATGTTAACTGAACTTCATAAAGAAAAAAACGACAAAGGTTGCAGCAGATAACATTAATGAAGTTTATGATTTTTCTTGCTAATTAGTCGGCCGTTAGTTTACTCACGTATATACATATATAATTTGATATATATATATGTATATAATTGGAAATTATCAATCCTTGATATGGCTATGAAAGATTTTAAAAGGACACGTTGAAGTGTCGGAACGTATGGTCAAATTTTAATTTCTTTTTTCCGCTTTTTCTTTTAACGTAAAGTAGAATGTCAGATTTCTATATACTTCCGTATTTATGAAGTATACCAGAAAGTATACACCAGTTTGCGTTATCAATACATTTTATTGTTAGACGACTTCGTTATTACGTGATATTTTGATCAATAAATTGATATGAATGGTAACGAAGTTCAAACAGAAAGTTACTCTGTTAGAGGTTATAGAAAACGTATAATTAGTCTCACAAATTATTATTGAAATTATTATTTGAAAATAACTTCTTCGAACTAAAATTTTCTTATGCTGCACCGAATGTTTTATATACTTTTTCTGTTCTCAAACTTGTAGGCCATGGTAGCGGAATTGCAGTCTGGACCGTGTATCGTTATGGAGATTATACATAACAACGAAGATTTTGATGTTAACAACGAATTCCGAAAATTGTGCGGCCCAATGGATCCAGTAAGTAAACTGTACATGCATTAATATTAGCGGTTTGTAATTCTACATGCACATATGTGAAACTGATAAAAAACTACATGTATGCATATATATATATATATATATACATATATATATCTGTTTAAATATATATATGCATACATGTGATTTTTTACCGGTTTTACATATATATATATTTCGTTTTTTTTAACATTTTTCACATATGTAAAACCGCTAAAAATCACATGTATATATATATATGTGTATAGTATATATTTTTATAACATACGACAGTTATAATTAAGACACTTTTTTTCAAAGCATTGATTCTTTCCGTTCACCAAGTCAAGTGTAAACTATTACACTTTATTATATATATATATATATATCGTTGACTAACTAATTTAATCTTTGTTTGTTCTGTATTTAATAGTTAGTTGCCTTTAAAATGATGAATTGTTTCGTTGAATGAAAATAAATACTATAACTTTCCAACAAATATTATTCTTTTTCAGCGTCCGAATATTAATAAGTGCTAGTCTACACTCTTTTTCTTTCTTTCATGTAGTCAGATGAATTCAACAGAATTTTTATGAATACCGGTTAATGATTAAATTGAATATTACAAGCAAATATAAGTAAATTAATAGATATTCTTATGTCAACGAAAATTTGCAGTGCTGCAGTTCCGCAATGTTTATCTCACGAAATTAAATACTATAACTTTCTAATAAATATTATTCTCTTTCAACGTCTGAATATTAATAAGTGCCAGTCTATACTTTTTTTTTCTTTTGTATAATTATACACATTGTCAAGAGAATTTTAACAGTATAATAAATTAAATATTACAAGCAAATATAAACAAATGAGTTGGTTCTTTTCATATTCTAGAAAAACTCGCAATGCTGTAGTTCCCAGTGTTTATTTCATACAATTAAATACACTAACTTTCCAATAAATATTATTCTCTTCCAGCTTCCAAATATTAATAAATTTCGGTTAACACTCTTTCTTTCTTTCATATAGTCATACGAATTGTCAAAAGAATTTTTAATTATTAGTATTTTCTTTTCATATTCTAGGAAAATTTGCAGTGTTGTAGTTCCCAGTATTTATCTCACACAATTAAATATTATGACTTTCCAATAAATATTATTCTCTTTCAGCGTCCGAATATTAATAAGTGCCAGTCTACACTCTTTTTCTGTCTTTCATGTAGTCAGATGAATTCAACAGAATTTTTATGAATACCGGTTAATGATTAAATTGAATATTACAAGCAAATATAAGTAAATTAATAGATATTCTTATATCAACGAAAATTTGCAGTGCTGCAGTTCCGCAATGTTTATCTCACAAAATTAAATACTATAACTTTCTAATAAATATTATTCTGTTTCAACGTCTGAATATTAATAAGTGCCAGTCTATACTTTTTTTCTTTTGTATAATTATACACATTGTCAAGAGAATTTTAACAATATAATAAATTAAATATTACAAGCAAATATAAACAAATGAGCTGATTCCTTTCATATTCTAGAAAAACTCGCAATGCTGTAGTTCCCAGTGTTTATTTCACACAATTAAATACACTGACTTTCTAATAAATATTATTCTCTTCCAGCGGCCAAATATTAATAAGCGTCGGTTTACACTCTTTTTTCCTCTTATATATTCATACGAATTATCAATAGAATTTTTAATTTTTAAACTTTTCTTTTCATATTCTAGGAAAATTTGCAGTGTTGTAGTTCCCAGTGTTTATCTCCACACAATTAAATACTATGACTTTCCGATAAATATTCTTCTCTTTCAGCGTCCGAATATTAATAAGCGTCGGTCTCCACTCTATTTCTTTCTTTCATTTTCCACCGACGTACTTACACCAACAACTTTCAGGAGATGGCGAGACAGGTGAGGCCGGATACCTTGAGGGCAAAATACGGAAAAACGAAAGTACAGAACGCAATTCATTGCTCGGACCTGCCCGAGGACGGACTTCTAGAGGTAGTCTTATACCTTTCATTGCTCCATCCGCATACATACATGACTTTTTATAAACATCACCGCAACACATGCCTTCCCGCCGCTGTTTTGTCGAATATTTCATGGCAGCCGTACAATAGTTTTCTCTTTTCTGCGCGCACCATCGGAAAGTCATTCACCAATTCATTCCTTTTTAACCCGTTGCACTATTTTCAGTAGTCTGACACGTAATGAAAATTTTAGGTCAAACTTGAATATCACGAGTCAGACTCGTTGTTTAATTTCATGTCAAACGTGAATATCACGAGTCTGGCTCGTAATCGACATTTCGGGCCAAACATGAATATCACGAGCCGTACTCGTGGTTTTAATTTTGAGCTAAACAAAAACGTTTGAATGGGCTTTTATTTTTTCTTTTCTTTTCTTTTCTTTATATGAATGGCTATTTTATCTCTTGTGTCCCAATGCAGTTTACGTGCTACTTAGGATACATTGTCGTAATCCAGATAATATTTGGAAACTAAGTAAACATATGCATTCGGCGAGACCAAGTAAGCTTCAGTGGATCTTCAGTTCTTACTATTTCATTACACACGTTTCGTACAGTCTTCTTCGCAAAAAGCAATATTCGTGATCATTTTTAATTTTGTCATACCCTCCAGCATTTATAAAAAAGGAACAAAATTAGTAAAAAAGCTAGTAGTTCGCATGGAAATAAGAGTAGTAGAAAGGTTTCCAATGTTTGAAGCAGTCAATTGATAGATATTGGAAGAGTTATAAACAGTGGTGAATTCTAGTGACAGCAGTATCTTTATGCCAGTGATAAAGCGCGCAAGATTGTCAATTATATATGTAAGATATCGTGTTTAAAGTTCGTGTCTATTCAAGTGCATATGTTAGACACGGCTTCTTCCAAATTTCAGCCTAATGCAAGAGTTAACTTCCTGTTTTTTACTTTGCGATGCATTGTGGTACTTACTGTCTTCGTTTCTGCAGGTGGAGTACTTCTTCAAGATCCTCGACGCAGTTTGAGATGATTACGCAACGCGGCGATCGAAGATTCCTTGCGATCCTGTCAGTTTTTGTATGCTTTTCAAATAAAGACCAGAACCTGACGTGGTCACTGTTTAATACGATAGGCAGTCGATGTCAGATAATTGGAATGGCGGTGGCATGCAGGCAATTGCTCAACAGCTGACACTATTTAAGATTTTTATAGACTGGCTTTTTAAATTGGGAAGCAGACCTTGGACGTGCGGAAGGTTTTGTTTTGAGAATTTCTCGTAGTAAGGAATGTAAAGTCAAAGAAATGGTTGAAGATCCCAAGATCGCAAAATTGAGTTTTAATTATCGGAACAGTTATGACAGTGACTGCTGCTGAATTGATGTATTTATATTAGAAATGTTGTGGTTATTATATTGGCGAAATTACAACGTTGATATTAATGCTAGAAAAATGATAAATGTTATCATTTTGTTCTGGGGACTCCATATTGGGTTGGCACGTGATTGCGGATTTTAAGTAAGAAGGTAAATTCAAAATTTTTGAGAGTAAATGACGCTAATGAGAGACGCTAATAATAGTAGTAATAGCATAATTAATATGCAAAAACGCCATTCAGTATTATTATGGTACACGAGACACACTATGTTGAGTAAAAAAGTCTTATTACGCATAGGGCAGAAAAACAAACCGTTTCTGAGTTATAAACGTTTTTGTATGTTAATATATATTGACTTACTGATTTTTTAACCTTATCACCATTTCATCATTGGTCCTACTAAATAACATGTTTAATTTCAAACTAATTATGATTTACGTAAATAATGAAAACATTTATAAAGCCTTATGATTGAAAACGCTTGACTTTAGAAGTTTATTATTAAAATATGCGGCCCAAAACATGTTTAAGTCAACAAATTTTCAAGCACAAGAGAGCTTTATAAATTTCTTGATTATCGTTGTGCAGTAAATAATAATTTCTTATGTATATGTACATCAATTTGGAATGAGACACGTACATAATTATTAAAATCATTACGATGATAACATATATTCTGGATAAAATTGTAGCATTTATATGGAAACTTGAAAAATTATAAATGTTATTATTTTGATCTAAATACTAAAGACGTGATAATTTTTTATGTATATGTACATCAATTTTGAAACTGCCACTGACATAACTATTACAATCATTATGACGATGACATATATTCTGGTCGAAATTATAGCATTTATATGGAAACTTGAAAAATTATAAATGTTATTATTTTGATCTAAATACTAAGCACAACGTGATAATTTTTTATGTATATGTACACCAATTTTGAAACTGCCACTCACATAACTATTATAATCATTATGACCATGACATATATCCTGGTCGAAATTATAGCATTTATATGGAAACTTGAAAAATTATAAATGTTATTATCTTGATCTGAGTACTAAACACAACGTGATAATTTTTTTGTATATGTACATCAATTTTGAAACTGCCACTGACATAACTATTACAATCATTATGACGATGACATATATTTTGGTCAAAATTATAGCATTTATATGGAAACTCGAAAAATTATAAATGTTATCATTTTGATCTGAATACTAAAGACGTGATAATTTTTTATGTATATGTACATCAATTTTGAAACTTCCACTGACATAACTATTACAATCATTATGACGATGACATATATTTTGGTCAAAATTATAGCATTTATATGGAAACTCAAAAAATTATAAATGTTATTATTTTGATCTGAATAATAAACACAATGCCATAATTTTTTATCTATATATACATCAATTTTGAAACCACTATCTACATAATTATTACAATCATTATGACGATGACATATATTTTGGTCAAAATTATAGCATTTATATGGAAGTTCGACAAATTTTAAATGTTATAATTTTGATCTGAATACTAAACACAACGTGATCATTTTTTATGTATATGTACATCAATTTTGAAACTACCATCTACATAATTATTACAATAATTACGATGATAACATATATTTTGGTCAAAATTATAGCATTTATATGGAAACTCGAAAAATTATAAATGTTATTATTTTGATCTGAATACTAAATACAATGCCATAATTTTTTACGTATATGTACATCAATTTTGAAACTGCCACTGAAGTAATTATTACTTAATCATTATAATAATGGCTAGTATTCCGGCCAATGTTATATTATTTATATTGAAACCTAAAAAATGATAAATTTATTTTTACATTTTTATCCAAGTACCAGCCACAACATATTAATTCTTTACGTATACGTACCTAATTTTAAAAAGGATAATTTACATAATTATTTCAATGATTATTTTGTGGCTAATTTTTTATAATTCTAAATATTCCAATTTTGACTTTTATATTAGGCACAACATAACAATTTCTTACATATACAGGGTGTTCCATATAACATGCTCATCTGTTTTATTTCTAAAGTACGCATCGTATGAAAACACTTTTTTTTATATTTGTATGGTTCCAAGGTCTGCATTATTAGATGCATTAAATTTTTTTTGGTGGGTGCGTTTTTCGGAAATTTCAAGGTCAACTTCATTTTTTTTAATGGAACCCTATATTTTTTACATTAAGATCTGAAAGAGCGTGATATTTTGAATAAAAAAGTAATAATTCTTTATGTATATATACATCAATTTTGAAACAACCACTGACATAACTATTACAATCATTATGACGATGACATATTTTTTGGTCAAAATTATAGCATTTATATGGAAACTTGAAAAATTATAAATGTTATTATTTTGATCTAAATAATAAACACAAAGCCATAATTTTTTATGTATATGTACATCAATTTTGAAACTACCACTGACATAACTATTACATAATCATGATAATGATGGCTAGTATTCCGACCAATGTTATATTATTTATATTGAAACTTAAAAAATGATAAATTTGTTTTTACATTTTTATCCGCATACATTACAATTTTATCCAAACCAGCCACAACATATTAATTCTTTACGTACACGTACCTAATTTTAAAAAGAGTAACTTACATCATTATTACAATGATTATGTTGTGACCAGTTTTTTTATAATTCTAAATATTCCAATTTTGACTTTTATATTAGGCACAACATAACAATTTCTTACATATATAGGGTGTTCCATATAACATGCTCATCTGTTTTATTTCTAAAGTATGCATCGTATGAAAACACTTTTTTTTATATTTGTATGGTTCCAAGGGCTGCATTATTAGATGCATTACATTTTTTTTTGGTGGAAGCGTTTTTCGGAGATTTCTAGTTCAACTTCATTTTTTTTAATGAAACCCTATATTTTTTTAATGGAATCCTGTATTTTATTCTGTGATACGTGCGAATTTGTGACCTAATGTTTCGCAGAGAATATGTTCATGAAACAAAGTGAAATTATTCGTTAATTAATAGGTTTACGAGTCATGCAAATCAGTACTTTTTCATTCAAAATATCACGCTCTTTCAGATCTTAATATAAAAAATATAGGGTTTGATTGAAAAAAAATGAAGTTGACGTTGAAATCTCCGAAACGCCTCCACCAAAAAAAGAATGCATCTAATAATGCAGTCCTTGGAACCATACAAATATGAAAAAGAAATTTTTTCATACGATGCGTACTTTAGAAATAAAACAGGTGGGGCATCCTGTATATTTTATTGCAAAAGAGACCATTTGCGTAATTGCTACATTAATCAAGGCTGGCACAAAAATTAAAAATTAAATTCTTTAGTTACAACTTTTTATAATACTCCCTCCTTGATCGAGAATAGAGATTAGGTTTTTTCGATAATACTAAGCGAATCAATGTCGGCGAAAGCGTGGACTGTTGCGTGATTAATCAGATTTGCGCCAAAAACTGGCGAAGGCATTTAAAACAAAAATTGATCGGAACACTAGTCATTATCAATTTTTACACATATTCATTAATTTAAAATATTACTAATAAAAAACAATTTCAACTAAAAAGGGATTTCATTATTTCGAAATGACCAAAGCAACTTAACCAATAAAATCTAACAATTTTGTTTAACTCTTTACACTCCTATGTCGAGTGTGACTCGACATCACTTTTTAATGGTCAATTTCAAATTGATCAGGTTATTGACATTTTTTAAGATATTAAATATGACCTAGTTATAAATAAAAAATGTACACTAAATTATTCACAAATTATGTGATATTTCATGTTTAAAAAATTGACTTATACTACTTACAAAATAAACGGCCTATACGTATATATTTATGTGTTATATAGGCGTTTTTAATATACATATTTATTTATGTATATATTTACAATAATGAATATCTGAAGAAGGAAAAAAAGAACGTGAAACCATGGTGTAATTAAAATATTGGTGTAATTAAAATAACATTAAAGTGCAGTCCAACTAAAATTTAAATATAAATTTAGTATTTATATAAATGTAAATATAAAATTAATAATTTAAACATAAATAGTTTAAACATAATATCTTGGAAGTTGTTTCAAGAGATATCATATGCTTCAAAAATTCAAAATACGATTATAGTGTGAATAAAACTGGTATTTACGTGAATTTGTTCCTCCCTTTATTTATTTAAATTGCCTTACCTTTTAGTTAAAATAAATTTCAAATAAAACACTTAAAAGCTTTGGCAGCTGCAGGTAACGAAATTGAAATAAAATATTAAATAAATTATTAAATTAAAATATATAATAAAATTTGGAGTGCAAAGGGTTAAAATTGTTGATATTAAATCTTTCACGACTTGAAAGAATTTCTTCGAGACAAGGAAATATTTTTTGTTGTGATTTCTACACTCCGACCTTCATTTTTATTTTTTCTTCTTTGATCTCTTTCTATTAACGTTACATTTTATGCTATATACATGCGATTGTTCGCAGGTCATTCAATCATTTTGCCGTAGATCTGATTATCAGTTGTCCGTCGAATGTCACGTATGAAGAAACTCACGTTACGGTCTGTCATGTTTCGATATTGCAGTCTTGTCGATTATAACTTACGTAAGGCCGATCTTGTAATCGTGACAAGTTTTTTCTTTTTTACCAAATTGCCGTTTAGTCCGGAATGTCGTGACGGAACACTTTGAATAACACGCTAGTTGCTGAGGAATTGTTCAACGGAAAGTCTGAAGAGTGATCGGATTGAACATTGAAAAGATTTTTACTCTGTGATCAAAATACAGTCAAAAAAGTTCTCTTTTATCTTTTAACTAGTGCGATATGTTAGTTTGCTGAAAAAAAAAACAAAATGTTGCACAATGATAAATAAAAGTAATGCATATAATACTCCTTGAAATAGAAGAAATGCTAACATTTCATTAATTTTTTTAAATTTTAGTATTTAATATTTTTAACCTTTTTTTTTAATAAAAAATATGTGTTGCGAACTATTGGTTTCTACGTATTTGTATCAGTATTATTGAAATAAAACCACATAAATCTAAATTGCATCTGTGCACTGCAGTTATTATGTTTTATCGATAGGCCCATATTTTATTACAATGGATTAAAATTCAAAAATGTCTATGGTTATCAATTGTTCTCTACAAATTTGTATACGTATTATTTCAATAATACCACATAAATCTAAAATGGATTTTTACTCTGCAGTTACTATGTTTTCAAAAGTGACTAGATTTTATCGATATGTCCGTATTTTATTTCAACCGATGGAAGTTCAATAATGGCAATGGCGATCAATTGGTTTCTACGTGTTTATATCAGTATTATAGCAATAATATCACATAAATCTAAATTGTATCTGAATTGCTGTTCTTGTGTCTTCAAAAGTTACTGTGTTTTATCGATACGCCCGTATTTTATTATAATAGATCAAAATTCAATAATGTCAATGTTGATCAATTATTGTTTACATTTGTATCGGTATTATACCAACATCCTATAAATATCAATTGTTACTATGCATTGCAGTTACTATGTTTTCCAAAGTTACTGTGTTTTATCGATACGCCTGTATTTTATTACAATAGATCAAAATTCAATCAATAATGTCAATGGCGATCAATTGGTCTCTACACAGTTTTATCAGTATTACATCAATAATACCACCTAGATTTAAATTGGATCTATGAATTACAGTTACTATGTTTTATTGATAGGCCCATATTTGATTACAACCGGTTAAAATTCAATAATGTCAATGATCATCAATTGGTCTCTACATACTTGTATCAGTTTTATAGCAATAATACAACATAAATATAAATTAGATCTATGAATTTCAGTTACCATGTTTTCAAAAGTTCTATATTTTATCGATGGGTTCATATTTTAATGCAACAGACCAAAATTCAATAATGTCAATGGTGATCAATTGGTTTCTACAAATTTGTATCACTATTATACCAATAATACCAAATAAATATGAATTGGACCTATACACTGCAGTTACAATGTTTTATCCATAGGCCCATATTTTACTGTAATAGATCAAAATTCAGTAAAAACAATGGTGAACAATTGGTCTCTATGTATTTAGATCAGTATTATAGCAATAATATCCCATAAATATCAATTGGACCTATGCACTGCAATTACTATATTTTATCGGTAGGTCCATATTTTATTACAACCGATCAAAATTCAATCATGTCAGCGGTGATAAATTGGTTTCTACACATTTTTATCAGTTTTCTTCCAATAATACCATATGAATCTAAAATGTATCTATGCATTGCTGTTACTATGTTTTCAAAAATTACTGTATTTTACATCGATACGCCCGTATTTTATTACAATGGATCAAAATTTAATAATGTCAATGGCCATCAATTGATTTCTACATATTTATATCGGTATTATACGAATAAGACCCCATAAATATCAATTGAACCTGTGCACTGCAGTTACTATGTTTTATCGAATGGCCCATATTTTGTTACAACAGATCAAAATTCAGTAATATCAATGGTGATCAATTGGTCTCTACCTATCTGTAGCAATATTATTCCAATAATACCACATAATTCTAAAATGAATTTGTGCACTGCGGTTATTATGTTTTCAAAAGTTGCTGTGTTTTATCGATGGGGCCATACTTTATTACAACAGACCAAAATTCAAAAATGTCAGTGATGACCAATTGGTTTCTACATATTTGTATCGATATTATACCAATAATACAACATAAATTTAAACTGAATCTATGCATTGCAATTACTATGTTTTCAAAAGTTACAATATTTTATCGATAGGCTAACATTTTGTTACAATAATTCAAAATTCAATAATATCAATGAAGGTCATTTGGTCTCTACGTATTCTATCAGTATTATACCAATAATACCCCACAAATATCAGTTGGATCTATGAATTGCAGTTACGATGTTTTCAAGAGTTAGTATGTTTTATCGATGGGCTCATATTTGATTATGACAGATCAAAATTCAATAATGTCAATTGTGATTAATTGGTTTCTAGACGTTTGTATCTGTACTATACCAATAATACACCATAAATATCAATTGGATCTATACACTGCAGTTACTATGTTTTATGGATAGACCCATACTTTATTATTATACAAGAGATCAAAATTCAAAAATGTCAATCATGATCAATTGTCCTCTACAAATTTGTATAGGTATTATTTCAATGATACCACATAAATCTAAAATGGATTTTTACTCTGCAGTTACTATGTTTTCAAAAGTGACTAGATTTTATCGATATGTCCGTATTTTATTACAATTGATGGAAGTTCAATAATGTCAATGGTGATCAATTGGTTTCTACGTGTTTATATCAGTATTATAGCAATAATATTACATAAATCTAAATTGCTGTTCCTATGTCTTCAAAAGTTACTGTGTTTTATCGATACGCCCGTATTTTATTATAATAGATCAAAATTCAAACATGTCAATGATGATCAATTGGTTTCTACACACTTGTATCAGTTTTATACCAACAACACCTCATAAATATCAATTATTACTATGCATTGCAGTTACTATGTTTTCAAAAGTTACTGTGTTTTATCGATACGCCCGTTTTTGTTACAATAGATCAAAATTCAATCAATAATGTCAATGGCGATCAATTGGTTTCTACACATTTGTATCAGTATTATATCAATAATACCACATAAATTTAAATTGGATCTATGAATTGCAGTTACTATGTTTTATTGGTAGGCCCATAATTTATTACAACCGGTTAAAATTCAATAATGTCAATGATGATCAATTAGTCTCTACGTACTTGTATTAGTTTTATAGCAATAATACAGCATAAATCTAAGTAGATCTATGAATTGCAGGTACTATGTTTTTAAAAGTTACTATATTTTATCGATGGATTCATATTTTAATGCATCAGATCAAAATTCAATAATGTCAATGGTGATCAATTGGTTTCTACACATTTGTATTACTATTATACCAATAATACCAAATAAATATGAATTGGACCTATGTACTGCAGTTACTAAGTTTTATCCTTAAACCCATATTTTACTACAATAGATAAAAATTCAGTAACATCAATGCTGACCAATTGTATCAGTAGTCTTCCAATAATACCATATGAATCTAAAATGGATCTATGCACTGTAGTTACTATGTTTTATTGGCAGGCCCATATTTTATTGCAACAGATCAAAATTCAGTAATGTCAATGGTGATCAATTGGAGTGTACACATTTGTATCAGTGTTATACCAATAATACGACATAAATTTAAATTACATCTATGCACTGCAGTTACTATATTTTCAAAAGTTACTGTATTTTATCGAATGGCGCATATTTTATTATCACTGGTCAAAATTCAATAATGTCAATTGTGATTAATTGATTTCTACACATTTGTATCAGTATTATTCCAATAATTTCCCATAAATATCAATTGGACCAATGCACTGCAGTTAGTATGTTTTATTGATAGGTCCATATTTTATTAGAACCGGTTCAAATTTAATAATGTCAATGATAATCAATTGGTCTTTACACATTTATATCAGTTTCTTCCAATAATACCACATAAATCTAAAATGGATTTATGCACTGCAGTTACTATATTTTCATTATTTATTTTATATATTACTATATTTCCATTATTTATTACAACATATAAAAATTCAATAATGTCTATGGTGATCAATTGGTTTCTACACATTTGTATCACTATTATACCAACAATACCCCATATATATCAATTGGACCTATGCATTGCAGTTACTATGTTTTATGGATCGGCCCATATTTTATTAAAATAGATCAAAATTAAAAAATGTCGATGATGATTAATTGTTCTCTACAAATTTGTATCAGTTTTATACCAAAAATACCATATAAATCTAAATTGGATCTATGCATTGCAGTTACTATATTTTCAAAATTTACTGTGTTTTATGGATACGCTCGTATTTTATTACAACATATCAAAATTTATTAATGTCAATGGTGATCAATTGGTTTCTACGTATTGATATCAGGATTATACCAATAATACAACGTAAATCTAAAATGAATCTATGTATCACAGTTACTATGTTTTCAAAAGTTATAATATTTTATCGATAGGCTCATATTTGATTACAACCGATCAAAATTCAATAATGTCTACGGTGATCAATTGTTCTTTACGTATTTGTATTAGTAGCATTCCAATAATACCCTATAAATCTAAATTGGATCTATGCATTGCAGTTACTATATTTTCGAAAGTTACTGTGTTTTATTGATACGCCTATATTTGCAACAGATCAAAATTTATTAATGTCAACGGTGATCAATTGGTTTTTACGTATTTATATCAGTATTATACCAATAATACAACGTAAATCTAAAATTACTCTATGCATTACAGTTACTATGTTTTCAAAAGTTATAATATTTTATCGATAGGCTCATATTTGATTACAACCAATCAAAATTGAATAATGTAAATGGTGATCAATTGATTTCTACACATTTGTATTAGTAGCATTCCAATAATACCCTATAAATCTAAATTGGATCTATGCATTGCAGTTACTATATTTTCAAAAGTTACTGTGTTTTATTGATACGCTTATATTTGCAACAGATCAAAATTTATTAATGTCAACGGTGATCAATTGGTTTTTACGTATTTATATCAGTATTATACCAATAATACAACGTAAACCTAAAATGAATCTATGCATTACAGTTACTATGTTTTCAAAAATTATAATATTTTATCGATAGGCTCATATTTGATTACAACTAATCAAAATTGAATAATGTAAATGGTGATGAATTGATTTCTACGTATTTGTATTAGTAGCATTCCAATAATACCCTACAAATCTAAATTGGATCTATGCATTGCAGTTACTATATTTTCGAAAGTTACTGTGTTTTATTGATACGCCTATATTTGCAACAGATCAAAATTTATTAATGTCAACGGTGATCAATTGGTTTTCACGTATTTATATCAGTATTATACCAATAATACAACGTAAATCTAAAATGAATCTATGCATTGCAGTTACTATGTTTTCAAAAGTTATAATATTTTATCGATAGACCCATATTTGATTACAACCGATCAAAATTCAATAATGTCTACGGTGATCAATTGTTCTCTACGTATTTGTATTAGTAGCATTTCAATAATACCCCATAAATCTAAATTGGATCTATGCATTGCAGTTACTATATTTTCGAAAGTTACTGTGCTTTATTGATACGCCTATATTTGCAACAGATCAAAATTTATTAATGTCAACGATGATCAATTGGTTTTGTCGTATTTGTATCAGTGTTATACCAATAATACAACATAAATGTAAAATGAATCTATGCATTACTGGTACTATGTTTTCAAAAGTTATAATATGTTATCGATAGGCCCATATTTGATTACAACCGATCAAAATTCAATAATGTCTACGGTGATCAATTCTTCTCTACGTATTTGTATTAGTACCATTCCAATAATACCCTATAAATCTAAATTGGATCTATGCATTGCAGTTACTATATTTTCGAAAGTTACTGTGTTTTATTGATACGCCTATATTTGCAACAGATCAAAATTTATTAATGTCAACGGTAATCAATTGGTTTTTACGTATTTATATCAGTATTATACCAATAATACAATGTAAACCTAAAATGAATCTATGCATTACAGTTACTATGTTTTCAAAAGTTATAATATTTTATCGATAGGCTCACATTTGATTACAACTAATCAAAATTCAATCATTTCTACGGTGATCAATTGTTCTCTACGTATTTGTATTAGTAGCATTTCAATAATACCCCATAAATCTAAATTGGATCTATGCATTGCAGTTACTATATTTTCGAAAGTTACTGTGCTTTATTGATACGCCTATATTTGCAACAGATCAAAATTTATTAATGTCAACGATGATCAATTGGTTTTGTCGTATTTGTATCAGTGTTATACCAATAATACAACATAAATGTAAAATGAATCTATGCATTACAGGTACTATGTTTTCAAAAGTTATAATATGTTATCGATAGGCCCATATTTGATTACAACCGATCAAAATTCAATAATGTCTACGGTGATCAATTCTTCTCTACGTATTTGTATTAGTAGCATTCCAATAATACCCTATAAATCTAAATTGGATCTATGCATTGCAGTTACTATATTTTCGAAAGTTACTGTGTTTTATTGATACGCCTATATTTGCAACAGATCAAAATTTATTAATGTCAACGGTAATCAATTGGTTTTTACGTATTTATATCAGTATTATACCAATAATACAATGTAAACCTAAAATGAATCTATGCATTACAGTTACTATGTTTTCAAAAGTTATAATATTTTATCGATAGGCTCACATTTGATTACAACTAATCAAAATTCAATCATTTCTACGGTGATCAATTGTTCTCTACGTATTTGTATTAGTAGCATTCCAAATAACACCCTATAAATCTAAATTGGATCTATGCATTGCAGTTACTATATTTTCGAAAGTTACTGTGTTTTATTGATACGCCTATATTTGCAACAGATCAAAATTTATTAATGTCAACGGTAATCAATTGGTTTTTACGTATTTATATCAGTATTATACCAATAATACAACGTAAATCTAAAATGAATCTATGCATTGCAGTTACTATGTTTTCAAAAGTTATAATATTTTATCGATAGGCTCATATTTGATTACAACCGATCAAAATTCAATAATGTCTACGGTGATCAATTGTTCTCTACGTATTTGTATTAGTAGCATTCCAATAATACCCTACAAATCTAAATTGGATCTATGCATTGCAGTTACTATATTTTCGAAAGTTACTGTGCTTTATTGATACGCCTATATTTGCAACAGATCAAAATTTATTAATGTCAACGGTGATTAATTGGTTTCTACGTGTTTATATCAGTGTTATACCGATAATACAACGTAAATCTAAAATGAATCTATGCATTACAGTTACTATATTTTCAAAAGTTATAATATTTTATCGATAGGCTTATATTTGATTACAACTAATCAAAATTCAATAATGTTTACGGTGATTAATTGTTCTCTACGTATTTGTATCAGTAACATTCCAATAATACCCTATAAATCTAAATTGGATCTATGCATTGCAGTTACTATATTTTCGAAAGTTACTGTGTTTTATTGATACGCCTATATTTGCAATAGATTAAAATTTATTAATGTCAACGGTGATCAATTGGTTTTGACGTATTTGTATCAGTGTTATACCAATAATACAACATAAATGTAAAATGAATCTATGCATTACAGTTACTATGTTTTCAAAAGTTATAATATTTTATCGATAGGCTCATATTTGATTACAACTAATCAAAATTCAATAATGTCTACGGTGATCAATTCTTCTCTACGTATTTGTATTAGTAGCATTCCAATAATACCTTATAAATCTAAATTGGATCTATGCGTTGCAGTTACTATATTTTCGAAAGTTACTCTGTTTTATTGATACGCCCATATTTGCAACAGATCAAAATTTATTAATGTCAACGGTGATCAATTGGTTTTTACGTATTTATATCAGTATTATACCAATAATACAACGTAAACCTAAAATGAATCTATGCATTACAGTTACTATGTTTTCAAAAGTTATAATATTTTATCGATAGGCTCATATTTGACTACAACTGATCAAAATTCAATAATGTCTACGGTGATCAATTGTTCTCTACGTATTTGTATTAGTAGCATTCCAATAATACCCTATAAATCTAAATTAGATCTATGCATTGCAGTTACTATATTTTCGAAAGTTACTGTGTTTTATTGATACGCCTATATTTGCAACAGATCAAAATTTATTAATGTCAACGGTGATCAATTGGTTTTTACGTATTTATATCAGTATTATACCAATAATACAACGTAAATCTAAAATGAATCTATGCATTACAGTTACTATGTTTTCAAAAGTTATAATATTTTATCGATAGGCTCATATTTGATTACGACCAATCAAAATTCAATAATGTCTACGGTGATCAATTGGTCTCTATGTATTTGTATCAGTAGTGTTCCAATAATACCCTATAAATCTAAATTGGATCTATGCATTGCAGTTACTATATTTTCGAAAGTTACTGTGTTTTATTGATACGCCTATATTTGCAACAGATCAAAATTTATTAATATCAACGGTGATTCATTGGTTTTTACGTATTTATATCAGTATTATACCAATAATACAACGTAAATGTAAAATGAATCTATGCATTGCAGTTACTATGTTTTCAAAAGTTATAATATTTTATCGATAAGCTCATATTTGATTACAACCGCTCAAAATTCAATAATGTCTACGGTGATCAATTGTTCTCTACGTATTTATATTAGTAGCATTCTAATAATACCCTATAAATCTAAATTGGATCTATGCATTGCAGTTACTATATTTTCGAAAGTTACTGTGTTTTATTGATACGCCTATATTTGCAACAGATCAAAATTTATTAATGTCAACGGTGATCAATTGGTTTTTACGTATTTATGTCAGTATTATACCAATAATACAACGTAAATCTAAAATGAATCTATGCATTACAGTTACTATGTTTTCAAAAGTTATAATATTTTATCGATAGGCTCACATTTGATTACAACCGATCAAAATTCAATAATGTCTACGGTGATCAATTGTTTTCTACGTATTTGTATTAGTAGCATTCCAATAATACCCTATAAATCTAAATTGGATCTATGCATTGCAGTTATTATATTTTCGAAAGTTACTGTGCTTTATTGATACGCCTATATTTGCAACAGATCAAAATTTATTAATGTCAACCGTGATCAATTGGTTTTCACGTATTTATATCAGTATTATACCAATAATACAGCGTAAATCTAAAATGAATCTATGCATTGCAGTTACTATGTTCTCGAATGTTATAATATTTTATCGATAGGTCCATATTTGATTACAACCGATCAAAATTGAATAATGTAAATGGTGATCAATTGATTTCTACACATTTGTATTAGTAGCATTCCAATAATACCCTATAAATCTAAATTGGATCTATGCATTGCAGTTACTATATTTTCGAAAGTTACTGTGTTTTATTGATACGCCTATATTTGCAACAGATCAAAATTTATTAATGTCAACGGTGATCAATTGGTTTTTACGTATTTGTATCAGTATTATACCAATAATACAACGTAAATCGAAAATGAATCTATGCATTACAGTTACTATGTTTTCAAAAGTTACTGTGTTTTATCGAATGGTCCATATTTGACTATAATACGTCAAAATTCAATAATGTAAATTGTGATTAATTGGTTTCTATACATTTGTATTAGTATTATACAAATAATACCCCATAAATATCAATTCGACCTATGCACTGTAGTTACTATGTTTTATCGACAGGCCCATATTTTATTACAATAGATCAAAATTTAATAATATCAATGGTGATCAAGTGGTCTCTACGTATTTGTATCAGTGTTATTCCAATAATACCACATAAATATAAAATGGACTTATGCACTGTAGTTACTATGTTTTCAAGAGTTACTGTGTTTTATATTGACACGCCCGTATTTTATTACAACAGATCGAACTTCAATAATGTCATTAGTGATCAATTGTTGTCTACAAATTTGTATCGGTATAATACCACGTAAATATATAATGGATTTATGCATTGTAGTTACTATGTTTTATCGAATGGCCCCTATTTTGTTAGAATAGATAAAAATTGAATAATGTAAATGGTGATCAATTGGTTTCAACACATTTGTATCAGTATTATACCAATAATACCCCATAAATATCAATTGGGCCTATGCACTGCAGTTACTATATTTTCAAAAGTTATTGTGTTTTATCGATACGCCTGTATTTTATTATAATAGATCAAAGTTTAAAAATGTAAATTTGTATCAGTAGTATTCCAATAATATGCCATAAATCTAAAAGGAATGTATTCATTGCAGCGCATAAACTTTGTCGTCTAGACGATTTTACCTGCAGATGACTACTTAGATACGCATTCCGTAAATTTGCGTTTAATACGTTGCGTTTTTTTCCGGAAAAAATCAAAGGAATCCGCACGTGAATTCAAATGCATTTATTACCGTGGGACGATATATGTATAATGTCAATCATTCTGCGCACGTTCGGCATGCGTTCGATTCTCAAAGGAATCCACTTTGACTACGATTGAACATGCGATACGCAATAATTGAACTCGAGAATAACGCGGAAGTCGAGGTTTGCAAACGAATTTGATTTGAAATACGCGAAATACCCACATTAACTCTTTCGAGACTGTTGAGACACATTTCCCAGTCAAGTTTAATCGTAAATTCTAACTATCAATCAATTTTACATTCCTTAAAATCGCGTACCACAATTCCTACCTGTTAAAAAATCTGTTAAGTGGAAAATATCAGCGCGGTAACATCATTTGTAGATATTTTTCGAAAAGTTATTACGGAATATAGATAAAATGAGCCGGTAAGTTTTTTGCTTTGTATTTTATTAGCATTCGAATATTTTTATGTAGCCAAGTCAAATGACTTTGTTCTTTATGTAGAAAAAGCGATGGGACATATATATATATTGAGTAAAAAATTGTATTGGTGACAGTAGTAAAAGTATTACATTATTTAAAAAAAAAGTATGTAAAATAATAGATGAATAAAAATAGAATAGTTTTAAGCGTATAAAAAAGCAAATCGTAAAAGTGTTGTTAGTATTATAGTAAGAATCAAATAAGTAGCATTAAATTGAGAAAAAATTGTATTGGTGACAACAGTAAAAGTGTTACATTGTTTTAAAAAAAGTATGCAAAACAATAATGCATGAAAATAGAGAAAAGTTTTATGCGTGTAAAAAAAGCGACCCGTAAAAATATTATTAGTATTATAGTAAGAATAAAATAAGTAGTATTAAATTGAGTAAAAAAATGTATTAGCGACAACAATAAAAGTGTTACATTATTTAAAAATAAAGTATGCAAAACAATAATGCATAAAAATACAGAAAAGTTTTATGCGTGTAAAAAAAGCGTCTCGTAAAAACATTATTAGTATTATACTAAGAATAAAATAAGTAGTATTAAATTGAGAAAAAATTGTATTGGTGACAATAGTAAAAGTATTACATTATGAAAAAAAAGTTTGTCAAACAATATATGCATAAAAATAGAGAAAAGTTTTGAGCGTGTAAAAAAAGTGACTCGTAAAAATATTGTTACTATTATAGTAAGAATAAAATAAGTAGTATTAAATTGATTAAAAAATTGTATTAGTGACAATAGTAAAAGAATTACATTATTTAAAAAAAGTATGTGAAACAATAAATGCATAAAAATAAAGAAAAGTTTTAAGCGTGTAAAAAAAGCAACTCGTAAAAACATTGTTAGTATTATAGTAAGAATAAAATAAGTAGCATTAAATTGAGAAAAAATTGTATTGGTGACAATAGTAAAAGTATTACATTATTAAAAAAAAGTTTGTCAAACAATATATGCATAAAAATAGAGAAAAGTTTTGAGCGTGTAAAAAAAGTGACTCGTAAAAATATTGTTACTATTATAGTAAGAATAAAATAAGTAGTACTCAATTTAATAAAAAAATGGTATTAGTGACAATAGTAAAAGCATTACTTTGTTTTAAAAAAAGTATGCAAAACAATAATGCATGAAAATAGAGAAAAGTTTTAAGCGTGTAAAAAAAGCAACTCATAAAAATATGATTAGTATTATGGTAAGAATAAAATCAGTAGTATTAAATTGAGTAAAAACTTTGTTATGGTTCCTAACAACTAGGATTCTTATAGTTTCCAAACGCTGTTTTTATATTACTTTGTTTGCTATTAGATATAATACACTACATGTGTATCAATTGAGAATGAATTTTGTCATAATGTTTATAAGGCTAATGGAACATATAGTATATATCCCAGGCTTTAACTTTTCACTGATGTAAAAAAAAATCATTTTTTTTCTTTTACTCTATTATAAGGAATAAATTCTTCACCCGAAGTATTTGAAATGTAACCTGCCTCTTTTATTTCGTTAAAAAAAATCTGTCTTGAAAGGGTTAAAGCAAACGAATCTTTTCGAATTTTAATACTACTTAAATATTTTAATGTATAGCGAAGTTTTAAAAGAACTGAAATTTATGGAATTTGCAAAAAAAATTGAACGGACGGTTTTCACAACTTTTTTTATCTGAATCCGTAATGAAAATTTAAACAGTATGCTTTGTAGATAAAAACTAAATATCACTTAAAATATATTTTGTATTAATCCGATTTTCTTTATAACTAATAATAAGAAATAAAATAGGAGTAGTAATTTTTAATTTGAACCTTAATTACACTCATATATTGTTAAAGTTAGTATAAGATATTGCTATTATTCATTTATGCTCTTTATGTGATAGTCTTTTGAAATATTCATGATGTATAGAAGGTATAAAAGGTAATAATTGCTCTATATCCTTATATTTTTCGTATGTAATATGTTATACAAATATCTTCTGACATGTAGCTGATAAATCTCACATATAATAATACGTAAGTAACATATATACGTTTTAGTACTCATCCAAGTTACTATTTTTTTCACCCGTTTATAAATTGCGTTTTGTAGATTTTTTGTTGAAACGGAATTCTTGTTTCATTTCCGGTAAAATAAATTTATTACTTTTCCTACATCCTTTTACATCATCATAATACGTATGAAATTGGACTTACACCAGTTTCATAAACTGCAGAATTTCTTTTATTGGTCACTTCATTCTTTTATTGAACAGAGCATCGTTATTTTTTAAGATATTAAATGTTAACCACTAATAAATAAAAAGCTTACACCAAATGCATCACAAATTATGTAATACCTCATTTAAGAATAAAAAAAGAAGTGACACCATTTTCAAAGTAAACAGTTTATATCTCACAATTTTTATTTTATCACATTCTCTCCAAATAAAATTCTTCTCAACTAAAAATAAGCATATTTTTACGTTCGTCCGTTTTTTTCTTAATATAGTATTATTGAGGTGTCGATACAAAAAAAATTTCTGCGATCGTTCTTTGCGCTGACATTTTTTCGACACCACATTTTTTTAACACAAAATCTTTTTATGTTAAAAATTCTCCGTTCCGTTACGTTCGCGATGAAAATCTTCAACTCCGCCGCTTTAGTCGTTGAATTTTGCCGAACGTCAGCGAGGTATTATGTAAATGCGTAATCGTATTCGCGCAAGTTGAATGAATCGCTGCCTCGAGCGGCGGAGGCCTTGAAAAACGTAAATAATGTGAATTGGTTTTCCACGAATGTTACGCCGATTCTCGTACAATCGCGTTTACGTTGGCCGATCGGACGACGTAATCAGCTCGGCGAGCGGATTTTTAATGAAATCGGAAGTCAGAGCAGGATCCCAGGTAGAAGTATCGCGGAAAAATGGATTGTAGACTTTTTTCGTTGTTCATCAGACGAAAGTTAATATAGTATAAGTAGGTAAAAATAAGGAAATAGTATAAATAAGTAAATAAGTTAAAAGTATAAATAAATAAGTATTGTAAGTGATACAAAGAGAAACAGTAAAAAAAAGTGTATACAGAAATAAAGTATTGCAAGTGGTAAAAAATGAATAAGTGGAGAAAATGTATGAACAAATAAGTATTGTAAGTGGTAAAAAGAGAATAAGTGAAAAAAATGTATAAATACATAAGTATTGTAAATGGTAAGAAGAGAACTAGTGAAAAAAGTGTGTAAGTATGTAAATATAGGTGGTAACAAGTAAATAAATTAGTAGAGAATGAGTAAAAAAAGAACAAGTGGAGAAAGTGTATGAAGAAATAAGTGTTGTAAGTGATGAAAAGTAAATAAACGAGTAGAGAGTGAGTAAATACAGAATAAATGGAGAAAATGTATAAATAAATACGTATTGTAAGTGATACAAAGAGAAACAGTAAAAAAAAAAGTGTATACAGAAATAAAGTATTGCAAGTGGTAAAAAATGAATAAGTGGAGAAAGTGTATGAGCAAATAAGTATTGTAAGTGGTAAAAAGAGAATAAGTGAAAAAAGTGTATAAGTACATAAGTATTGTAAATGGTAAGAAGAGAACTAGTGAAAAAAGTGTGTAAGTATGTAAATATAGGTGGTAACAAGTAAATCAATTAGTAGAGAATGAGTAAAAAAAGAATAAGTGGAGAAAGTGTATGAAGAAATAAGTGTTGTAAGTGATGAAAAGTAAATAAACGAGTAGAGAGTGAGTAAATACAGAATAAATGGAGAAAATGTATAAATAAATACGTATTGTAAGTGATACAAAGAGAAACAGTAAAAAAAAGTGTATACAGAAATAAAGTATTGCAAGTGGTAAAAAATGAATAAGTGGAGAAAATGTATGAACAAATAAGTATTGTAAGAGGTAAAAAGAGAATAAGTGAGAAAAGTGTATAAATAAATAAATATTGTAAATGGTAAGAAGAGAACTAGTGAAAAAAGTGTGTAAGTATGTAAATATATGTGGTAAAAAGTAAATAAATTAGTAGAGAATGAGTAAAAAAAGAATAAGTGAAGAAAGTGTATGAAGAAATAAGTGTTGTAAGTGATGAAAAGTAAATAAACGAATAGAGAGTGAGTAAATACAGAATAAATGGAGAAAATGTATAAATGAATACGTATTATAAGTGATACAAAGAGAAACAGTAAAAAAAAAGTGTATACAGAAATAAAGTATTGCAAGTGGTAAAAAATGAATAAGTGGAGAAAATGTATGAACAAATAAGTATTGTAAGTGGTAAAAAGAGAATAAGTGAAAAAAATGTATAAATACATAAGTATTGTAAATAGTAAGAAGAGAACTAGCGAAAAAAGTGTGTAAGTATGTAAATATAGGTGGTAACAAGTAAATAAATTAGTAGAGAATGAGTAAAAAAAGAATAAGTGGAGAAAGTGTATGAAGAAATAAGTGTTGTAAGTGATGAAAAGTAAATAAACGAGTAGAGAGTGAGTAAATACAGAATAAATGGAGAAAATGTATAAATAAATACGTATTGTAAGTGATACAAAGAGAAACAGTAAAAAAAAAGTGTATACAGAAATAAAGTATTGCAAGTGGTAAAAAATGAATAAGTGGAGAAAATGTATGAACAAATAAGTATTGTAAGTGGTTAAAAGAGAATAAGTGAAAAAAGTGTATAAGTACATAAGTATTGTAAATGGTAAGAAGAGAACTAGTGAAAAAAGTGTGTAAGTATGTAAATATAGGTGGTAACAAGTAAATAAATTAGTAGAGAATGAGTAAAAAAAGAATAAGTGGAGAAAGTGTATGAAGAAATAAGTGTTGTAAGTGATGAAAAGTAAATAAACGAATAGAGAGTGAGTAAATACAGAATAAATGGAGAAAATGTATAAATAAATACGTATTGTAAGTGATACAAAGAGAAACAGTAAAAAAAAAGTGTATACAGAAATAAAGTATTGCAAGTGGTAAAAAATGAATAAGTGGAGAAAATGTATGAACAAATAAGTATTGTAAGTGGTAAAAAGAGAATAAGTGAAAAAAGTGTATAAATACATAAGTATTGTAAATGGTAAGAAGAGAACTAGTGAAAAAAAGTGTGCAAGTATGTAAATATATGTGGTAAAAAGTAAATAAATTAGTAGAGAATGAGTAAAAAAAGAATAAGTGGAGAAAGTGTATAAATAAATAAGTATTGTAAAAAGTGAATAAATGAGAAAAGAATGAGTGAAAAGAGAATAAGCGGAAAAAGTGTATGAAAGAATAAGTATTGCAAGTGGTAAAAAGAAAACGAGTGAAAAGGTGTATAAATAAATAAATATTGTAAGTGATAAAAAGTGAATAAACGAGTAGAGAATCAATGAAAAGAGAATGAGTGAAAAAGTGTGTGAAAAAATAAGTGTTGTAAGTGATAAAAAGTAAGTGGACGAGTAGAGAGTGAGTAAAAACAGAATAAATAGAGAAAGTGTATCAATAAATAAGTATTGTAAAAAGTGAATAAATGAGAAAAGAATGAGTAAAAAGAGAATAAGCGGAAAAAGTGTATGAAAAAATAAGTATTGCAAGTGGTAAAAAGAGAACCAGTGAAAAAATTGTGTACATATATAAATGAATCGTTTATTTTGAAAGTGGCCTAACTCCATTTATCTTCAAATCGAGATAAATAACGTTTACTGATAAATAACATGAATTTGTACATGTAACCATGGTAACCGGAAAAGATTGAAAAACGGAGTTAGGCCACATTCAAAATATACGGTTCAAATATAGGTGGTAAAAAGTAAATAAATGAGTAGAGAATGAGTAAAAAGAGAATAAGTGGAGAAAGTGTATGAAGAAATAAGTGTCATAAGTAGTAAAAAGAGAATAAGTAAAAAAGTATATAAATAAATAAACAAATATTGTAAGTGGTAAAAAGAGAACTAGTGAAAAAGGTGTGTAAATATGTAAATGTAAGTGATAAAAAGTAAATAAATGAGTAGAGAATGAATGAGAAAAGATTAAGTGGAGAATGTGTATAAATAAATAAGTACTGTAAGTGGTAAAATGAGAAGCAGTAAAAAAAGTGTAAACGAAAATAAGTATAGTAAGTGGTAAAAAGAAAATGAGTGAAAAGGTGTATAAATAAATAAATATTGTAAGTGGTAAAAAGTGAATAAACGAGTAGAGAATCAATGAAAAGAGAATGAGTGAAAAAGTGTGTGAAAAAATAAGTGTTGTAAGTGACAAAAAGTAAATGGACGAGTACAGAGTGAGTAAAAACAGAATAAATAGAGAAAGTGTATAAATAAATAAGTATTGTAAAAAGTGAATAAATGAGAAAAGAATGAGTAAAAAGAGAATAAGCGGAAAAGTGTATGAAGAAATAAGTATTGTAAGTGGTAAAAGGAGAACCAGTGAAAAAAATGAGTAGATATATAAATGTAAGTGGTAAAAAGTAAATTAATGAGTAGAGAGTGAGTAAAAAGAGAATAAGTGGAAAAATGATTAAATAAATAAGTATTGTAAGTGGTAAAAAGAGAACAACTGAAAGAAGTGTACAAATAAGCAAATATTGTAAGTGGTACAAAGTAAATAAGCGAATTGAGAATGAATGAAAAGAGAATGAGTGAAAAAGTGTGTAAATATATAAATATTGTAAGTGGTGCAAGGTGAATAAACGAGTAGAGAATGAATGAGAAAAGAATAAGTGGATAAAGTGTATAAATAAGTATGTGTTGTAAATTGTAAAAAGAGAACCTGTGAAAAAATGGTATAAATATATAAATATAGGTGGTAAAAAGTAAGTAAATGAGTACAGAATGAATGAACAGAGAAAAAATTGAGAAAGTGTATAAATAAATAAGTATTGTAAGTGGTAAAAAGAGAACAACTGAAAGAAGTGTACAAATAAGCAAATATTGTAAGTGGCACAAAGTAAATAAGCGAATAGAGAATGAATGAAAAGAGAATAAGTGAAAAAGTGTGTAGATATATAAATATTGTAAGTGGTGCAAGGTGAATAAACGAGTAGAGAATGAATGAAAAGAGAATAAGTGAAAGCGTGTATAAATAAGTATGTGTTGTAAATTGTAAAAAGAGAACCTGTGAAAAAATTGTATAAATATATAAATATAGGTGGTAAAAAGTAAATAAATGAGTACAGAATTAGTAAAAAGAGAATAATCAGAGAAAGTGTATGGAGAAATAAATGTTGTAAGTGGTAAAAAGAGGATAAGTGAAAAAGTGTATAAATAAATAAACAAATATTGTAAGTGGTAAAAAGAGAACCAGTGAAGAAAAGTATGTAAATATATAAATATGGGTGGTAAAAAGTAAATAAATTAGTAGAGAATGAGTAAAAACAGAATGAGTGGAGAAAGTGTATAAATAAATAAGTATTTTAAGTGGTAAAAGGAGAACCAGTGAAAAGAATGAGTAAATATATAAATGTTAGTGGTAAAAAGTAAATGAATGAGTAGAGAGTGAGTAAAAAGAGAATAAGTGGAAAAAATGTTTAAATAATAAGTATTGTAAGTGGTAAAAAGTGAATAAATATGTAGAGAATGAATGAAAAGAGGATAAGTGGAGAAAGTGTGTAAATAAATGAGCATTGTAAGTGGTAAAATTAATGAAAAGAGAATAAATGAAGCAAGTGTATAAATAGATAAATATTGTAAGTGGTAAAAAGTGAATAAACGAATAAAGAATGAATGAAAAGAGAACAAGTCGAGGAAGTGCATAAATAAATAAGTATTGTAAGTGGTAAAAAAAGAACCAGTGACAAAAGTGTATATATAAATAAATATTGTACAAGTATGGCATATATATAAATAAGTATGGTAACAAGAGAAGCAGTGCAAAAAGTGTGTAAATATTTAAATGTAAATGGTAAAAAGTGAATAAACGAGTAGAGAATGAATGAAAAGAGAATAAGTGAAGAAACGTATAAATAAATAAGTATTGTAAGTGTTAAAAAGAAAACCAGTGAGAAAAGTACATAAATAAATAAGTATTGTATGCGGTAAAAAGAGTACCAGTGTAAAAAGTGTGTAAATAAATATAAGTATTATAAGTGATAAAAAGTGAATAAATGAGTAGAGAATCAATGAAAAGAGAATGAGTGGTGAAACTGCATAAATAAATAAGTATTGTAAGTGGCAAAAGGGAACCAGTGAAAAAAATGTATAAATAAACTATCGAAATCACTTGTTACTAATTATTATTCGCAAAAGTGATATATTTTAGATAATAATTATTTTATCATGTATTATTATAAACAAACAAGTAAATATATATATATATATATATATATATATATATATATATAGTACGTATAATATATAACGCATGTATGAAATGCGTAAAATACGAAAGTGAATAAATTGCTTGTTTTACACATTTTCAAGATGGCGTCCACATACTTCTACCTATATCCTATTTATTTTTTACGTGGCCTATTTTAACCATATAATAACATTAACATATTAAACCAATTTACATAAATTCGAATTTCTCCTTTACAACTCTTGCTACAGACGAATAAGTTGTTTATTATCACAATTGCATTACGTAAACTTTCGGAATAAGCAACACCACCATAACATTCAATCCTCAAATCAAAATACATTCGTTTCACTATTTTTCGCAAATTTGCGTTGCATTTCAATGTAAGAGAATAAATTTAATAACTAATTTAATCAATTTAAGGGGATTAATTTTAGAAATAATTTATACAACGTCCTTATAACTTTTGGTACCTAAGAAAATGTCAATTAATGTTTCTAGAAGATGGCGGCGCATAATTTAACGGTACGTTATCGATCACTGATGAAATCAGATTTTATTCTTCTGCAAGGGCATCGAAATTGTATAGGTCGTTTCGCCTAAACAAGTGAAGGTGAACGTGTATACCTTCGACGAAATAAAACTGTTTCTATCATCGGGTCCCTTTAAACGAGACGACTTTCTCTGCTGAAAATGTCAAGGGAAAAAGTTTATATGCGCAAGCAAGCTGAGTGAAGCAGCCTTTATGGTTTCGAACACTTTTCTATTTAACCAGTTAAATGAAACGACTATATCCGTCATGAAGAAGTGGCAGAATTTTGTGTCACGACGATTATATTCGTCATGCGTAAGATTTTGTTACAATTTGATATTTAAATTGTCATTTTGGCGGAAAATAAAGTGTATTCGTAAATTTTTATATATTTGAAATGTTTAGAGGTCAAGACGAAATGAAAGAAACAAGTAAAAATGATAAATAATTTGAGATGGATTTATAACTTCCTCAGAACTAACTCGTTAGTAGTGCAGTAACACTGAATCTTTGATTATTCCGAATTTCATCTTGATGTATCAAACCCAAAAAAAGTGTGTTGGATTCTCCATCTGCGGTGATCGATCTACAAAAACAGATTAAAGAAATATTATAAAAAATATTTCTACACCTTTTAGATATTATATGTTTAAATTAATTTCTAATTAATAAGAAAAATGGTGGAAAATTAACACGCGTGAACTTTTTATTATACTACATTGAGGACACAATTGCATCGTATCCCATCAAACCGCAACAATTACCAGAATCTCGGTCAACAATTCCCAGATTATATATGGGCAGTTCAAAAATAAAGAATCCTTAATAAAAAAATCAGAAAAGAATCGCGGTATTGGTGTTCAACGTGAAAAGTTCCAATATGTATTTCTTGTTTTTGAGAATATCACACCACAGCAACAGTTTAAATTTTTAACTTTTATAGATATTTTATTCTGTTTTCTAAGTTTACCGTTTGTTACGTATACATATATGTTTATGTTAAGCAACTGTGTAAATATTAGAAATAAAATTTTTCATTTTATAAAATAAAGTCGTCTTTTTGACCCAATATTTCAACAGCGACATTTATTCTGGGTTTGAAGACTATATCCATCATCAAAGAAATCGCCACAGTTAATTGGTTAATTACGATGTTAATGTCAACATTTAATATATTATTGTACTGATGATTATTCGAGAATAAATGAATACGTTGTAAATTGTAAAATAAACAAAATCGAAGTATTCTGTATTCAATTGTGAGAAAAAATGTCTGGCATGAATAAATTGAAAATTAAATTGTAAAATATTAAAAAATGTATATTAAAAAATAAAATAAGTACTTATATATGCATGATTATCTGTAAGGAGTAAGAGTTCGGAAATTGAATTATTTCTCGCTGCTTCATAAAATTCGAATAAATATACTTCTGAATAATGTTTAACCGCTGTTTATTGCAAAACTATTAGACGAAAATTATTTGTATAAGAAAGTGTTGCGAAATAGGAGTATTTTTGGCTGATGCTTTAATTAAAAAAAAAAAACATTAATTGGTTGGAGAGTATTTTTATGGAACTTCATCTACATTTGCAAGGAATCTTGTGCAAACGATAAATCCATTAAATGTGTATGATTATTTGTGTAAAAAAAAGTTGAGACACGGAATTGTTTTTGACTGTTTAATAAAATTAGAGTAAAGCATTAATTGATTGGGGCATTTTTCGTGTGGCACCATATACAATTGTAGGGAATGTTAAAGTAATGGCAAATCAACTGAACGAGAAGCATTTGTATAAATGAGATTGAAACATAGCATTAATTGCGACTGTTTAAATTAAAACGAAACATTGATTACTTGGGAAGTTTTTTGCGTTCATCAAAATTTATAAAGAATTTTGTACAGATGATCACCATGTGTTTACTCGATGGGCGTAACTATTTCTATAAGCAAAGAGTTTAAAAGTGGAATTTTTCCGTCATTTTTAAATTTAGTATAAAGCATTGATTGATCGGAAAATTATTTTTATTTATTTATATTTATGAAGAACATAATACCGATGTTTATTACATGTCCAGTCGATGCAGATAAATATTTTTACAAACAACCACATAAGTAATATATAATAATATGTTTACCATTTTTTAATTTAGAATAAAATTTTGATTAATTGAAAATAAAAATTGATTAATTGAAAAATACTTTGTGTCCATTTACTCTTATGAAGAGCATAGTGCAGACGCCCATTACATGTTTAGTCGACGCATATAAATATTTTCACAAACAACCACATAAGTAATATTTAAGAATTTTTCCGCCACTTTTTAATTTAGAGTGATGCATTGATTACTTAAAAAATACTTTGTGTCTATTTACACTTACGAAGAGCAAAGTGCAGACACTTCTCACATGTTTCGTCGACGCATATAAATATTTTTACAAACAATCACATAAGTAATATATAAGAATTTTTCGGCCACTTTTAAATTTAAAGTAATTTTTTGATTACGTGAAAAATACTTTATATCCATTTATACGTATGAAGAACACAATAAATACGCCTATCAGATATTCAATCAATGTGCATAAATATTTTTACAAACAACCACATAAGTAATATATAAGAATTTTTCCGACGCTTTTTAATTTACAGTGATGCATTAATTTCTTACAAAGAACCATGTAGGTAATATATAAGAATTTTTCTGCCACTTTTTAATTTAGAATAAAGCATAGATTAATTGAAAAATACTTTGTGTCCTTTTACACGTATAAAGAACACGATAAAAACACCTACCACATGTTCAATCAATGCGTATGAATATTTCTATAAACATTCACATAGGTAATATATAAAAAATTTTCCGCCACTTTGTAATTTAGAGTGATACATTAATTTCTTGCAAAATACTTTGTGTCGATGTACGCTTGTGAAAAATATGATATCGATGCTCATTACATGTACAGTCGGCGCATAAATATTATACTATTTTTACGAACAACCACATAAGTAATATATAAGAATTTTTCCGTCGCTCTTTAATTTAGAATAAAGCATTGATTACGTCCTTATAAAAAAATACTTTATATCCTTTTACACGATAAACACACCTACCACATGTTCAATCAATGCGTATAAACATTTCTACAATCAACCACATAGGTAATAAATTCTATAAAAAGGAGTTGACAAATAATAAATTGTATAAAAAGGAGTTGACAAATTATAAATTGTATAAAAAGGATTTGAGAAATAATAAATTCTATAAAAAGGATTTGAGAAATAATAAATTGTATAAAAAGGAGTTGACAAATAATAAATTGTATAAAAAGGATTTGAGAAATAATAAATTGTATAAAAAGGAGTTGAAAAATAATCAACTGTATAAAAAATAGTTGACAAATAATAAATTGTATAAAAAAGAGTTGACAAATAATAAACTATATAAAAAGGATTTGACAAGTAATAAATTGTATAAAAAGGATTTGACAAATAATAAACTGTATAAAAAGGATTTGACAAATAATACATCTTATAAAAAGTAGTTGATAAATAATAAATTCTATAAAAAGTAGTTGACGCAATGGCAACGTCGTGCTTCAAAGATGGCCGACCCTGTCATGTTGCCGCTCGTTCCTTCGGTAATTTTCATCGACCAAGGGGTCCGTAGAAAAGGTGCCTTCAAGCGTGTTTCGCAATGGCCCAGTTCTCGTCCGCGGTTACCAGTCGTTTTGCTCTACAAACATTCTAGTCTGGCATATCCGACGAACTTCGAATTTCACACAGCCGTTGTTCAGTGGAAAATTCAAAGATTCCCATCGATCGCGATGGTAAACTGGCGACAGAAAATTTAACTGCATCAAACGAATTTACGTAGGCGCCAAGACATATTACGGAAATTCAAAGGTTCCAGAGTCATCGATCGCGACTGTAAATTGGCGACAGAAAATTTAACTGTATCAAACCAATTTGCGTAGGCGCCAGGAAATATTATGGTTTTTCTTCTAGCCTTTGTGTCAAGTCGTTGGTGGACATTAACAATTTTAAAGAGAAAAAAGCACGTTAACGAAGACTTAGATTATTTTGGTGTTCGATATATTATGTTTCTATTATTTTATATTAAATTATGGTACGTGCCTTACCTTCGCTGAGATATCTACGGTGAAAAACGTAATTATTGCGATGTTGTAGTTTGTTATACTTTTTTATTTACGACGATCATCGGCGTCGATTAATTTTGAAAAATTATTCGTGTTAACCAAGGCCTAGATTATTTTAGTGTTTGATATATTATTTTTCTGTTATTCTATATTAAATTATTTTTAAGTGCCTTACCTTCGCTGAGATATTTTACGGTGAAAAATTTTATTATTGCGATGTTGTTGTTTGTTATACTTTTTTATTTACGACGATCATCGGCGTCGATTAATTTTGAAAAATTATTCGTGTTAACCAAGGCCTAGATTATTTTGGTGTTTGATATATTACTTTTCTGTTATTTTATATTAAATTATTGCTAAGTGCCTTACCTTCGCTGAAGTATTTTACGGTGAAAAATGTAATTATTGCGATGTTGTAGTTTGTTATACTTTTTTATTTACGACGATCAACGGCGTCCATTAATTTTGAAAAATTATTCGTGTTAACCAAGGCCTAGATTATTTTGGTGTTTGATATATTACTTTTCTGTTATTTTATATTAAATTATTGCTAAGTGCCTTACCTTTGCTGAAATATTTTACGGTGAAAAATTTAATTATTGCGACGTTGTTGTTTGTTATACTTTTTTATTTACGACGACCATCGGCGTCCATTCATTTTGAAAAAATATCCGTGTTAACCAAGGCCTAGATTATTTTAGTGTTTTGTATATTAATTTTCTGTTATTTTATGTTAAATTATTGCTAAGTGCCTTACCTTCGCTGAGATATCTTACGGTGAACAATTTTATTATTGCGATGTTGTTGTTTGTTATACTTTTTTATTTTCGACGATCATCGACGTCTATGAATTTTGCAAAATTAGCTGTGTTAACCAAGGCCTAGATTATTTTAGTATTTGGTATATTAATTTTCTGTTATTTTAAATTAAATGATTTTTAAGTGTTTTACCTTCGGTGAAATATTTTATGGTGGAAAATTTGGTTGTACTTAGCGAATTTGCGTTGGAGTTAGTAAGTATTGCGATGTTGTTGTTTTTTTATATTTTTTTAAATTAAGACAATCATCGACGTTCATTAATTTTGAAAAGTCGTTTGTGTTGACTAGTTTCTAGTTCATTTCAGTGTTCGGTACATTATTTTCTTCTTATTTTATATTAATTGATTTCTAAGTGCCTTATCCTCGGTGAAATATTTTACGATGGAAAATTTAATTAATATTTTTTTTTACCCATTTTTCAATTTCGTCTTGTTGATTTTTGTTGAAACGAAATTCTCTTGTTTCATTTAGTGTAAAATAAATTTATTATTTTCTTTAACATTTTTTTTAATAACATCATAATAGTTCTGCGGTCTGCACAAGAAATTTTTTTTTCCATAATGCTATTTCTATAATATCAGAAAGTTTATAGAAATTGGTCGTACACTAGTTTCATAATCAATCGCTAAACAATGTTTTTTATTTGCCAATTTGAAATTGAACAAAGCATCGACATTTTTAAAAATATTAAATATCAGCAATTTATAAATAAAAAGTATATCCTAAATTATTCACAAATTATGCAATATCACATTTTCAACAAAAAATCGACTTACGTCCCTTTCAAAATAAATGGTCCATATATCTACTTGTTACCTGAAACACGTCACGAATTCGTCCCTGCCCCAACAAATCTCGGATCTTTAAACGTGTCGTAATTTCGGTAACTATTGGGTTGGAGGGAAAGTTCTGTCGTATTTTAAAGAAACTATTTGAATTAATTTATAAAAATATGTGTTTAATATTAATCATAATACATTTAATGTGTTGTATGATGAATGCTAAACTCTTCTGCCATTTCTCGACTTGTTAAATGTGGATTATTTTCCAACATGGATCGTAAAACATCATTATCGATCTTGGATGGTCGTCCAGATCGATCACTTTCTTGGAGGCTCAGATCCCCGAAACGAAATTTGCTAAACCATCTTTGACAAGTACGAACATTTACAATATCTTTCCCAAATACAGCACATAAATTTTTACATGCAACCGATGCGTTGCTTCCTTTTTGGAATTCATACAAAATGCAGTGTCGTAAATGCACTTTCTCTACTGACATGTTTTTCGCTTTAAATGTCACAAGTAAATGATGAATGGTAAAAAAGGACTCCTTTTATATTATACAGCAGCTATAAAAAACAAAAAAAAATCCGAATGACTCACTAGCCAGATGTTTTTTTTATTGACAAGAAAAATTACCTGCCTATTAAAAATACGACAGAACTTTCCCTCCAACCTAATATAACGTGACAGAAATGTATAATTCTCGTTAGAATAGCTCAATAAAAGTGTTTCTTCATCAGATTTACACGCTTAACACGTTGTCTGCGTTGAAAATCTTGATTGGGCCGCGTGTTTGAGTACTTACGAGTTAAATTAGTGGGTATTTAGAATGATATTACACAGGGCATAATAACACTATTAAATTGTTACAAAAGTAACTTCAACCATGTTTTCCTCCATACGTTTTCTTAGATCTTCAGGAAAGATTTTCAACTGAATGCATGTTTCGAAACGTTTCGATCTAAACGTGCTTATTTTCTACTACAATAAGAATT
Source organism: Cryptocheilus praepositus (assembly GCA_033815515.1). Classification (NCBI taxonomy): domain Eukaryota; kingdom Metazoa; phylum Arthropoda; class Insecta; order Hymenoptera; family Pompilidae; genus Cryptocheilus; species Cryptocheilus praepositus. The sequence continues at coordinate 922,082 of JAWWQZ010000151.1, forward strand.
AGTGAGGTCCAGTAGGATTTTCCTATATATAGATTTTCAACTCGAGCGTCAATTCTCAATCGGCAATTTTAAATGATCTTCACTTAAATATTGTTAATTTTCAAGGAATACGATTAAATCCGATAAATTTAAATATATTGACATTTTTAAACGAGAATTTTCTATTTTTGTGAATGTATTTCCATAAATTCAGGCTGTGTCGATTTTCATGTGGCAATTTTGAATTATCTTCACTTAAATATTGCTCATTTTCAAGCAGTACGATTCAATCCGATAAATTTAAATATTGTCAATTTTTAAACGAGGATTTTACATTTTTGTGTATTGATTTCCATAAATTTAGGCACTGTCGATACTCATGCGGCAATTTTAAATGATGTTCACTTAAATATTGCTAATTTTCAAGCAGTATGATTCAATCCGATAAATTTAAATATTGCCAATTTTTTAACGAGAATTTTATATTTTTGTGAATGTACTTCTATAAATTTAGGCATTATCGATTTTTATGTGGCAAAATTAAATGATCTTCACTTCAATATTGCTAATTTTCAAGCAGTAGGATTAAATCCGATAAATTGAAATATTGTCAATTTTTAAACAAGAATTTTGTATCTTTGTGATTGTATTTCCGTAAATTTAGGCACTGTCGATTTTCATGCGGCAATTTTAAATGATCTTCACTTAAATATTGCTAACTTCCAAGCAGTACGATTAAATCCAATAATTTGAAATATTGTCAAGTTTTAAACGAGAGTTTTCTATTTTTGTGAATGTATTTCCATAAATTTAGACAATATCGATTTTTATGCGGAAATTTTTAATAATCTTTACTTAAACATTGCAAATTTTCAAGCAGTATGATTAAATCCGCTACATTTAAATATTGTCAATTTTTTAACGAGAATTTTATATTTTTGTGAATGTACTTCTATAAATTTAGGCATTATCGATTTTTATGCGGCAAATTTAAATGATCTTCACTTAAATATTGCTAATTTTCAAGCAGTAGGATTAAATCCGATAAATTGAAATATTGTCAATTTTTAAACAAGAATTTTATATTTTTGTGAATGTATTTCAATAAATTGACACATCATCAATTTTCATGCGGCAATTTTTAATTATCTTCAATTAAATATTGCTAATTTTGAAGCAGTACCATTAAATCTGATACATTTAAATATTGTCGATTTTTAAACGAGAATTTGATATTTTTGTCAATGTATCTTCATAAATTTAGGTATTGTCGATTTTTATGCGGCAATTTTAACTGATTTTCACTTTAAGATTGCTAATTTTCAAGCAGTAAGATTAAATCCGGTACATTTAAATATTCTCAATTTTTAAACGAGGATTTTACATTTTTGTGAATTGATTTCCATAAATTTAGGCACTGTCGATACTCATGCGGCAAATTTAAATGATCTTCACTTAAATATTGCCAATATTCAACCAGTATGATTCAATCCGATAAATTCAAATATTGTCAATTTTTAAACGCGAATTTTATATTTTTTTGAATGTATTTCCATAAATTGAGACACCATCAATTTTCATGCGGCAATTTTTAATTATCTTCAATTAAATATTGCTAATTTTGAAGCAGTACGATTAAATCCGATACATTTAAATATTGTCGATTTTTAAACGAGAATTTGATATTTTTGTCAATGTATCTTCATAAATTTAGGTATTGTCGATTTTTATGCGGCAATTTTAACTGATTTTCACTTTAATATTGCTAATTTTCAAGCAGTAAGATTAAATCCGGTACATTTAAATATTCTCAATTTTTAAACGAGGATTTTACATTTTTGTGAATTGATTTCCATAAATTTAAGCACTGTCGATAATTTAGGCAGTGTCGATTTTTAGCGGCAATTTTAAATGATGTTCACTTAAATAATGCTAATTTTCAAGCAGTACGATTATATCCAATAAATTCAAACATTGTCAATTTTTAAATGCGAATTTTATATTTTTGCGAATGTATTTTTATACTTTTAGGCATTGCCGATTATCAAGCCGCAATTTTAAATGGTGTTCACTTATATATTGTACGTTTGAATCGGGTAAATTTAAGTAGTGTCCTTTTTTAAATGAGAATTTTGTATTTTTGTGAATGTATTTCAAACAATTTAGGCATTGTCGATTTTCATGCGGCAATTTTAAATGATGTTCACTTATATATTGCAAATTTTCAAAAAATATTTGAAAAGGTAGGAATAATTTTCAACGCATACACGCCTTTTTAGACACATCATTCTTGATCAAAGACTTTCAACTGAATGCACTGAATGCAAATACCCAGGCATTTTGTTCGAAATCTAACAATCTTCTACTACCATAAGAAACAATTGGCACCTGACCTAACGGAGCTTTTCTTATAAACTTGCGTGGCAGTCAACCTGTTAACAGTATTGACAATTACTGTATATGTTCCGTTACGCAGGTGGGAGGCAAAGAATTAATCGGCACAGTTTGCTGACGATCACGGCAGATGCTTATCGCGTTTACCTCATCACGAAACACCGGGGATCCTTGACACGCATCATTGTGCCGTTATTAAGCCAGGATAAACGATGTGTGTGAATTCGTTACGGATCTTTGCATTAGCAACTTAACGACCGAGTGTAATGGATTGATTGCGAAATTGAGGATATTGTATAATTGCGACATTGCTACTTCAACACCAATTTTCATGCATCTTCAATATTGTGATGTTCTGTATGGTAAATGTTGTGTTAAGGGATTGTGTTGTTCGTTGTATAGGCAGATTATGTATTGGACCATCAATGAAAGAAAAAGAAAAAGAAAAAGAAGAAAAAATATGTGTGTGTATATATATAATATATATATATATATATATATATATATATATATATATATATATATATATATATATAATATATATATACATATATACATGAAATATTATTCAATTTTTAAATATTTCAATTATCATCTAATTGTCACGAAACAGTAACGTAAACTATAAAAATTATGAATTTGTTCACTATAGTACTGATATCATTTAAGCACTATAATTTCCCACCGTTCCAACATATTTTTGTTTCAGATTTATATGTATTTACGTAAATACTTATGAAACTATTTATAAAATGACATATAAGAATATTTATTGGAAGACACATGTAAAAATACTTATTAAAAATATTTATAAAAATAAATATCAAAATACGTATAAAAATATGTATTAAAATGCTTATAAAAATACTCATTAAAATACTTATTGAAAACGTTCCAGAAATACTTATAAAAATAATCATCAAAAACATATACAAATACTTATTAAAATACTTATTAAAACACTTATTGGGAAACTTATACAATTACTTATTAAATTATTTATAAAAATAATGATTAAAGTACTAATAAAAATACTCATTCAAATACTTGTTGAAAACGTTACACAAATATTGATTTAAAACGCTTATTAAAGTAATCATTAAAAAACATATGCAAATACTTATTAAAATATTTATTAATGTACTTATTAAGAAACTTATACAAATAATTACTAAAATATGTATAAAAGTACTTATTGAAAACATTATACAAATTCTTATTCAAATACATATAAAAATACAAATTAAAATACATATAAAAATACTTATTAAAATATTTATAAAATTCCTTATTAAAACACAATACATTCTCCATCATTAAGTGCCTACATCACATTTTATCAACACAACTCTCTGCACAAATTATCAGCACCGCCAACTATAATAACTATCTTTCAACCCAACCGAATGTCGTAATTAATACAATCAGCATGTCCGACTATTTTTTCTCAACCTTCGCGCATTACATTGATATGCAATAAAACCTGCAATCATCGACTTCCTTATTTTATAGGCGCAGCGTGATAAAGACTCAAGTCTCGTTTTTCGTCGCTTGTATTAGAATTTAGTTCAAGCGCATGCTTTTCATTATTGTCAACATGCCGCCTAATCATTTTCAATATTGCACTCAATATTACTAAATATCCTCACTAATTTTCAATTTTAAAAAATGAGTAAAGTAATATACAATGCATTATGCATCCCACATATACTTGGTCCACTCAATAATTCGTATCAAATTGATGCCAGCCAATATAATAACTGCATCTCAATACATGACATAATAAATCTAATGTACCCGTCGAATTATTTTTAATGAACAAACCGCATTGTTCACAAATTGTATTCAACTCACAATTTTGTCGATCTTCAAGTTCTTCGTTTCACAGGCGGACTTTATGCAATATGTCACTTTTGTTTTTGGCAGGGCGTATTAGAATGTGCTACTTCATTTTTTTCATACCGAAAGTTGAGGCTTTAACCTTGAAAGATAATAGACGGCACCTTATAAATTTTTTATTTTTCCATTTATGGGATGAATATGTTTTATATTTATGTCATTGTACGCAATAAAATGACTTTGAGTCGTACCCTGACTCTTACGTCTACAGAAATTGTACTTACACAACTTTTATAATTGATCGCTAAGTTTTTTTTAACGGGCAATTTAAAATTGGACAAAGCATTTGTATTCCTTAAAATATTAAAGAGTTATAAATAAAAATTAATAGTATAATTATTATATATAAATATATAAATACATATTGTACATAATTTAATATACGTATAATATATATTTTTTCAATATATGTATTAAAAATAATAATTAATAAAATATTATCTCTTTACAAATTATGTGATGTCTCATAAAAAAAAATGGGTTTCACTAGTTTCAAAGTAAAGGCTCCCATCAACGCAATCAAACAGATCCCGCTATTTTGTATTTTTTAAATATTAAATATTAACTATTTATAAATAAAAATTAAACATGTAATTATTATATATTATATGATATTATTATTATTATTTATTAATAATATAAATATATACATACAAATTTACATGATTATATATATACACTAAAAATGATAATTAATAAAATATTAATTAGTTATAAATTATGTGATATCTCATTTTTTTTTAAAATGGGTTTACACCACTTTCAAAATAAACGCTCCAATCAACAAGATCCAAGCGATTAAACATATCCCGCTATTTTGTGGTTTTTAAAATATTAAATATTATCTACTCATAAATAAAAAGTAATAATGCAATTATCATGTATACATATATATAATTAATAAAATATTAACTAGTTACAAGTTATCTGATATCGAACTTAAAAAAAATGTGCCTACACCACTTTCAAAACAAACGTTCCAATCCACGCAATCAATCGATCCGCTATTTTTTCACGACCGACCCATGTCCTTCCTTCAGAAATCCCGTCCATCCCACTATTCCGCAACTTCTTTGTTTTGACAGTAAAAACTAGTCATAAATAAGAATTAAGAATGTAATTATTATATATAAACGTATGCATACATTATTGTGTATGGTTTAATATGTACATATATATATATAGATATAAAATAATAATTAATAAAATATTAAGTAGTTACAAATTATGTGATATCTCACTTCCAAAAAAAAATGTGCTTATACCACTTTCAAAACAAACGCTCCAATCAATGCAATCGATCGATCCGCTATTTTTTCACGACCGACCCATCTCCTTCCTTCAGAAATGCCGTACATCCCACCACTCCGCGACTTCTTCGTCTTGACAGTAAAAATTGATGATCAATACACCACTTTCATAATCGTTCGTTAAATTTATTTTATTTGCCAATTTTAAATTAAACAGAGCATTTGTACTTTTTAAAATATTAAATATTACTTAACTAGCCATAAATAAAAATTAATAATAAAATTATTATTAGGTGTACAACTTTGCTTCCGCCGTTTTTTTCCGAAATTCGAGGCTTTATTGTAAAAAACTGGTTATACGTTTATGATATATATTAGTATTGTCCATCGCTGGCCACTACTTTCTCCCATCTTTCGGGCAGCGTACGAATCCCGCGTTGAAAAAACTGGTCATCTTTTGAAGCGATCCACGAATCGATCCAATTTTTTACTTCTTCATAAGACCGGAAGTGCTGGTCAGCCAGGCCGTGTGCCATTGATCGAAACAAGTGATAGTCCGAGGGAGCAACGTCTGGAGAATACGGCGGGTGGGGTAGGACTTCCCATTTCAACGTTTCCAAGTATGTCTTGACCACTTTCGCAACATGGGCTCGAGCATTGTCGTGCTGTAAAATCACTTTATCATGTCTCTCGTTGTATTGCGGCCGTTTGTCTTTTAATGCTCGGCTCAAACGCATTAATTGCGTTCGATAACGATCGCCTGTGATTGTTTCAGTCGGTTTTAACAACTCATAATGCACTACGCCGAGATGGTCCCACCAAATACAGAGCATGACCTTGGAACCGTGAATATTCGGTTTGGCCGTCGACGTGGAAGCATGGCCGGGATATCCCCATGATTTTCTGCGCTTGGGATTATCGTAATGAACCCATTTTTCGTCCCCAGTCACAATGCGATGCAGAAATCCTTTCCGTCTTTGCCTTGCAAGCAGCTATTCACAAGCAGCTGTTCACAAGCAAACAAACGCCGTTCAACATCTCTCGGCTTCAACTCGTACGGCACCCAATTTCCTTGTTTCTCAATCATTCCCATGATTTTCAGGCGTTTTGAAATGGCTTGTTGCGTCACTCCCAATGATACTGCCAATTCTTGTTGCGTTTGACACGAGTCTTGATCAAGTAATGCCTCCAATTCTGCATCTTCGAAAACCTTCTCTCTTCCACCGCCTTGCCGGTCTTCGACGTCAAAATCACCGTTCTTGATAGCGTTGAAACCACTCTCGGCACGTTCTTTCATATAGCGGCCTCACCATAGGTATTTGAGAGCATTCGATGAGCCTCAGCCGCAGATTTCTTCATATTAAAGCAGAAAATTAAAACCTCCCGCAAATGACGAGAATTTGGCTCGTAAGCTGACATGTTTAATCGAGAATGACTTTATGATGCAGACACAAATCGACTAATATTTCGATGGCGTTATGTTTACAAATGCCTAAGCTTATTGTATGACATCTACGATCTATTTATTTCGACTACCACTTACCGCTACAGCCATCTATTGCAAAACGGCGGAAGCAAAGTTGTACACCTAATATATATAAATATATACACTTTTAAAATAACCGCTGCAATCAACGCAATCAAACAGATTCTGCTAGTTTGTATTTTTTAAAGTATTAAATTTTAACAAGTCATAAATAAAAATTAATAGCATAGTTATTATATATAAATATATACATACATATTGTATATATATATATATATATATTTAATTATTTATTTTTTTATTTAACATATATATTTAAAATCATAATTAATAAAATCTTAATTAGATACAAATTATCTGATACCGCATTATTAAAAGAAAACGTATTTACACAACACAAAATTTCAAAAATACAATTTCAAAAATTCAAAAATACAATTTAAAAAAAAAACGCTCCCATCAACGCAATCAAATAGATCCTGTCATTTTGTATTTTTTAAAATATTAAATAATAACTAGTTATAAATAAAAATTAATAATATATTTATTAGATATTAATAATATTAGTTGAAAATATTAATTAGTTACAAATTATCTCATATCTCATTTATTTTTTCAAAAAATCCCGTACACCATTATCAAAATAAACGCTCCAATCAATGCAATCAATCGATCCGCTATTTTTTCACGACCGACCCATCTCCTTTCTTGAGAAATGCCGTCCATCCCACCACTCCGCGACTTCTTCGTTTTGACAGTCGACTTTCGTCCCCCGCCGTGCCCATTAGAATCCGACGCTGATGCTTTTTGACCTGCCGTTATTATTCGCCCGTTCGCTCGCACGTTCGCGCTGCCAAGCTGTCAGTTGTGCGCACGACATCGCGCAGTCCGGACCTACGGAAACTTCCACATTTTTCCCGCGATCTCCTCGACAAATTTCGAAAGTCTATTTTTCCTACCGCGAATCGGCCATGTGCGCGTTTGTGGATGTTTGAATTTGTAAGGGTTGCCTAAAAAGTATAATTTGACAGGTGACGACGATGTGTTTGGTCGGTGGTTTTATAATAGAAGAGTGAGATTCGGTTTGAAGAAGCTTCGAAGTGACGTGCTGAAGATTTGTGGTCGGTGGTGGAAAAATTAATTTTTGAGTGGGTGAGTACTGTTTTGAACATTATTAGGTCGTTACCGGTATGATATCGGTTTGGTGTTTGGTTATTATGGTATTCCTACAGATTTGTATTTACACATTTATTAATGTAGATGATGATCTACTATGTTAAAATTATGTGAAGAAGATTGTATTTGATTGTTGAGTACTTTCGGCCAAAATACTCTTATGTAAGGCACGGGGAAGTTTTAATGATAATTCTTCATTTACGCTAAATTAAATAATGCAAAAGAATTATTTGATAAAGAACGCATCTGTGTTTGATTAAATGAATATATACATTTTATTCAAATGAGTTAAATCGAAACAATTGGGAAGCGTATATATGCACCCATAGTCGATATCGATAGATTTCGACGGACTTATATATACGTCCATAGTAGTCAAAGGATTAACCTTTTGCCTGTAGAATACTTTTTGATAGTTTGAATTCTTTTGATGAATTATGTAAGGCGCGAGTAAGTTCTAATGATAATTCTTCATTTATGCCAAATTAAATAATGCAAAAGAATTATTTAATCAAGAATACATCTGTATTTAATTAAACACATATATACATTTTATTAAATTTACTTTGCGACGTATATATGCGCACATAGTCGACACCCATAAACTTCGGCGGACGTATATATGCGTCCGTAGTAGCCAAAGGATTAACCCTTTAATTGCAGAAATACTTTTCGATAGCTTGAACTATATTGATTGATTATGGAAGGCGCAACAGATTTTTAATGATAATTCTTTATCACACGTCAAATTAAATAATACAGGAAAATTATGTGATGAAGAACGCATCTGTATTTAATGATAATGATTAAATAAAATCTAAATTCCATATATACATTTTTTTAAATTTCGTTAAATCGAAACAATTGGAGACGTATATATGCGTTTATAGAAGTCAAAGGATTAACCTTTTGCCTACAGAAATACTTTTCGATAATTTGAATTATATTGATTGATTATCTAAGGTGCAACGAATTTCTAGTGATAATTCTTCATTTACGCCAAATTAAATACTGCCAAAAAATGATTTAATGAAGAACGCATGTGTATTTAATTAAATATATATATATATATATATATATATATATATATATGCATTTCATTAAATGTAGTTAAATCGAAACGATTAGGAAGCGTATATATGCGCTCATAAGTCAACATAGATTTTGGTGGACGTATTTATACGTCCATAATAGTCCAAGGATTAAAATGTGCAACACACGAAATGTAACACTTAATTATCTGATGAATAGATTATTTGTAGATTCAGTTAGTTTCATTATCGAATTACATTGTTGATTTAACAAATATAATGGTGGAATTGAAAAAAAGGACAGAGAATGAAAAGTGACAAAAGACTCCGTATGCAGAAAACTTCAACAATTTTCTTATCAAATACATTGAAGTTATCGTCGGAAGTTTACGTGCGCAAATTTATATCGGAACATGCAAAATCAAGCCACAATTAGTTTGTAATATGGTTTTGATCAAACGATTTTTATTTAAATAAAGCTTTGCGTGTTAAAAAAACGTCGTTTACAGTTTGTTTAATATGAAAGATTCAAATATAAATAAATTGTGTGTAAAACTAAAAATATAATATTGTATTTCAATTATAATTTCTTTGTCAAAATAGACATTGCAATAAAACCGTCTACTATGCCGTTTACTATACTTGGATGCTGATTTGTTTAAACATTTAACGATCTGGGAAGTTTTTGGAGTTTTTTAATTCTTTACAATTTTTAAGTTTTTAAATTTCAAAAGAAATAACGTCGTTTTTATTGTGAAAACGGTCCAACTTATATAAGTCTCGTTTAATTTCCCATGGTATTATTAGACAAAATGTGTATCTTTGCTGTGATTTTCGATAGTCTCTGAATGTCATAATAATAATAATAAAAAAAAGTAATATATTAAACTGAAATATCGTATTAATGCACATTAAAACGTTTCACAACGCAACATAAAATAAAAAACAAAATTTTATTTTCATTTATATGAAACTATTTTTATTTATTTTTAAATTCATTTTTACAAAAAAATTTCACTATTTTTATCCGTTGCTATAATTTAATATTTATGCTCCATTTACAATTTACTACATTGCAGAATGTTATTTGCACTATACTATAAGACAAGTCATCATAATATTATTACAGAAATTACGTGCGCATATAAAACAACTTTTTTCCGTGATTATTCCATATAATCAAAAAGTAGTAAATAGCTTTATATTAAAACCTGATTATTTTGTCAATGCTATTTTTTTTAACCGCACACTTTTTCTAAATACACATCTTATATCCATGACCACGTTAATTATTATAGCGACTTTATTCACTGTATATGAACTGTGAACACATTTACTCTACAATTAAAATCTTGTAAACTGATTTTCTTTGTCTTTTACTATATTTATCGTTTTTTTAAATAAATACTAAATATATTATAAATGCTATATATAAAATAATAAATACTATGTATGATTACTATAATATTACTATATTTATCGTTTTTTAATAAAAAAATTAAAATGAGGTTTTTTAATAAAATATTTAATATATTTTTATTTAATTTTATTATTATTTGTTTAATATATTTAATATGTTTATTAATAATTCGACAAATAAATGTTTAATAAAAAAAGATAAATGTAGTAATTATTATAGTATTTATTATTGTATGTACAGTATTATAGTATAATAATATATTAAACGACAGTTGTCAATGGAAACGAATGCATTTAATAGTAACAACAAGGCGCTTTTACTCTACTTTGATTTATTTTATCTAATTTAACCAAATATTACAGTTTTTTGTCGGGGATTTTTCAAAAGAATTTAAGCAATATTGCAATAGCTTTATATGTTGGTAAAAAAAATTAATCACAGTTACTTCATATTTCTGTCTCTTGCTGTCATTTCGTTTTCTTGAAGGTAAATTTGCACAACACACAAAACCAACACATTTACGCTACTGTCAATCATCATAACTTACTGTTCAAATATTAAGAATTTTTATTTACTATATTTTTACCATGGATTCTTTCCAGAAAATAATGGTATATTAAGTTCCACGGATTGTTGTCATTTTCTCAGTTTAAGCAAAGTCCTGGCGTTTCAGGACTCTTAAGACAATAAGCCACAGTTATTTTACATTTCTTGTAGCTGTTTGTCAATTTAGCACTTTACTTGTCCACCGACAAAAGTACACGTTCGGGTAATTGTTTCCACTTCACACTTTCTAGCCATTAAATTGCATGTCGTATGCCAGTGCACAATTTTTTTCATTTTAATTTGTTTTCCAACGACTCTGGTTGGTCAAAAAAAAGAAAAAGAAATTTCAGACGTATGCGTGTCGGTCGAAAATTTATTCTGGTCGATCAAAGCGGCAAAAGACTATTGTCGAGTCACATTTTTTTTCAACTATTTATTTTGAGTTGAGTCTGACCGGTCAGACGAGGTTGAAGTTATGTTGTTTTCAAACGCATCTTATTTTCTCACTTTTGCAAAACGTTGCGACGTTCAGATAAATACGTTGTTGCTGTGAAATCATTTTAACGTTATTTTATTATCGTGCTATTCATTGTAGTATGCAGATAGAGACGCATTTATAGGTTTTAAATTCAATAATTTTCAGTAAGCGACATTTTTACTTTATTTTCGAATCATTTAATATGTGGGGTTCTTCAGATAATTAGATTGTTATAGTGTTGGAATGGAATTTTATATTTACATTTATATAAATAATAAATTTATATTTAAATTTTAGTTGAACTGCACTTTAATGTTATTTTAATGGCGTGCAATTTGTTATATTGTTCAGATGAGTACATAGATATATACGTATGGGCCGTTTATTTTGAAAGTAGTATAAGTCAATTTTTTTTTTTAAATGAAATATCACATAATTTGTGAATAATTTAGTGTACATTTTTTATTTATAACTAATTAATATTTAATATCTTAAAAAATGACAATGCTTCATTCAATTTAAAATCTACCAATAAGTGGCATTACGAAAAAATAATTTCTTGTACAGACCACAGGACTATTATGATGTTATAAAACAATGCAGCAAGAATTGTCAATTTATTTTACACCAAATGAAACGAGAGAATTCCATTTTAACAAAAAATCTAGAAAATGCAATTGAAAAACGAGTAAGAAATATACTAACGGAGCGTACACCGTATACTATTTGATATAAAACATAGATTTACATAAAACACAGAATTTAAGAGGTGCAGTTATTATCTTATATTATGTATCTCTTGTGCATCATGAATATTATAAAATACTGCCATATAAAGAGCATAAATAAATGATAGCAATATCTTATGTTAACTTCAGCAAATATAAACATTACTAAGATTCAAAATAAAAAATACTATTTCTATTTAATTTCTTGTTGTTTTTTCAGACAAAATGGGATTAGTATAAAATATCTTTTAAGTAATATTACATTTTTTATCATTGAAATTAAATGATTTTTGCAATTGACTAATTATGTAAATAACGTTAAATAACATTATAAAATTCATTGGTATTTGCGCGCATATTATTCGTTTTAATTTTGAGATAAATACATAATTCGTAATCATTTTAATTGTACCACATTTTAATCTGATTTTTAAACAATCTAATATGTCGCGATCTTCAGAAAATGTGTCATTACATAGTTGTATTGAATTTATTTAATTGAACTACACTTTACTATTATTTCAATTTTATATAATACGTTACGATATTTAGATAATAATTTTAATCTTTTTTCCTTTCAATAAATTTTAATCTTGTTTCTAACCCATATAATTAATTATGGACTTTAAATAATTTCATTAATACATTGCATTATCGTTTTTAATAATATTTAAACTCTGCTTAATACCGTACGGTGTTTAAATAAATACGTTATTATACCGTTTTAATCGAATGTTTAACCAAACATTTCTAATTCAACCATTTTCCGTTCAGTACATATATATGTTATTATATATTACATTTATTATTATTATTATTATTATATATTATATATATATGTATATGAAATGGAAGTAAAATTGTTAAATTAGAATTGTTTGTATATATAATAAATAAATATATATAATAACATTTTTATTGCAAAAATCTTTTTGAAGCACTTTTCATTTTACTTTAATTTCACGTAATATTTCGATCACATCACATTAACTGAAGCAAGTGTCAATCTTGTTATAACTTTACATAACTTATTACGATGGTCAGACACTATTATGTTCCGACGTCATTAAATAATGACTTAATACACATTCGTGCCGCATGTTCAATTCCAGCCCTATAATTTTCCATTTCTCAAGTTGATATACCCCTCATTTTCTCGTTTCTAAATATTGTTACATTTCTTACTACACTACAAAGTGATGAGATTTCGCAATCTTTTTAAGTACGCTTCAATTTTATTTCGACTCACATTTAATTTTGCCATTTTTTATATATATAATTTTATATTTATAATATAATTTATAATTTAATTTATAATAAACATTTATAATATATATATATTTATAATGAAAATCATTAATAATTATAAAAACAGATATATGTACACACACATATATATATATATATATTCATGTGTGTATATATGTATACCAGTGGGTATATATATATATATATGTGTTTTTATAATTATTTATGATTTCTATTAATGATTTATGATACCTATAATAATTTTTATAAATTCATATTCATACATATGTATGAATTTATGTATAAAACAACAGCGTCATGCTCTACATATGATGTACTCATTCTGAAAATGTAGCGAATACATTTTCTCACACTGCAAAAATTTAACCACTTAACTTGTGATAAATGAAAAAATATTTGTAAGGACCAATATAAAATTTTCGTATGTTTTGTTCTGTAAAACAATGCACACTTATTTTCCAATAACGTTTACCACTGAAAATCGAAGAAAATTACAAATTTATCATACCCCAATTAAGATGCAACACTTTAAAAATAAATATTTTCGCAATACAAACGTTACAACTTTCATCGTTCAAATATAATACATTTTTATTTACTTTGATCATACACTTTTTACAGTCAAAAAAGTAACTTAAATTTCTGTTTATTATTGTAATTGTCTTTATTTTCTCACATATAAATTTGCACCACTTTATTCACTTTATTCACTTTGATCATAGATTATTTGCAAACGAAAAGGTAATATTAATTTCTGTTTATTATTGTAATTGTCTTTATTTTCTCACATATAAATTTGCACCACTTTGAACGTATAAATAACGTACTATATAATCATATAAATGTTGACCTGTTGCATTGTGTGGAAGGATAGAAAGTTGTCAATACGAGGTTACCGCCGTAATTTCCTAACATTTCAAGTATTTTACACAGTTCATTCGATACCATCCAATGAGGAAATACTCTATTGTCTGTAGAAGTAAGAAATAGCCTAAGAACAAAGTCATAAGTTGCGTTTCAGTGAAATCGTGCCGCGACGAAAGTGTCAATCGAATAAAAACTGTTTTATGATGCTTTAGGTCTATTCGTAAAGTTGTGAAACGTAGCAACACGCGAAGAAATAAAATTGATGATAACGAGATAATAATATTATAATAATGAAATAATGCAATAAAATGCATAAGCGTGAAATAATTATTTAATGAGTTGTGTAATGAATCGGGTTGAACGTAATCTTTTGTCAATGACACACATCAGAATACAATGAAGTTGTGTGAATTAATGATTTGCCGGTTTGTATGTCAGTATATTTGTATATAAACCATAATTTTGAAAGTAAATACATCATAGTGCAATGGTATACTGTAGAATAATGATTTGACAAGTTGTTTGTCACACCTAGGCGAATATAATGTTTTAACGAAACCTGTTGAAGCACAACGCAATACTCTAAGATAATAATTTTATGACTTCATTTTATATATAAAGTATTGCTAACAAGCGTTACATATATATATATATTCTCACACCGTACATAATGTTTTATTATGTCATTTTACTACAGATAACAAACAAAAAACCATTTGTGGGCAAGTAACTGATGTATATGTGTGATATAAAGTTCTATGATAACACATTATATACGATGGAAGAAGATATTTTACTATAATTAAATATAATATATTTATGGTACTGAAAAGAATAATTTTCATTTTATATTGGAAATAATATTATATATATGTACAATTTAATTAATTACAAATACTATATATGCATGTACATATATTAGTACATTTATGCGGTAGGAAGAAGGATGAGTGAATATACATTACGAATATATACATAAATATTACATAAGTATTATATATATGTATCTATGATATTATTTTAATTAGAAAAACAAAATTATTCTTCCCACTACCACAAACACATACATGAGAGCTATTTGAAAAGTTTGCGGTCTTTTTAAGAAAAACACATATTTCGATGCAAAACAAAATTTATTTCTCAATGAAGTATACCTGCAATTCGATACATTTGGTCCAACGTTTCTCCCATCCTTTTAAACCGTCAGAAAAAAATTGAACGTCTAAACCTGAAGAATACTGGTTCACAGCGTTTTCCACCTTTGTATTTGGCTTATATTTCTTTCCCCCAAGAAATGTTTTCAGATCAGGAAACAGGAAAAAGTCGTCGGGAAATAAATCTGGCGAATAGGGTGGGTGCGGAAGCAATTGAAACTTTAATTCGTTCAATTTTGAAATTGCGGGCATGCACGTGTGAGTCCGAGCGTTATCTTGGTGAAAGAGGATTCTTTTCTTGGCCAAATGTGGACGTTTTTTCTTAATTGTGGCCTTTAATTTATCCAGCAATGCAGCATGGTACTGTCCGTTGATTGTTTCACCCTTTGCAAGGAAATCGATAAGAATTATTCCACGGCTATCTCAGATAATTTTCGCCTTTTCCCTTTCAAATGAATAGATTTTATCACTGCGCGATGCTCAATTTTCTCCATTCTTGGTAGGCAATGTCAGCTGACAACTTTGGAAGAGTGCCGTAGACAAAGTAATGATCAGAATGACTTGAAATTTGTACGGTTTACATATCCCAAACGCTATCTATTGGACGGCAAACATTTCTTTTTCTACAGTTAGTTTATGTCGATAAGGCCGGAAACTTTTAAAATGGCCCGCGTATTATATCAAACTAAAATATTTTATTATATACATTATAACTAAATAACTAGCATATATATAGTAGCAAGTAAGATTTAAACAGAAATTATTGGCGAATGCAGGTGTAATTTACTTTGGACACATAAAATTCATTAACTGCTCCTGATATTATGGAACAGAGTATGTGTTTGCTGACAATTTCAAATGATCATCGTTGAAGCACAAATGATTAATCAACTTGAAATATCATCGAAATCCCATTTTCATCATCAGCGCATTTTACAATCCTTCGTTTATCACTTACGCTGTTTTCAAATCATTTATTACGCAAACAAGCATTAGTCTAATTGACGATTCGAAGCTTCCGAGATACTAATCAGCGAAATTAATAGTGGGATAGATAACGATCTAAACTGTTATTCCAGAATTAGAATGCGCTAGACAATTGATAGGCAATGGCTAACTATAGGAACGTAGTTTGTCGATGATATCGCGAATTATCAATAATCTTTGCATTGTTGCATCAATTAATTATAAGCAACATCGTGTACATAGGAGGTGTAATTAGACTTATCAGCGGCAGAATGTTTTGCATATTGATTAATGGATTAATATTAATGACAGATATGTGATTGTTGAATTATTAATACGCGAACATGGTCGGATAGGGACATATTAAACAATTGTTTTGTAGAAAAATAAAAAGTGAAATAAAAAAAAATAAAAAATAATTCGGAAAGGGGTGGAATGTTGAATTTGTTTTGCAGAAAGATGAATAAGAGAAACTACTAGTATATAACCGAATGATTAATCTTGGGGTTACTCGTTTAGTAAAAAAAAAAAATGATGACTCCGGTGGATTTTATTAATGAAAATGTAAACTTGGTTTGCGAGAGGGTATATTTGATTTGCCATAAACGTAATGATATATGCAATTGAGTGACCAGTCTACAAAAAGTACCCGTTTAGTAAATAACACTATAACTTAAATTATATTTTGTCACAGACAAAAAGAAATAATTCTAAACATAATAGACTTGCAAAAAGTCGAATATGGCCTACGAAAGAAATTGGAACAAAATAAAGCAACAAAAATACAAGGTTTGCAAGAAGTCGAATTTGGACTGCGAAAAAATTTGATTCGCCACAATCATAATGATTTATCTAACAAAGGGGCCAATCGAGAATCTGCTTATTTAGTCAATAATAACAAAACTGCAACGCGTGAACACATTTTTGTTTTGCGCTGGCTGATTTTTATTACCGTAATTAAAGAAAAAGAATCTAAAAATATTGGATTTGCAAATAGGCGAATTTAGTCTGCGAAAGAATTTGATTCGTCATAATCATAATGATTCACATAACAAGACAGCTAGTCCAAAAACTGCCCGCTTATTAAACAATTCAAATTCAATGCAAATCCAATGTAGATTGTACTTTTTGCAACACATATACCGTTTGCACCATATTTACATTTTATTACCGTCATTGTAACAAAACAAAGTAACAAAAACACCAATTTCCAAAATTTGTGACAGTCATAATGATTTCAAGTTCAATACAAATACAATTCAAATTGTACTTTTTACAACACATTTCCCGTTTGCACCATATTGCCTTTTTATTACAATCATTGCAATAAAACAAAGTACCAAAAATACCAATTTCCAAAATGTGAAAATTAGTCTGCGAAAGAATTTGATTTATTACAATCATAATGATTTCTATAACAAAGTGGCTGGTCCAGAAACTATCAATTTATTATACAATTCAAATTGTACTTTTTACGACACATTTCCCGTTGGCGCCATACTGCCTTTTTATTACGATTATTGTAATAAAGCAAAGTACCAAAAATACTAATTTCTAAAATGTCAAATTTAGTCTGCGAAAGAATTTGATTCGCCGCAACCATAATGGTTCACAAAATAAGGTGTAGAAACTCCCCATTTATCAAACAATTCAAATTCAATGCAAATACAATTCAAATTGTACTTTTTACAACACGTTTCCCCTTTGCGCCATATAATCTTTTTATTACCACCATTGCGACACAACAAAGTACCAAAAATGCCAATTTCCGAAATGTCAAAATTAGACTGCGAAAGAATTTGTTTCGTCACAACTATAATGATTTCAAGTTCACTACAAATATAATTCAAATTGAACTTTTTATAACACATGTCCCCGTTTGCACCATATTGCCTTTTTATTACCATCATTGCAACAAAACAAACTACCAAAAATACCAATTTCCAAAATTCGTCACAATCACAATGATTTCAAATTCAATAGAAATACAATTCAAATTGTGCTTTTTACAACATATACCCCGTTTACGCCATATTCCTTTTTTATTACCATCATTGCAACGAAACAAAATAACAAAAATACCGTTTCTCAAAATTCGTCACAATCATAATGATTTCATGTTCAATACAAATAGAATTCAAATTGTACTGCTTACAACACATTTCCCGTTTGCACTATATTGCCTTTTTATTACCATCATTGCAACAAAACAAAGTCCCAAAATATCAAAATTAGTCTGCGAAAGAAATTAATCCGTCACAATCATAATGATTTCAAGTTCAATACAAATACAGTTTAAATTGTATTTTTTACAACACATATCCCGTTTGCTCCATATTCTCTTTTCATTACCATCATTGCATCAAAACAAAGTACCAAAAACACTCATTTCGAAAATGTCAAAATTACTCTGCGAAAGATTTTGTTTCTTCACAACAATAATAATTTCAAGTTCAATGCAAATATAACTCAAATTGTACTTTTTACAACACATTTCCCCTTTGCACCATATTGTCTTTTTATTACCATGATTGCAACAAAACAACGTACCAAAAGCACCACTTTTCAAAACTTCAAAATTCGTCTGCGAAAAAATTTGATTCGTTACAATCATAATGAATCACATAACAAAGTCCAGAAACTCCCCATTTATTAAATAATTCAAATTCAATGCAAATACAACTCCAATAGTTCTTTTCACAACATATTTCTCCTTTGCACCATAATTCTTTTTTATTACCATCATTGCATGAAAATAAAGGACCAAAAATAACAATTTTCAAAAAGTCGCATTTGGTCTATGAAAGAATTTGATTCGTCACAGCCGTAATGATTCACATAACAAAAACTACCAATTTATTAAACAATTCAAGTTCAATACAAATACAATTCAAATTGTACTTTTTACAACACATATCCCGTTTGCACTATATTTCCTTTTTATTACCATCACTGCAACAAAACAAAGTAATAAAAATACCAATTTCCAAAATTCGTCACAATCATAATGATTTCATGTTCAATATAAATAGAATTCAAATGATAATATTTACTTCAACATATATTCCTTTGCACCATATTGTTTTTATTACCACCATTGCAACAAAACAAACTAACAAAAAATCAATTTCCAAAATCAATTCCATTCATTAAAAAATTCAAATTCTATACAAATACAGTTCGAATTGCATTTTTCTCAACACACTTTTCCTTCGCACCATATTTCTTTTTTGTTATCACCATTCCAATAAAACAAAGTACCAAAAATACCAATTTCCAAAATTCGTCACGATCATAATGCTTTCGAGTTCAATACAAACACAATTAAAATTGTTTTATAACACATATCCCATATTTTTTATTACCATCATTGCAACAAAACAAAGTAACAAAAATACCGTTTCTCAAAATTCGTCACAATTATAATGATTCCATGTTCAATACAAATAGAATTCAAATTGTACTTTTTTCAACACATATCCCCTTTGCACCATATTCCATTTTTATTACCATCATTGCAACAAAACAAACTACCAAAAATACGAATTTCCAAAATTCGTCACAATCATAATGATTTCAAGTTCAATGCAAATACAATTCAAATTATAATATTTACAACATATATTCCTTTGCACCATACACCTGTTTTTATTACCACCATTGTAACAAAACAAACTACAAAAAATACCAATATCCAAAATCAATTCCATTTATTAAAAAATTCAAATTCAATACAAATACAGTTCGAATTGCATTTTTCTCAACACACTTTTCCTTCGCACCATATTTCTTTTTTGTTATCACCATTCCAATAAAACAAAGTACCAAAAATACCAATTTCCAAAATTCGTCACGATCATAATGCTTTCGAGTTCAATACAAACACAATTAAAATTGTTTTATAACACATATCCCCTTTTTATTATCATCATTGCAACAAAACAAAGTACCAAAAACACCAACTTCCAAAATGTCAAAATTAGTCTGCAAAGAATTTGATTCGTCACAATTATAATGATTTCATGTTCAATACAAATAGAATTCAAATTGTACTTTTTCCAACACATATCCCCTTTGCACCATATTTCCTAGTTTCCAAGCTACCAAAAATACCAACTTCCAAAAAGCCAGCTGTCAAATTCGCAGTGCATCTACAGAATGTTCGTTGCCTTTTGATGAACCACACCTCTCACCACCGATGATTCCCGTGTGTTTTGGATTAACCGACGTCGGCCGCGGTATGCAGGACTCGCTCCTCTCACTATTTAGAGATCGTCCGCGAGAAGAAAATGGCGCGCGTCGAGTTTGATTTCGCTTTCACTCTTCGGCGTTCTCCCGAAACAAACAACAACAACATCTGCGACTTCGTAGGCGACGACGGATGCGTCGGCGAATACGTCTACTAGCCTCCTCCGACTTCCACGACGAATTGGGTCAAGTGCATTCGTGCCGGTAGCCATTTTCTGCCGGTCGAGTAGCTGAAGGAACTGGCGAATTACGCGATTGCCATTAGCGCAGCTGATGCGACGATAATTCAGGTGCTCGAGCACTACGAATCTGACTGATGAAGCGAATGGATATGTGTATTGCATTAAAAAAATGCTCTTTTATTCAATCAAACATTTTTTTAATTGGGAGCTAGCGAGCTAGAGCGTTTGAACGCAAGTTTACAAAATTTTGTTAGATAGACGTATGTTGATGAAAGGTCTAATTGATGGAATGAAAGATGCACGTTTACAATTCTGGTGTTGGAACGTTGAATATATGACAGACGATGCAAACGGGTATGTGTATTGCAAAAAAAAAATGAATGAAACTCCTTTGTTTGGTCGGTTTGAACTCAAGTTTGCAAAATTTTGTCAGACCAACGTATGTTGTTGAAAGGTCAAATTGATGGAATGAAAGATGCACGTTTACAATTCTGGTACTGAAAAGTTGAATATATGACAGACGATGCGAACGGTACACTTTTCTTTTTATTGGTAGCTCTAATATGCACGCCATGTAAAATGATGTGATAGAGCTCGAAATCATAATTCCACGTTTTTCCGAAATAATTCTGTTACTAGAGCGAAAAGCTTTCTGACGAAAGATGTGAGCGGGTATGTGTGTTGCATTAAAAAAAAAGAAACCACTTATTCAATCAAGCATTTTTTTAATTGGTAGCTATAATGGGCACGCAGTGTAAAATCATATGACAGAGATCAAAATCACAATTTCACGTTTTTACGAAATAATCCTGGTATTAAAGCACTAGGAATCTAATGATTGCAACGAACGGGTAAGTGTGTTGCATTAAAAAAAGGACTATTTTATTCAATCAAACATATTTTTAATTGATTGCTATAATATGCATGTCATGTAAAATCATGCTATAGAGTTTGATATCATAATTTCACGTTGTTACGAAATAATTCGGGTACTAGAACACTAGGAATGTGACGGACGAAGCAAACGAGTATGTGTGTTGCGTTAAAAAAAAAAAAAAAAAAAAAAAACATTAGTGAAACTCCTTTGCTTGGTCGCTTTGAACGCAGTTTTGCAAAATTTAATCGGGTACACATACGCTGTTAAAAAGTCAAATTGATAGAATAAAAGATGCACGTTTACGAATGTGATGCTAGAATGTTGAAAAAATAGAATGTTGGATATGTGACAGACGATGCGAATGGATACACATTTTTTTATTGGTAGCTCCAATATGCACCCTATGTAAAATCATGCTATTGAGTTCGAAATCATAATTCCACGTTTTTACGAAATAATTCAGGTGCTCGAGCACTAGGAATATGACGGATAATGTAATCGGGTATATATATTGCGTTAAAAAAAATACTGTTTTATTCAATCGAAAATTTTCTTAATCGGTAGCAAACGCGCTAGAGCGTTTGAACGCAAGTTTGCAAAATTTTGTCAGGTAGACGTATGTTGTTGGAGGGTCAATTTTGTGGGACAGAGAAAATAAAACTTTTTTTCATTGGTAGTTCTAATATGTATGCAATGTCAAATCATGCTACAAAGTTTGAAATCATAATTCCACGTTTCTACGAAATAATTTTACTACAATACTAAGAATGTGACGGATTATGTGAACGGGTATGTGTTGCATTAAAAAAGAAAAAACTCTTTTATTCAATCAAACATTTTTTTAATTTGTAGCTATAATATGGATGCAATGTAAAATCATGTGATAGACTTCAAAATCACAACTCCACGTTTTTACGAAATAATTCTGGTACTACAACACTAGGAATGTGATGGAAGATATGAATGGGTATGTGTGTTGCATTAAAAAAAAAAAATTTTATTCAATGAATTTTTTTAAATGATAGCGCGCTAGAGTTTTGATGGAATGCAAAATTTTGTCAGGTAGACGTATGTTGCTAGTTCAAATATGCACGCAATGTAAAATCATGTGATAGAGTTCAAAATCACAATTCGGCGTTTTTACGAAATAATTCTGGTGATAGAGCACTAGAAATGTGACTGACCATGCGTACAGATATGTGTATTGCGTTAAAAAAAATGAATGAAACTCCTTTGTTTGGTCGCTTTGAACGCAGGTTTGCAAAATTTTGTTAGGCCGACGTATGTTGTTGAAAAGTCAAATTGATGGAATGAAAGATGTATTGCGTTAAAAAAAATAAACAATTCTGGTGTTTTGATATATAAGAATTTGAATATGTGATTGTTGAACGGTCGAATGGGTACACATTTTTTTTTATTGGTAGCTCTAATATGTGCGCAATGAAAAGTTCAAAATGATCCACGTTTTTAGAAATAATTCTGGAGGAATCATGCGAATGGATATGTTTTTAAAAAAATAGTATATGAATAATTCTGGTTTTGACAGATTTTGATGGAATAGTAGATTTCATATTTTCAATTCTGGTGCTAAAACACTAGAAATGTGATGGACCATGCGTATGGGTATATGTATTGCGTTAAAAAAAAAAATGAATGAAACTCCTTTGCTTGGTCGCTTTGAACATAAGTTTACAAAGTTTTGTCAGGTAGACGTTGTTGTTGAAAGGTCAAATTGATGAAATAGAAGATTAAACGTTTACAATTTTGGTGCTAGAATGTTGGATGTGTGACGGACGATGCGAACGTGTATGTGTATTGCGTTAAAAAAAAAGAATTGAGTAACACTCCTTTGCTTGGTCGCTTTGAACGCAGGCTTGCAAAATTTTACCAGGTAGACGTATGTCGCTGAAAGGTCAAATTCATTGAATAAAAGATGACACGTTTGCAATTTTAGTGCTAGAACTGGTGTGTTGCGTTAAAAAAATAGTGGAACTCCTTTGCTTGGTCGCTTTGAACGCCAGTTTGCATAATTTTGTCAGATAGACGTATTATATTGAGTGATCAATTTTGTGGAACAGAGAAAATCAAACTTTTGTTTTTAATGGTAGCTCTAATATGCAGGTAATGTAACATAATGTGATAGAGTTCCAAATCACAACTCTATGCTTTTACGAAATAATTCTGGTACTAGAGGACTAGGAATGGGACGGACGATGGGAACGGATATGTGTATTGCGTTAAAAAAAATGGAGTGAAACTATTTTGCTCGGTCATTTTGATATACAGAGCGTTTGAACGCAGATTTGCGAAATTTTGTCAGGTAGACCTATGTTGCTGAACAGTTAAATTGATGGAATAGAAGATTCCAGATTTTGATGGAATAAAAGATTCCACATTTTGATGGAATAAAAGATTCCACATTTTGATGGAATAAAAGATTCCACATTTTTACTTCTGCTGCTACAACACTGGAAATGTGACGGATAATTCGAACGAGTACGAGTGCTGCATTAAAAAATGGAATAGAACTATTTCGTTTGGCCATTCTAATGTGCACGGAGTTAGAATCTATGTTCGGATTCTTTAATATTTGAATAGACCATAGAGATTTGTTTTAGTCCTGCACTCGTAATTTGTTAAACGCTTAATTTAGTGGTACAGAGAAAATCAGAAATTTTTTTATTGGTGTCTCTAATATGCACGCAATTTAAAATCATGTGATAAAGTTCGAAATCACACTTCCACGTTTATATGAAATAATTCGAACGGATATGCGTATTATGTTAAAAAAAAAATGAATGAAACCCTTTCGGTCAGTCATTTTGACGTAAACGGAGTTTGAATCCAGGTTCGGATTCTTTAATATTAGAATAGAACATAGAGATTTGTTTTGGTCAGATATGTGTAACTTGTTGAAAGGCCGATGTACTAGTGTGTCAACATGCGAATAATAATCGATTCAATTCGAAGCGTTTCAGAAGGTACGAAAGTTCGCCAAACTTTCTAGTAATTGTCCTCGTTTAAAATCTAAATGTCAATACGGCACGATTTCTACCTTGTCTATTTACAGATTTTATGAATCAAATCACATCATACGATCTTACTGAGATTATAATTTACAAAACGCGTCATATTATTTGCCATTAGTAATTTTGTACGATTAAATCTCAATTATCTCACAGTGACAGTGGAATGTATTAATTTTCGATAATAAAAAAGACATTAAAATATTCTACCGTGCGTATAATATCATATATAATATTCATAAATAATATAAATATTATCCGCAGGGTAATATGTTGCAATATATTTTTTATTGAAAATCGATTCCACGAGTTTCTTCTTATATGAACATTCGCCAAACTTTCTAGTATTTACCCTCGTCCAAAACAAAAATATTAACACGCCATGATTTTTTATTCAAAGTACTTATTCAAAGTACTCGATTCAATTAATTTGTCTCCCCTACGTAACTGATAACATCTTTAATAAAATTGCATTCCAATTTTTCCGCAATAAATATCCATTGTTTAAACTAAAATTTCACCAGAGTTTCTATTATTTATCCTCGCGCAAATGAAAACCCCATAACACCATAATTTCTTACTCAACCACTCAAGTACCGAATTCACTTAAATTCCACTATAAGTTATTATCGAGATTAATGTCAATAAAACATAAAACAGCCCGTCCGCAATTTTCCGCGTTTTACGACGTCGAATAACAATTTCCCATAAAGACAATATCGTTACTACACTTTCACCGAAAGCATCAATCACGACTTCCCTCTTGTTTATTTACCTTCGCTAATTTCTATCGAAAACATCCGTTCAATTCTCACACCGTTACCGCACATCACGTTCAGCGCAAGAAAATAACACGTTCGCTCGATGCAACGGTATCTTTCATTTCGATTAACTTTTTCCCGCGGCACGATTTCACTGAAATCCGCACCCATTACCTCGTTTCTTATTTCTAGGCATTCCGAATGCTCCGCGTTTACGCTCATTTATTTCGTGCACATAAACATTTCGCGCTTGCCTGATTTCTTGCGGTTGGTGGTTGCGTTTATAAGGTGTAATGTAAGGTATAGATATGTGTGTATTAGATATTTCACTTTTTTCGGTCATCTAAGGCACTACGGAATTTTATGCGGAAAATATCGGGGCATAAGGTATGCGTATAAGAAATATATATAGATAATAGAATATATATATTCTCGCATCATACATAATGTTTATTATATAATATTTTCTAATATAAATAAATAAATATATATGAGGACGATTTGAAAAGTTTCCGGCCTTGACCTAAACTAACGGTAGAAAAAAAAAGTTTTCGCCGTCCAATAGACAGAGTTGACATATGTAAATTGTAAAAATTTCAAGTTTATTTTGATGATTAGTTTGTCTACGACACTCTTCCGAAGTTGTCAGCTGACATTTTTTGTGAAGAATAGAGAAAATTGAGTATCACGCAGTGACAAAATTTCTTAATTTGAAAGAGAAAAAGGCGGCAATTTTCTGGGATGGCCGTGGAATAATTCTTATCGATTTTCTTTCAAAGGGTGAAACAACCAACGCATTTGGATAAGGAAAAAGAAAATTTATTATAAAAAAACTAGATTAAATTAAACAATAAATTATAAATATTACTCTTAATTTTTATTTTGGGTGTTCAGATGGTTTCTAGATTTTTCAATAATTAGTAACAAAATGATGTCCGATTATACATATGTATATGGATATGTAATAGAAATTAATACAGTATATATATAATATTAATATAGCATATTAATAACAAATAACATAAAGTGGTAAATCAATATAGTATTAATATAGTATATACATACATACGTGTTTTCACACAAAATTCGCGCAAATTATAGCAAAATGTAGCAAATAATTATAACAAAATTATATTAGTTGCCCCGTAATAATGGTAGCAGTTGATAAATTTAATTTGTCCCATGATAATAGTAGCAAAGGAAAATAAATAAAGCGCGCAAAATTTATTATCAAAAATACTAAATCAAATTGAAGAATAAATTATAAATGTTACTCTGTATTTTAATTTAGTATTCAGAAAGTTTCTGGATTTTTCAATAACTTTGTTATTGCATTTTAAAGATGCCGGTAGGATTCTTTGGCTGTGAAATTTTGCTTTTTCTATAGAGACTATAGAGACCATAGAAGACGGATTCCCTATACAGGGACATCGAAGTTTATTAAGAAAACAAATATAGAACGCAACATTTATGATTAAGAAACCAGATTAAATTGGAGAATAAATTATAAATAATGCCTTAAATTTTTATTTTGGGAGTTCAGATAGTTTTTGGGGTTTGCAATAGTTTCGATACTGCGTTTTAAAGTTGCCCATAGTAATAGTAGCAGTTGATACATTTAATTTATCCCATAATAATAGTAGCAAAGATAAATAAATTAAGCGCGCAAAATTGATTATCAAAAAAACTAGAGCAAATTGAAGAATAAATTATAAATGTTACTCTTCATTTTTATTTAGTGTTCAGAAAGTTTCTGGATTTTTCAATAATTTTGTTACTGCATTTTAAAGTTGCTGGTAAGATTCCTTGGATCCGAAACTTTGTCTATAAGTGTCAGTTTAAAATCATTCGAGGCATTCTTCCTCGTGCTACACTTCATACTAACCAACGGACAGTACTACGCTGCATTACTGGATAAATGAAAGGCCACAATTAAAAAAAAAACGTCCGCATTTGGCCAAGAAAAAAAATCCTCTTTTACCAAGATAACGCTTGGACTCACATGTGCTTGCTCGCAATGTCAAAATTGAACGAATGAAAGTTTGAATTGCTTCCGTTCCCACCCTATTCGTCACATTTACCTCCCATCGACTTTTTTCTGTTTCCTAATTTGAAAAAATTTCTTGGGTGATAGAAATATAAGTCAAATACAGAGATGGAAAATCCTGGAAACCAGTATTTTTCAGGATTAGGCGATCAATTTTTTTCTGGCGGTTTAAAAGGATGGGGGAAACGTTGGACCAAATGTATCGAGTTGCAAGGACACTTTGTCGAGAAATAAATTTTGTTTTGCATTGAAATACGTGTTTTTCTTACAAAGGCCGCAAACTTTTCAAATAGCCCTCGTATTTCATTTCGAAATTATGATATTCGACAATCGGTGGCATACATTTCCCACCACTATATTCGATAATTTATTCGAATATGTACGTTATATAGTATCGAATATATTCGAATACATTCGAATATATTCGATACTATATTCTATAATTTACGCACTTCTATTAATTTTATAATTTTTACACTCCTTACTATTCACATCTATTTCACTCATTCAACAAAGACCCTATTTACTTTTAACCACACCATATAAATATATTAAATTCGCAAGAAAGTAATTTCGGTTTCTTACTGTGAAGTAAACCCCAATTTTTTCTATACAAAAAATGAACTTGATTTAGTCCTTAATCTTCCATTTTGTTCGACGATCTTTTACCATCTTTCTGGTTTTACCCACACATTATGGCTTTCGTTAAAATTGACGTCTAAACACACTAAGCCAGCTATCGCTAATTTCTACCGTAAATTGACGTGGCGTTAGGTAACGAGTTTTAGGCAAATTCGTTTTCGACCAGACGCCGTCCAGACACCATGAGTCAACGTGGCGTCGAAATTGGTCGAAGATGACGGGGGTCGCTAAAGAAAAGCAGCGATGTTTACTCGAGTGCGTAATAATGTTGTTCGACGGTTGATTATGCAGGGCGATAATGAAGTAGGAGGAAAATGTGCAAAGTCCAGGCCACGATAAGGCGGCGGTAAGACAGTGTCAATGTTATGGGGGCAGCGAACGTGTGAAACATTGCGAGTTTATCTGCTTTAGACTGTTCGATAAGTGAAAAGCGATTAAGTGTGCGTGGCGACGAAGTTATTTAGTTTTGGGCGAAAGTTATCTTTTGTGGTGTAGGAAGTAGTATGTATGGATGATTTATTTTGAAATGCGCATTTTGAAGTGCACTTTTTTTTAGAAATGGGGTGTCACGTAATTTGGAATTAATTTAGTGTAAACTTTTTATTTATAAATGGTTAATAATTAATAAGTTAAAAATGCTAATGATTTGATCAATTTAAAATTGGTTAATAAAATAAATTGTCTAGCGATTGATTACGAAACTAGTATGAATTCAATTTCTGTAGACATTTAGGAAAAAATAATTTCTTGTGCATGGCACAGGACTATTAATGCAGAAGTCGATTAAAAAAAAAAGAGATAAAACATAATTTGCGACTGATTTAATGTAAACATTTTATTTAAAAACGGGTTAATAATTAATAACTTAAAAATGCTAATGATTTGTTCAATTTAATATTGGTTAGTAAAAGAAATTGTGGAGGGATTGATTACGAATTGGAATGAGTTTAATTTCTGTAGATACGTACGAAAAAAAAATTTCTTGTACATAGCGCAGATGTAGAAGTCCGTTTTTTAAAAAAATTACATGTTGTATAATTTGTGATTAATTTCGTAGACACTTTTTATTTATAAATAGTTAATAATTGGTACCTTGAAAATGCTATAAACAGTGCAGAAGTCCATTTAAAAAGAAAATGAGACATCGCATAATTTGGGATTAATTTAGTCTAAACTTTTAATTCATAAATGGCTAATACTTAATAAGTTAAAAATGCTAATGATTTGATCAATTTAAAATTGGTTAATAAAAGAAATTGTCTAGCGATTGATTATGAAACTAGTGTGAATTCAATTTCTGTAGATATTTACAAAAGAAAAATTTCTTGTACACAGAACAGAACTATTATGATGTTATAACATAATATACATAATACTATAAACAATGTAGAAGTCCATTAAAAAAATGAAACATCGGATAATTTGTGATTCATTTAGTGTAAAATTTTATTTATAGATGCTTAGTAATTAGTATTTTAAAAAAGCCAGTGCTTCGTTCAATTTAAAATTGGCCAATTAAAAAAGTTACATAAACAATGTAAATACAGAATAATGCAGAAGTTCATTTAAAAACGCGATATCGCATAATTTGTGATTCATGTAGTGTAAACTTTTTATTTACAAATGGATAAGAATTAATAAATAATAAACTTTTTATTTATAACTAGTTAACGTATACCTTAAAAATGCCAGTGCTGTGTTCAATTTAAAATTGAATCCGCAATATGAACTTCACAAACACTTTCTCAAGTAAATAAAACAATCGCAGACCAAAAATCCGAAAACTACCCTTCAGATTTTTTAATTATCAAACGATCAATTTACCGGATCGTGTAGAAAAAAATCACTGAACGTTATACTTTACTACTATGATTATATTACAAATACACCATAATCTAATGAATATCCATCCGCAATATTAATTTAATATTCCGAGTAAAATTCACTGTACGCTATACCTTACTATAACAATTTTATTACAAATACACCACAGTCTAATGAATCCTCATCCGCAACATTAATTTAACAAACACTTTCTCATATAAATAAAACAATCGCTAATCAAAATTCTGTAAACCACTTTCTACGCTTTTTAAAGTATCAAAACAATAAATTTGTCGGGTCGTTCAGAAAACAATTCGTCAAACGGCATAATTTACTACTACGATTATATTACAAATACACCATAATCTAATGAATACCGGTTTACAACATTAATTTAGCAAACACTTTCTCACGTAAATAAAACAATAGCTAACAAAAATTCTACGTCTTTTTAATTATCAAATAATCAATTTACCGAGTCAGAAAAATATTTGCTATACGTTATACTTATTTACTATTATGCTACTTATTACTATTTTGCTACTATTATGCTACTATACTTATTACTATTATGCTGCAAATACACCATAATATAATGAATATCCATCTACAACATTACATTAACAAACACTTTCTCGCGTAAATAAAATCATCGCTAACCAAAACTCCATAAACCACCTTTTACATTTTTTTTAATTATCAGACAATCAATTCGGTTCTTTCGAGGAAAATTCGCTACAAACGGGATCCTGTGTTGAAAACTCTTCGCATGAACGTCGACACCGATATCTGAAACGATCCCAGGGTTCACCTAGTCGCGAGTTTCTGAGCAACTTCCGGTCGTGTCACGGGGAGCGTCAAACGTAATCGGATAAAATGGATAATTGCGCCGGTTCATTCCGTTCTGCGTGTGTGTCAGTAAGTACAAGCCTGCCTAAGAACCTATCGACGCCATCGTTCGAAACCGATTTCGTCTGACGCGTTGCGTCTCATAAAATTGTTTGACGAAAGTCTCTTAGTTCTCAGTTTTACAGATGGAAATTATGCAATACTGATTCTAGCGTGCGCAACAAGATGAGAAATACAATGTAAAAATATAAAATCGATGGTAGAATGATCATTAATTTATGACACGAATATTAAGATTTATTAACCGTATATAATAATTTTGTTTAACACCTTGCGCCTGATAAAAATTGTTTAACGAAAGTTTCTTAGTTGTCAGCTTTATAAATGAAAATTATGCAATAATAATTTTTGCGTAAGCAGTAAGTGAAAAAGATAGTGTAAAAATATGAAAATCGAGGATAAAGTGCTGATTAATTGTATTACACTGACATTAAGATTTATTAACTGTATATAATAATTTTTCTTTGACACGTTGCGTCTGATAAAATTGTTTAACGAAACACTGTTAGTTGTCAATTTTGCAGATAGGAATTATGCAATAATGATTTTTGTGTGAGTACCAAGGTAAAAAAGAAAATATAAAAGTATATAAATCGATGGTAGAATGTTAAGTAATTGAATTACATTGATATTAAGATTTATTAACTGTATATAATAATTCGGGAGGGGGTTAAGATGTCATTTTTTATTTCAATAATGAGTACGTAAAAGGAAAAATTACGCAGCTGTGTGATTAATGTTTAATGATTTTGTTGAATACCTTGGGTCTGATAAAATTGTTTAACGAAAGTTTCTTAGTTGTCAGTTTTATACATGAAAATTATGCAATAATAATTTTTGCGTGAGCAGCAAGTGAAAAAGATAGTATAAAAATATGAAAATTGATGGTAAGGTGTTCATTAATTGTATGAGACGGATACTAAAATTTATTAACTGTATATAATAATTGCGGGTGAGATTTTTAGATCTAACTTTTGTTTTCAATAATGATTATGTAAAAAGTAGAAATTACGCAGCTGTGTGATTATTGTTTAGTAACTTTGCCTGAGATGTTGCAAGTGATAAAATTGTTTAACGAAATTCTGTTAGCTTCTATACGATTTTATACGATTGTAACCTCAACGGTAAAGTGAAAAAAATATAAAAAATATGAAAATTGATGGTAAAGTGCTAATTAATTGTATGCCATTGTAATATATAATTTATTAGCTGTATATATTAATGGAAGGGGGGTTAAGATCAAGTTGTTGTTTTCAATAATGATTATGTACAAGGAAAAATTACGCAGTTGTGTGATTATTGTTTAGTGCATTTTTTCTGAGCTGTTGCGCGTGATAAAATTGTTTAATAAAACTCTGTTAGTTGTCAGTTTTACGGAAGGAATTTATGCAATAATTATTCTGGAATGAATGACAAGATATAAACATAGCATAGAAATATGAAAAAATCCAACAACGGTAGAATGCTCATTAATTGTAAAATACTTATGTATGTTTTGAATGACGATTATTTGAAAGAAAAGATTATATACCTGTATTAATGTTGTTTAATAATTTTTATACGCATTGCACATGATAAAATAGTTTACCGAAATATGGATATGATGTGATGATGATTTTAGAAGGAATTACAAAGTATAGGACACAATATAAAATTTTGAAAGACACCATCGACAGTAGGATACTAATTAAATATAAAACATAATATTAAAAATGATTGATTATAAATAATAATTATGGTGAGATTTAAGATTATACTTACATTTTGAAAAACGATTATTTGAAAAATAAAGATTACACACCTGTGTAATCGTTGTTAATTAATTTTCTTAAACACGTCGCGCAGCTTGACATTATATTATTTAGTATTTTTAATATCTGCATAAAAATATAACAAAGTTCTCCATGTTTCTTCACACATCCCTTTTTTCCGTGTGTTCACTCAATTAAATATTCTCATCAAACGCACTTCTATATTTTAAATTATTTTAGCCAGTGCACATTTCAGTCTAACGCAAGTTTTATATTTCGATGCAAATAAACTGGTTCTACAATTCTGTTATCCACCGTGCAAAAAGGGTCCCAAGAATGTCCCAAAAAGGTTGCCCTAAAAATGTCAGATTTATCTCTTCACAATGGGTGAAGCGGCTTATGATAAAACGCCTTAATTCGTTTGGCAAACAACTTATTTGTAAAAGCAGCGTGTGGCAATGACTCACTGTGAGTCATTTTGTCAGATGCCTATCGTAAGGATTTACTAATTCTCCGGAATCACAGAAAATCATAGATGGACAGTTGATGAGCAAAATATTGCAACAACCGCAAACTTACACATATTTAATTTCTTTATATCATTAGCAGGACTTTACAAATATTTGACAAGATTATCTAACGGCGAAGAAAGTATTTAATGCTACAAGCAAACTAAATTACGTCGATGGGCTTGTAACGATGCAAAAGGAAAGTGCAAAAACACATATGTATATATATGTAAAAACTGAAGTATATGTAAAAGTAAATATAGAAAAGGTAAAAACATGTATGTAGATATATATGTATAGTTTTATATATATAATTTAATGCTATCAGCACACTAAATTATGTCGAAGGGCTTTTAATGGTGCAAAAAGAAAATTTAATAACATGTATATATATATATTTTTTATATTTATATTTTATTATATTATTATAATATTATTTATATTTTATATTTTATATATATATATATAATTATTCTTAATATTTTATGTATGTATTCTCCGTGTTTAAAACTACCCAGCATCAATAATAAATATCATCAATAATAATATTTATTTATTATTAATCACTATTTTTCATTATTATATTTAATTATTCTTAATGTTTCACTTATTTATCCTCAGTGTTTGAAAGTATGTAACATCAGTTATATACATCAATAATAAACGTTAACAATATTTATTTATTATTAGTATGAATCCGATGAAAACAGTGACATCATGTATGTTTTTACATGTACGTATATTGTATACACATATATATATATATATATATATATAATTATATATATAATATATATATATTTATATTATTTGTTTCCTTTATATATATATATATTATATATATATACATTTTCTTTAATACATTACTTTTGCCAATGTTATTTAATCATATATGATAAACAACAGTTAAATTCGATTTCCGAAATCTTATTTTAAGTGCGCAGCGATTCTCGTATAATATCTCTTCATATGGAATGCGACTGTGATAATGCTATAATTTTTAAATAATTAAGAAATAACAAATACAGAACAGACGATAAATGCAATATGCTGGAATTATTTTTAATATATATATATATAACATAAAATTCAAATAATATTTCTTGTTAACAGTTTGGCCCAGTGGAAGAAATTTACAATGCACTACAGCACGATAATCGAAGAAAACTGTTAACACTATCTTTATTTTTGAGCGACTTTGGCAAAATTTTTTGCTCTTGGCTCATTTTTGGCACAATATTCGCTCGATTCGTCGGTTGTTTCCAGAGAAATAAGCGTAGATCCACGTCTCATCATCCGTAATAATGCGTCGCATGATCAGCTGCTATTCGGAAATCATCTCTTCACAGATGTTAACACGCCGCTCTTTTTCGAACAAATTGAGTGTTTTTCGAAGCAAACGAGCATGGACTCGTCTGAGACCCAATTTGTTTTTCAAAATCGATTGAATCGACCCGAATTATATCCTGGTCATGTCAACAAGGTCTGTAATTGTTAATCGACGATTTTTCAGCACCAGATCTTTGATTTCCTTGATATTCTCTGCCTTCCAAGAATAATTTCTTCCAATCAAAAACACTTCTTCTGGACAGTGTATTGTCTCCAAAACCCTTTTTTAACATTTCCAACGTGTCGGAAGCCGAAATTCCATTTTTCTAGCAAAATTTCATACAAATTCTTTGCTGAATTTTTCATTCATACTGAAAATCGTCAAAAGCACCTTTTTAGGTCATAATAAATAAGCGTATCTCAACAACTACTAAAGATATTGACACGAAATTTTTTTATAGATGTATTTTGGAGTGCTACCAACCTAACAAAAAAATAACTTGTTTGGATAAGTCTGCGCGATTTAAATGGAAAATTCTTACTATTTTTTGATCACCGTAGAATTATTATTGATATATTATTGAACATATGTATATTTTCCTGATATTGATAAATTATTATTGACATGTATGAATGCAAAATATTGCCCGGTAATATTTGTGTGAATATTCTGAACACGTCACACAGCAAATGCTGATAATTTCTATCTTGTTAGTTATTACAATTACTTTAATGTGTTATACTTATATATTATACTGAATTTTTTTCATGCATTTAAAATGATCGCCAAAAGACCATTTTTTTAGTTTGTTAAACTTATTGGTATCTCAAAATGATTTAAAGATTTGATTGGCATTTGTATGGTTGAAATGTGGTCTTTAAAGTTGATACATGTACTAACAAAATAATTAATATTGTTTGAATAAACCTGCGTCCGATTTAAATGGATAATTTCTATCTTTTTTTTTATCACTGTAGTATAGTTTCATGTTATAGTATATATTATAGTTATTGGTATTGAAAATGATATGCATTCTTATGCAAACATTTTTTATGCAGATTAATTGATTCGTTCTACTTATTCTACTTATTATGGCTGAAATGTGGTCTTTATTTATTAGTTGATACTTATTGGTATTTAAAATGAAAATTTTGATCGGCGTTTTATGGTTAAATTTGTGTGAATATTTGTTACGTTGACAGCAAATGCGGATAATTTCTATCTTGTTAGTTATTACAATTACTTTAATGTGTTATACTTATATATTATACTGCTTATTCTACTTATTCGCATTTAAAATGATACGCTTTTTTAAGCAAATGCAGACCATTTATTTCCTGCCACTTATTCTACTTATTGGTATTTAAAATGAATTAATGGCTTTGATTGGCATTTTATGGTTGAAACGTGGGTTTTATTTGTTAGTTGACATCTGTAGTAATTTTTTTCTCTTGGCTATTAAACTTATTTTCACGTACTGTACTTATATATTATTGTACTTTTTCTACTTTTTCGCAATTGAAATAATACGCATTTTTATGCAAATGCAGATAATTCGTTTCCTGCTACTTATTCCAATTATTCGCATTTAAAATGATATGGTGAAAATTTTTTATGGTGGAAATGTGGTTTTTATTTGTTAATTGAATGTGTTGAATTTGTTAGTTTAATATGGGCCTCATGAATTCCCTCGGCAGAATTCCATAATATTTATAATTAGTACGCTGGTTGTATCATCTCTTTATTTTATGGTGTTTATAGAATAAAAGGTACAATACAATTGTAAGGACATAACAAGTTCACACTAACATGATTATAAACATTATAGTGCGCGATTTAAACGGAAATTTCTTACTATTTTTTCCCACAATAGAATCACGTATTTTGTCAAAACGTTCCGTCACTCATTATTGCATACACGTTATTGCACCATAAAAACATCAACGTATCGACGTCCTTCGCTTGTAATGCATATCTATACATATGCATAACCCGATGCACACGTAATACCTGTCCGGTTATCCGCCCGTCGTTTGCTGAACTGTCATCGACCCCCTGCAAGAATATTGAATTACTCGGAAGGATCCTGCGTAAAGATGGAAACCGGTATGGGGAGAAAAAGAATGCGGAAAAACAAAGGAACAGGGACAATGCTCGAGAGTGGCTGACATTTTTTTGGCGCCACATGGTCAGCTGCACCTTACGGGTTTTTTGGTATTTGTACTTATGGTGGGTGCACGTAGTAAGATGTTGGACGCTATCGCGCAAATTATTTCTTAGCATAGTTTACAGATTTTGTACAAAATGACTATGATTTCGATCGAGTTGAAAAATTGTGTTGAAAAATCGTGGTGGAACTATTGGTTTTTAACGTAGCAGAAGATAAGCACGTTTACGTCGAAACGTTTTGGAAGATGCATTCAGTTGAAAATATTTCGTCAAAAATGAAGAATTTAAGAAAGCGTGTGTGCGCCGAATATTATTTCTTCTTTTTCAAATATGTTTTGAAAATTGGCAATATTTAAGTGAACGCCATTTAAACTGTGTATAAAGGACTGATAAGTAATTAATATGTGACATATATTTGTACTAGTCAGAAGAATAAATGATTATTAAGTAGTACTTAACAATTTAAAAAGGGCATTACTTAATGTAAGTATTACTTAATAATCTAAACAAGGCATTACTTAATATAAGTATTATTTAATAATCTAAAGAAGAAATTTAATAATCTACGATTCAAAAATCGTATGTAGATGTAGTAGGAGTCAATCGATTTGGTAAATTATCAGCTCAATTATTATTCCTTAAGTCACCTCGACATTCTCGGCTTATCCTACATTAATTAATTTAATATTTAATATCATACCACTTATGCGAACGGTCTATCCTGTTTTCTACCGTCTGGAAAATTCGATTCACCCAGCATTACTTAATCTATTAATTAACCGCTTATGCGAAAGGTCCATATTGCAAATTTTGCAAATAATCACGTCCATTATTACTACTTCACCTCATCTGGACACAATCGGCTCATCCTGTATTATTTAATCTACTAATTAATATCACACAGCTTATGCGAAAGGTCAACAATATTTTCTATAGAAATAATCAATTTTGCAAATAATCTACACAATTACTATTACTTTACATCGTCTATTACTTTATTACTTTATTACGTCTGGAAACTTTTCGCCCATCCGGCATTACTTAATCTCTTAATTAATATCGTATTGCGAAAAGTCCATATTTTTTTCTATATACTTAATGAATTTTGTAAATAATCCGATCAATTACCACTACTTCACGTAGTCTGAAACTTTCGGCTCATTCTGTATTATTTAATCTATTCATTAACATCATACCACTTATGCGAAAGGTCCATAATCTTTTCTACAAACTTAATGAATTTTGCAAATAACCAGTTCAATTACTATTAGCTCACGTCGTCTGGAAACTTTAGACTTATCCAGCATTACTTAATCCATTAATTAATATCACACCGCTTAAGCAAAATGTCCACAATTTTTTCTATAGAAATAATCAATTTCGCAAATAACTACTTCAGTTAGTATTACTTCTCGACGTCTGGAAACTTTCGGCTCATCCGACATTTCTTAATCCATTAATTAATATTGCATCACTTATCCGAAAAATCCATAATTTTTTATACAGTGTTAATCAATTTGGCAAATGGCCAGCTCAATTACTACTATTTTACGTTGGCTGGAAACTTTCGACTCATCCTGTATTATTTAATCCATTAATTAATATCGCGTTGCTTATACAAAATGTCCACAATTTTTTCTATAGAAGTAATCAATTTTACAAATAACCATCTCAATTACTATAACTTCTCGACGTCTGAGAACTTTCGGCTCACCGATATCACTTAATATATCAATTAATATCATACCGTTTATGCAAAATGTAAATAACGCAAATTTTGCAAATAATCAGCTCAATTATTACTAGTTCACGCCGCCTGAAAACTTTCGACTCACCCAGCATTATTTAATATATTAATTAATACCACACTCCTTATGCGGAAGGTCCATAATGCAAATTTTGCAAATATTTAATTAGCTCAATTGTTACTACTTAAAGTCGTCTGGAAACTTTCGGCGCATCCGACAATATTTAACCTATTAATTAATATCACACCGCTTATCCGAAAGGTCCATAACTTTTTCTATATACTTAATAAATTCCACAAATAACCAGCTTAGTTACTATTACTTCACGTCGTCTGGAAATTTTTGACCCACCCAGCATTATTTAACCTATTGATTAATATCTCATCGCTTATGTGAAAAGTCCATAATGCAACTATTACAAATATTTAATTAACTCAATTATTTCTACTTAAAATCGTTTGGAAACTTTCGACTCATCCGGAGTTATTTAATCTATTAATTAATATCACACCGCTTATGCGAAAGGTCCATAATGCATATTTTGCTAATAATCAGCTCAGTTATTATTACTTCACGTGGTTTAGAAACTTTTCGCTCACCCAGCATTACTTAATCTATTAATTAATATCGCGCCGCTTATGTAAAATAGCCATAACTTTTTCTATAGAAATGAACAATTTGGAAAATAACCAGTTCAATTACTACCACTTCACGATGTCTGAAAATTTTCGACTTATCCGACATTACTTAATCTATTAATTAATATCGCGTCGCTTATGCGAAAAGTCTATAAAGCAACTTTTGCAAACATTTAATTAGCTCAATTATTACTACTTAAAGTCGTCTGGAAACTTTCGACTCATCCGGAATTATTTAATCCATTAATTAATATCGCGTCGCTTATACAAAATGTCCACAATTTTTTCTATAGGAGTAATCAATTTTGCCAATAACCAGCTCAAATACTATTACTTCACAACGTCTGGAAACTTTCGGTTTATCCTTTATTACTTAATATATTAATTAATATCATACCGTTTATGCGAAAAGTCCATAACGCAAATTTTGCAAATAATCAGCTCAATTATTACTACTTCACGTCGTCTGGAAATTTTCGACTCAGCCAACATTATTTAATCTATTAATTAATATCACGTCGCTTATCCGAAAGATCCATAATGCAACTTTTGCAAATATTTAATTGACTCAATTATTACTACTTAAAGTTGTCTGGAAACTTTCTGCTCATCCGACATTATTTAAGCTATTAATTAATATCGTACCGCTTATGCGAAATGTCCACAATTTTTTCTATATACTTAACGAATTTTGCAAATATCCAGCTCAATTACTAGTACTTCACGTCGTCTGGAAATTTTCGGGTCTTTCGGCATTACTCAATCTATTAATTAATATCGCGTCGCTTATGAAAAAAGTCCATAATGCAACTTTTGCAAATATTTAATTAGCTCAATTATTACTACTTAAAATCGTCTGGAAACTTTTGGCTCACGCAGCATTATTTAATCTATTAATTAATATTGCGTCGCTTATACAAAATGTCCACAATTTTTTCTACAGAAATAATCAATTTTGCAAATAATCTGCTCAATTACTATTACTTCACGTCGTCTGAAAACTTTCGACTCACCCAGCATTATTTAATATATTAATTAATACCACACTCCTTATGCGGAAGGTCCATAATGCAAATTTTGCAAATAATCAGCTCAGTTGTTACTACTTAAAGTTATATGGACACTATCGTCTCATCAATTATTACTACTTAAAGCCATCTGGACATAATCGGCTTATTCTGTATTATTTAATCTATTAATTAATATCACACCGCTTATGCGAAAGGTCCATAATGCAAATTTTGCAAATAATCACCTCAATTATTACTACTTCACGTCGTCTGGAAATTTTTGGCTCGTCCAGCATTACTTAATCTATTAATTAATATCATACCGCTTATGCGAAACGTCCACAATTTTTTCTACAGAAATAATCAATTTTGCAAATAACCAGCTCAATTACTATTACTTCACGTCGTCTGGAAAGTTTCGTCTCCTCCGACATTACTTAATCTATTAATTAATACCACCCCGCTTATATGAAAAGTCCACATATTTAAGTCATCACAAACCACGCGCTATCTTCGCAGAAAATATTCAACTTAACGGAAGTGCCGTAACGTTCGCGTGGAGTTTACTCCATCATTTAGCACTTGCCGGGCGTTGTTTGTCGAAAAGTGCGATGAATGCCGAAGCAGACGGTACCGTTTTGTACATTTGAATACTCCCGCGGTCGCGACATGGGAAAAGTACGCGTAGGAAAGAGGCCATGGACACCAGACTTTTTCGGCTACTTTCGTTTCGCGCGCAGATTCGGGGAAGGCCGAATGGGGTGATGGAAATTTTGCTCCTTTCTTTTCTAGGCGGAAGAACGGTAGGCCGACAGAATTTGTGACGGTTACAAATGAGGCGAGTGTGATTATGCATGTTTTTTGGGGTACTGGTTTATAGACGTCATATTGGTAATGTTAATTGTTGATATAACTGATATAAATATGATGGCAATGTTAAATGTTGAATACTGATGATACTATTTTCATCGTATCCTTACGAATGAAAAATGACATATTAAAAATAGTTAAATGTAAGAATGAAAAAAGTGCTTAATAATAAATAAATATTATTGATGTTGGATACTTTCAAATACTGAGGATAAATAAATGAAATATCAAGAATAATTAAATGTAATAGTGAAAAATGACGTTTAATAATAAATTAATATTGCTAACGTTAATTATTGATATTGGGCGCTTGTTAATCCTGGGCATACTGTTGTTACTGTTTTTATCGAATTCTTATTAATAATAAATAAATATTGTTAATGTTTATTAATGATGTTGGATACTTTCGAACACTGAGCATACTGTTTTCATCGGATTCTTACGAATAATAAATAAAATATGAAAAATAGTTAAATGTAATAATGACAAATGATGACTAATAATAAATAAATATTCTTAACGTTTATTATTTATTCTGAGTACTTTCAAATACTGAGGATAAATAAATGAAATATTAAGAATAGTTAAATGTAAGAATGAAAAATAGTGATTAATAATAAATAAATATTATTATTGATGACATTTATTATTGATGTTGAGTAGTTTTAAATACTAAATAAATGAAATATTAAGAATAACGAAATGTAATAATGAAAAATGATGCTTAATAATAAATAAATATCGCTAATGCTAATTATTGATATTTGGTACTTGTTAATACTGTTAACACTGATGTTACTATTTTCAATCGGGTTCTTACTAATAATAAGTACAATAATATAAATATTAATAATAATATTGATAATAATTAAATGGCAGAATTATTAATAAATAAATATTGTTAACATTTATTAATGATGCTGGGTACTTCCAAACATTGAGGATACTGTTTTCACCGTATTCTTATGAATAATAAATACAATATTAAGAACAGTTAAATGTAATAATTAAAAAGATTCTTACTAATAATAAATAAATATTGTTAACGTTTATTAATGATGTTGGGTACTTTCAAACACTGAGGATAAATAAATTATATATTAAAAATAATTAAATCTACAATAATAATAATAAAATAGTGATTAATAATAAATAAATATTATTATTGATGTTGGGTGGTTGTTAATACTGTTAACACTGATATTACTACTATTATCGTGTCTTTAGAAATAATAAATGAAATATTAATAATAATTAAATGTAACAATAAAAAATAATGTTTTAATAAGAACAAATATTGTTAACGTTAATTCTTTATGGCGGACACTTGTTCATACCGCTAACAGTGACATTACTATTTTCACCGGGTTCTTACGAATAATAAATGTAATATTAAGAATAATTAAATAAGTAATAATGAAAAATAGCAATTAATAATAAATAAATATTGCTAATGTTAATTATTGATGTTGGGTGCTTGCTAATACTGTTTTCATCGGATTCTTACTAGTAATAAATAAATACTGTTAACGTTTATTATTTATGTTGAGTACTTTCAAACACTGAGGATACTATTTTTACTGTATGCTTATGAATAATGAATAAAATAATGAAAAATGATGACTAATAATAAATAAGTATTGGTAATGTTAATTGTGATATAACTAATATGAATATGGGGGTAATATTAAATGCTGAATAGTGATGTTACTGTTTTAATCGGATTTTTATTATTAATAAATAAATATTGCTAACGTTTATTATCTATGCTAAGTACTTTCAAACACTGAGGATAAATAAATGAAATATTAAGAATAACTAAGTGTAATAATGAAAAATGGTGGTTAATAATAAATAAATATTATTATTGATATTGGGTATTTTCAAACACTGAGGATAAACAAAATGAAATATTATGAATAATAAATCTAATAACGAAAAATGATGATTAATAATATATAAATATTGGTAATGTTGATTATTCGTGTTGGGAATTTGTCAATTATTATTAATTGTTATTAATAAATAAATATCGGTAACGTATATTAATGATGTTGAGTATTTACAAACCCTGCGGGTTCTATTTTCACCGTATCCTTACGAATAATAAATAAAATATTAAGAACAGTTAAATGTAATAATGAAAAAGATATTTACTAATAATAAATAAATATTGTTAACGTTTATTAATGATGTTGGGTACTTTCAAACACCGAGGGTACTATTTTCACCGTATTCTTATGAATTATGAATGAAGTATTAAGAATAATTAAGTGTAATCATGAAAAATAGTGAATAGTAATTAGTAAATATTGCTAACGTTAGTTATTGATGTTGGGTGCTTGTTAATACAATTAACATTGGTGTTGCTATTTTCAATCGGGTTAGGTCTGGGTTAATATTAAATGCTGAATAGTGATGTTACTGTTTTAATTGGATTTTTATTATTAATAAATAAATATTGCTAACGTTTATTATCTATGCTGAGTACTTTCAAACACTGAGGATAAATAAATGAAATATTAGGAATAACTAAGTGTAATAATGAAAAATAGTGGTTAATAATAAATAAATATTATTATTGATATTGAGTATTTTCAAACATTGAGGATAAACAAAATGAAATATTATGAATAATAAATCTAATAACGAAAAATGATGATTAATAATATATAAATATTGGTAATGTTAATTGTTCGTGTTGGGAATTTGTCAATTATTATTAATTGTTAATAATAAATAAATATCGGTAACGTATATTAATGATGTTGAGTATTTACAAACCCTGCGGGTACTATTTTCACCGTATCCCTACGAATAATAAATAAAATATTAAGAACAGTTAAATGTAATAATGAAAAAGATACTTACTAATAATAAATAAATATTGTGAACGTTTATTAATGATGTTAGTTACTTTCAAACGCTGAGGGTACTATTTTCATCGTATCCTTACAAATAATGAATGAAATACTAAGAATAATTAAGTGTAATCATGAAAAATAGTGAATAGTAATTAGTGAATATTGCTAACGTTAGTTATTGATGTTGGGTGCTTGTTAATACAATTAACATTGGTGTTGCTATTTTCAATCGGGTTAGGTCTGGGTTAATATTAAATGCTGAATAGTGATGTTACTGTTTTAATCGGATTTTTATTATTAATAAATAAATATTGTTAACGTTTATTATCTATGCTAAGTACTTTCAAACACTCAGGATAAATAAATGAAATATTAAGAATAACTAAGTGTAATAATGAAAAATGGTGGTTAATAATAAATAAATATTATTATTGATATTGGGTATTTTCAAACACTGAGGATAAACAAAATTAAATATTATGAATAATAAATCTAATAACGAAAAATGATGATTAATAATATATAAATATTGGTAATGTTAATTGTTCGTGTTGGGAATTTGTCAATTATTATTAATTGTTAATAATAAATAAATATCGGTGACGTATATTAATGATGTTGAGTATTTACAAACACTGCGGCTACTATTTTCACCGTATCCTTATGAATAATAAATAAAATATTAAGAACAGTTAAATGTAATAATGAAAAAGATACTTACTAATAATAAATAAATATTGTTAACGTTTATTAATGATGTTGGGTACTTTCAAACACCGAGGGTACTATTTTCATCGTATCCTTACAAATAATGAATGAAATATTAAGAATAATTAAGTGTAATCATGAAAAATAGTGAATAGTAATTAGTAAATATTGCTAAC
The DNA here is from genome assembly GCA_033815515.1 of Cryptocheilus praepositus. Taxonomy (NCBI): domain Eukaryota; kingdom Metazoa; phylum Arthropoda; class Insecta; order Hymenoptera; family Pompilidae; genus Cryptocheilus; species Cryptocheilus praepositus. The sequence continues at coordinate 967,014 of JAWWQZ010000151.1, forward strand.
GTTAGTTATTGATGTTAGGCGCTTGTTAATACAATTAACATTGGTGTTGCTATTTTGAATCGGGTTAGGTCTGGGTTAATATTAAATGCTGAATAGTGATGTTACTGTTTTAATCGGATTTTTATTATTAATAAATAAATATTGTTAACGTTTATTATCTATGCTAAGTACTTTCAAACACTGAGGATAAATAAATGAAATATTAAGAATAACTAAGTGTAATAATGAAAAATGGTGGTTAATAATAAATAAATATTATTATTGATATTGAGTATTTTCAAACACCGAGGATAAACAAAATGAAATATTATGAATAATAAATCTAATAACGAAAAATGATGATTAATAATATATAAATATTGGTAATGTTAATTGTTCTTGTTGGGAATTTGTCAATTATTATTAATTGTTAATAATAAATAAATATCGGTAACGTATATTAATGATGTTGAGTATTTACAAACCCCACGGGTACTATTTTCACCGTATCCTTACGAATAATAAATAAAATATTAAGAACAGTTAAATGTAATAATGAAGAAGATACTTACTAATAATAAATAAATATTGTTAACGTTTATTAATGATGTTGGGTACTTTCAAACACCGAGGGTACTATTTTCACCGTATTCTTATGAATAATGAATGAAGTATTAAGAATAATTAAGTGTAATCATGAAAAATAGTGAATAGTAATTAGTAAATATTGCTAACGTTAGTTATTGATGTTAGGTGCTTGTTAATACAATTAACATTGGTGTTGCTATTTTCAATCGGGATAGTTCTTGGGTTAATATTAAATGCTGAATAGTGATGTTAACTGTTTTAATCGGATTTTTATTATTAATAAATAAATATTGCTAACGTTTATTATTGATGTTAAGTACTTTCAAACACTGAGGATAAATAAATGAAATATTAAGAATAACTAAGTGTAATAATGAAAAATGGTGGTTAATAATGAATAAATATTATTATTGATATAGGGTATTTTCAAACACTGAGGATAAACAAAATTAAATATTGTGAATAATAAATCTAATAACGAAAAATGATGATTAATAATATATAAATATTGGTAATGTTAATTGTTCGTGTTAATGTCAATTATTATTAATTGTTAATAATAAATAAATATCGGTAACGTATATTAATGATGTTGAGTATTTACAAACCCCGCGGGTACTATTTTTACCTTTTTTTTTATGAATAATAAATAAAATATTAAGAACAGTTAAATGTAATAATGAAAAAGATACTTACTAATAATAAATAAATATTGTTAACGTTTATTAATGATGTTGGGTACTTTCAAACACCGAGGGTACTATTTTCACCGTATTCTTATGAATAATGAATGAAATATTAAGAATAATTAAGTGTAATCATGAAAAATAGTGAATAGTAATTAGTAAATATTGCTAACGTTAGTTATTGATGTTAGGCGCTTGTTAATACAATTAACATTGATGTTGCTATTTTCAATCGGGTTCTTACTAATAATAAATACAATATTACAATAATAAAAATTAAATGTAATAAACGCGATGTCATTCTTATGACCTGTGGTAAAATAAGCCAATAAAGTAGGATACCGCTGTTTTTAATAAACAATATTTTTTATAGGAACAATATTATAACAATAATATTTAATAACAAAATGAACCACTATGCGAAAATGAATTAGCGTTATTGTAACTTCAAAATAGATTCATTGTCTGTTTACTACGCAATTAGATATGTTAATATTTTCAATCGGGTTCTTACTAATAATAAGTACAATAATAAAAATATTAATGATAATATTGATAATAATTAAATGTAATAAATACGATGTCTGGATTCTTATGACTTGTGATAAAATAAGTCAATAAAGTAGGATCCCGCTGTGATTAGTAAGCAATATTATAAAAATAATATTTAATAACAAAATAAACGTCTATGTGAAAACGAAATAGTGTTGTTGTAATTGCAAAATAGATTTATTATCTGTTTGTTACTACGCAATTAGATATATTTGCGTAGTTTTCAAAACCGAAAATTGATTGCTATGATTGTTATGGTTGCTAATAAACATAAAATCGATGCGGTCGTAAGTTAACAGGGAATAAATATATGTACTTGGTGTGAAGTTTCGTTTTCAAAAAGTATAGTATTGGAAACAGTACAATTTTTTGTAATTATAATTTTTTATACTTTATGATAATAATTTAATAATACGTTTTTAATATTTAATATTTGAAAATTTAATATCTGAAATTTAATATTTAATTCTTCATTTAATTCTATTCATTTTTCATTATTTCATATTTAATTAAAACTTTTTTTATTTTTTAAATTTAACTAATTTTTATTATTTTATATTTTATATTTAACATTTAAAAATTTCACGTTTAAATAATACATTTTTTATAATATAAAATCATATTCTAGAAATTACTAAATTAGTTAATGACAATTCCAAGAGTCCAAATAAATACGATTTAATGGAAAACTTGTTTACCTTTTTTATCCATGAGTCGTTCAGTTTTTTAAATGGCAACTGATTTTATTTCGGTTTAAGTACTTTTCGTTCAGATTTATTTTACTGTTTACCAAATTAAAGTCTGTACCGAACATGTTTCGAAACCATGAGTTTCCTGTTCAGCAATTAATATGACAAGCAATGAATTAAAATAAACGCACTACCATTTAAACTTAAAAACTATCAATTACATGGATGGACGTTCAATAAATCATTGAACAATACGGCGAAAATTAAGTAACCAATTTTTGCTAAATTGTGCGTTTTCGACCTTGACTGTCAAAATAACGGCTTATTTTCATTATGTAAATTTGTTTTCAATTTTTCTACACCCGACATAACTGCTTTGATTGTTTTGTCGCGGAAAAGCGTTTTAAACGTTCCGAAACGAAAGCAAACCGCAACCAGCATAACATTTTCCAATTCCTAATGAAACACGAGCGGAAACATGAGTAGGAAGAAACTTAATCCCTCGTTATCCGTAACATATGCAATCATCTGCGTTTCGCAATATCGTAACTGGATCCTTCGTTGAAATATTACTGAGTTGCCATCGAAAAAATCCTTTGAGGCGGCCGTCCGGTTTACAGGATAAAAGTCGAGGAATGTCGTTTGCGTTTCTCAAGAGTTTGACTTCTTCGGATTATTAGTCCCAACACAAATGCGCAATTAGACGAATTAAGAAAATGAGAGTGTGTAATTTGAAACATATTTCACAAAACACTGTTGGCAGAGTTGGCTGTTTTTTTCAACGTTTTTTAACGAATAGTAAGGCACGGCGATTTTTTACGAAAAATTTTAATGCATTGTAATCGCCGGCCATTTTTTTATGACACGAATTTTAATAATGGTGAAGTAAAGGGTGTCCTTACTTTTTTTCTGCAAAACAAAAATTGTCATGTGGACGTAGGTTCAAAACTGCTTAATTCAAACCTTTTATAAATAATGTCACATAACCAATTATTTAAACTTATTTAAGAAACAAGGGTGTGGAATTAGTTACTTGATACTTCTCAACCTTTTTTAATGCATAGTAAGGCATGGCGATTTTTTACGAAAAATTTTAAATGCATTTCTATCGCCGGCCATTTTCTTATGGCTCGAATTTTAGTAATGGTGAAGTAAAAGGTGTCCATTTTTTTCCAGCAAAACAAAAATTGTCGTATGGACGAAGGTTGAAAAATCCTTTATTCAACCCTCTTATAAATAGTGTCATATAAGCAATTAATTAAACCAATTACAAAAACAAGGGTCTGGAATTAGTTACTTGGCACTTTTTAACCTTTTTTTAACGCATAGTAAGGCACGGCGATTTTTTTACAAAAAAATTTAAATGCACTTTAATCGCGGGCCATTTTCTTATGACACGAATTTTAATAATGATGAAGTAAAGGATGTTTCTATTTTTTTCCTATAAAACAAAAACTGTCATGTGAGCGTTGGTTTATAAATGTTTTATTCAAGCCTTTTATAAATAGTGTCACATAAGCAATTGATTATACCAATTAAAAAACAAGGGTTTGGAATTAGTTACTTGGTACTTTTCAACGTTTTTTAATGCATAGTAAGGCACGACGATTTTTTACGAAAAATTTTAAATGCATTTCAATCGTCGGCCATTTTCTTATGGCACGAATTTTAGAAAAGGTGGAGTAAATGGTGTCTCTACTTTTTTTCCCGCAAAACAAAAATTGTCATGTGGTCGTAGGTTAAAAAATTCTTTATTCAAACCTTTTATAAATAATGTCACATAACTAATTAATTAAACAAATTAAAAAACAAGGGTTTGGTATTAGTTACTTGACACTTCTCAACCTTTTTTAATGCATAGTAAGGCACGGCGATTTTTTACGAAAAATTTTAATGCAATTCAATCGCCGACCATTTTCTTATGGCACGAATTTCAGTAATTCAATTCAAATAAAACATGCTTTATTCAATCCTTTTATAAATAGTGTCACATAAACGAAGGCCTAATAATGCTTTGTTACAAAAATATGAAATAACAGTAGACTTTTAATACGCTATCTCATGATACAAAACATACACGTTAAAAAATGTATTTTTTCTTACACATAAAATGATTTTATTTCGGTTTAATCTGCAACGCATTGAAGACCTCCAAGTTTGGCAAGTCATTCAATCTTTTCACACGTTTATTGCTGCGTCACCCGAATTCGGGTGACGGCAAAATTTTGATTCGGTCGCGTCACCCGCATTCGGCTAGACAAATATTTTTATTAGACAGTGTCACTTACATTCGGGTGACTGTAAAATCTAGATCAAGTCGCGTCACCCGAATTTGGGCGACGCCAAAAATCTGGATTGGTCCGCGTTTGATATTTGGAAACGAAGAAATAATTTTCGGCACACACGTTATTTTAAATACTTCGTTCTTGACGAAAGATTTTCAAATAAATGAATATTCTGAAATGTTTCGATGTAAACATACTTATCTTCTGCTATGATAAGAAACAATAGCTTACAGGGATAAATAACAATAGAGTAAAGAAACGATAAGAAAGAATTTTGCAATACAGATTTTCAACTCGATTGAAATCCCTAGGCATTTCGTTCAAAATATAATAATCTTTTACTACGATAAGAAACAGTAGGTCCAGTACGATTTTCTAATATAGATTTTCAACTCTATCAAAATCCCTAGACAATTTGTTCAAAATGTAATAATCTTCTACTACGATAAAAAACAATTTGCGCATGGTTTACAAACCGTTCAAAACACAAAATCACCTATGTTTAGCAAAACTTTCAGCCGTCTTTCAACATACTTTGGAATCTTCTAAATTCCGAAACAATAGTCTTGCAATTTTACATGTCTTGAATACCGTCGCTATGACAAACTATGATGAAACGCTCGTTGCAAAATGAAGGTAACGCCGAATGAATTTGGCATGCGCACTTATACACATACACTAAATAAACGAACCGTGCCAGACAAAAAGGGTAGTAAGCGGTTTGAGCAAAATATTATGAGTGACAAAGGATATTTTTATGTGTGCGCGTTTTATGCGTTTCGCTTTGATCTTCAACGGAATCGAGACTTTAAGCAAGTCATGTAACACTTTCAAGAGTTATAACTCATTCAAGGCTTCAGAAATCGTTCGGGTTTCTCTAGATTCCTAGTAAAAACGTTCTTCATAAAAATTGCGAGAACACGTAAACTCATAAACTCATAAATTGTCATCAGGGGTTTTCGATACAATGCGAATTTCATCACTGCCAAAAAATCGTTAATAAATATTTCTTTATATTTATTATTAAGTTAAGTTAATATTTTATTAACTTATCTTAGTAATATTAATATTAAGTTAATATTAAATGTTTGTATGTTTGTAATTAATTATTTGTACGTTAATAAAAAGAAAGATTGTACTACGCAAAAATGAGGTGGGCGGTTTAAGAAAATTATTTTTACGTACACGCGTAATATGACTTTATTCATTTTTTTTTGTATGCAATATATTGAAAACTTTCAAGTTTTGTAAGTCATTTATTATTTTCGAGGCTTTTGCGATTTTCAGAATTGTCCTAGTTACTCTAAATTTGTCAAGAGTTCTTGATGCGTCCTGAATACCATCACTATGATAATGTCCTTCACAAATGTTTCTGTTAGAAAAATAGCAGCATTGAGTATATTTCATGTACACATTTTGGTATTCATAAAAGACGACACGGTTCTACGCCAAAATTGTAATGTCCAGTTTGAACAAATTGTTATGCGTCGCGAAACATATTTTTACATAAATGCATAATCTCACGTCCTTTCTTTGTAATCTTCAGTAGATAGACATCTAAATTACACAAGTGACCTAACATTTAAAAATCTTGCAAATCATTCAGGACTTTTGAAATCGTCCACGCTTCTCCTGAAAGCAATTTTCCAAAATACTCTGCGATCTGTTAAATTCACGACTGAGCATGTACAGTTCTTGATACATCCTGAATGGCATCATTATTTCTGTTAGAAAGAATGTAGTATTGGCCATATTTGTCCTGCACATTTTCATATTATATATATATATATATATATTTAATTATATTTTATTTTTTTCATTTCATAACAAAAAATATCATACACACAAAAATCTTAGCGTACACTTTAAACAAATTTTTTAAAAATTGAAGCAAATTTTTACATATACGTAATTTAACTTATTTAATTTAACGTAATTTATATATGGACCGTTTATTTTGAAAGTGGTGTAAGTCCATTTTCTCTTATTTCGGGAAACTTAAAGGTTAGAATATCTGTTAATTAAAAAATTTAGGCAAATTATATGAAGTCCGGCAATGTCTCTACTGATTTATGAATATGTAGTTTGGTTATATAAATTTGTTTTGGACAAAGTTGACTGAACTAATGTACATATATTTACGGGTTGCAAATGGGCTTGTACCACTTTAAAAATTAGATAATTGTAAACATCGTTTAACTTCAATTTTGAAAAATCAAATACTACTTAAAATATGCTTTATATTAATCCAGTTTTGTTTATAAATATTTACAAGATATAAAATAGCCGTAGTATTTTCAATTTTAGACATTAATTACGTTGTTAAAATGCCAAGATATTGGTTGTATTTACTTATGTTCTGTATCTGGCAGTGTTTTCAAATATTTGTGATGCACCGGAGGTATATAAAATAATAACTGCTTGATGTCTTTATATTTTTCGTAAGTAATAGGACTGGCATCTAGATACAACGGCGCCAGGGCGATTTTTTCAAATTTTATTTGGATTGCTAGAATCAATTTTCCTCTTTTTGTGTAGTACTTTTGTCCGGTATTTCGCTTAATTTTGTTTATTCGTTGCATATATTGTCCTTTATTTTGTTCTGCAGAATCTAACTTCTCAGTAATAATATCCTCATCTGTTGAAGATTTTACCTCTATAATTCTTCTTCTCTTTTTACGTTTCGTTAATTTGTTTTTCATAATGAAATTATCTTCACCCACCGATTCTAAGATTATTCATTTGTTTATATTCATTGGATTTATTTCTGTGTGAATTTATTTAAAATTAAATAATACAAATATTTTCAATTATCATAAAATTATATTCTTTAGTAGTAATCTAAACTAGTAGCTCTTGACATGTAGTATGGCACATAATATAAAACAAATGTAAAATAACAGGTTTATGACTGGTAACCATCTGCTAAGCCACCTATCTCTGGAAATTGGACTTACACCACTTTCATAATTAATGATTACGCAATTTCTTTTACCGACCAATTTTAAATTGTACAAAACATGGGCATTTTTTAAGAAATTAAATACTAACTTGTTATACATTAAAAAGTTTACATTAAATAGAGCATGAATTGCATGATATCTGATTTTTTTTAAAAAATGGACTTACACCACTTTCAAAATAAATGGTCCATATATATATATATATATATATATATATATGTGTGTGTGTATAAATACACGTAATTTAATTTAATTTCCCTCTAATCTTCAACAGATTCACGACTTCTCATCTACACAAGTTACCGAACATTTAAAAATCTCTAAACCCTCTGCGATCCGTTAAATTCAGAAATAAGCATGTAGAGTTCTTGATACATCCTAAATGACATCCCTATTTCTGTTAAAAAAAGCGTAGTATTTGCCATATTTGTCTTGCACATTTTCATATTAAATATATATTATTCATATTAAATATATAAAAAGAATATCATACACGCAAAAATCTTAGCGTCCACTTTAAACAACTTTTTAAAAAATTGAAGCAAATTTTTAGATATACGTAATTTATATATACACACACATATATATATACATATAATATTTAATAATTAAATTTGAATATTTAAATATTGAAGATTTAATCATTAAAATTTTTATATTTATATAATATACGTATACGTAAATACATTTATATATATATTATATATAAATTACGTGTATGAAGTTAAATTGCGTATATGTAAAAATTTGCTTCAATTTTTTAAAAATTTATATATATATATATAATTGATAATGTAAATGCACGTAATTTAACTTCATTTCCCTGCAATCTTCAACAAATTGACGACTTCTCATCTACACATGTTACCGAACATTTAAAAATCCCCAAACACACTGCAATCCGTTAAATTCCGAAATAATCATGTAGAGTTCTTGATACATCCTAAATGACATCCCTATTTCTGTTAGAAAAAATAGTATTTGCATGTTTGTCTTGCACATTTTCATATTAAATATATATTATTCATATTAAATATATAAAAAGAATATCATGCACGCAAAAATCTTAGCGTCCACTTTAAACAAGTTTTTAAAAAATTGAAACAAATTTTTACATATACGTAATTTATATATACATATATGTATATACATATATATATATATATATATATATATATATATATATATAATATTTAATAATTAAATTTTAATATTTAAATATTGAAAATTTAATAATTAAAATTTTTATATTTATATAATATACGTATACGTAACTACATTTATATATATATATATATATATATATATATATATAAATTACGTGTTATTAAATTGCGTATATAATTTCTTTATTATATTTATATATTATGTATATATATATATATGTAAATGCACGTAATTTAACTTAATTTCCTTGTAACCTTCAACAGTTTGACGACTTCTCATCTACACAAGTCACCGAACATTTAAAAATCCCCAAACACACAGCAATCCGTTAAATTCCGAAATAATCATGTAGAGTTCTTGATACGTCCTGAATGGCATCATCGGTGACCCTCTCGATTCGCGGCACGTGCTAAGCCTTGAATATAAACGTGTGCGGCGTGTCTGATAGGCAGAGCACTGCGCTTCCTCTTCGTTGCGTGGAGACACGTTTGTCCACGGCATTTTTCTCCATGCCACGCGCGTCACGGCGCCTTGACGTAAAAACAGAGTGTAACCTAAATTTTCTACCTTCAATGACTCCATCCGGACATTACACTGTCACGGTCGATTACTCTGTGCTTCAGAAGATTTCTTCAAGTGCGATGTGCTGTTATGTGTCAACGCGCGTCATGGCGTTTAATACATATGTTATGGTGTAAATTTGAACGGCGGGGGTGGGGGACATTAAATTTTTATTTATAAACATCGCAGTGTTGATAATAGTGTGTTCAGGAATTTTTCGTGCATTTTTGCATAATTATTGTGGATGCCAGTATTTTTTTTTGGAATGCCAGAAATTTTATGGTGTAATTTTGTACGAATTAAGTTGAAAGAAGTGACATTTTTATTTATAAACATCGCAGTGTTGATAATACTGTATTGAGGATCTTTTTGTGTATTTTTGCATAATTATTGTTGATGCTGGTATTTTTTTTGTAATGCTAAAAATTTTATGGTGTAATTTTGTACGAATTAAGTTGAAAGAAGTGACATTTTTATTTATAAACATCGCAGTGTTGACAATACTGTATTGAGGATCTTTTTGTGTATTTTTGCATAATTATTGTTGATGCTGCTATTTTTTTTTGTAATGCCAGAAATTTTATGGTGTAATTTTGTACGAATTAAGTTGAAAGAAGTGACATTTTTATTTATAAACATCGCAGTGTTGATAATACTGTATTGAGGATCTTTTTGTGTATTTTTGCATAATTATTGTTGATGCTGGTATTTTTTTTTTGTAATGGCAGAAATTTTACGGTGTAATTTTGTACGAATTAAGTTGAAAGAAGTGACATTTTTATTTATAAACATCGCAGTGTTGATAATACTGTATTGAGGATCTTTTTGTGTACTTTTGCATAATTATTGTTGATGCTGGTATTTTTTTTGTAATGGCAGAAATTTTATGGTGTAATTTTGTACGAATTAAGTTGAAAGAAGTGACATTTTTATTTATAAACATTGCAGTGTTGATAATAGTGTCTCTTTGTGCATTTTTGCATAATTATTGTTGATGCCAGTATTTTTTTTGTAATGCCAGAAATTTTATGGTGTAATTTTGTACGAATTAAGTTGAAAGAAGTGACATTTTTATTTATAAACATCGCAGTGTTGATAATACTGTATTGAGGATCTTTTTGTGTATTCTTTCATAATTATTGTTGATGCCGGTATTTTTTTTGTAATGGCAGAAATTTTATGGTGTAATTTTGTACGAATTAAGTTGAAAGAAGTGACATTTTTATTTATAAACATCGCAGTGTTGATAATACTGTATTGAGGATCTTTTTGTGTATTTTTGCATAATTATTGTTGATGCCAGTATTTTTTTTTTGTAATGCCAGAAATTTTATGGTGTAATTTTGTACGAATTAAGTTGAAAGAAGTGACATTTTTATTTATAAACATCGCAGTGTTGATAATACTGTATTGAGGATCTTTTTGTGTATTTTTGCATAATTATTGTTGATGCTGGTATTTTTTTTGTAATGGCAGAAATTTTATGGTGTAATTTTGTACGAATTAAGTTGAAAGAAGTGACATTTTTGTATCGAGGATCTCTTTGTGTATTTTTGCGTAGTTATTGTTGATGCTGGTATTTTTTTTGTAATGGCAGAAATTTTATGGTGTAATTTTGTACAAATTAAGTTGAAAGAAGTAACATTTTTATTTATAAACATCGCAGTGTTGATAATACTGTATTGAAGGTCTTTTTGTGTATTTTTGCATAATTATTGTTGATGCTGGTATTTTTTTTGTAATGGCAGAAATTTTATGGGGTAATTTTGGACGAATTAAGGTGAGGGAAGTGACATTTTTGTATCGAGGATCTTTTTGTGTATTTTTGCATAACTATTGTTGATGCCAGTATTTTTTTTTGTAATGCCACAAATTTTATGGTGTAATTTTGTACGAATTAAGTTGAAAGAAGTGACATTTTTATTTATAAACATCGCAGTGTTGATAATACTGTATTGAGGATCTTTTTGTGTACTTTTGCATAATTACTGTTGATGCAGGTATTTTTTTGTAATGGCAGAAATTTTATGGTGTAATTTTGTACGAATTAAGTTGAAAGAAGTGACATTTTTGTATCAAGGATCTCTTTGTGTATTTTTGCGTAGTTATTGTTGATGCCGGTATTTGTTTTGTAATCTCAGAAGACTTATGGTGTAATTTTCGACGAGTTAAGGCGGGGGAAGTAAATTTTTATTTATACACATCGCAGTGTTGATAAAGCAGTTTTGAGGACCTCTTTGTGTATTTTTGCGTAATTATTTTTGATGCCGGTATTCTTTTTCGTAATGTCAGAAATTTTATGGGGTAATTTTGGACGAATTAAGATGGGGGAAGTGAAATTGTTGTATCGAGGATCTTTTTGTGTATTTTTGCATAATTATTGTTGATGCTGGTATTTTTTTTGTAATGTCAGAAATGTTATGGTGTAATTTTGAACGAAGTAATGTGAGGGCAATTCAATTTTTATTTATACACATTCCAGTGTTGATAATACTGGGTTCAGGATCTTTTTGTGTATTTTTGCATAATTATTGTTGATGGCGGTATTTTTTTCGTAATGTCTGAAATTTTATGGTGTAATTTTAGACAAATGAAGGTGAGGGAAGTGAAATTTTTGTATTGAAGATCTCTTCGTGTATTTTTGCGTAATTGTTGTGGATGCCGATATTTTTTTTGTAATGTCAGAAATTTTATGGTGTAATTTTGGACGAATTAAGGCGAGGGAAGTGACATTTTTGCATCGAGGATCTCTTTGTGTATTTTTGCGTAATTATTCGGGATGTCGGATATTTTTGAGAATGTCGAAAATTTTATGGTGTCTTCAGTTGCGACATAGGGAGCTTAATTTTTTGCGGTGCACTTTTCTGTTTTTTACGACGATAAATTTATGGCGTGTGGGGTTAGGATAGTGTTTTGTACTCGTCGACGTGTGATAAATATGTAATGCGATAATTAGTGTAAATACGACGGCTATTTGAAACATTTCCGGTCTTATCAACATAAACTAACTGTAGAAAAAAGTTTTCGCCGTCCCATAGATAGCATCGATATATATATCAATATATCATATTACTTGTGTACGGCACTTTTTCAAAGTTGTCAGCTGACATTGTCTATCGAGAATGGAGAAAATTGAGTAACGAGCAGTGATAAAATTTCTTAATTTGAAAGAGAAAAAGGCGACAATTTTCTGGGATGGCCGTGGAATAATTCTTATCAATTTTCTTGCAATGGGTGAAACAACCAACGCCGCATTGCTGGATAAATGAAAGGCCACAAATAAGAAAAAATGTCCGCATTTGGCCAAGAAAAAAGAAAATTTATTATAAAAAAAACTAGATCAAATTGAAGAATAAATGATAATTGTTACCCTTCATTTTCACTTAGTGGTTACAGAGTTTCTGGATTTTTCCATAATTTTTTTACTGCATTTTAAAGATGCCGGTAGGATTCTTTTCCTGCAAAATTTTGCTTTCTCTATAGAGACTGTAGAAACCATAGAAGACGGATTCCCTGTGGAAGAACATCGAAGTTTATTAAGAAAATAAATATAGAACGCAACATTTATGACGAAGAAACTAGATTAAATTGAAGAATAAATTATAAATATTGCTTTCAATTTTTATTTTGGGAGTTCAGATAGTTTCTGGGTTTTTCAATAGTTGCGATACTGCATTTTAAAGTTGCCCATAATAATAGGAGCAGTTGATACATTTAATTTGTCCCATAATAATAGTAGTAAAGGAAAATAAATAAAGCGCGCAAAATTTATTATCAAAACAACTGGATCAAGTTGAAGAATAAATTATAAATATTACTCTTCATTCTTATTTAGTGTTCAGGTAGTAGTTTCAGGTTTGGACGATCAATTTTTTCTGACAAGTTTAAAAGGATGGAAGGAACGTTGGACCAAATTTATCGAGTTGCAGGAAGACTTCGCCGACAAATAAATTTTGTTTTGCATCGAAATGTGTGGTTTCCTTAAAAAGGCCGCAAACTTTTCAAATAGCCCTCCTATGATGAATATTGGTATGAGATGTTTTTTGATTCTTTTGTAACTGTTGTATAAAATGTTTTCTTAGGGGATTTATACATAATCGTGTCTATTGTATTTTAATGACTACGTTATATTTATATTCATAATATCTCCGCGCGTCTGTAATATTTACATTTCTTCAATGCTTCATGGAATTTTAACACTGTACCTATATAACTATTACATCACACTTATTTTACACCGTAATCATTATATTGAATTTAATGCCTATACATAAATATACAATATTCCGTATCAAAACTCCAACTTTTAACGTGCAACAATTTCAGCTAAAGTTAAATTTTTTCAGTAACAATATTGTAGCTGTAAACTGCCGAATCCGAGAGTAAAAGCTTTAAATGTTTTATTAGGCACTATATACATAATTGTAACTAACATTATTCTACTATTTTAATGACTGGTTCATATTTATATCGACAATAACAAAATGTAATACAAAAAATGTAATATTTACATTTTTTCAGTGCTTCATGTAATTTTTAACACTGCACCTATAACTGTTACATTATATCGAATTTAATGATATCTGTATATATAATAAATATAGATTTAATATTTCGTATCAAAACTCCAATTTTTAACGTGTAACAATTTCAGTCAAAGTTTCATTTGTTCCGTAATAATATCGTCGCTTTAAACTGCCGAATAAGAGAGTAAAAATTTTAACTGTTTTTTTTTAGGCGATTTATACATAATCGTAACTAACATTCTTGTACTATTTTAATGATTGCTTCATATTTATATCCACAATAACAACATATAATATTTACATTTCTTTAGTGCTTCATATATTTTTTACATTGCACCTATAACTATTACATCACACTTATTTTATACTGCAATCATTATATCGAATTTTATATACAATATATAAGTATTTCATATTCCGTATCAAAACTCCAGATTTTGACGTGTAACAATTTCAGCCAAAGTTTCATTTGTTCAGTAACAATATCGTCGCTTTAAACTGCCGAATGCGAGAGTAAAAACTGAAATATGGCAGAGAATTAGCAGATGACCTATTGCTAAATACGTGTATCGCGAATGCATTAGTAACCCGGAAACACTCAACACAGAGTGATATTAAAACACTAATTTCCGGATGTATATGACCATGCACTTACCTGAATGCCGAGATAAGAAAATTGACGGGTTCTTCTCTCACAGTACGAGTTTCCTAAGAAGCGCACGTCATGGAGTGGAAAAAATTCCTGGAAAAGTTCGCTTCGCACAGATTTGCACGATATGTTAGTAACAAACGTGAAAACTCTCGGTAGAACAAATGTGAAAAGTCTTCACGAAAAAATTGTTGCATTCCGTGAAAATTCTGTCTTCTCTTTAATATGATATTTTAATGCAACACAGTAGAATATATTCAATGATATATTCAATGTATTATGGTATGCGCATGTATTATAATATACGTACACAGTTACTAATATACATTTTACACAAGTATATATATTTAAATAAACTCTGTGATACATTAGATCCTTTACAGTATTGCAATCATTGAATATTTCGTAAATATTCGCCCTCAATTTTTCTTTATGTTATTATTATGACAATGATAATGACAATAACAACGTTGAATATTTGACAAAGAGTACCATTTATTTGAATTAAGTATTTTTAGTAATAGTCGCATTGCAAGTAATCGATGATCTTAAGTCAGTAACTTTTCAACATTATGGTAATAGTAATGGTGATTGAATTTTACAAATATTACAATTTATTTAAGTAAACTGCTTATACTAATGTCGGTGCACGGGTCATCGATGACCACAAAACTTTGATTTCTTGATAATTGCAAAGACAGCAACAACATTGAATACTTTACAAATATTACCATTTATTTTAATAAAATGCTTATACTGATGTTGATGACACGGGTCATCGATGACCCCAAAACATTAGATTCTTGATAATTGCAATGGCGTCGACAACATTGAATACTTTTCAAATATTACAATTTATCTGAACAAAATGCTTATGCTAGTGTCGATGACACGGGTCACCAATGACTCCAAAACATTAGGTTCTTGATAATTTCAATAGCATTGATTACTTCGAATACTTTACAAATGTTACCATTTATTTGAATAAAATGCTTATACCAATGTCGATGACACGGGTTATTGATGGCCCCAAAACATTGACTTTTCGACAATTGTAACGGCATCAACAACATTGAATACTTTACAAATATTACAATTTATTTGAATAAAGTGCTTTCGCTAATGTTGATAATGTGGTCATCGATGACCCAAAATATTTCTTTATGATAATTGCAATGATATTATTAAGTATTTTACATATATCACCATTTATTTGAATAAAATGTTTATACTAATGTCGATGACGGGTCATTAAAGACCCCAAAACATTAGGTTCTTGATAATTGCAATGGCATCAACAACATTGAATACTTTACAAATATTACAATTTATTTGAATAAAATGCTTATACTAATGTCGGTTCACGGGTCACCAATGACCCCAAAATATTGACTTCTTGATAATTGCAATGGCATCAGCAACATTGAATGCTTTACAAATATTACAATTTATTTGCATAAAATGCTTATAATAATGTCGATGACACGGGTCACCAATGACCCCAAAACATTAGATTCCTGGTAATTGCAATGGCATCAAAAACATTGAATACTTTACAAATATTACAATTTATTTGAATAAAATGCTTATACTAATGTCGGTTCACGGGTCATCGATGACCCCAAAACATTGATTTCTTGATAATTGCAATGGCATCAATAACATTGAATACGTTACAAATATCACCGTTTATTTGAATAAAGTGCTTTGGCTAATGTTGACAGTATGGGTCACACGTGACCCTAAGGTACCGGTTTCTTTAGGCAATTTTTACGACAATGACATTGTTAAGTATTTTACAAATATTGCCATGTATTTCAATAAAATTCTTGTACTAATATTTTAGACTTTTTAATAATTGCAATGGCATTGACAACTTTGAATAATTTAGAAATATTACTATTTATTTGAATAAAGTGTTTTCACTAATAGCGGTGTATGGGTCATCGATATCCTCAAAATATTGACTTCTTGATAATTGCAATGACATCAATAACATTTAATGCTGTACAAATATTACCATTTACTTGAATAAAGCGTGTCAAACAAAGACGAGATCCTTGTGCTCATTCGTTGTTTCTTTAGAACGACCGCATTGATCATTATCTGTTTTATTATTATATGGATTGCTTATGCAACAAAATTTATGTAACATGGATCCTGTGTTTATTGTATCGTTGACCCCAAAACATTGGCTTGTTGTTGATAATGTTGTTGACAATCACACATGACCCTGAGGTACCGGTTTCTTTATGCAATTTTTGTGACAATGACATTGTTAAGCCTTCCACAAATATTACCATTTATTTGAATAAAATGTTTATCAAATGTCTTTTCACGGGTCATTATATCCTAAAACATGCTTGATAATTGCAAGTGTATTGAAACTCTCAAATATTACCGTTTATTTGAATTCACTTCTGGATATATGATAATGTCTTCATAGTTCTTCAAAGTAACTCTCCATAATAGATTGAATGGGAACGATATTATTAAGCGGGTTTTTATATATGTTCTCCGTGTCCCAAAAGGATTCTAATGGCTCAAGATTTTCCAGAATATGCATCTGTATCTTCTTGTCATGAGGAGAAATTATTTGTACAGCATTATCCCAATAGACTTTTACCATTATTTTTGGATTATGAGAGCATATATAAAAACATTGACTTCGTAATAATTGCAATGACATCGACAACTTTGAATAGCTTAAAAATGTAAGAATTTATTTGAATAAAGTGTTTGCAGTAATAGCGGTATATTTTACAAATATCGCTAATTATTCAAATGAACTGCTCTTACTGAAATTGGCATCACGGGTCACCGATGGCCCCCATCGCATTCGACGTGTTCGGATATAAACTACATGAAAAAGCATTTGAAGAAGCAAAGACGAGATCCTTGTGCTCATTCGTTGTTTCTTTAGAACGACCGCATTGATCATTATCTGTTTTATTATTATATGGATTCTATCGACAAAATTTATTGTAACATGGATCCTGTGTTTATAATAATAGTTACCGTCCCTACAAAATATAGATTTTCGTATCGTAAGATTGTGAGCATTTTTCAGTAACATGACACGCGCAAAATAGAAGACTTTATAATACATTAATTGTTTAACGCTTTTCATCGCTGATAATCTTAAAGCCGGTAAATGTGGAAATAAAAATGGCATATAGAAATGTCGCATTTTTGCTGCAGTTTTAATCGAACGTCGGAAATGTTTGTCCTATTAATATGTAATATATTTATTTATTACTTTATAGTATTCTGTATTAACGTAACTATTTATTTAACCATGATTAAACACAATTGTATACATATGTATATGTGTGTATCTATATTTTATTATTATATTTATATTTATGAAACTGTTTCAAATATATTTTAGAATATTATATCGACGTATTCTGCATTAACGCCGTTCGCTAAGTATTTCCTTTGGCAACGAAACTATAATTATAACTAAATATCCAAATGATTTTTACAAAGTACTTATCATGAAAAATATTACATGTAATATTTATTATCTATCCATGAAATCTTGCAAAATTGAACAGTTCTAATATTGGAAAGCTATAATGAACAATTTTATATATATATATATATATATATATATATGTATATATATGTACATATGTATATTTGTATTTACATTTATATCTATACTTTATGATTAAATTTATATTTATGAAACCGTTTCAAATATATTTATTATGTAATATTATATCGACATATTCTGCATTAACGCCGTTCGCTAAGTATTTCCTTTGGCTACGAAATTACAATTATAATTAAATGTTCAAATGATTTTTACAAAATACTTATCATCAAAAATACTTGTATCATATGTAATTTTATTAGATCTATTATTGAAACCTTGCAAAATTGAACAGTTCTAATATTGGAAGTGTATAATGAACAGTTTCGTATATATATGAAGCGTATATATATGTATAAATGTGTATTTATATTTATGTTTATATTTATACCTACATTTTATTATTATTATTATTATTATCATATTTATATTTTTGAAACTGTTTTAAATATATTGTACAATATTATATCGGCGTATTCTGCATTCACGTCGTTCGCTAAGTATTTCGTTTGGCAATGAAACTATAATTATAACTAAGTGTCCAAATGATTTTTATAGAGTACTTATCATGACAAATATTATATGTAGTATTTATTATTTATTCTCGAAACCTTACAAAATTGAACAATTTTAATATTGGAAAGGTATAATGAACAATTTCGTGTATATATGAAGGGTATATATACGTACATATATATTAATATTTATATCTGTATTTTATTATTATTATTGTTGTTGTCATTATCATTATGATCATTATTATTATTATTATTATTATTATTATTATATATATATATTTATGAAACTGTCTCAAATATATTATAGAATATTATAGAAGGATATAATATAAATTCGGAACCTGCAGATAATCGAAGAGTATGCTTGAAATAATTATAACGCTCGATAATTTGTTCACAAGCCACTAACGTCGTCACTGTTCTACATAATAACAATAACACAGTCTTCTAAAATTGTATACAACGAGAAAACAAATTTCATTTCACCGCACGGGCCGCATTTATCGTTAACTGTATTTTTCATTTCAATGATTACTTACGTAACGTTTTCGTAATTGAACCGCGACTCTTATTATGTCATTTGGTTTATTGTAATTCGCGGTCGTATAATTTTGCCCCGACTTCGGAGTAGCATTTACTTCCTCGTTTTTGGATTTTTCTGGCAACGTAATCACTCCGACTAACGACACAAATGTTTCTTTCGACGTGTTTGTCAGGAAGCACTTGAGGATTGTTAAGAAAGTATTAATAGGACAAATGTTAGAACAACGGCGATGATTTTCGCATGTTAATTTGATTTAAGCCAGAGTTTTTCTTGTATTTCTGACCATTGTACTAATAAAAGCTCTTTATGATCATTTAATGAAGTGCGGTAGTTTACACGTTTGCATTATTTTTTTCTTGGCTTTATATAAAAATCCGGTACCTAACGTTTTTGCTAATTTTCATAATAAAAAATGGTGGGTCCGGAGCATTTGTAATAGCGTTATTAATTTAAATATAACAGGAATAATGAAGGTTTGTGAATACACAGATGTATAATTGTAATATATAATATAGTAATGCAATATATTGTCTAAATATGTAATATAATTGTAAATATTTGTTTACCTTCGCAAATTCTGCAGAAACTTCTGGTATTCGGTACTTTTTTGTATTTATGCTTGGAAAATATATTCGAAGATTTGCTTAAGTGTCTACTCTTCAGGTGTGGATATTTGGTAATATATTATATATTGAATGTATAATATTATATATATACATATATATTTAATATTATACATTATATTATATATTATATGTATATACAATATATAATATATTATGAACACAAAAACTTCGAAATTCATGAAAATGCTGTACAAAGCGCTGAGATCGAAAAATAATTAACATAGTTACCACCCATTCTTGAAGTAGGCGCACGAATGTCATTAAACCATGTCGATTATTACAGTAATAAAATTCTGTAGTCAAGTATTTTCAACAAAAAACGGCTTTATATTCCTTTAATAACTTAATATAGCATTTATAACCAGTATATCTTTGAGGTAGTGAGAGATTCTGCTATCAATAATTATGTCAATCGACATTTGTTTTTATAGGAGTTTACATTAAAGACCGGTATGGAAAATTCTAGAATAAATTTCTTGCTACAGATGTAAATAAATTAAGCGATCCACAATTTCTTCTGCGTTTCGTTTGTTTAACAGAAAAAGAGGGAGAGAGCGGAATATATAAGGACGACGATTATTAATTATTAATAGTAAATATATATACATATATGAATAAAAATATAAATGTAATTAATATGAAATATATTTAAAATGATATGTAATTTTCCATAATTGAAATTAAATGATTTTTACAATTGACTAATTATGAAAATGGTGTAAATCCATTTACAGCCCGTAAATATATGTTATTTTAGTCAAATTTGCCTAAAAGAAATGTATATAATCAATTGACATATTCATGAATTAGGAGAAACATTGCCAGACTTGATATAATTAATTTATATTTTTCAATTGACTAATATCCTAATCTTTAAATTCCTTTAAACCTTTAATGAATGAATTAATTCAAAATAAACGATCCATATACATGTATATGATATACTAATGTATATGCAGTAGTAGAATAACAGAAAAAAGAAAAAAAAATGAGAAGAATGAGTGAGTGAGAGTTTATTGGTGTATGTTCATATGAAATTCTGAGTTGAATAATTATGTCAATGGGCATTTGTTTAAAAAAATTGACAGTAGAGACGCGTACGAAAAATTCTACGATAAGTTGATTGATTTGCGTTTCATTTGTTTATCAAAAGAAAAGTATATAATGAGGACCGAAAGAAATACGACGATTATTAATTATTAATTACAAACATGGAATTTATAGGCATTTACCCACTGCTATTTATTGTATCCTTTTTACTGCATTGATACTATTTTCATTTATTTCATCTTATTCATTTACACTTTATTCAGTCTTAAACAGACTGTACAATATATAGTAAGATACTTTCTTGCACAGCTATCGATTAATGTTTCTAAGTCCTTCTAGTCGTTCAGTGCCGCGTTTTAGCAAAAAAGCACAGTAAACTGGCGACCGGATTCTTGAGAATCTATCAGGAAGTTGATAGTTAACGCTGAAGACATAAACATACGTTTATAACCATATTCTTTCTTGTCTTTATACATTGAACGTGTACTCAATGTTTCAGCTGACCTTTGCTAAAAAGCGTTTTATATCTCGAGCACCTGCAATGAATGGGACAAATTATTCGTAATTGGAAAAATAATGGTTTGCGAATATACGTTTGTATTAAATTATTTTACTGCCTTTTAATTGCCTAACGGTAATAAATCTTGCACGTTACATATTAATTAATGTCCAATTTACATATTAATATAGTTTTCGTCTAGTAACAATGTATTAATAATCTAGTTTTCTTTAGTTTTTTAGTGAAAAAAAAACTCGGAGGGATCCAAGGTGTTTTTTTGAAAATGTTTCAGAAAATGGATAGTTAACTATGGAGATATAAACATATGTGTAAGTAAATTAAAAAAAATGAGATATCACATAATTTGTGATTAATTTAATGTAAATTTTTTATTTATAACTAGTCAATATTTATTATCTTAAAAAACGCCAAAGAGCATAAACAAATAATAGCAATATCTTATGTTAACTTTAATAATATATAAATATAATTAGGATTCAAAATAAAAAAAATGATACCGCTATTTTATTTCTTGGTATTATTTCTAAAGAAAATTAGGTTCATGGAAAATATGTCTTAAGTGATATTTAATTTGTCATCATTGAAGTTAGATGATTTTTGCAATTGATTAATTGTAAATATACGTTTGTATTAAATTACATTTCCGCCTTTTAATTGCCTAACGGTAATAAACCTTGCACGTTACATATTAATTAATGTGTAATTTACATATTAATATAGTTTTCGTCTAGTAACGATGTAATAATAATCTAGGTCTCGTCTAGTACAAATTAATATAGTTTTGCAAGAATTTTGCATATCGCGCCGCGCAACTTTTTAGTTAAAAAAAAACTTGGAGGGATCCAAGGTGTTTTTCTTTAAATCTTTCAGAAAATGGATAGTTAACTAGGACATATAAACATATGTGAAAGTCAATTTAAAAAAAATGAGATATCACGTAATTCAAATTCAAATTCAATGTTTATTATCTTAAAAAATAATATAAATATATAAATAATAATAATATAAATAACCATAAATATAATTAGGATTCAAAATAAAAAAATTCTATCCCTATTTTATTTCTTGTTATTATTTATAAAGAAAATTAGGTTAATAGAAAAAATGTTTTAAGTGATATTTAATTTGTCTTCATTGAAGTTAGATCATTTTTACAATTGATTAATTATGAATATACGTTTGTATTAAATTACATTTCTGCCTTTTAATTGCCTAACGGTAATAAACCTTGCACGTTACATATTAATATACTTTTTGCCTAGTAAAAATGTAGTAATAATCTAGTTTTCGTCTACTACAAATTAATATAGTTTTGCAAGAATTTTGCAGATCACGCGCCGCTACTTTTTAGTTAAAAAAAAATTGGAGGGATTGAAGATGTTTTTTTGAGAATTTTTCAGAAAACGGATAGTTACCTGTGGAGATATAAACATATATGTAAGTCAATTAAAAAAACATGAGATACCACATAATTTGTGATTAATTTAGTGTAAACTTTTTATTTATAACTAGTCAATATTTATTAACTTAAAAGTGCCAAAGAGCATAAACAAATAATAGCAATACCT
Source organism: Cryptocheilus praepositus (assembly GCA_033815515.1). Taxonomy (NCBI): domain Eukaryota; kingdom Metazoa; phylum Arthropoda; class Insecta; order Hymenoptera; family Pompilidae; genus Cryptocheilus; species Cryptocheilus praepositus. The sequence continues at coordinate 990,086 of JAWWQZ010000151.1, forward strand.
TATGTTAACTTTAACAATATATGAGTATAATTAGAATTCAAAATTAAAAAAAATGATACCCCTATTTTATTTTTTGTTATTATTTATAAACAAATCAGTACACGAAATTAATCGCAAATGATATGATATCCCATATTTATTTTTGAAATTGACTTACACATAATTTGTGATTAATTTAGTGTAAACTTTTTATTTATAACTAGTCAATGTTTATTATGTTAAAAAATAAATATTTATTTAATTGAACAATAACTAAACAATAATTAAATAAATTCACCATTTAATTAATTAAGCTAATTATACCTTTTGATTAAATGATACTCTTATAAACATACTGCTGATCGCTCACTTTTCAACAAAAAAAGAGAAAACGGCAGTTCTCCGCAGTTCCTTGAAAATCTTTCAAGAAATACATAGTGTCCACAGACTTTATAAACAGGTAGTTACATTACCTTCATTAAAAGTTTATCTATTCCTATTCTTTATGCGTAGAACCTATATATAACGCTCTACTTAACTTTCGAAAATAAAATTTGAATACTAAAAACTTGCGAATTTATGGTTACACTAAAATACGCTCTTATCTCTATATTGATTATTTTACAAGAATTTCCATTGGTCGCTCGCGTTTCAGCAAAAAACATTGCAGACTTGCGAATAATTCCTTGAGAATCTTTGAGGAAGTAGATAGTTGCTGCTATATGCACAACCATTCGGATTAACCATATTTTTTGTACTAATAAATGCAACGTCCATCCAAGTCTTTACTTATCCTATGAAGTCAAATTTTAGAAAACCGGAAATGATCGAAGCAGTGTTCATATCGACTTCTTTTATAATTACACTTAAGTAGATACTTGCTGCTACATGCACAAACATTCAAACTGACCATATTTTTTTTTTACTAATAAATGGAACGCAGATCCAAATCTTTACTTAACCTATACAATCAAATTTTTGAAATCTAAAAATGATCGAGGCTGCGTTTATATCGACTTTTCCTCTTATCACTACACTTAGAATTCATACCCAAAACTTTACCCAACAATTACAAAAAAAAAACATAATTTTGCTTTATTTTTTTCTTCATTGAATTCATCACAAGATTTACGTTAATGTACTTTAATTTAACGTTAACACCACATCTACGAATCCTCAGACTTTTACCAGAATTTCCACTGATCGCTCCCAAGTGAATTAATTAAACATGTTTTTTTCACTTATAAATGGAACCTTAATTCAAATTTTTACTTGACTTAAGCAATCCAATTTTCGAGAATTAAAAATGATCGAAGCAGTGTTCATCTCAACTTTTTCTCTTATCACTACACTTAGAATCTAATGTCAAAACGTTACCTAACAATTACAAAAAAAGAATTTATTTTAACATGATTTAACATTCATTGTTGAATGCATCAACTGTTTTACGTTAATTTTGCGTTAATTTAACGTCAATAACTTGCCCACCACACCTACGAATCCTCAGACTTTTGCCAGCAATTCCACTGTTTGCTCTCGTTTCAGCAAAAAACACGGCAGACTTGGCGTCGTGGTTCCTTGAGAATCTTTGAGGAAGTAGATAGTTGCTAATATATGCACATACATTCAGCCTAACCAATTTCCTTTTACTAATAAATGAAACGTAGATCCTAATTTTTACTTATCCTGTACAAAGAAATAATCGAAAACTAAAAATGATCGAAGCTGCGTTCATCTTGACTTCTCTTATCACTACACTTAGAATCAAAACCCAAAGCTTTACCTAACAATTATAAAAAAGAAAGCATCATTTTACATTTTTCAATGAATTCGTTTCGTTCGAATTGATTTACAACAGGAAAACTAATGTTTCCCGAATGTGTAGATACTTGCTGCTATATGCACATACATTCAAAATAACCGTATTTTTTTTTACTAATAAATGGAACTTAAATCCTGTACAAAGAAATGATCCAAAACTAAAAATGGACGAAGCTGCATTCGTCTCGATTTTTCCTCTTATCTACACTTAGAATGCATACCCAAAGCTTTATCTAACAATTATAAAAAAAAATTACCGAAAACTAAAAATGATCGATCGTTCTTATCACTACACTTAGAATTAAAACCCAAAGCTTTACCTAACAATTACAAACCAAAAAAAAACATAATTTTATATTCTTCACTGAATTCATCAGATGATTTACGTTAATTTACGTTAGTTTGCGTTAATTTACGTTAATTTAATGTTGACAGACTGCACATCTCACCTACGAATCCTTAAACATTTGCAAGCTTTGCCATTACCACTGATCGCTCGCGTTTGAGCAAAAAACACGGCAAACTTGGCATGATGGTTCCTTGAGAATCTTTGAGGAAGTAAATACCTGCTGCTATATGCACAAATATTCAAACTAATCATATTTCTTTTAATTATAAACGAAACGTAGATCCAAATCTAGACTTATCCTGTACAACGAAATGATTGAAAACTAAAAATGATCGTTCATCTCAACTTCTCCCGTTACCACCACACTTAGAATTCAAATCCGAAGCTTTACCAAACAATTACAACAAAAAAACATTATTTCACATTTTTCATTGAATTCATCAGATAATTTACCTTAATTTACATGAATTTACGTTAATTTACGTTAATTTAACGTTAACAATCTGCACACGACACCTACGAATCCTTAAACTTTTGCAAGCTTTGCCATTTCCACTGATCGGTCGCGTTTGAGCAAAAAACACGGCAGACTTGGCATGATGGTTCCTTGAGAATCTTTGAGGAAGTAGATAGTTAGCGCTGGCTCCGTCGTTGTCCACGAGGTCCGACCATGCCCGAGTTATGCAATTACATTTGTAATGGGCCAACGCACAGCGGACTCGCTGCCGGCAATTCGCTGTAATTACCGTATCGTGCTTCGCGCAATGCGGCCAGGTTAGCCCAAGCGACTCCGTTTCAGTCTCAGACGATTCGCGTCTCCGACACTCTTCTAGTCAACTCAACACGAGAAGAGATTGAAAATTGAGAGATCGTCTTACAAATCATGTTTGTTATGTTTGGAAAGATGTCTGCTATATAGGCGATGCAAATGAAGTGGATTTGAAAGAGGATTTACTGTATAGATGATTTAAATGGAGATTTGCTGGATTTGAAAGAGGATTTACTATATAGGTAAATTAAATGAAGGTTTGTCAAGTTTGAAGGAGGATTTACTACATAGTTTATGTAAATGAAAGATGGTTAAGTTTGGAAAATATTTCCTTTATAGATGATTTAAATGGAGGTATAGTGGAATTGAAAGAGGATATATTATATAAATGATTTAAATGAAGGTTTGTAAAGATTGAAAGAGGATTTACTATATAGGTAAATTAAATCAAGGTTTGTTAAGATTGAAAGAGGATTGTAAATTGAGGTTTGTCAAGACTAATGGGGGATTTACTACATAGTCGATGTGAATGAAAATTTGTTGTGTTTGGAAAAGTATTTGCTACATAGCTGAGGCAAATTAAGCTTTGTCGAATTTGAAAGAAGATTTACTGTATACATAAATTAAATGATTCGCTACATAGATGATTTAAATGAAGGTTTACTAGATTTGGAAGAGGATTTACTATATAGGCAAATTAAATGAAGGTTTGACAAATTTGAAAAAGCATTTACTATATAGATAAATTAAATGAAAGTTTGTTAAGATTGAAAGATTTTAAATTAAGGTTTGTCATTGATTTAAATTGATTACGTTTAAAAAAGTATTTGTTATATAGGTGACGCAAATGAAGTTTTCTCGAATTTGAAAGAGAATGTACTGTATAGAGAATTTAAATCAAGATTTGTTAAGGCTGAAAGAGGATTGTAAATTGAAGGTTTGTCAAGTTTGAAGCAGGATTTACTACATAGTTGGTGTGAATGAAAATTTGTTACGTTTGGAAAAGTGTTTGCTATATAGATGACTTAAATGAACATTTTCCGAATTTGAAAGAGGATTTACTATATAGGTAAATTAAATCAAGGTTTGTTAAGATTGAAAGAGGATTTGTTATGTAGGTAAATTAAATGAAGGTTTGTCAAGTTTGAAGGAGGATTTACTACATATTTAATGTGAATGAAAGATGGTTAAGTTTGGAAAGTATTTACTTTATGGATGTTTTGAACGAATATTTGCTGGATTTGAAAGAGGATTTACTATGTAGGTAATTTAAATCAAGGTTTGTTAAGATTGAAAGAGGATTTACTATATAGATAAATTAAATGAAGGTTTGTCAAGTTTGAAGTAGAACTTATTACATAGTTGATGTGAATGAAAGATGGTTAAGTTTGGAAAGTATCTACTTTATAGATGATTAAAATGAAGATTCGCTGGATTTGAAAGAGGATTTCCTGTGTAGATGATTTAAATGAAGGTTTGGTGGATTTGAAAGAGGATTTACTGTATAGGTAAATTAAATGATTTTGATATAGATGATTTAAACGAAGGTTTGCCAGAATTGCATGATGATTCACTGTATAGGTAATTTAAATAAAGGTTTGTTAAGATTGAAAGAGGATTGTAAGTTAAGTTTTGTCAAGTTAAAGAAGGATTTACTATATAGTTGGTGTAAATTAAAATTTGTTATGTTCAGAAAAGTATTTGCTTTATAGATGATTTAAATGAAGGTTTGGTGGATTTGAAGGATGATTTGAATTAAGATTTGCTGGATTTGAAAAGGAATTTGTATATAGGTAATTTAAATTAAGGTTTATTAAGATTGGAAGAGGATTGTAAATGAAGGTTTGTCAAGTTTAAAAGAAGTTTTACTACATAGTTGGTGTGAATTAAACTTTGTTACGTTTAGAAAAGAATTTGCTATATAGGTGATGCAAATAAAGTTTTGTCGAATTTGAAAGAAGATGTACTGTATAGAGGATTTAAATGGAGGTTTGTTAAGATTGGAAGACTTGGAAAATTGAGAGGTGGTGTTGCAAATTCCGATATAGGCGAAATATGAAGACAGATTTTTAGGGAATGAAGTAGTTTAAATTAAGGTTTTGTAAGATTGAAAAAGAATTTATTACATAATTGGTGTGGATAAAAATGTATTATGTTTGGAAAGTATGTACTATATAGGTGATGCAACTGAAGCTTTGTCGAACTTGAACGAGGATTTATTGAATAAGTAATCTAAATAAATATTTGTTAAGTTTGAAAGAGGATTTATTAAATAGGTAATATATTGTAAATTTTGTCAAATTTGGAAGAGCATTTATTTTATAGTTTATGTGAATTATGTTGATATCTCCCAATAAGATTGGCTTATGTATGTAAATGATGTAAGTTTGTTACGTTTGAATGTGTTATTTGCTACATAAGTAATGTACATAGGCTTTTTCAAGTTCGGAAAAGTATTGCTATATAACAATGTAAATGAAGCTTCGTCAAGTTTAAAAGAGTATCAGCCATAGTGTTCATCTAAAGGCTAGTTTAAGTTTGAAAAAATATTTGTTACGTATCTGATGTAAATGATGGTATATTAATTGAGAAGAGGATTCGCGATGAAAAATTTGCCAAAAATACGATATTTGTGCAATATTGGAATAGTACATATAAATGTTCGGTAAAACCGAAAATATTTGGGACAAAAGTTTTCGTTCTCATCCTTTTAATAGAGTAAAAACGTTGCAAAGATGCAATATTTATCGATGCTGAAAGAAGATTTGCTATTAAGAGAATTTTCAAAAATACTTTGGTAACAAAGTTCAGCGTGATGTTAATTGAAATACGGAGTAATTATTTTTAATAGAGTGTATTTTAAAATATCTCGTAGGTACGTTACGTCAACAATTCTTTTTTGAAAGAGTAGAAAAACAACGTTACACCAACAGGTGATCTAAATAATTTATCAAATTCGACAAGGGTAAAAATCTGCAAAGTACGAGTCACTGGTAATCTCACCAATTTTTCGAGCAACGCATTTTTTGCACTGCGCCTATTATAAAAATTCCCGAGCATATAAACTTTTGCAAACATCTTAAACTTTTACAATTTTTTTATATATTTTGTTAATTTAGCAAAATCTTGCAGAACTAATTGTACACCAAAGTTTCACGAAGTATCCTTCGAATTGTTTTCATTCGTTTGATACTCATACGAGTGTGTTCCATTGACAAGTCACTTGAATTCGCCAGGAAAGAAATCGGAAAATGACATGATTGCTTCCAAAATCATTTCTTATCATTCCGACATCAGGCATCATCCGCACGCGAAGAAAACAAACAGGCAGATCGTATCACGTGGCACAACGGAGTCGTTAGGAGCGTTCGATTTTATCGATAATTCCTAAAATTCCATAATAACCGACGTTTAATAGCCGTAATCGTCGCCGACGCGCAGCGTAATTTCTTTGAAAACATCTCAAAGATAATGAACGGACTTGTTCAGTGGTTTCTCGAGATGACTGAGTTATTAGGCAGTTTCAATTGTCAGAGCGATTCTTTGAAACGCAATTGTGCAGGGGTTTATTGAAATTGATTTATCGAAATTATGAAATGATTGGACAGTTTCTTAACGTTGTCTATTAAGACTCTAAACTTATCATTCAATTTTGTGGAATTTAGTCCTTTCGTTTAATCATATAATCAATTTATGCTTATAATTTAATGAAGTCTATTAAAATTGGAAACTTATCATTTAATTTCATTACATGTAATTCTTTCATTCAATTATATAAGCAATTGTAGGCTTACAATTGAATTGTGTTGTAGTTGATTAAAATTGTAACCTTACCATTTAATTTCGTTACATTTAGACCTTTCATTGAATCATATAATCAATTTATGCTTGTAATTGAATTGCACTGCAATCTATTTAGACTGTAATTTTATCATTTAATTTTGTTGTATTTAGTCCTTTCATGTAATCATATAATCAATTTATGCTTATAATTTAATTGAACTGTAGTGTATTAAAACTGGAAATTTATCATTTAATTTCATTACATGTAATTCTTTCATTCAATTGTACAAGCAATCGTAGGCTTACAACTGAATTATGTTGTAGTTGATTAAAATTGTAACCTTATCATTTAATTTCGTTACATGTAGAACTTTCATTGAATCATATAATTAATTTATGCTTGTAATTGAATTGTACTGTAGTCTATTGAAATTGTAAATTTATCGTTAAATTTCATTACATTTAGTCCTTTTTCATTGAATTATATAAGCACTTGTAGGCTTTTAATTGTATTGTACTGCAGTATATTAAAACTGCAAAATTATCATTTGATTTGCTTACATTTAGTCCGTTCTTTTAATTATATAAGCAATTGTAGACTTATAATTATATTGTACTGCAATCTATTTAGACTGTAAATTTATCATTTCACTTTATTACATTTAGTCCTTTCATGTACTTATATAATGTACTGTACGCTTATAATTGAAGTGTACTGTAGGTCATTAAAACTGTAAATTTATCATTTAATTTTGTTATATTCAGTCCTTTCATTTAATCGTATAATCAATTTATTCTTATAATTTAATGAACTGTAGTCTATTAAAACTGGAAATTTATCATTTAATTTCATTACATGTAATTCTTTCATTCAATTATATAAGCAATTGTAGGCTTACAATTGAATTGTGTTGCAGTTGATTAAAATTGTAACCTTATCATTTCATTTCGTTACATTTAGACCTTTCATTGAATCATATAATCAATTTATGCTTGTAATTGAATTGTACTGTAGTCTATTGAAATTGTAAATTTATCGTTAAATTTCATTACATTTAGTCCTTTTTCATTTAATTATATAAGCACTTGTAGGCTTATAATTGTATTGTACTGTAGTATATTAATACTGCAAAATTATCATTTAATTTGCTTACATTTAGTCCCTTCTTTTAATTATATAAGCAATTGTAGACTTATAATTGTATTGTACTGCAATCTATTTAGACTGTAAATTTATCATTTAATTTTGTGGAATTTAGTCCTTTCGTTTAATCATATAATCAATTTATGGTTATAATTTAATGAACTGTAGTTTATTAAAACTGGAAATTTATCATTTAATTTCATTACATGTAATTCTTTCATTCAATTATATAAGCAATTGTAGGCTTACAATTGAATTGTGTTGTAGTTGATTATAATTGTAACCTTATCATTTAATTTCGTTACATTTAGAACTTTCATTGAATCATATAATCAATTTATGCTTGTAATTCAATTGTACTGTAGTCTATTGAAATTGTAAATTTATCGTTAAATTTCATTACATTTAGTCCTTTTTCATTTAATTATATAAGCACTTGTAGGCTTATAATTGTATTGTACTGCAGTATATTAAAACTGCAAAATTATTATTTGATTTGCTTACATTTAGTCCCTTCTTTTAATTATATAAGCAATTGTAGACTTATCATTTTATTGCACTGCAATTTATTTAGACTGTAAATTTATCATTTCATTTTGTTACATTTAGTCTTTTCATGTACTTATATAATGTACTGTACGCTTATAATTGCAGTGTACTGTACTTCATTAAAACTCTAATTTTATCATTTAATTTTTTTATATTCAGTCCTTTCACTTAATCATATAATCAAAGCATGCTCATAATTGAATTAAACTGTAGTCTATTAAAACTGTAATTTTATCATTTAATTTTGTTATATTTAGCCCTTTTATTTAATAATATAATCAATATGTGCTTATAATTGAATTGTATTGTAGTTCATTAAAATTGTAACCTTATCATTTAATTTCGTTATACTTAGTCCTTTCATTTAATCATCTAATTATCGAATGTTACGAGTTTCCACATTAACATTTTTTAATTTGCATTATCCAAACTGGCAAGTTTCAAAAATGTTCTTTCCAACTTTGCGACTAAAATTGCGACTACATTTTACAACATCCAATTTGTCAAGTTTTGGTTTCGAACCTTCCAATTTTGCGATTAGAAATATTGTAGACACCAATTTGCAAGTTACAAAAATTCCACTTTACATTTTATAACATCCAATTTGTCAAGTTTTGGTTTCGAACCTTCTAATTTTGCGATTAGAAATATTGTAGACACCAATTTGCAAGTTACAAAAATTCCACTTTACATTTTACAACATTCAATTTGTCAAGTTTTGATTTCCAAGCTTCCAATTTTGCGATTAAAAATATTGTAGACGCCAATTTGCAAGTTACAAAAATTTCACTTTACATTTTACAACATCCCATTTGTCACATTTTTATTTCAAAGTTTCCAATTCTGCGATTAAAAATATTGTAGATACCAATTTGCAAGTTACAGAAATTCCATTTTACATTTTACAACATGCAATTTGTCAAGTTTTGATTTCGAAGTTTCCAATTCTGCGATTAAAAATATTGTAGACACCAATTTTCAAGTTACAAAAATTCCACTTTACATTTTACAACATCCAATTTTTCAAGTTTTGATTTCCAAGCTTCCAATTTTGCGATTAAAAATATTGTAGTCACCAATTTTCAAGTTACAAAAATTCCACTTTACATTTTACAACATCCAATTTATCAAGTTTTGATTTCAAACCTTCCAATTTTATGGTTAAAAATATTGTAGACACCGATTTGCAAGTTACAAAAATTCCACTTTACATTTTACAACGTCCAATTTGTCGAGTTTTAATTTCAAAGTTTCCAATTCTGCGATTAAAAATATTGTAGATACCAATTTGCAAGTTACAAAAATCCACTTTACATTTTACAACATCCCATTTTTCACTTTTTTATTTCAAAGCTTCCAATTTTCTAATTAAAAATATTGTAGATGCCAATTTGCAAGTTACAGAAATTCCATTTTACATTTTACAACATCCAATTTTTTAAGTTTTGATTTCCAAGCTTCCAATTTTGCGATTAAAAATATTGTAGACACCAATTTGCAAGTCACAAAAATTCCACTTTATAATTTACAACATCCAATTTGTCAAGTTTTGATTTCCAAGCTTCCAATTTTGCGATTAAAAATATTGTAGACACCATTTTGCAAGTTACAAAAATTCCACTTTACATTTTACAACATTCAATTTGTCAAGTTTTGATTTCAAAGTTTCCAATTCTGCGAATAAAAATATTGTAGATACCAATTTGCAAGTTATAAAAATTCCACTTTACATTTTACAACATCCAATTTGTCAAGTTTTGGTTTCAAATCTTCCAATTTTGCGATTAGAAATATTGTAGACACCATTTTGCAAGCTCCAAATATTTTACTTTACATTTTACAACATCCAATTTTTCAAGTTTTTATTTCAAAGCTTCCAATTCTGCGATTAAAAATATTGTAGACACCAATTTGCAAGTTACAAAAATTCCACTTTACATTTTACAACATTCAATTTGTCAAGTTTTGATTTCAAAGTTTCCAATTCTGCGATTAAAAATATTGTAGACACCAATTTGCAAGTTACAAAAATTCCACTTTACATTTTACAACATCCAATTTTTCAAGTTTTGATTTCAAAGTTTCCAATTCTGCGATTAAAAATATTGTAGACACCAATTTGCAAGTTATAAGAATTCCACTTTACGTTTTACAACATTCAATTTGTCAAGTTTTGATTTCCAAGCTTCCAATTTTGCGATTAAAAATATTGTAGTACCAACTTTCAAGTTACAAAAATTCCACTTTACATTTTACAACATTCAATTTGTCAAGTTTTGATTTCCAAGTTTCCAATTCTACGATTAAAAATATTGTAGACATCAATTTGCAAGTTATAAAAATTCCACTTTACATTTTACAACATCCAGTTTGTCAAGTTTTGATTTCAAACCTTCCAATTTTACGGTTAAAAATATTGTAGACACCAATTTGCAAGTTATAAAAATTCCACTTTACATTTTACAACATTCAATTTGTCAAGTTTTGATTTCCAAGCTTCCAATTTTGCGATTAAAAATATTGTAGACACCAATTTGCAAGTTACAAAAATTCCACTTTACATTTTACAACATTCAATTTGTCAAGTTTTTATTTCAAACCTTCCAATTTTGCAATTAAAAATATTGTAGACACCAATTTCCAAGTTACAAAAGTTCCACTTTACATTTTACAACATTCAATTTGTCAAGTTTTGATTTCCAAGTTTCCAATTTTGCGATTAAAAATATTGTAGACACCAATTTGCAAGTTACAAAAATTCCAGTTTACATTTTACAACATTCAATTTGTCAAGTTTTGATTTCAAAGTTTCCAATTTTGCGATTAAAAATATGGTAGACACCAATTTTCAAGTTACAAAAATTCCACTTTACATTTTACAACATCAAATTTTTCAAGTTTTGATTTCCAAGCTTTCAATTTTGCGATTAAAAATATTGTAGATACCAATTTGCAAGTTCCAAATATTTTACTTTACATTTTACAACATCCAATTTTTCAAGTTTTGATTTCCAAGTTTCCAATTTTGCGATTAAAAATATTGTAGACACCAATTTGCAAGTTATAAAAATTCCACTTTACATTTTACAACATTCAATTTGTCAAGTTTTGATTTCAATGTTTCCAATTCTGCGATTAAAAATATTGTAAATACCAATTTGTAAATTATAAAAATTCCACTTTACATTTTATAACATCCAATTTGTCAAGTTTTGATTTCAAACCTTCCAATTTTGCCGTTAAAAATATTGTAGACACCAATTTGCAAGTTATAAAAATTTCACTTTACATTTTACAACATCCCATTTGTCACGTTTTTATTTCCAAGCTTCCAATTCTGCGATTAAAAATATTGTAGATACCAATTTGCAAGTTACAAAAATTCCACTTTACATTTTACAACATTCAATTTGTCAAGTTTTGATTTCCAAGCTTCCAATTTTGCGATTAAAAATATTGTAGACACCAATTTTCAAGTTACAAAAATTCCACTTTACATTTTACAACATTCAATTTGTCAAGTTTTGATTTCAAAGTTTCCAATTTTGCGATTAAAAATATTGTGGACGCCAATTTTCAAGTTACAAAAATTCCACTTTACATTTTACAACATTCAATTTGTCAAGTTTTGATTTCAAAGTTTCCAATTCTGCGATTAAAAATATTGTAGATACCAATTTGCAAGTTACAAAAATTCCACTTTACATTTTACAACATTCAATTTGTCAAGTTTTGATTTCAAAGTTTCCAATTTTGCGATTAAAAATATTGTAGACGCCAATTTTCAAGTTACAAAAATTCCACTTTACATTTTACAACATTCAATTTGTCAAGTTTTGATTTCAAAGTTTCCAATTCTGCGATTAAAAATATTGTAGATACCAATTTGCAAGTTACAAAAATTCCACTTTACATTTTACAACATTCAATTTGTCAAGTTTTGATTTCAAAGTTTCCAATTCTGCGATTAAAAATATTGTAGACACCAATTTTCAAGTTACAAAAATTCCACTTTACATTTTACAACATTCACTTTGTCAAGTTTTGATTTCCAAGCTTCCAATTTTGCGTTTAAAAATATTGTAGATACCAATTTTCAAGTTACAAAAATTCCACTTTACATTTTACAACATTCAATTTGTCAAGTTTTGATTTCAAAGTTTCCAATTTTGCGATTAAATATATTGTAGACACCAATTTGCAAGTTACAAAAATTGCACTTTAAATTTTACAACATCCAATTTTTCAAGTTTTGATTTCAAAGTTTCCAATTCTGCGATTAAAAATATTGTAGATGCCAATTTGTAAGTTACAGAAATTCCATTTTACATTTTACAACGTTCAATTTTTCAAGTTTTGATTGCGAAACATTCAATTTTATAATATTTATCATTCATTCTCAAATGTAAAAATTAAAAAATAGTTAACATTGTACATATTGTCCAATGAATCTTTAGTGATATTTATCATCGACAGTTATTCTCTTCCTAATTCCACAATGAAATCTAAATCATATTTCTCGAGATGTGTTCCGGAATTCCTTGTCCTTTTACAGAAATATTGACATTTCCGCAAATACTAATCTGTAAGAAAACACAAGAAAAGTGGTAAAAAAAGGTTACATAAAACAGCGATCCAGATAAAACTATGCATAAAATTCGTACACACTGTCCAGTGACTTTCATCATCGATAATTGTTTTCTTCCTACTTGCACAATGAAATCTATAGCACATTTCCCGCAATGTGTTCCGTGAATAAAACAATTTCTGTACATTAATCATGATCTTATGACAGAAACATTCATGTTTCCGCAAGTTATCGACTAAAAATAAAATGCCATAAAAATGTCCAAAAACTAAGATGAAATAATCGCTCAAATGAAAGTACCTATAAAAGTTGCCTTAAAAGCACAATTTGGTCTAAATTTCTTCCAATCTGTGCAACAAATAAAGTAGTTTCTCTATTTCTGCATCCTCGTTATGGAAACATTAAAATTTTCAGAAGGTACTAATTTGTTAGTAAACTAAAAATGCAATGAATAAAATAACAGGTCATTTGTAGACAAGTTGAGAAAAAATTTTAAACTGTACAAAGAAAAACATAGGCTCCATAGAGGTAATTTGTGGAAAAATAAAAAAAAAGGGCAACGAAAATAATAGACCACTTGCAGATAACTTTTAAGAGGCAAAAAAAAGAGAAAATATTAGGCCACTTGTAGGTAACTTGTAAGAAAACAAAAAAAGTAATACGTCACTTGCAGGTAATTTGTAAGAAAACAAAAAAAGAAAGTAATAGGTAACTTGCAGGTAATTTATAAGATAATAGAAGAAAATGGAAAATGATATGCCACTTGCAGGTAACTTTTGAGAAAACATGAAAAGAAAATAATAGGTCACTTGCCGATAACTTGTAAGAAAAAACAAAAAAAATAATAATAAGCCACATGCAGATAATGTTTAATAAATAAAAAAAAGGGAACGTATTGGGCCACTTGCGGGTAATTTGTCAGAAAACAAAATAATAAAATAATAGGCCACCTGCAAGTAACTTATAAGAAAACAAAAAAAGAAATTAATAGGTCACTTGCAAGTAACTTATAAGAAAACAAAACAAAGGAAATAATGGACCATTTGCAGGTAACTTGTAAGAAAACATAAAAAAGTATTAGGCTACTTGCAGGTAACTTACGAAAAAAATAAATAAATAAGAAGCCACTTGCAGGTAACTTGCCAGAAAACAAAAAATATTAGGCCACTTGCGGGTAATTTATAAGAAAAAATAAATAAAGTAATAGGCCACTTGCAAGTAACTTATAAGAAAACAATAAAAAAGTAATAGGTCGCTTGCAAGTCACTTGTAAGAAAACAAAAAAATTAATAGGCCACTTACAGGCAACTTGTAAGAAAATCAAAAAGAAGAAAGTAATAGGGCGTTTGCAGGTAACTTGTAAGAAAACATAAAAAAGTATTAGGCTACTTGCAGGTAACTTATGAAAAAAAATAAATAAATAAGAAGCCACTTGCAGGCAACTTGTCAGAAAACAAAAAACATTAGGCCACTTGCGGGTAATTTATAAGAAATAAAATAAAATAATAGGCCACTTGCAGGTAATTTGTCAGAAAAGAAAAAAAGAAAATAGGCCACCTGCAAGTAACTTATAAGAAAACAAAAAAAGAAATCAATAGGTCACTTGCAAGTAACTTATAAGAAAACAATAAAAAAGTAATTGGTCGCTTGCAAGTAACTTGTAAGAAAACAAAAAAAATAACAGGCCACTTACAGGCAATTTGTAAGAAAATCAAAAAGAAGAAAGTAATAGGGCATTTGCAGGTAACTTGTAAGAAAACAAAAAAATAATAGACCACTTGCAAGTACCTTTTCAGAAGACAAAAAAATAAAATAATAGGCCACTGGCGCTAAATCTCAAAAAAGTTACTGTTACACTATTTAAAGAAAATGAATAACACACTGCCTAACACTTGCCACGATCAACGACACGCATTCTTCGTTGCACGAACTGAAATTCGAAGCTGACGATGCACATACCTCCACATCTGTTTGGAAAACAGTGTTCGATTTATTGATACTTCACCATGGCCGGGTGCAAAGGTTTACGTGTGCAATCACGTCAAACTCTGACACTGGAATTTAAACGACTACACCGCAAGGTGACTGTCGCAAAAAATGTCTGAAAGGCTGAATGCCGTCAAAAAATCGTAACCGTCTTTTTTTCTAATTAAATTTTCCGAATTTACCGGTAAAAAATTCATGGAATTTGAAAAAAATAGATCACAACGATCAACCATTTATCTTTGTCAGACACTTAGGCAAAGCATATAAATTAATGCGTATCGAATGCGGTATGTTTACGAAAAATTATAAGTGCATCTATTATGCAATAAATTGAAACTCCACAGTTTCACGCAGAAATGGAAAAAAGAAAAAAGTTGCTTAAATAAGTTAATAATATATGCGTGTACATTTCTACGTATGTATGTGTATGTATACATTTAATCATTATAATTGCGTACATAAAATTGTGACCAATATTTAATCATTATAATTGTGTACTTAAAATTGTCGCCAGTATTGTTATAAAAAATGATAAGTACACCGATTATGCAGTAAATTGAAACTCCACGGTATTACATAGAAATGAAAAAAAAAATAAAAAAGTTGCATAAATGAGCTAATAATATATACGTATATATTATTACGTATATATACGTATAATAAAATATTTTGAAATTTTTCATTCTTTACAGAATTATTAAATTATTATTTTATAATGTTATTTAATTGTTCTCCATTACCATTATGTATCCAATTGAGTAAATGTTATATAACAATACAAATTTCAAAATAAATGTTTTCCTTCTCAGCTTGCACATAACTATTCGGTTGAGCGAAATTAAAAAGTTCCAGTATTTTTCCGACAATTTAAAAAGTTCTCTTATTTTTCCGACAATTAAAAAGTACCGTTATTTTACCGACAGTCTAAAAAGTTCCGTTGTTTTCCCGTAAGTTTAAAGAGTATTTTTTGGACGCATCAAATTTCGTTTTTTTTTTATATGTCAAGGGGTTATTAACATCGCGTATACTTGTCTTACGCTAGAATTTCGTAGGTATAATACATCGATACTGTCACGGATCGTTGAGGATTGCTGACCGCACGGACTTATCAACGTTCACCGACGTCCCGTTAACTTTAACGCGAATATTGTCCTAATTTCGCATCCTGCCGTCGCGGCGAAAGTACCTAAACCAGTTTATGGCGCACGAGATTCAATGGTATTGGATATATCGCCGGTAATTAGAGTCACGTGGACGCGATCAGTTCGCAATTTGCCGCACGCACGTTTTCCGCTAGTCACATCACGTGTTTATGTGCAGAAAAGCTAGAGTACTGGCAGATAACGAACAAAACCAACCCTTACACTTGATTTAACCCTTTGCGGTCGTATTCAATTTAGACATGGGTGTCGTAGTGGTCAGAATTAATTTTCGTTGAACGAGGAGTGATACATGATATGCAAGATTATGAAGGATAAACAAGATTTATTAATTCTTTTGTGATCTTTGGATATATGTTTACACAATAATGTGTTTTAATGTAATGTTTTTATGTGAAAATTATATTTTATAATTCTCCATCGTGTGGTACCTTTCGAAGTAATATCCAACATGAAATTCTGCTTTTCGATTACATGTGTCGCAAAAATAATTAGTTTGGCGTCTTCCGCCCTGGATTTTTCTGTTTGAACATACAGAACAATCTTTACTCTTTACGTTTTGACAGTGCAGCAATATATATAGTTTACCATTAAGTAACCATATTTAGTTTTGAAGATGATCCTTCAGACAAACATTAAATATGACACTGGCGTCTTGTTTTCTCTTTTTGCTGACACCTTACATAAGATGTAGCTATTGACACTGCAAACCTCTGTTCCCCATAAAAAAATGTTCTCCACCATTTGCAAGATTTTCTCGTAAAACAATATGAATTTGCTAACTGGTCAGTCTTATCGTCACCTCCCATATACATATTATAATTTATAATAACATTTGGTTTTCTAATATTAACGTTGCCACCTTCTTTCGTCTTTCTTTTTATAGATTTTATGCCCGAGGTATCGTACCTGCTTAGTATGGTGACTATTTTCTTGTCTTTCCACGCTAATAATAGAATATCACCTGATGGATAGGTAGCAACAATATTATTTTTTGTTACAACTAATTTTTTAATCACAGCTGGTATATATTTCTGTTTGTTGTAAGAGAGTGGAATAGCAGCTTAGTTTTAAAAGGTTAGTTTTGAAGCACAATATAAGATTATTATGGTTCTTTCCTGTGGTGGCTGAGAGCAGACATACGACCGGAACGGTAAAAAAGCTTTAGTGGCTGAGAGTAGACATACGACCGCGATAGGTTAAATTTATTTGCTGATCTACCAACAGATCCGGGATACCGAAACAATATTCTGATTTGTAATACATAAGGATCTGAATAATTCGAATTGGCTACATAAAAATATTCCAAACAGAGCTAATAAAATGCAAAGCAACAAACTTACCCGCTCCTTTTATCTGTATACCGTAATGACTTTTTGAAAACTACCTACAAATAATGTTAGCCCGCTGATATTTTACACTTAACGGACTTTTTTACATACTTCTTACAGATTTATTAGCGGCCCTTTAGGGGGTATTCGAATGTGACGGGTCGAAAAAAATTGATATTTTTTTGCATTTTTACGAAAGAGTGCAAGTTGAGCAGACTGAATTTTCATTGCAAAATATATTGCTTGTAACTGAAATAAATTATGAAATACGTTTCATTATATGAATTTGAAAAATAAGTAATTTTTTGGTTATTTTGTATAATTTTAACTTAAATAAAATGTATTTCATGTGACGTTAATTTTTTAGTGAGACATGTTTAATCATGATTTATAAATAAAAAACACAAAAAATAAAAAATAAGAAACAAAAATTTGATTGCTTACATTTCTTTTTTGAAACAAATGATTAAGCTATTTCTTCATATCTCGTCGAGCTACCCCAAATTTAAAAAAAAATATCATAACTCTACGTTGATTGATTGCTGAGATAATGCAAGCTCGTAAAATTTGAACGCATTTTGTAGGTATTCTCAATACCTACATTTTTCATATAGAACTTTTTTTTGTAAAATTACTACGTTTTTTTACAGACACAAAAAACCGATGTTTTGCAACTTTGCGAATTTTTTCTGAGAGTTCCCCTGAAAATTAGGAGTCTCAAATATATTCAGTTTATTTATAATGCCCTTTTGAACCAATATGTTTTAAAAAGCCCAACTTACAATTATCGCACGAAACAGGGGGTTTTGATGCTAATCCGACTGGACTAAATCTGAGAACGCATATATGGGTTAATATTGCATTTTTAAGTTAATATTGCAATTACATTATAAAGGGTTAAACTTGACAGCGACATATGTGTCCCAACCGTCTCGAAAGGGTTAAATAAGTATTGCTAACTAACGTTGGTAGTGATGAATGATGAACAAACTTGGGTCTCTGATGACTCGCGGGCAACAATTATTTTCCTGAGGCGTCGCCTGGGGGTGGTATGTCAAACATGAACGTTGTTTAGAAAGTAATTGGCAAACTGATATAGGAGACACTCTCAGGTGCACATTCTCAATGACATCCAGTTATGTCTTTTTATATGTGTATCCATAAATACTAGATGTATTGCATATATACATTTTTCTATGTGTATATCTATAAATGTATTTCATATGCATATTCTTCTATGTGTATATCTATAAATATACTTCATATGTATATTTTTCTATATGTACACAGTATGTCGGTAAAACAACGGAACTTTTCGAATTTAAAAAAAAAGAACTAGTTATTTTGGCAATTTTGTTTATTTTTATTCCAAAATAATTTCCAAAATAAACAGCTGAGCGCGTTCATCCAATGCTTGCATAGATTTTTTTAGGTCATTTTTCGAAATTGTTTCAATAGCGCTCGTCACGGCGTTTTGGACTTGTGTAACATCGTCAGAAAACGTTTCTTTCATAGCCAATTTGAGTTTCGGAAACAGGAAATAGTAACATGGTGATAAATCAGGGGAATACGGAGGATGTTGAAGAGCACAGACTTATTTTTTCGCCAAAAATTCTTGAACACGAGCAATTTCTTGTTCCTCAGTTAAGGCATGAGGCAGAAATCGAGCACAGACTTTCCGTTTCTTTAAATCCTTCGTCAAAATTTCGTGGACCATGTCTTTGGTCGTATTTAATTCCTCCGCTATTCATCTCACAGTCGAATTTACATCGTAGGCGATCATTTCACCGTATATTCCATATTTACATTTTTTTATGTGTATATCCATAAATGTATTTCATATGCATATTTTTCTATGTGTACATCTATAAATGTATTTCATATGTATATTTTTCTATACGTATACCTACAAATACTAGACGCATTTCAACTTAATCTTAAATAATATGCTGTAGTAGTTTTTAATGTTCCGAATTACAGTTATTTTAAATGTGTATTCATTTTTTCAGATTTTCAAGATGGGATTGAAGGAAAACTGCTGAACTGAAAATCTGATGACTCTCCGTCCGTGCAGTCATCAAATTAAACTTGTACCTGGACCGAACATTGACTAGAAACAGGACGACAGATCAAAATCCGGCAAGATGATGCTGATCCAAAGTTTTTTCGCACGAATCACCAAAGATTTTCGGCACAAAGAACTGCTGCCGCTTAAATTAATATTTTTTGTTCAAGCGTCAAGTAAGTAATAAATAATACTTAGAATATACAGTTAACAGTATCAAGTAGTGTAATTTTGAAATCACTTCTATTTAAATTACTAGTAATAGTTTAAATATTGCTTGGAGCATTAATTCTAAATTGTGACAAGAAAACAGCTGTACATTCTTAGTGTATAAAAAAAACAGCACAGAACATCTCTCTCTCTCTCTCTCTCTCTCTCTCTCTCTATATATATATATATATATATATATATATATATATATAAAAAAATCTAGACAATTTATAAAATGCCTGTATGTATATATATATATATATATATATATATATATATATATATACAGGCATTTTATAAATTGTCTAGATTTTTTTTTGGCACAGTAGAAAATTAACAGATGTTATTTTCGCTTTGAATATTTTTATTATATAATAATATTAATAGTATAAATATCAGTATTAATAATAATAATAATAATAAAATTAATATAACATATACATATATACAATAAAAATATACAAAGCGGAAATAACATCAGCTGATTTTCTACTGTGCCGAAAAAATGTAGACATTTTATAAAATGTCTGTATATTATAATTACAATTTATAGGCAAATTAAATAAAACCAACCCGAAAACGACTTATTTCCTACACTGCCAACAAAATTTGGATGTTTCACAAAATACTTATATATTAAAGTTCACCTACACTATATATACAATTAGGGTAATATCAGCTGATATCATAATTTGCATATAAACTTTGTACATTTTATAAAATCCGTATACATTCAATTACACTTCATAGCTAAAGTACACAAATTTTGAATAACATCAGCTGTTTTCCTATTTTACCAAACAATGCTAGATGTCTTATAAAACTAGGCAATCTATAATACATTTTGATGCTCCACATTCCCATTGACATAAACATTCTCTTCTTTTTTTTTGCAGCACTTTATGTACTTTATCCGTACCTTACGATACACATGCGAGAGTTGGGAATTAATGTCGAAGAAACGGCCATAATGAGTGCAGTTACGCCACTCGTTGCCATAGTGATGCCACCCTTGGCAGGAATGGTGGCGGATCGAATAGGAAATTTTCGAGTAAATACAAGTTTTTTCATAGTCCAATAAAATATTAGGTCGAGTCATAAGTAACTTCCGTTTTTTTTATCAGACATTTATTTCGCTTTCGTTGAATAGCAAAATTATATTCATTAATTATGTATTCGCCACTATTGTGTATGACCTTCTCCCAACTTCCTGGCAGTTTATCAATTCCTTCCTTGTAAAATGTGGTTAGCTTCGACGGGAAGAAATTGCATATTTTTCCAACTGTCGTCTTAGCTATTGCTTTGTTTAAATTCCCAAAGCATTAGATGTCAAATATGCACTTTTTAACTCTCCATTTCAGAGGTTAAGAAAAACAGTTGAATGTAACGTGCATCACATAAAACCAGTGACAGAAGACTAACTGAATTCTCATCTATGTAGTGAAAACAAAAACTCGTTTATTTCGGTGATTTATAGTGGGTAAATACGAATAATAGAATTTAGATAGATGCATCGAATGTTACTTATGACTCGACCTTATGTAAAGTAGTATAAGGTATAAAAATATAAATAAAGTAGTATAAACTATAAAAATATAAATAAAGTAGTATAAAGCATAAAAAAGTCCGCAATCACTGACACTTTGCATTCACTTTAACCCAAAAAATTGGATTTAAATTTTGTGCGGTTTAATATTCTTGCTTCAACCGATCGTTGATATAATTTACTAACGAACTACTTAAAATAATTGACCTTTATCAGAACACCTTGGAATATGCAAACCTTTTATTATGTTTCAACTTTCATTGCTGTACTTTTTAATTTGTAAATAGACGATGGTTTACGAATTTCTTCTCTATCTTGTCCCATCATAATAGTAGCAAAAGAAAGTTAATTTAGCGCGCAAAACTTATTATCAGAAAAACTAGATTAAATTGAAGAATAATTTATAAATATTATTCTTCATTTTTATTTTGTGTGTCTGTATAGTTCCTGGATTTTCAATCATTTTGTTACTGCATTTTAAAATTGTAAGTAGGATTCGTTGGCTGCAAAACTTTTCTTTCCTTGCATGCATAGGCTTAAAATTATGTATATAATTATTTGATTATTATTATAATTATTTAATTATATTGCTTCCAGTATAACTTATTGGACTGACAGAAACGTATTATCCACTATTTTCGCAGAAATATTATTAAAAGCTGTTTATTGCTTCTATTAATTTATCAACATTATCAGCCGAGGCCCAATATTTCAGTTTTGTTTTTTTCTAAGAATAAACATTAGCATAAGATTCATCTTGACAATTATTTTCGGAAGCATGTTTCCAAATTCTTCATATGATCATTCTGTTGCAATTAAATTATTTTCTAGCTAACGTAATTTTACCTTTCTGCAACTTTTTTGTTTATCTTCTGATGTATCAAGAATATGTCAATCACAACTCGATGTTTCTTCAAAAACTCTCTTTTTTCATCTTAGTTTTACAATCTTTTGATATTCAACTGAAATAAAACAATTTATTCCGACCATCCGATGAAATAAAAGAAAATAGTTATATATCGTAATAATTATATTAATCTAAAAATTGAAAGACGTATCAAAACAAATTACAAATATAATGAAACATTGATTTTGTTTGAAGGCTTCGCAATTTTGCACTACAACATAACTTACAGCCGTATTCGTTAATAATTCCTGTTTAAACATTTACTTCTTACTATTATTATGGGGCAGCGATAGTAATGTATTAAAGATTTAAATAAAACATAGCATATACAAATTTTTGACGTGAACACAAAAGTCTCTTTTCAGCAAATGTGCCCAAACAAAATGTTAACTAATATTTGTTGACTCTGTACTTTTTGTAATTTATTTATATTTATTTTCATCTTGTCTTATCATGCATCATGCATCATTTTATTATTTTCTCTATTGTATATTGTGTATTGTATTATATATTTTTATATATAATACATTTCCAAATTCTTCATATGATCATTCTGTTGCAGTTAAATTGTTTTCCAGCTAACGTAATCGCACCTTTCTGCAACTTTTTGTTTTTGTTTTAATGCATCAAAATGCTGTCAATCACAACTCGATGTTTCCTTGAAAACTCTCTTTTTTCCATTGTACTTTTACAGTCGATTGATATTCAATTGAAATAAAACAATTTATTTCGATCGACGTATGAAATGACAAAAATAGTTATCATTCGTAATAATTAGATTAACCTAAAAATTGAAAGACGTATCAAAACAAATGACAAATATCATGAAACATTGATTTTGTTTGAAGGCTTCGTAATTTTGCACAACATAACTTACAGCCACATTCATCATAAATTCCCGTTTAAACATTTACTTCCTACTATTATTATGGGATAGATGTAATAAAATGTTAAAAATAAATAGAACGCAGCATATAGAAACTTTGTTGCGGACACAAAAGTCTGATTTCAGCAAATGTCCCTAAAGAAGAATGTTAACTAATATTTTTTTACTCTGCACATTTATTTAATTTATTTATATTTATTTTCATATTTTATTATCTTCATCATGCATCATGCATCATTTTAGTATTTTCTCTATTGTATATCGTGTATTGTATTATATATTTTTATATATCATACATTTCCAAATTTTTCATATGATCATTCTGTTGCAATTAAATTATTTTCTACCTAACGTAATCTTACCTTTCTGCAACTTTCTTGCTTATCTTTTGATGCATCAAAAAGCTGTCAATCACAACTCGATGTTTCCTCAAAAACCATCTTTTTCCATCTTACTTTTACAATCGGTTGATATTAAACTGAAACAAAATAACTGAATCCGATCAGTCGATGAAATTACAAAAATAGTTATAATTCGTACTAATTAGATTAACCTAAAAATTGAAAGACATATCAAAACAAATAACAACTATCATGAAACATTGATTTTGTTGGAAGGCTTCGCAATTTTACAGCCGCATTCGTCAATAAATCTCGTTTAAACATTCGCTTCCTATTATTATGGGGTAGATGTAATAAAATATTAAAGACAAATAGAACGTAGCATATACAAATTTTTGTTCAAACACATTAGTATTTTCAGCAAATGTCCTGAAACAAGAATGTTAACGCATTTTATGATTCCGCAGATTTTATTATCGTTATTTTCGGTGCTGGGAGGGGCGTCAGCATTGTTATTACTTCTGGTACCGATTGGGAGGATTACTGTCGTCTTTCCTGACAGAGTCGTGATGGAACTTAGTTGTCCAAGTGACACGGTGGGTTTGATGTACACCATGAATCAAGAATATCCGTGTGAGACGAAGCTCAGTCCGCAAATCGATACGCGGATCGAAAGTTGTGGGTAAGTAATTATTGTAGTTAGCAGCAGAGAGTAATATTTAAATGCAGGTATGATCTCTAAATGTATAGAGTGACTATACTATGGGACTAAATAAATTTAATCCCAATTTTCAGATATGCAATGTATAGGGCATAATATAATTCGATGTATATAGTAGCAAATAATACTACATAAAAATATAATATAATAATATTTAAATATATAGTATACTGTGGCTTATTGGAAAATACATCATTTCTCTAATAATGTACTAGATAAAATAATTTGAAATCATAAGAATTTTGATAATAATTTGAAGTACTACATAAAAATATAATATAAATGTACCGAATAAAATAATTTCAATTTCGAAATGTGCAACATAATATTATTCCATGAATATGGTTGCAGAAAGTACTACGAAAAATATTTATAATACCCAAATATATGTAGTGGCCCATTATGAACTATATTGTTTCATTACTAAAATAATTTCGACATATATAAAATAATTTCGACTATTCAAATACACAATCTATTGCAATAAATATCAAATTGGCCGTAAAATATATGTCTTCATGCGTAAAGTACAACATAAAATAATATCCAATAACCAAATATGCACTTGAGCATATTGTGCTCTACATTACATTGTTAATGAAGTATATAAAACAAACATATTAAAGTGATTTACTGTATTATCTGTAATGTACTCTCATAGTTTTTTCTTGCTATATAAATATCATAAAATTATGTTGTAGTTACGGCTGTCATGTCGATGATCCGAACGAAATGGACATACAAAATTTACTGACATTAAGGCATTACACTGTTCGGCATTACGATACAGCGACTGGTAAAAATTCGTCATTCGAATACACCGTGCCAGCAAACGAAATAACATCTGTAAGTACATTTAAAAAATGATATTATCTTTTTTTTATTAAAAATTGATAAAAAATGATATTTTCATTCTTCAGCATGTAAACTTCTACGCTATTACATCATTAATTTTAAATTTCTTTGATAGAACTTTTCTTATCTACGTGAGTAAAAAAATATAAAATTATATAAAATCACCTAATAGACCAGAAATTCGTGTACATATATAAATTATATAATGGGAATGTATAACAACATTTTGTAATTGTGTACAGTTTTTCTGATTATTTGCAATTATTGTTTTATTTATGATTTATAACGAATTTGACAGAACTGTTCATATACACATCAGCAAAAAAATATATAATCCCCTAATAGACCGGAAAATCGTGTACATACATATATACATTAATTATAATGGAAATGTATTACAACATTCTGAAATTGTGAACAAGTTTTCTTATTATTTGTAATTATTGTTTCATTTATGGTTTATAACGAATTTAAAAACTTGTAAATCGAAGACCTGAAATAATCAGATCTTCATGATGCAGGTAGTCGACGAAAAGGAACGCATGAAGGAGGACCGAAGACTCTTAAACAACAATTTCTTCAACAGTTCAATCAGGAGAATCTCGAAAAACATGTTTTTCTTTCCTACCACTGGGCTCTATCAGTTTTCCTGTGCCGAATCGGCGATTGTAAATGAAAATGAAACTACTACTAATGGGGTGACGAATCGAGTTTTTGAAAATCGAACGTTGTGTCGTTTTAGCGATTTAATTACACAGGTAAGATATTTGGTAATTTTATGAAAACCCAGGACTTTTGTAGAATCGGATTGGAAGCTTGATTTTCATATTGATAAAATCCCATATTTTTGCAATAATAAATGTATTATTACTATATTGCTATACTTACAATATGAAACAAATTTTATGAAGGTTCTAGATAACTTTAATTTAACTGGATAGTTGACTTGTCCCGGTTCTAAATTTACACAATTTAACAATGCATTTTTGCAAAGAAATCGAAAATTGTGCCGCTTCGATAATATAATTACACAGTTAGGATGTTTGGCTATTTTATGAACATATGACTTTTTGTAGAAACGAGTTGAACCCTAGACTTTCCAATTGATAAAATCCAATGTATTTGCAATAATAAATATACGATTACTATATTGTTCA
The DNA here is from genome assembly GCA_033815515.1 of Cryptocheilus praepositus. Classification (NCBI taxonomy): domain Eukaryota; kingdom Metazoa; phylum Arthropoda; class Insecta; order Hymenoptera; family Pompilidae; genus Cryptocheilus; species Cryptocheilus praepositus. The sequence continues at coordinate 1,016,233 of JAWWQZ010000151.1, forward strand.
TCAAATTAATCCAATTTTATGAAAGTTCTAGACAACTGTAGAATTTAACTGGAAACTTGATTTATTCCGTTTTTCAATTTATAATATTTATCAATGCATTTTTTGGAAATCGAAAATTGTACCACTTTGGTAATGTAATTACATAGTTAGGATATTTGGCAATTTTATAAACATATGATTTTTTGTAGAATCGAGTTGGAAGCTTGATTTGCCTATTGATAAAATCCAATGTATTTGCAATAATAAATATATTATTATATTCTTATAATTAGATGTGAATCAAATTTTATGAAGGTTCTAGATAACTGTAGAATTTAATTGGACACTTGACTTGTCCAGTTTTTCACTTTATACAATTTATTAATACATTTTTGAAAATCGAACATTGTAACACACGTAATTACGCACTTACGATATTTGGCAATTTTATAAACATATGATTTTTTGTAGAAACGAGTTGGAAGCTTGATTTGTCTATTGATAAAATCCAATGTATTTGCAATAATAAATATATTATTATATTCTTATAATTAGATGTGAATCAAATTTTATGAAGGTTTTAGATAACTGTAGAATTTAATTAGACACTTGACTTGTCCAGTTTTTCACTTTATAAAATTTATTAATACATTTTTGAAAATCGAACATTGTAACAAACGTAATTACGCACTTACGATATTTGGCAATTTTATAAACATGTGATTTTTTGTAGAAACGAGTTGGAAGCTTGATTTGTCTATTGATAAAATCTAATGTATTTGCAATAATAAATATATTATTATATTCTTATAATTAGATGTGAATCAAATTTTATGAAGGTTCTAGATAACTGTAGAATTTAATTGGACACTTGACTTGTCCAGTTTTTCACTTTATAAAATTTATTAATACATTTTTGAAAATCGAACATGGTAACAAACGTAATTACGCAGTTACGATCTTTGGCAATTTCATAAAGATTCTAGACATTTATGAAATCTAGTCTAATACTTAATGTTCCAGTTCTCCAATTCAAAAAAATCTAATGTTTCAGTTGTTCAATTCATAAACTACTAAATTCTTGAAAATACAATATTTTCCGTACACATTTTCCGAAAAAATAAACATACCCCTCCCAAAAACACCTCTTCATTTCAGGACCCTCTCTTATCACGTCCTGCGAACACCTACAAAATCAAGATGAAGAGTCTAGAACTAACAAGTAACGACGTGTCTGAGGTTCGTCAAAGATATCTAGCAACCCAAATATCCAGAACGGGTGAAGACTTTCAAGAAATTAAGTGCGCGGACGTGAACCTCGGAAACGAAAAAGTCTTCATGACAGTTCCGTTGGTCAACTATACAGTCAGCTACGACCCCTACAAAACACTGAATTTGGAGAGATGCAGCAAAAAATGCATCGTCACCGCTCCGAGAAAACAAATTTGTTCAAATAAAAGTACAGAAATCGAATACAACATCGCGGTCACCTTCTGGCTTTATTTGGCGATCAGAGTGTTTATTGGTAAGTAGAATTTAGCTGTTTAGAATCTAACGGGATATCAAATTTTATTATACCCCTTCAGACCCGATTTTTTTTCGTTTTAGAGAAATTATTTTTTATACTAAAATTAACTTAATTCATGTGAATGAAGACAACAATATACTATTTACAGAAATATTTATTTATTCATATATAATTTGTAAATGTACATTTTAATGGACATATGATCCTTACGCAAAATTTGTAACATTAAGGAGATCCTGAGAAATATTTGTATAAAAAAATAAAATTTGTATTCATAAAAATAATATACGTAATAAAATGCAGCACAAAAAGTATTATGTACATCACAATGTGCACAGGGTCCGAAGGGGTTTAGAAAATAAATATACAACGCAACATTTGGGATAAAAAAAACTAAATTAAATTGAAGAATAAATTGTAAATGTTATTCTTAATTCTTATTTTGAGTGTTCAGACAGTTTCTGGATTTTTCAATAATTTCCTTACTATATTTTAAAGCTGCTCATAATAATATTAGCTGCCCCATGATAATAGTAGCAGTTGATACATTTAATTCATTTCATGATAATATGAATAATGTGAATAATGTGTATTTGTAATAATGAATAATGTGTCACATGAAAATCAAAAGAACTAGATTAAATTGAAGGATAAATTATAAATGTTATTCTTCATTTTTATTCTGATGGTTTTTAGATGGTTTCTGGATTTTTCAATAACTAATAACAAAATTATGTCGCATTATACACATGTATATAGATATGTAACCGAAATTAATACAGCATTAATGTATTAATATGGTGTATATATATATATAATATATATATATACATACGTGTTCTCACACAAAATTAGCGCAAATTATAGCAAAATATAGCAAATAATTATAACAAAATCATATTAGCTACCCCATAATAATGGTGGCAGTTGATAAATTTAATTTTTCCCATGATAATAGTAACAAAGGAAAATAAATAAAACATGCAAAATTTGTTATAAAAAAGATATTACATTAAACAATAAATTACAGATAGTTTCAGGACTTTTCAATCATTTTGTTACTGCATTTTAGAATTGTAGGTAGGATTCTTTGGCTGCGAACTTGTTCTTTCCCTACATGCATCGGCTTAAAATGATTTATATAATTATTTAATTACTATTATAAATATTTAATCATATTGTTTAAAGGATAACTTATTGAAATGACAGAAACGTATTATTTATTAATGTATTATATATTAACGTATTAGGTGTACAACTTTGCTTCCGCCGTTTTTTTCCGAAATTCGAGGCTTTATTGTAAAAAACTGGTTATACGTTTATGATTCAAAGTATTGTCCATCGCTGGCCACTACTTTCTCCCATCTTTCGGGCAGCGTACGAATCCCGCGTTGAAAAAACTGGTCATCTTTTGAAGCGATCCACGAATCGATCCACGAATCGATCCAATTTTTTACTTCTTCATAAGACCGGAAGTGCTGGTCAGCCAGGCCGTGTGCCATTGATCGAAACAAGTGATAGTCCGAGGGAGCAACGTCTGGAGAATACGGCGGGTGGGGTAGGACTTCCCATTTCAACGTTTCCAAGTATGTCTTGACCACTTTCGCAACATGGGCTCGAGCATTGTCGTGCTGTAAAATCACTTTATCATGTCTCTCGTTGTATTGCGGCCGTTTGTCTTTTAATGCTCGGCTCAAACGCATTAATTGCGTTCGATAACGATCGCCTGTGATTGTTTCAGTCGGTTTTAACAACTCATAATGCACTACGCCGAGATGGTCCCACGAAATACAGAGCATGACCTTGGAACCGTGAATATTCGGTTTGGCCGTCGACGTGGAAGCATGGCCGGGATATCCCCATGATTTTCTGCGCTTGGGATTATCGTAATGAACCCATTTTTCGTCCCCAGTCACAATGCGATGCAGAAATCCTTTCCGTCTTTGCCTTGCAAGCAGCTGTTCACAAGCAGCTGTTCACAAGCAAACAAACGCCGTTCAACATCTCTCGGCTTCAACTCGTACGGCACCCAATTTCCTTGTTTCTCAATCATTCCCATGATTTTCAGGCGTTTTGAAATGGCTTGTTGCGTCACTCCCAATGATACTGCCAATTTTGTTGCGTTTGACACGAGTCTTGATCAAGTAATGCCTCCAATTCTGCATCTTCGAAAACCTTCTCTCTTCCACCGCCTTGCCGGTCTTCGACGTCAAAATCACCGTTCTTGAAGCGTTGAAACCACTCTCGGCACGTTCTTTCACTAATAGCGGCCTCACCATAGGTATTTGAGAGCATTCGATGAGCCTCAGCCGCAGATTTCTTCATATTAAAGCAGAAAATTAAAACCTCCCGCAAATGACGAGAATTTGGCTCGTAAGCTGACATGTTTAATCGAGAATGACTTTATGATGCAGACACAAATCGACTAATATTTCGATGGCGTTATGTTTACAAATGCCTAAGCTTATTGTATGACATCTACGATCTATTTATTTCGACTACCACTTACCGCTACAGCCATCTATTGCAAAACGGCGGAAGCAAAGTTGTACACCTAATATTATATATACTCCGAGTATTTTCGGAGAAATATTATTAAAGGCTATGTTTATTACTTCTATCAGTTCATCAACATTATTAGTCGAGGCCCAATATTTCAGTTTTGTTCACAGTTTTTTTTTCTAAGAATAAACATTAGCACAAGATTCACCTTGACAATTATTTTCGGATGCACGTTTCCAAATTATTCATATGCTCATTTTGTTGCACTTAAATTATTTTCCAGCTAACGCATTACACTTTTCTGCAACTTTTTTGCTTATCTTTCGATGCATCAAAAATTTGTCAATCATAACTGGATGTTTTCTTAAAAACTCTCTTTTTTCATCTTACTTTTACAATCAGTTGTTATTCAGCTGAAACAAAACAATTGATTTCGATCAGTCAATAAAATAACAAAAATAGTTATAATTCGTAATAATTAGATTAACCTAAAAATTGACAGACGTACCAAAACAAATTACAAATATAATGTAACATTGATTTTGTTTGAAATTTTTGCAATTTTGCACTACAACATAATTTACAGCCGCATTCGTCAATAATTTCCGTCTAAACATTTACTTCCTACTATTATTATGGGACAGAATTAGTAATGTATTAAATACATAAAGAAAACATAGTGCATACAAATTTTTGTTGCGGACACAAAGGTCTGATTCCAGCAAATGTCCCCAAACAAGAATTTTAACTAATATTTTTTAACTCTGCACATTGATTTAATTTATTTATATTTATTTTCATCTTTTATTATCATCATCATGCATCATGCATTATTTTATTATTTTCTCTATTGTATGTTGTGTATTGTATTATATATTTTTATGAATATATTTTTTTATTATTTTTATTATTATATATATATATATATTATATTTATATATTTTTATATATTTATATATTTTTTTATTTATCTCATATGCCTCTCAACAAATTTCTGACGGATCGTACTATAATTTTTAACGCTTTGCAGTTACAACCCACGCAACAAAATTTGTTTATTTCCTCTGTTGCATTGATTCGTTCAAAAATAGGAAGTTTGAAGTGACTTGTTCGATAACTCGACGACAACTACTTTATACTCACTGATGGGTTGCAGGTATAATCGGCGGAACAACGTTTGCCATGTTTGAAGGAGCGGTAATCGCCATTCTGCGGGAGCAAAAGGCAGATTACGGTCTTCAGAGAATTTATGGGAGCATCGGCGGCATGATATCCTCGCCACTATCCGGCTTCTTGATCGATTATGCCAGCAGTGAGAAGGGATACACGGACTTTAGGTAAAATTCTACGAATTTACGGATTTTTAACTTTTCTGTAAATCTCCCATATCGGAAACAGTTACGGAACAATGTGTTTCGTAACATGTGATAAATACAAGAGGTTTCGAATTTCAAAAATTGAACTTTGGTGATCTGGTATAGTGATAGGCGTTTTTTGGGTAAATTTAGAAATTGGTTGAGAATTTTTATTTCCACATCCTTGCGTGTTTCGAAGCATTTTTTGGGTGGAATTTAGGAAACGATTGAGAATTTCTGTTTGCACTTGTGTACGTGTTTCGACGTATTTTTTTTAGTTAAATTTAAAAAACGACTGAGAATTTTTATACACAATTTTGTGTGTGTTTCGTGGCATTTTTTTGGGTGCAATTTAGAAATCAATTGAGATTTTTTATTTGCACTTTTGTACGTGTTTTCAAGCATTACCATAAGAATTTTTGGGTGCAATTTAGAAAATGATTGAAATTTTTATTTGCACTTCTGTATGTTTTTCGAGGCATTAGCATAAGCATTCTTTGGGTACAATTTAAAAATCGATTGAGAATTTTTATTTGCATTTCTGTACGTGTTTGAAAGTATATTTTGGGTGCAATTTAAAAATTGATGGAGAAATTTTATTTGAGAATTTTGTACGTATCTCGCGGCATTTTGGGGGTTAAATTTAGAAAATAATTGAGAATTTTTATTAGCACTTCTGTACGTTTTTCGAGGCATTAACATAAGCATTTTTGGGTTCAGTTTAGAAAACGATTGAGAATTTTTTTTTGCACCTGTGTACGTGTTTTCAAGTGTTACCATAACCATTTTTTGGGTGCAATTTAGAAATCGACTGACAATTTTTGTTAGCACTTCAGTACGTGTTTCGAGGCATTTTTTGGGTGCAATGTAGAAATCGATTTAAATGTCTTATTTGTACTTGTGTAAGTGTTTGAATGCATTAGCATAAGTATTTTTTGGGTGCAATTTAGAAATTGATTGAGAATTTTTATTTGCATGTCTGTACGTGTTTGGAGGCATTCTTTGGGTTAAATTTAGAAAACGATTAAGATTTCTTTTAGCATTTTTGTACGTCTTTCGAAGCATTATCATATGCATTTTTTGGGTGCAATTTAGAAATTGATTGACAATTTTTTATTTGCACTTGTGTATGCGTTTCGAGGCTTTCGGAGTTAAGTAACACACCATAACTGTTGGGATAAATTTAACACACAATAATATACTAGACTACTACAGCGTTACATTACAATTGACACACAATTTACAAGTGTAAACTGCTGATATGGGTACCGGATATCCAGAAACATGTGCAGAAGTTCTAATAAAAATTCTTAGCTTTTTTCCAAATTTGTCTCCAAAAGAATCTTCTCCTCATTATCTTATTATGTGTAATTAGTAATCGTCGTTATTTTATTATGTGTGAATTATGTCTAACTTCGTAGCTTCTGGTATTTATTGCTATTATTACTTTCTTTTATTGCGTATTTAGTTAGAATGGTTTCACAAATAACGATACAATTAATATTCTTTAAAAGCTGTTTAAGTGAATTATGTACATTTTTTAAATATTCAAGGGCCAAAGCAGTACTTCTTTTTCATTTTTCAACGCTGCCGCCGATATTAAATGAAAGAAATATCGTTCTTCGGATAGATTTAAAAGAAGGATCGCGAAAAAAATATTTGATGACAACAATGTTATTTCTTTACCTATTTTGAGGAGAATCTGCATATTTCGATGACTCAACCGTGCCTTCTTAATATTATGCATAAAGAAACGAAATTATTGGATTCCAAATGCGCATTGTGTCCAGAACTAATTTTACTTGTCTGCAAAATAACACCTATTAACCAACGTGTTGCGTTTACAAATTGACAAATTTATCATTTTACAGGCCCGCGTTTTATCTGTATGCCGCCCTCAAAATAGTATCAGGTGTCCTCATGCTTGCTATCAACCTGGAATTCAAAGCCCCCGCCACGAATGTCGTCCGGGACGTTTTTACTGTCCTTAGAAACGTCGAAATGGCAGCACTTTTCATTGCTTGCTTCATACTCGGTAAGAAAACTATATTTTCCATCATTTTAAACACGCAACAATGCACTCTGCGAAAAAGTAGTCCCACTTCAAAACCTCAAATACAATTCAATAAATCAGATGCGCTGTTTTCTTAACCCCTTGACATACGAGGGCAATTTGAAAAGCCTTATCGACATAAACTAACTGTAGAACAAAAGTCTTCGCTGTCCAATAGATAGCGTTGACATTGTGTGTGTAAACCGTAAAAATTTCAAGTCATTCTGATCAATACTTTGTCAACGGCACTCTTCCAAAGTTATCAGCTGAAATTGTCTACCAAGAATGGAGGAAATTGAGTATCGCGTAGTGATAAAATTTCTTCATTTGAAAGAGTAAAAGGCGACAATTTTCTGGGATGCCCGTGAAATAATTCTTATCGATTACCTTGCAAACGGTCAAACAATCAACGGACAGTACTACGCTGCATTGCTGCATAAATTAAAGGCCACAATTAAGAAAAAACGTCCGCATTTGAAGAAAAAAATCCTCTTTCACCAAAATAACGCTCGGGCTCACACGTGCATGCTCGCAATGTCAAAATTGAACGAATTAAAGTTTCAATTGTTTCCGCAGCCATCCTATTCGCCAAATTTATCTCCCAGCGACTTTTCCTGTTTCCTAATTTGAAACAATTTCATGGAAGAAAGGAATATAAGTCAAATACAGAGATGGAAAACGCTGTAAACCAGTATTTTTCAGGTTTAGACGATCAATTTTTTTCTGACGGTTTAAAAGGATGGGAGAGACGTTGGACCAAATGTATCAAGTTGCAGGGACACTCTGCCGAGAAATAAATTTTCTTTTGCATTGAAATATTTGTTTTTCTGAAAAAGGCCGCAAACTTTTCAAATAGCCCTCGTACAAAGATTGACATGATTTGAGCACAAAGAAAGTTTGTTGTTTACATTTCAGTGAAATTAAACAGACCGATTTTTAGAGGGAAATGATCGTACTTTAACATGAATATAGTTACAAGATTGTCCGATAGGACTTAATTAACGCCCTCAAAACTTATGTGTACACCCGATATTTTTCGGTCGCATCGCGTTCCATTTAATTTGTACGTCAAGGGGTTAATCCTGCGAATTTTTCTTGACCTGCAGGAACTGCCTGGGGTTACATCGAGTCCTTCCTCTTCTGGCTAATCCAGGATCTAGGCGGCTCCAGGTCGCTCATGGGAATCACCATAACAGTAGGCGGTATAGCAGGCATACCTTTGCTCGTCCTCTCGGGTCCAATTATCTCAAGAATCGGTCACGCGAACGTCCTGTTCATCGGCTTCATCTTTTACGCCGTGAGACTCTTCGGCTACTCGATCATCTACAATCCTTGGCTGACGCTGATCTTCGAGGCCCTCGAGTCTGTCACTTCGTCGCTGAGTTTCACGGCTGCTGTCACCTACGCTGCCAAACTATCGACGACCACCACGGACAGCTCGATACAAGGCCTGCTGGGTGGCGTTTATTATGGCGTTGGTAAGCGAAGTTCAGGGATAAAATTAATGCGAAACTCTTTATGGGGAAATATGTATGTGATGGAAGAGAATGGCAAATGCAGAGGGAAAGAGTAAAATGTGAAATTGGGGTAAGGAGACATTGTATGAGGAACTTAATGCAATATTGTTTTCAACAATTTTGTTTACTATCCGTCTTTACACACTATAATTTGACCTCTTATTTTCTCTGATACACAGAAAAAAAATAATATATCCTTTGGTATACTGCAAAATTTTAATAATACCTCCACATGCAGAAGCTCCAAGTCTATTGCTCCGTCTTTGCACACTCTAACTCGACATCTCATTTTCTGTAATACCCAAAAAATGCCCAATTGTGCAAAAGTTTGCAGTACACTGATCCGTTTTTGCACACTCTAACTCGATCTCTTATTTTCTTTAATACGCAAAAAACATAATATATCATTCGGTATACTACACAATTTGTGCAATACTTTCACATGCACAAACTTGCAGTTTATTAGTCCGTCTTTACACACTCTAATTCAATGTCTCATATTCTCTTATACGCAAAAAACCCAATATATCCTTCAGTATACTACAAAATTTTCGCAATACCTCCACATTTAGAAGCTTGTCACTCGTCCGTCTTTAGACACTCTAACTTGAAATCTCATCTTCGTCAATACGCAAAAAACCTAATATATCCTCCGGTATACTAAAAACATTTCGTAATACTTCCACATGCATATGTTTGAAGTCCATTTTTCCATCTTTGCACACTCTAACTCGACCTCTCATTTTTCTGATGCATAGAAAACTCAATATATCCTTCGGTATACTACAAAACTTGAATAATACCTCAACATGCAGAAGTTAAAAGTTCACTTTTCCGTCTTTGCACACTTTCACTCGACTTTTTTCATTTTCTTTAAAACGCAAAAAACTTAATACATCTTTCCGTATACTATAAAATTTGAGTAATACTATCCTTCTACATGTATGATGTTTGAAGTCCATAGGTTCCGTCCTTCCACACTCTAATTGAACTTCTCATTTTTTTTCAGTAGGCTACAAAATTTGACCAATACCTCTACTTGCGAAAGTTTGCAGTTCACTGCTCCATCTTTGCACCATCTAACTTGACGTCTTATTTTTCCCGATACACAAAACATTTAATGTATCCATCGGTATTCTAAAAACATTTCGTAATACTTCCACATGTAAATGTTTGAAGTTCACTACTCCGTCTTTGCGCACTCTAACCGGACCTCTCATCTTCTCCAATACACAGAAAACCTAATATAACCTCTGGTATACCAAAAACATTTCGTAATACCTCCACATGTAGATGTTTGAAGTTCACTTCTCCATCTTTGTATCCTCTAACGCAACGTCTCATTTTCTCTAATACCAAAAAAACCTAATATATCATTCAGTATACTACAGAATTTGAGTAACAACATGCAAAAGCTTGAATTTCACTGCTCCGTTTTTCCACACTCTAACTCGACTTTTTATTTTCTCTGATACACAGAAACCCTAATATATCCTTCGGTATACGACAAAATTTGATTAATACCTCCACTTGCAAAAGTTTGAAGTTCACTGCTCAGTCTTTGAACACTCCAACTCGATCTCCCATTTTTTCTGATACGTAGAAAAGCTAAATTATCCTTCAGTATATTACAAAATTTGATTAATACCTCAACATGCAGAAGTTTGCAGTTCATTGCTTCGTCTTTCAACATTCTAACTCGACCTCTCATTTCTTCTAACCGGTAAAATATCTAATATACCCTTCGGTATACTACAAAATGTTCGTAATACCTCCATATGCAGAAGTTCAAAGTCCAATTCTCCGTCTTTCCACAATCTAACTTGACATTTCATTTTTCCGGACAGGTACAAAACCTAATGTCTACTACAAAATGTATGTATACTACGTAATGTACACTACTTCGGTATATTACAAAAATTGAGTAATACTTCACATCCAGAAATTTGCAGTTCATTCCTACATCTTCTCACACTCTAACTGGACCTCTCATTTTCTCTAATATGCAAAAAATCTAATATATCCTTCAGTATACTACGCAATTTGAGTAATACTTCTACATGCAGATGTTTGAAGTCCACTGATCCGACTTTGCACACTCTACCTCGACCTCCCATTTTCTCTAATACAAAAAAACCTACTATATCCTTCGGTATACTACAAAATTTGACTAATACCTCCACTTGCAAAGGTTTGAAGTTTACTTCTCCATCTTTGCACCGTCTAACTCAACGTCTTATTTTTTCTAATACGCAAAAAACCTAATATATCCTTCGGTATACTACCACATTTGAGTAACAACATGCAAAAGCTTGAATTTCACTGCTTCGTCTTTCCACACTCAAACTTAAACTCTCAATTTGTCTGATAGACAGAACATCTAATATATCCTTCGGTTATACTACAAAATTTGTGTAATACCTCCACGTGTAAAAGTTTGCAGTTCACTGCTCCATCTTTACACACTTTAACTTGACCTGTTTTTTCTCTGATGCACAGAAAACCTAATATATCTTTCGATATACTACAAAATTTGTGTAATGCCTACACTTGTAAAAGTTTGCAATTCACTGCTCCATCTTTACACACTTTAACTTGACCTTTTTTTTTCTCTGATGCACAGAAACCCTAATATATCCTTCGGTATATTATAAAATTTGATTAATGCCTCCACTTGCAAAAGTTTGAAGTTCAGTGCTCAGTCTTTGCGCACTCCAACTCAATCTCTCATGTTTTCTGATATGTAGAAAAACTAAATTATCCTTCAGTATATTACAAAATTTGATTAATACCTCAACACTACATTAATACCTTTCCACACTAACTCGACCTCTCATTTCCTCTGACCCGCAAAAAATGTAATATACCCTTCGGTATACTACAAAATGTTCGTAATACCTCTATATCCAGAAGTTCAAAGTCCACTTCTCCACAATCTAACTTGACATTTCATTTTTCCGGACAGGTAGAAAACCTAATGTCTACTACAAAATGTATGTATACTACGTAATGTACACTACTTCGGTATATTACAAAAATTGAGTAATATTTCACATCCATAAATTTGCAGTTCATTCCTACATCTTCTTACACTCTAACCGGACCTCTCATTTTCTCTAATATGCAAAAAATCTAATATATCCTTCAGTATACTACAAAATTTGAGTAATACTTCTACATGCAGATGTTTGAAGTCCACTGATCCGATTTTGCACACTCTACTTCGACCTCCCATTTTCTCTAATACAAAAAAACCTACCATATTCTTGGGTATACTACAAAATTTGAGTAATACTTCAACATACAGAAGTTCGAAGTCTATTACTCCGTCTTTCCATACTTTAAATTGACCTCTCATTTTTTTTCTGATACGTAGAAAACCCAATGTATCCTTGGGTATACAACAAAATTTGAGTAATAGTTCCACATGCAGATTACAAAATTTGTGTAAAAATTCCACTTGTAAAAGTTTGCGGTACAATGGTCCATCTTTACACACTCTAACTCAATCTTTCATTTTCGCTGATAGACAGAATATCTAATATACCTCTGGTAAACTACAAAATTTGATTAATACATCTACTTATAAAAGTTTGAAGTTCACTTCTCCGTCTTTCCACGCGCTAACTCGACTTCTCATGTTCTCCGATACTCAAAAAACCTACTATATCTTTCAGCATGCTACAAAAATTTCGTAATACCTCCACTTGTAAAAGTTTGCAGTACAATGGTCTATCTTTCCACACTCTAACTCGACCTTTCATTTTCGCTGATAGACAGGACATCTAATATACCTTCGGTAAACTACAAAATTTGATTAATACCTCCACTTGTAAAAGTTTGAAGTTCACTTCTCCGTCTTTCCACACTCTAACTCGACTTCTCATGTTCTCTGATACTCAAAAAACCTACTATATTCTTCGGGATACTACAAAATTTGACTAATACCTCCACTTGCACAAATTGGCAGTTCAATGCTCCGTCTTTGCATACTGTAACCCGGCCTCTCATGTTCTCTAATATTCAAAAAAACTACTATATCCTTCGGTATACTACAAAATTTGACTAATACCTCCACTTGTAAAAGTTTGCAGTCCACTGCTCCGTCTTTACACATTATAACCGGACCTTTCATTTTCTCTAATACGAAAAAACCTACCATATCCTTCGGTATACTAAACAATTTTCGTAATACCTCCATATGCAGAAGTTCAAAGTTCACTTCTATGTTTTTCCACCATCTAACTCGACATCGCATTTTTCCTGACAGGTAGAAAACCTAGTATATTTTCAGTATACTGTAAAATTTTCGTAATACCTTCACATGCTGAGGTTCGAAGTTCACTTGTCCATCTATCAATATTCCAACTCGACACTTCATTTTATCTAACACGCAAAAAACCTAATATATCCTTCCATATACTACAAAATTTATGTAAAACCTCCACTTGTAAAAGTTTGCAGTACAATGGTCCATCTTTACACACTCTAACTCGACCTCTCATTTCCTCTGAGTGGCAGAAAATGTAATATATCTTCGGTATACTGTAAAATTTTCGTAATACCTCCACTTGCAAACGTTTGAGGTTCACTTCTCCATCTTTGCACCCTCTAAATCGACGTTTTTTTGTTTGATACATGGAACACCTAATATATCCTTCGGTATATTACAAAATTTGTGTAAAACCTCCACTTGTAAAAGTTTGCAGTACAATGGTCTATATTTACACACTCTAACTCGACCTTTCATTTTCGCTGATAGACAGAACATGTAATATACCTTCGGTAAATTACAAAATTTGATTAATACCCCCACGTGTAAAAGTTTGAAGTTCACTTCTCCATCTTTCCACACTCTAAATCGACTTCTCATGTTCTCTGATATTCAAAAAACCTACTATATCCTTCGGTATACTACAAAATTTAACTAATATCTCCACTTGCAAAAGTTTGCAGTTCACTTCTCCGTTTTTCAATATTCCAACTCGACATTACATTTTCTCTAATGCTCAAAAAACCTAATATACCCTTCGTTATACTACAAGATTTGACTAGTACCTCCACTTGCAACAGATTGCAGTTCATTACTCCGTCTTTACATACTCCAACACGATCTCTCATTTTTTCTGATACGTAGAAAAGCTAAATTATGCTTCAGTATATTACAAAATTTGAGTAATACTTCAACATGCAAAAATTCGCAGTTCAATGCCCCGTATTAACACATTCTAATTTGACCTTTCATTTCCTCTAATACGGAAAAAACTTAATATATCCTTCGGTGTACTACAAAATTTGGATAATACTTCCACATGTAGATGTTAAAAGTCCACTACTCCGTTTTTGCACACTCTAACTCGATCTCTCATTTTTTCTGATGCGTAGAAAACCTAGTATATCCTTCGATACACTCAAAAATGTTCGTAATACCTCCACATGTAGATGTTTGAAGTCCACTACTCCGTTTTTGCACATTCTAACCCGACCTCTCATGTTCTCTAATATTTAAAAAAAAACTACTATATCCTTCGGTAGACTACAAAATTTGACTAATACCTCCACTTGCAAAGGTTTGAAGTTTACTTCTCCATCTTTGCACCGTCTAACTCAACGTCTTATTTTTTCTAATACGCAAAAAACCTAATATATCCTTCGGTATACTACCAAATTTGAGTAACGAGATGTAAAAGCTTGAATTTCACTGCTCCGTCTTTCCACACTCTAACTTAAACTCTCATTTTATCTGATAGACAGAACATCTAATATATCCTTCGGTTATACTACAAAATTTGTGTAATACCTCCACCTGTAAAAGTTTGCAGTTCACTGCTCCATCTTTACACATTCTAATTTGGCCTTTTATTTTCTCTGATACGCAGAAAAACTAATATATCCTTCGATATACTACAAAATTTGTGTAATGCCTCCACTTGTAAAAGTTTGCAGTTCACTGCTCCATCTTTACACACTTTAACTTGACCTTTTTTTTCTCTGATGCACAGAAACCCTAATATATCCTTCGGTATACTACAAAATTTGATTAATACCTCCACTTGCAAAAGTTTAAAGTTCACTGCTCAGTCTTTGCACACTCCAACTCGATCTCTCATTTTTTCTGATATGCAGAAAAACTAAATTATCCTTCAGTATATTACGAAATTTGAGTAATACCTCAGCATGCAGAAGTTTGCAGTTCATTGCTTCGTCTTTCAACATTCTAACTCAACCTCTCATTTCTTCTGACCGGCAGAAAATCTAGTATGCCCTTCGGTATACTACAAAATGTTCGTAATACCTCCATATGCAGAAGTTCAAAGTCCACTTCTCCACAATCTAACTTGACATTTCATTTTTCCGGACAGGTAGAAAACCTAATGTATACTACAAAATGTATGTATACTACGTAATGTACACTACTTCGGTATATTACAAAAATTGAGTAATACTTCACATCCATAAATTTGCAGTTCATTCCTACATCTTCTCACACTCTAACCGGACCTCTCATTTTCTCTAATATGCAAAAAATCTAATATATCCTTCAGTATACTACGAAATTTGAGTAACACTTCTACATGCAGATGTTTGAAGTCCACTGATCCGACTTTGCATACTCTACCTCGACCTCCCATTTTCTCTAATGCAAAAAAACCTACCATATCCTTGGGTATACTACAAAATTTGAGTAATACCTCAACATGCAGAAGTTCGAAGTCCATTACTCCGTCTTTCCATACTTTAAATCGACCTCACATTTTTTCTGATACGTAGAAAACCTGTATCCTTGGGTATAAAATGTATCCTTGGGTATACAACAAAATTTGAGTAATAGTTCCACATGCAGAAGTTTGCAGTTCACTGCTCCGCCTTTAGACACTTTAACTCGACCTCTTATTTTCTCTGATGCACAGAACATATAATATACCTTCGGTATACTACAAAATTTGAGTAATATCTCAACATGTAGAAGTTTGCAGTTCACTGGTCCGTCTTTACACACTCTAATTCCACCTCTAATTTTCTCTGATACGTGGAAAACCCAAGATGCCGGTCGGTATACTGCAAAATTTTCTCAATACCTCCACTTGCAAACGTTTGCGGTTCACTTCTCCATCTTTGCACCCTCTAAGTCGACGTTTTTTTCTGATACATGGAACATCTAATATATCCTTCGGTATATTACAAAATTTGTGTAAAACCTCCACTTGTAAAAGTTTGCAGTACAATGGTCCATCTTTACACACTCTAACTCGACTTTTAATTTTCGCTGATAGACAGAACATGTAATATACCTTCGGTAAATTACAAAATTTGACTAATACCTCCACTTGTAAAAGTTTGAGGTTCACTTCTCCATCTTTGCATCCTCTAAGTCGACGTTTTTTTTCTGATACATGGAACATCTAATATATCCTTCGGTATATTACAAAATTTATGTAAAACCTCCACTTGTAAAAGTTTGCAGTACAATGGTCCATCTTTACACACTCTAATTCGACCTTTCATTTTCACTGATACACAGAACATATAATATACCTTCGGTAAACTACAAAATTTGATTAATACCTCCACTTGTAAAAGTTTGAAGTTCACTTCTCCGTCTTTCCACACTCTAACTCGACTTCTCATGTTCTCTGATACTCAAAAAACCTACTATATTCTTCGGGATACTACAAAATTTGACTAATACCTCCACTTGCAAAAATTGGCAGTTCAATGCTCCGTCTTTGCATACTGTAACCCGGCCTCTCATGTTCTCTAATATTCAAAAAAACTACTATATCCTTCGGTATACTACAAAATTTGACTAATACCTCCACTTGTAAAAGTTTGCAGTCCACTGCTCCGTCTTTACACATTATAACCGGACCTTTCATTTTCTCTAATACGAAAAAACCTACCATATCCTTCGGTATACTAAACAATTTTCGTAATACCTCCATATGCAGAACTTCAAAGTTCACTTCTATGTCTTTCCACCATCTAACTTGACATCTCATTTTTCCTGACAGGTAGAAAACCTAGTATAATTTCGGTATACTGTAAAATTTTCGTAATACCTTCACATGTTGAGGTTCGAAGTTCACTTCTCCATCTATCAATATTCCAATTCGACATTTCATTTTATCTAACACACAAAAAACCTAATATATCCTTCCATATACTACAAAATTTCTGTAATACCTCCAGTTGTGAAAGTTTGCAGTACAATGGTCCATCTTTACACACTCTAACTCGACGTCTCATTTCCTCTGAGTGGCAGAAAATGTAATATATCTTCGGTATACTGCAAAATTTCCGTAATACCTCCACTTGCAAACGTTTGAGGTTCACTTCTCCATCTTTGCACCCTCTAAGTCGACGTTTTTTTTCTGATACATAGAACATCTAATACATCCTTCGGTATATAACAAAATTTGTGTAAAACCTCCACTTGTAAAAGTTTACAGTATAATGGTCTATCTTTACACTCTCTAACTCGACCTTTCATTTTCGCTGATAGACAGAACATGTAATATACCTTCGGTAAATTACAAAATTTGATTAATACCTCTACTTATAAAAGTTTGAAGTTCACTTCTCCGTCTTTCCACACTCTAACTCGACTTCTCATGTTCT
The DNA here is from genome assembly GCA_033815515.1 of Cryptocheilus praepositus. Classification (NCBI taxonomy): domain Eukaryota; kingdom Metazoa; phylum Arthropoda; class Insecta; order Hymenoptera; family Pompilidae; genus Cryptocheilus; species Cryptocheilus praepositus. Next base: position 1,033,786 of record JAWWQZ010000151.1, read on the forward strand.
CTGATACTCAAAAAACCTACTATATCCTTCGGTATACTACAAAATTTGACTAATACCTCCACTTGTAAAAGTTTGAAGTTCACTACTCCATCTTTCCATATTCTAACCGGACCTTTCATCTTCCCGCAGGCAAAGGTTCCGGCAGTCTGATTGGCGGTTACCTAATGAAGGCCTTCGGCACGCGCCCAACATACCAAATTTTCGCCGTGATGTCTCTGGTGACCGGCTTCCTCTATTTCTTCTTCAACATCGCCTACCTCCGGAAACGACCTCAAGTCGAGGGCAACGACATCGTCAAGAAGAAGCCCAAAAACACCGAGAACCAAAACGGCATCGAATGCGGGGTCGTCTGTACGAAATCGGACGAGAAGCAAACAAAGTCAAATTCCGAGAACTTCGGTGACAGTGAAAAAATAGTCGCACCTCTCGGCATTGTCAATGAAAGCTACTCGGTAACTGATGAACATGACTATAATAAAGGCAGGAACAACATAGAAGATGTTAATAATGCGAAAAATCTCGATAAAATCGAGAAGGCGAACATGAATATGGCGGCTGAAGAGAATAATGTGAGAAATCGCGGTAAAACGCCGAAGTTGGTGGGAAAACAAAATGGCGGAACGCGGCAGGAATCAAATGATGTGTTAAATGGGGCGGTTGAAGATAAAATTGCAGGAAATAGCGATAACGTGGCGAATTTGGAGAAAAATTCGAACGCCGGTGAGAAGGATGTGGAAAATGAGATGTTAAATATGACGGCTGAAGATAATAATGTGAGAAATCGCGATAAAATACAGAAGCCACGTGACAAATTGGTGGGGAAACAAAATGGCGGAACTCAGCAGAAGTCAAATGACGTTTTAAATGTGTCTGCTGAAAATAAAATCGCGGGAAATGTTGATAATGTGGCAAATTTTGATAAAAATTCGAAAGCGTGTGATATGTATGCAGAAAAACAAAATGGCGGCGCGCGGCAGGAGTCAAATGACGTTTTAAAAGTGTCTGCTGAAAATAAAATCGCGGGAAATGTTGATAATGTGGCAAATTTCGATAAAAATTCGAAGGCGTGTGATAAGTATGAAGAAAAACAAAATGGCGACACGCGGCAGGAGTCAAATGAAGTGTTAAATCCGGTTGAAGATAAAATCGCAGGAAATGTCGACAACGTGGCGAATTTGGATAAAAATTCGAAAGCGGGTGACATGTATGCAGAAAAACAAAATGGCGGAACACGGCAGGAGTCAAACGACGTGTTGAATATGGCGACTGAAGACAATAATGTGAGAAATCGCAATAAATTCCAGAAGCCGCGCGAGAAACTTGTGGAAAAACAAAATGGCGGAACGCGGCAGGAATCAAATGACGTTTTAAATATGGCGGCTGAAGATAAAATCGCAAGAAATGTCGATAACGTAGCAAATTTGGACAAAAATTCGAAGACGGATAATAACCATGTGGAAAAACAAAATGGCGGACTCAGACAAAAGTCGAATGGCATCTTAAATGCAATTGCTGGAGAAAATAATGTGAAAAATGTCGATAGCATTTAAAAAACTGACGAGAAGTCTGCAGAAAAACAAAATGGCGGCGCTTGCAGAACAAGAAATTTGAATAACGTTAGAAGGCGGACGAAAATCGTGCAGAGAAACAAAATGGCGGACTGCGACAAAAGTCGAATGACGTCTTAAATGCGGTTGCTGGAGAAAATGAAGTGAAAAATGTTGATAGCTTTCAGAAGCCTGATGATAAGCCGACTGAAAAACAAATTGGCGGCACTTGCAGAACAAGAAATTGGAATAACGTTTAGAATGCGGATGAAAAGTGTGCAGAGAAACAAAATGGCGGACTCCGACAGAAGTCGAATGACGTCTTAAATGCGGTTGCTGGAGAAAATAATGTGAAAAATGTCGATAGCATTTAAAAATCTGACGATAAGCCAACTGAAAAACAAAATGGCGGCGCTTGCAGAACAAGAAATTTGAATAACGTTTATAAGCCGGATATAAAACGTGCAGAGAAACAAAATGGCGGACTTTGACAGAAGTTGAATGACATTTTGAATGCGATTGCTGGAGAAAATAAAGTGAAAAATGTCGATAACATTTAGGCGCCTGACGAGAAATCCGCTGGTAAACAAAATGGTGGCGTTTGCAAAACAAGAAATGTAAGAATGTTTAGAAGCCGGAAGAAAATCATGCAGAGAAACAAAATGGCGGACTCCGACAGAAGTTGAATGACATCTTGATTGCAATTGATGGAGAAAATAATGTTAAAAATGTCGAGAACATTTACAAGCCTGACGATAAGCCGATTGAAAAACAAAATGGCGGCGCTTGCAGAATAAGAAATTTGAATAATGGTTAAAAGACGGATGAAAAACGTACAGAGAAACAAAATGGCGGACTCCGACAGAAGTCGAATGACGTCTTAAATGCGGTTGCTGGAGAAAATAATGTTAAAAATGTCGATAGCATTCATGTGCCTGATGATAAGCCGACTGTAAAACAAAATGGCGGCACTTCGAGAACAAGAAATTTGAATAACGTTTATAAGCCGGATATAAAACGTGCAGAGAAACAAAATGGCGGACTTTGACAGAAGTTGAATGACATTTTGAATACGATTGCTGGAGAAAATAAAGTGAAAAATGTCGATAACATTCAGGCGCCTGACGAGAAATCCGCTGAAAAACAAAATGGTGGTGTTTGCAGAACAAGAAATTTGAATAACGTTTAGAAGGCGGACGAAAAGCGTGCAGAGAAACAAAATGGCGGACTGCAACAGAAGTCGAATGACATCTTAAATGCGATTGCTGGAGAAAATAATGTGAAAAATATTGATAGCATTCAAAAGCTTGACGATAAGCCGACTGAAAAACAAAATGGCGGCGCTTGCAGAACAAGAAATTCAAATAACGTTTAGAAGCCGGAAGAAAATCGTGCAGAGAAACAAAATGGCGGACTCCGACAGAAGTTGAATGACATCTTGAATACAATTGATGGAGAAAATAATGTGAAAAATGTCGATAGCATTTAAAAATCTGACGATAAGCCAACTGAAAAACAAAATGGCGGCGCTTGCAGAACAAGAAATTTGAATAACGTTTAGAAGGCGGACGAAAAACGTGCAGAGAAACAAAATGGCGGACTCCGACAGAAGTCGAATGACGTCTTGAATGCGGTTGCTGGAGAAAATAATGTGAAAAATGTTGATAGCTTTCAGAAGCCTGACGATAAGCCGATTGAAAAACAAAATGGCGGCGCTTGCAGAACAAGAAATTTGAATAATGTTTAGAAGGCGGACGAAAAACGTACGGAGAAACAAAATGGCGGACTGCGACAGAAGTCGTATGACATCTTGAATGCGATTGCTGGAGAAAATAATGTGAAAAATGTTGATAGCATTTAAAAACCTGACGAGAAGTCTGCTGAAAAACAAAATGGCGGCGCTTGCAGAACAAGAAATTTGAATAACGTTTAGAAGGCGGACGAAAAACGTGCAGAGAAACAAAATGGCGGACTCCGACAAAAGTCGAATGACATCTTGAATGCGACTACTGAAAAAAATAATGTGAAAAATGTCGATAGCATTCAGGCGCCTGACGATAAGCCAACTGAAAGACAAAATGGCGGCGCTTGCAGAACAAGAAATTTGAATAACGTGTAGAAGGCGGATATAAAACGTGCAGAGAAACAAAATGGCGGACTTTGACAGAAGTTGAATGACATTTTGAATGCGATTGCTGGAGAAAATAAAGTGCAAAATGTTGATAGCTTTCAGAAGCCTGATGATAAGCCGACTGAAAAACAAATTGGCGGCACTTGCAGAACAAGAAATTTGAATAACGTTGAGAAGGCGGATGAAAATCGTGCAGAGAAATAAAATGGCGGACTGCAACAGAAGTCGAATGACATCTTAAATGCGGTTGCTAGAGAAAATAAAGTGAAAAACGTCGATAGCATTTAAAAACCTGGCGATAAGCCAACTGAAAAACAAAATGGCGGCGCTTGCAGAACAAGAAATTTGAATAAAGTTTAGAAGGCGGACGAAAAGTGTGCAGAGAAACAAAATGGCGGACTTCGACAGAAGTCGAATGACGTCTTAAATGCGGTTGCTAGAGAAAATAAAGTGAAAAATGTTGATAACATTTAAAAACCTGACGAGAGGTCTGCAGAAAAACAAAATGGCGGCGCTTGCAGAACAAGAAATTTGAATAAAGTTTAAAAGGCGGGCGAAAAACGTGCAGAGAAATAAAATGGCGGACTCCGACAGAAGTCGGATGGCATCTTAAACGCGATTGCTGGAGAAAATAATGCGAAAAACATTAAAAGCATTCAGAAAAATGACGATAAGCCCGCGAAAAAAATAAACTGGCGGCGCTTGCAGAACAAGAAATTTGAATAACGTTTAGAAGGCGGATGAAAAACGTACAGAGAAACAAAATGGCGGACTGCGACAGAAGTCGAATGACATCTTAAATGCGGTTGCTGGAGAAAATAAAGTGAAAAATGTTGATAGCTTTCAGAAGCCTGACGATAAGCCAACTGAAAAACAAAATGGCGGCGCTTGCAGAACAAGAAATTCAAATAACGTTGATAATGCGGGTGAAAATCGTGCAGAGAAACAAAATGGCGGACTGCAACAGAAGTCGAATGACATCTTAAATGCGGTTCCTAGAGAAAATAAAGTGAAAAATGGCGGCGGTTGCAGAACAAGAAATCTAAGAATGTTTAGAAGCCGGAAGAAAATCATGCAGAGAAACAAAATGGCGGACCCCGACAGAAGTTGAATGACGTCTTAAACGCGATTGCTGGAGAAAATAATGTGAAAAACATTAAAAGCATTCAGAAAAATGAAGATAAGCCCGCGAAAAAAACAAAATGGCGGCACTTGCAGAACAGGAAATTTGAATAAAGTTTAGAAGGCGGGCGAAAAACGTGCAGAGAAACAAAATGGCGGACTCCGACAAAAGTCGAATGACATCTTGAATGCGACTACTGAAAAAAATAATGTGAAACATGTCGATAGCATTCAGGCCCCTGACGATAAGCCGACTGAAAAACAAAATGGCGGCGCTTGCAGAACAAGAAATTTGAATAACGTTTAGAAGCCTACGAAAAACGTGCAGAGAAACAAAATGGCGGTCTCCGACAGAATTAAAATGATGGGATAAATGTGGCTGCTGAAGGCAATAATGTCGAAAAACTGAATAATATTGAAAAAGCGGACAAGTATGCGCGAGTAAAAAAAATGAAAATTTGTGTTTGTGGCCTGTGACGTTTTGACTTTTTCGCCATTTTTACTGCGAACGTTTTCAGTGTTCTTTTTCGGTCGACGAGCGCAAGAATTTTTAACAGCGCCTCAATAAAAACATTTTTATGTCCTACGAGATTTGGTAACCTTAGGCATTACAATTAATTGACATACCATTTTCAAACATTTTCTGCATTTTGGAATTGTAATCTTTATGCGCTTAAATTTCCTCAAATTGATATGCAGACATTTTTTATAATTAAAATATATTTTTGTTGACAAGATTTCTATACGTTAAATAGCACTCTCCAATTATATATTCAATTAAAATGTCTTACTCCACGCTTCTGGTATAAATATGTGTAAATATGTGCACATGTTTTAAAGATGAAACCGTTCATCAATTTTTAAGTATTAAAGGCATAGTTGTTGCTGATTTTATTTGAGTTATATTGTTGGTCGAAGTATTTAAATGAGAATCTTTGATATTTATAAAACAAGATATTTTTTACAAAAAGAATAACATTGGAATAATGAAATTGTGTGTCTAGAATATATTCGTATTTGGTTTATGTTTTTTATGAGATCATTGTTTTATACGTCATTGTTTTATAAGCATCGATTTATTATACAAATTGTCAATATGTCACTTTTATGTGTTTTAAAAGTGATATTATATACAAATTTGATAATTGTTACCAATGTTAATTAATGAAGTGAATTAAAAATTATTGATGTAATTACAGTATGCTTTGAGACGTTTTTAATTGTAACATGAATTTTTATTAAATTTTATTGTAGCAATATTAATGTTAGCGAAGGTAAAGGTGATAAAAACACTTTTTTCTAGAAATTGCATTAGTGCCTAATATTAATAATAATGAGTACAAACGCGTGAATATTTCTTCCAGTTCCACGTGTCATTTCTCATTTTTTTATCAACTTTCGTGATTCGCATGAAAAACTTTCCAACATGCAATTAGTAAAATTGTAAATTATCTATAAGACGTAAAATGAAAATACTTCACGAGCAAAAATATTTTTTAATGATTAATGACAATGAATTCAAATACGTGAAAAATTGTTCGGTTTTCACCCAAATTTATTAATTTTTAGCAACTTTTGCGATTTTCACCAACTTTCAAAATATATTTACGTAAAATTAGGCTTTGTCTAAAACAGAAGGAAAAGAAACTTGAATTCATTGGACAAAAAAAGACAACAAATACTCGGCAGCTTAAGATCAACGTGTAAAAAATGTTACGTACAATATTTTTACGAAGATGCACCAACAAATTTATTTTATGTAAATTATGTACAGTCCGTGCGTCAACATGTTTGTTATTAAAATACGCACAAATGTTAATAGTGAAATGTTGCAGACGGGAGAAGATACTTTATTTTTGCGAACAGAGCATTTTTGTGCAATTTATCCGATGTCGCCGATCATATTTTAATTACACTAAATGGGTATCGTCATATATCGAAGATCCTACAATTTTTTCAAACATTATACTTGACCTGCATAAATTATTAATGCATTTTTGATAACAGTATATACGCTCTTAGAATGTCTATTTGTTCAATAATACTTTTATATGTAATATAGAGCATCGAAAAGCTACTTTATGGGGCAACATGTAAAATTTTGAATTATTAAAACAAACGTCTGATTTTTAGTGTGTAAATTACGCACTTTTTTGAGAATTTGTAAAGAAAAAAATACTTGGCAGATTACGCATTATGAATGGGGGACCATAAGAAAATAACGAACGCCTCAGACGTAAGTTCGCTGTTTTATGAGAAAATGCGATGTAAAAATGTTTAAAAATCATGGAACACCGAATTGATTTTTTTTTTCAAAATAAGTTAATTAAGCTCGATATTTCGCAAAAAAATGCGATGTAAAAATTTGTAAAAATAATGGAACACCGAAATAATTTTGTTTTAAGTAAGTTGATTAAGCTCTACATTCCATAAAAAAAAATGCGATGTAAAAATTGGTAAAAATAATGTAACACCGAAAAATTTTGTTTATATAAGTTAATCAAGTTCGTCGTTTCAAAAAAAAAATGCGATATAAACATTTTTAAACATCAGGGAACACCGAAAGAATTTTTTTATAAACAAGTAAATTAAGTTCGTTGTTTCACAAAAACATTTGATGTAAAAATTTTTAAATATCAGGCAATATCGAAGTAATTTTGTTTTAAATAAGATAATTAAGTTCCGTGTTTTACAAAAAAATAGGATGTAAACATTTTTAAATATCAGGGAACACCGAAATAATGTATTTTTTTAATAAGTTAATTAAGTTCGTTGTTTCACAAAAAATACGATGTAAAAATGTTTAAATATCAGGAAACTCCGAAATAATTTTTTTTATAAACAAGTAAATTAAGTTCGTTGTTTCACAAAAACATTTGACGTCAAAATGTTTAAATATCAGGCAATATCGAAGTAATTTTGTTTTAAATAAGTTAATTAAGTTCGATGTTTCGCAAAAAAATACGATGTAAACATTTTTAATTGTCCGGGAACATCAAACTATTTTTTTTAAAATAAGTTAATCAAGTTCGATGTTTAACAAAAAAATGCCCTGTTACACATTTTTAAATATCAGGGAACGTCGAAGTAATTTTGTTTTAAATAAATTAATTAAGTTCGGTGTTTTACAAAAAAATATGATGGAAAAATGTTCAAGTATCCGGGAACACCGAATAGTTTTGTTTTAAATAAGTTAATTAAGCTCGATATTTCACAAAAAAATATGATGTAAAAATGTTTAAGCATCAGGCAACGTAATTTTGTTTTAAATAAGTTAATTGAGTTCGTTTTCTGAATATTTTTAAATGTCCAGGACCACCGAAATAATTTTGTTCTAAATAAGTTAATTAAGTTCGGTGTTTCGCAAAAAACGTGATGAAAACATTTTTACAAATCAGGGAACACTGAAATAATTTTGTTTTAAATAAGTTAATTAAGTTCGATGTTTCACAAAAAAATGCGATGTAAAAATGTTTAAATATCAGGGAACACCGAAATAATTTTGTTTTAAATAAGTTAATTAAGTTCGTTGTTTCACAAAAAATGCGATGTAAAAATGTTTAAAAATCATGGAACACCGAAATAATTTAATTAAGTTCGTTGTTTCACAAAAAATGCGATTTAAACAATTTTAATTGTACAGAAACATCGAAAAAATTTTGTTTCTCTTCATTCGACACTCCATAGCACTTCTCGTATGAATATTATAGGGCATTCATTTTTTTTTCTGTAAAATCTTGAAGAATCTGACGATACCCATTTAGAAAGAGAAAGATTCCTATTATTCTTCGAATATTCCTCGCACACATGCGCATTCGCACAACACAACTGTAGATAACGACAGTTAAACGTAGTCAGATTGAATCACGTACGCACAAATGTTTATAATGTATACAATAATATATCGCGCGCGCGTCTTCAGAATAAATATAATATATACGTAAATTAGTATGTACGATTGATAGATATAATGTACATTAAGCGACTGTAGAAGTACGATCGTAGGTCCATAAAGAATGAAATGTGATATAACAGTGCAGGAAATACGTTATAAATCATGAAACTTGCGAAGAATAAAGTATTTTTCAGTAAACGTCCCTGTTGTTTTATTCGTTATTGTTCGTTTGTGAAAATATGTGGATTATAAGAAAAGTTGGGGATACAACGACGTGCGTGGATAAATTATTTTTCCCTTGTGGAATACCATTTAATATATCTTAAAGTAATATATTGTTAGTATAAGAACAACATTGAAAAATTGCGAAAAACATTGACTTCGCTATCGGAAATTTAGAAAATTTAGTTGCAATGCACTGGAAGAAGTGCATAATAATTTAGTTTAAACCATATTCAGACACTAACAACATTTTATTATGTAGTGAAGTGTTCGTGTTAATTATTGAAGAGTTAGAATGAAACTTTTCTTTGGGACGTCACATATAATGGCGTAAAATGACATTTTGTCACTTTAAATGATGTATTGGTAATTCAAATTAATTAACACACATTTACATTAATTAATGCACATAGCTTTGATAAAAGGCAATGAGGAAAAGATAAGAAAAAGAAAAAGGTAACAGCTAAAAGAAATTAATATAATCAAATAACATATTGATACTTTAATAGGAACAATTCCAAACTTGACATAATTAATTGATATTTTTGAATTGACTAATATGCTAACTTTTAATTTTCTCGAAATAACAAAAAATCAATATATCAATAAAATCAATATATACAAACATTATGTAAATATTATATGTTTTGTAATTCTTATTGTTTTATGTAAATATTACAATTTATAATATATAAATACAAATATATTTCATTATATAGTGAAGTGTTCATGTTGATAATTGAAGAATTAGAATGAAATTTTCTTTTCTGAAAGTTTATGAAGTATACCGCAAAATGACATATTGTCACTCTAAGTGATGTATTGGCAATTCAAATTAATTAATACATATTTATATTAATTAATGCACATATCTTTGATAAAAAGTAATAAGAAAAAGATAAGAAAAAGCAAAAGGTAATGCCTAAAAGAAATTGATATAATCAAGTAACATTTTAATAAATTAGTAGAAGCAATGCCAAACTTGACGTAATTAATTGATATTTTTGAATTGACTAATATAACTTTTCATTTTCTTGAAATAACAAAAGATCAATATATATATTATGCAAATATTTTATAAATATTATATCTTTATCATTTTTATTTTGTTTTGTTATCTTTGTTTAATTTATATTATTTTATGTAAATATTATAATTTGCAATATACAAATACATATATATATATATATTTTTTTTTTTAATAAATTAAATACCCTGGGAATTATTGAATAATACTATAATAAGTATAAAATATATAAAAGCATAATACATATATATATTCAATAAATTAAATACCTTGGGAATTATTGAATAATTCTGAATTGACCGAACTCATTATTACGTCGTTGTTTTGAATACCTTGATATTGAATTGTTTGAATATTACCGAGTTGACTGAACGCATTGTTATGTTTTTATTATAAATCTCAATATTGCATTATTTAAACATCTTAAATCACATCACTATATACACCGCAACAAATTGCCTGCATCCAAATATTTCCGCGACGACACGCATTCAATCTCACTATATCTCCAAATATCACTTACCAAATTCCAAATCTTACCATTTTTCTGCTCAAAATCCGGAACTTCCCAAATTTCTGTTACCGCAACATTTAATTTTACCCCAACCTCAACAACGGATTTTTTTTTTAAGGAAATAAAAGAGGCAGGCTACGTTTCTAATACTTCAGGTGATCAATTTATTGATTATAACAGGGTAAAAGAAACAAAAAATGATTTTTTTTACATCAGGGCAAAGTTAAAGCCTAAAATTAAAACATATATGTATGTCCCACTGGTCTTATAAAGATTATGACTGAATTTATTCTGAATTTTTACACAAGTAGTGTATTGTATGTAATAGGAGAGAAAGTAATACAAAAACAGCGTTTGGAACGTATAAGATTATTGGGACATCTTTATCCCACTTTGAAAAATAGCTGATGAGAAAAGAAAGCTAATAAAATACAAAGCAAAAAGCTTACCGGCTCATTTTATCTATATATCGTAATCACTTTTTGGAACCTACATACAAATTATGTTTACCGCGCTGATATTTTACACTTAACACACTTTCTGACAGGAAGAAATTGTGATACGCGATTTTAAGGAATGTAACAATAGAGGCCCATTCAATTTGAAGTAACGTCAAAGAAATTTGAGTAAATTGATAGTTAGAATCTACGATTAAACTTGACTGGAACATACTACCTTGACCAAAAAGTTTTAGGACTTTATTCATAAAATCGAAAATACAAGTTTATCCATTATAATTGATATCGTCCCCTTCAAAGTACTCCCCATCGACTGTAACGCACTTATACCAGCGCTTGATCTAATCATCGAAACACCGCTGGTATTCAATTTTTGGTAAGTCTATCAGAGCCGTCTTCGATTTTTTCATAACATCCTTTCGAGTGCTGTAACGCGTTCCGCGAAGCGGTTTTTTAAGTCGGTTAAACAGAAAAAAGTTGCAGGGAGCTAAATAAGGTGAATTCGGAGGCTGGTGAATCGTATTCATATTATTTTTGGTAAAAACTCGCGAATAAGGATCGCATTGTGCTCGGGTGCGTTATCGTGGTGCAAAATCCACGAGTTGTTTGCCCACAAATTCGGTCTTTTTTGGCGAATTGCTTCACGCAAACGTCTTATAACGCCCAAATAATACATTCTGTTCATTGTCTGTTGCTCTGGCAAGAATTCATGATGAACAATACCGTGGTAATGCATGAAAACCGTCAGCATCACCTTCTTTTTCGACTGAAAACAACGTGGTTATATATATATATCGTGCCACCGAAAAACGTTTGATCTCGAAAGAGCATCGTTGCCGAAACACTTCTCCAACATTTCCAAGGTCTGCGCACCGTTAAATCCGGTTTTCACGCAAAATTTTATGCAAATTCGTTGATCCAAAGTTGATGCCATTTTCAAATATGTAAAAAATCGAAAACACGCACAAAGGTAGATGTACTCAACACGGTATAACTTTTACAAATGTCAAGCTATGACGCTGAAATTTGGTGGGAACGTTAATGACAGATGTGGCAACCTAACAAAAAAAAAAATTTCAATCGAGTGACTGAGAGCGCCATACGGCGGCCGGTCCTAAAACGTTTTGATCAAGGTAGTAGGTGTCCCAACAGTCTCGAAAGGGTTATATTCACAAACCCCCATATCCCACTACTATTCCCATCAACCGCCATCATCCTCCGAATTTTCCGGTCAAGGCCAGAAAATCCCGAACTTTCCTGCACTCACTCATTGTACCCCGGGATCCTCGTAACGGTCTGTTACAGTTTGCCAAACGAATTAGACCGACGCCTTCGCCGTCATTTTGTCCCATTAACACATTCCATGCCAGACGCACGCAGATGTTTTGTTACAAGTCCCTTCCACGCAGCTCCACACCAAATTCTACCTTCTCCGCAAAATTATTCGTTAGAACTCCTTCAACTGCATTCCCTCCCGAAATTATCCAATGCCCTCAATAACAATTATTAATCCACCATAACGTATGTGTCGAACAACTGAAGACCTGCGGGTCCCGCCATCTTTGAGTGGATTTCCGCTTGGACAATTATTGTTCATTCGCGAGCGCGCGAAATACAGTTACGAGTCTATAAAATGCGCGGAGGTTCGGGTGTGAGGCCATTCAGCTTTGGTGAAGAGGATGGCGAGTGGGTTGTTAGTTTTGTGGCTGCTTTTGGGTCTTTCGGAGGCGTCGACGGTACCGGAAGTGACGTCATACGCGAAAGTGTCGTGGAATGGACAGGGAGAGAGAAATGATCGAGGGCCGATTTCGTGGATCAGCAGGTTGGTGGTTCGTTGATGTTGAGATTTGAAGGATTTTGGAGGTTCTTAATCAGTTAATACTTTCCCAGACAGCACACAGACATCTAAAATACGTCTAAAAGATAACCTTTTTTCAGGAAAGATATCTTTCAATAATGACGTAAAGGCATCAGAAAGATGACGAAAAGTTGTCTTATGACCCGTTTTTCGTTGCCTAAAAGATGACGTTCAGACAAGTCTGAAAGACAACATCCAGGCATCATTAAAAGACGGCGTTTAGACACAGTCGAAGGACAAGATTAGGCATGCCCAAAAAAAAATAATTTTGGCTGATATATCTTATACTATATGAGCCATTTATTTTGAAAGTGGCCTAAGTCCAAATGTGAATTTTTTTTGTTAACTGTTTTTATGACAGCTAATGTAAAATTATAAACGTTATTACAGTCAACCAAAAAGAAATTGTTGGGAAATGGACTTAGGTCACTTTCAAAATAAACGGCTCATATAATATAAAGATATTATCAGCCAAAATTATTTTTTCTTGGGCATGCCTAAATACTCTTTTATGTTTTATATTAAAATTATCGCAAGGATATTTATTTGTGTTTCATTTTTATTTTTTATTATGGATATTGTTCGTTTACAATAATAAATATTATAAGTTTCATCTGTAAATAGATAGGATAAATACAAGACGACGCTTTTAGACGACGATTTTTTTGCCTTTGTCCCAAATACCGGAAATCTTTTCGTTTTGGCATCTTGTCCGAACTTATTCGACCTTCGGCATAAATTAACACTACAAAATGTTATAATACTGAAAATAGCGTCAATCACAATCAAAAAGGAAGCTCGTATTATTTATTTACATGCATCTTAAAATATTTAGAAAAAATAAAAATAAAAATGTAAACTAGAAAAATAGAAAAAGTAAGGTTAACTGGACTTTAGGTATACAGAATTCAATCTAAATAACCTCGTTTTTCTAATTTATTTATTTTTTTCAGCCTACTATAAAATCAATGTAATTTATGCCAATCGAATACTATTCTTTAAATTATTCTGTTACCGTTAAATTATTTTTGTTTCACCGAACCACACCGAACTAATTTTCACAATAGTAATTCACAATGTTGGCGCCAACTAGTGTTTAGCACAAAAAACATCTTTAATATTTTGGCATCTTTTAGATGTCCATAAGGCATCATTAGATTATACCGAAAAGACATCTTTCAAAAGTCGTCATATGGACATCTTTTAGTAATATGTGCTGTCTGGGTTGACCCTTTATGGACCGAATTTTTTTTGGTGGCTATACAAAATCTATGTAACGTGAAATCAACAAATATTAACCTGGAAATAGATATTAACAATGAATTCAGCTGTTTCAACAATTTTATTATAACGAATACATTTTGTAATTTTGAAGTATCAACGGCTTACAACGTTCGACGTTTCACAAAAAAAATGCGATGTAAACATTTTTAAATATCAGGGTACCCTGAAATCATTTTTTTATACAAGTTAGTCAAGTTCGATGTTTCGCAAAAAATGTGATGTAAACATTTTCAAAAATCATGGAACACCGAAATAATTTTGTTTTAAATAGGTTAATCAAGTTCGTTGTTTCACAAAAAAAATGCGATGTAAACATTTGTAAATATCATGGAATACCAAAATAATTTGTTTTAAACAAATTAACACTTTAACCCTCTATGGACCGATTTTTTTTTTGGTGGCTATACAAAATCTATGTAACGTGAAATCAACAAATATCAACCTCGAAATACATATTAGCAATGAATTCAGCAGTTTCAACAATTTTATTATAAATAATACATTTTGTAACTTTGAAGTAACAACGGCTTACAACGTTTGAACTTCTGTGTATAAGAGCTTAAGTATGGAATTCCATAAAACAATTGGCGTTTGGCATTAAATATAGATATACGTTGCATTTCCTTATCTGATGATTTTTTAACTACTAAATTCCTCGTTGGTATCAATAATATTTATACGTCGTGGGGCAAATACCATTGGATGATCTTCATTAGAATCAGAATCTGATAAAGAATCTTCGGATTTATTACTGCTAATGCTTCTTATTCCTATTTCTCTTTTATTTTTATATGATTTTGTATCCATATTTTGGGCCGCTGATATATGAAACTAAAAAGCAAAGAAAACACAAATGTTTTCGCAAATATATCGAACCCTACCATTATAGCCCATTGTGTCTTGAAAATCACAAAGCTATATCACATGAAAATAGAAATAAAATGATTGTTTAAATGCAAACAAATAAGACGTTATTGATATACAAACTAAAAGCTATCACGTATGCTTTTTTGTTTAACAAACACCGATAGAAGAAGAAATAATGAGAATTGCACAAGACGGTTCTTTTGGCTTCTATTTGCAGACAACTTCCAAAAGCATTTACTTTGACATTTCAGGTTAGAGTTGATAACCGCATCAAGCATGTTATTGTTTACTAAGGAGACATTATATAACAAGATGTATACGCCATCTAGTAAAAAAAATGGAATTATTTAATAAAATATCGAGGGCCCATAGAGGGTTAAGGACCGTTCACGAATTTTCTCGTGGTTTCCACACGCTGTCTTTAAATGTCACTTACTTTGATACATTGTATCTATTTTGTCTATTTATGTATTTACATCAATTTTCAATGTATTGAACTCTATTGCCTTTATGTTTTTTGGATTATTTACCGGTGCTTCACGTAATATCATACTTTAAAAAACTACTAGAAACTCTGATAAAGTTGAGTTTTAAACAAAACTTTACGATAAATTCTTTAATTAATTTTTTAAAGAATTTCCTCAAATAATACCTAAAATGCATCCTATTTTACAATTTCTATAATTTCCATACAAATTTATTTTTTAAGTAGAAGAGTTATGATAATTAATGAAAAACGTAATTCTTTTTAACCCACTCACCGCCAAGCCTAAATTATATTAAGTCATTCCCATTGCCATTTATATTTTGGGTGTTATTGTTTACCAAAGTTCTGTTATTTGTTGGGAAGAGCACATACATTACCATACATAATCATTTAGAAGAGTATATTCTAGTCGAGTATATTCGTCGTTAGTAATGGGAAGGCAACAGAATTTGATATCCTTTTAGGTATTTGCGTACGTTTTAGTAGAAAAAAAAATGAGAAATCGCGCAGATGGATAAAATCATGAAAATGCAATAAAACGAGAGACAGCTTTCTGTAAATTGCCACAAGCTAGATATTCACTATTGTCGATTAGAGTATCTCAGCAGATAACTGGATAATGCAGTAGAGTGTATTTTGATTTAGCTTCGAGCTGAGTAACTGCAACATTTCTTATCAGTAATCGCAATACTTTTATAGACTTCAGATCAACAAATTATTAGTTATGAAATAAAAATTTTAACAAACTTTGCCCAGTGATATCACACATTGTTGTACATATTAGGTGTACTTTCAAAGTGAAAATTCTCAGTGGTTATATAGCTTATAATTATTTATTTGAGGATAATCATGGTGAAGATAATTAATTATAAGTGATTATCTTGCTATTTAAATTTTGTTATTAATACGCAATAAAGTTAATTTTTGCTTATTTTAAATTTGTAAAAGATCATTCTTTTTAAATAATAAAGAAAGTATAAGTTTTGTAAGAAATTGTATTTATAGTGTTTGTTCAAATTTTTCACATTTGTATATTTATGTTTGTGGCCACAAAAAAATTGCTAATTCAAAAGCCTGCATGTTATAACATATTTAAAGTAGGACGAATTGGCAGCGAATGGGTTAAACTTCCAATTTCAAATTGCAAATTTTCAAGTTGGCAACCTGCCAATGATAAATAAATGAATTGCTCGGCCATATACATCGATCTCAATATATTATATTAGAAAAATATGAAAACATGGAACAACAACCGTACCCATTCGAATAAGATACATAACATTTTTTCTCATGAAATGAAGAAAATTTTTCTTGTAAATTCCAATTTTTGGACATTTATGCTTCCACTAAGTTTCTGCGCGTACATTAACATCAGTATATATATATTTTTAAGGGTCTTATCAGGCGGAAACGCAACAGGCAGCCTCGAAAACGAAGGAAGAAGCGTGAAAAATATCGCGATCACATTATCACCGATTTACGTACCAACGAAAACGCCAAGACTCAAAAATGGCGAAGCAATCGATTATCCGGCGACTCCAAGGTGAGTGGTGTCAACAAAATTTTCTTAATGAGCATTTAGTCAATAAAAATTGACAAGATTGACAGTAGCTGTGAATAAAATCATCCTCAAGACATACGCACCAAAATAATTAAACAGTTAGTTTTCTCTCGTCGTATTTAAAATTTCTTGCATCCTTGTTTTTTTTGGAATACAACCCTTACTGAATGAAAATAAATAAATCCGTTACTTTTTGTAACCTTTTTTTTTTTAATTTTATTAGAAATAGAAATTGCGCCATATTACTTTAATTAGAAAACCCATGGTATATCGTTAATTTAAAAGTTCACAATATATAATGTTAAAACATGTTTATATTAATTACGCATATACATATATCTTTCTATTGTAGAAGGTCGTTAATATATGCGTCATAATAATAAAGATTGAAGACCCTATACAAAATTTCATAGAACTATTCTGTTACCAAACAATATTTTTCTTTCTGTCACTTTGAGAACATGTAGTTTGTCGTTTAATATATTTCATCGAATACCCCGAACGACTAAAAAAGGAAATTTACCAAAATTACCAAAAAAAATGAACGTTGACAAAATTTTTTCAACTACCTCTGGGACACAAACAATTACACTAGACAACCAAGTTCTAATAAATTGACAATCGAGATAGCTTAATGGTTAATAGATGCTCACAAAGGGCAGTTTTATCGTTTTTCACCGTTAAATAAATATTCAACCCTCAATATCATCAGATGTTTATATTAATTACGCCATATATACTCTATTGTTACGCGAAGAAACAGATTCAGCACAGATTCCATCCACCGGTCAATTTCGATCACGACAAGCCAAGCAGTGATGCTTCTTTGTCAACAAACGGTGGTCCCGGCAATGGTCCAAACTCGAATTTGCCGAGTTATGCAAGACCAACGTTTGCGGATACATTTTCTTACGCGTCGCCAGATTTGCTGAGCGACAAACCAATTTCTAAGCCGTTGAGCATCGATGATTACACGCCTTCCGATGCTAAGGTATTTATTTGTGAAGTTGCATAAAGAAATAGGTGGATAAATTGGCAATTTATTTCTATATTATTATTATAATTTGGAAATTTTATGCTACAGTTGTAAAAAATATGAAGCTATATGTAGGATTTCTGAGGCCACGGGATATGCCATCGGAATTTAATGCGAAAGTTTTAAAAACTATGAGACTATATGTAGGATTTTCGAGGCCATGGGATATGCCATCGGAATTTAATGCAAAAGTGTTAAAAAATATGAGACTATATGTAGGATTTCCAGCCTATGGGATATACCATGGGAATTGAATGCAAAAGTGTTAAAAAATATGAGATTATATGTAGGATTTTCGAGGCCATGGATATGCCATGGGAATTTAATGCAAAAGTGTTAAAAATATGAAACTATGTGCAGGATTTCTAGTCTATGGTTATGCCATGGAAATTTTATGGGAAAGTGTTAAAAAATATGACATATATGTAGGATTTTCAAGACCACGGGATAAGCATATCAATGGGATTTTAATGCAAAAGTGTTTAAAAATATGACATTATATGTAGGATTTTCAAGGCCATGGGATAAGCATATCAATGGGATTTTAATGGAAAAGTGTTAAAAAAATATGAGACTATATGTAGGACTTCCAAGACCATGGCATATTCTATGGGAATTTAATCCAAAAGTGTTAAAAAAGATGAGACTGTATGAAGGATTTTTGAGACTATGGAATATGCAATGGGAATTTTATGCGACAGTGTTAAAAAAATATGAGACTATATATAGGACTTCCGAGACCATGGGATATTCTATGGGAATTTAATCCAAAAGTGTTAAAAAATATGAGACTGTATGAAGGATTTTCGAGGCTATGGGATATGCCATGGGATTTTATGCGACAATGTTAAAAAATATGAGACTATATGTTCTTGTGAAATTTTTGTGTGCATTTATCTATTGGTACAGTTGCAAGGTGTAATAGTATTTCTTTTTAAATAAGACATATATTGCTATTATATTAATCAATGCAGATTTTTGCCTACTATCGAATATGTTAATCATACTATGATTGAAAATAGTTCATTTAGGTGTAATTTTAATTTCTGACCAAATGATCTTCAGGACTCGAAAGGTCACAACATAATAATGCCGGTTTTTATTCTCATTTTTTATCTGGTTTACTATGAAATCTTATGAGACCTCAGTTATATACATATATAAGAAGACAACAAATATTTAACGCACCGCTGACACACATCATTTAGCGACTTTTAATATATGCCAATATGCGATTCTTCACATTGAAGGAAAAGCATAAAGAAGCAAAAATACTTAATATTTCCTATTTTCAAGCTAAAACAGATATTAAAAACAAACATTTATTTCATATGAAAAATCACGATAAATATGTAATATAAGTGTCATCACAATAATAATTTATTAATTTTTCTATTTCAAACTTACAGAGTCGTTGGAAGAAAACAACAAAATTAACTGAAACGCAACGAATCATTTGTTGCAATTATCACCACTCTTCCCAAACTGTCCCATTTCATTTCCGTTCAATCCGACAATGACCTTATTTACTGTCCTCCGCATCTATTTTAATCTCTAACCAGCCTGTTCTCTGCTGCTAACACACAATATTTCAACGACTTTTAATATGTACCAAAGAAGCGATAATACTTAATATTTCCTATTTTCAATCTAAACAAAATTAAAAACAAAAAATTACTCCATATAAAAAATCGCGATAAATATGCAATATAAGCGTGCTCTCAACAATAATTTATTAAGTTTTCTATTTCAAACTTACAGAATCGTTGGAAGAAAGCGAAAGAAAACGATTATCGCAACTCTTCCCAAACTGTCTCATTTAATTTCCGTCCAACCCGACAATGACACCATTTACTGTACTCCGCATGTATTCTAATCTCTAAACCCCCTGCTCTCTGCTACTAACACACAATATTTCAACGACTTTTAATATGTACCAAAGAAGCGGTAATACTTATAATACAAATATATAAATAACACAAATATAATATAATAAAAAATTTAACAACAAACATTTTTGTCAAAAATCGCGACAAATATGCAATATACGTATCACAATAATAATTTATTAATTTTTTATTTTAATCTTACAGAGTTGTTGGAAGAAAACAACAAAATTATATGAAACGCAACGAATCATTTGTTGCAATTATCACCACTCTTCCCAAACTGTCCCATTTCATTTCCGTTCAATCCGACAATGACCTTATTTACTGTTCTCCGCATCTATTTTAATCTCTAACCAGCCTGTTCTCTGCTACTAACACACAATATTTCAACGACTTTTAATATGTACCAAAGAAGCGATAATACTTAATATTTCCTATATTCAATCTAAACAAAATTAAAAACAAAAAATTACTCCATATAAAAAATCGCGATAAATATGCAATATAAGCGTGCTCACAACAATAATTTATTAAGTTTTCTATTTCAAACTTACAGAATCGTTGGAAGAAAGCGAAAGAAAACGATTATCGCAACTCTTCCCAAACTGTCTCATTTAATTTCCGTCCAACCCGACAATGACACCATTTACTGTACTCCGCATGTATTCTAATCTCTAAACCCCCTGCTCTCTGCTACTAACACACAATATTTCAACGACTTTTAATATGTACCAAAGAAGCGGTAATACTTATAATACAAATATATAAATAACACAAATATAATATAATAAAAAAATCTAACAACGAACATTTTTGTTAAAAATCGCGACAAATATGCAATATACGTATCACAATAATAATTTATTAATTTTTTATTTTAATCTTACAGAGTCGTTGGAAGAAAACAACAAAATTATATGAAACGCAACGAATCATTTGTTGCAATTATCACCACTCTTCCCAAACTGTCCCATTTCATTTCCGTTCAATCCGACAATGACCTTATTTACTGTTCTCCGCATCTATTTTAATCTCTAACCAGCCTGTTCTCTGCTACTAACACACAATACTTCAACGACTTTTAATATGTACCAAAGAAGCGATAATACTTAATATTTCCTATTTTCAATCTAAACAAAATTAAAAACAAAAAATTACTCCATATAAAAAATCGCGATAAATATGCAATATAAGCGTGCTCACAACAATAATTTATTAAGTTTTCTATTTCAAACTTACAGAATCGTTGGAAGAAAGCGAAAGAAAACGATTATCGCAACTCTTCCCAAACTGTCTTATTTAATTTCCGTCCAACTCGACAATGACACCATTTACTGTACTCCACATGTATTCTAATCTCTAAACCCCCTGCTCTCTGCTACTAACACACAATATTTCAACGACTTTTAATATGTACCAAAGAAGCGGTAATACTTATAATACAAATATAATATAATAAAAAATTTAACAACAAACATTTTTGTCAAAAATCACGACAAATATGCAACATACATATCACAATAATAATTTATTAATTTTTTATTTTAATCTTACAGAGTTGTTGGAAGAAAACAACAAAATTATATGAAACGCAACGAATTAATTGTCGCGATTATCAACAATGACCCAGTTCACTATACCCTGCATCAATTATAATTTCTAACCCTCTGTTCTCAGCCTCCAGACTCTTACAAACCACCGGCCGACACCTACAGCACGATACAGGCTTCACACCTTGCAGACCTCGACGCCAACGGTCCGCCATCTTACTCCAACAACCCGCCATCTTATTCCAACGGTCCGCCATCTTACATTTCCGAGGACTCAATACCCAAACCCAACGATTTCTCACTGCAGGACCAGCGTCATCCGCCTTTCGTCGACGAAAACTTCGACTTCGACCATCACCACGAAGTAATCTATGACCACATACCCGACTACCATGACCACCATCACTTCCACCATCACACCACAACGGAAATGCCGGAAAACGACCAGCGACTCGACAAGCGACCATATTCCTACTACTTCATCGGCAAGAAACTTTGGTACATTCCGCTGTACTTCAGTATTTACTTCATTTTCTACATCGGCGCCTTGGTGCTAAAAAGTGTCGCCAGACACAAAATTACTTTTCCGGCACATTTGGCCGAAGCCGTCGGTCATGGACGTGCCGGTTATGGGGAAGGTTACTCATGGTGGAATGTTGCTGGTGGAGTGCTGGAGGGGGTCGAAAGTTTTGCAAAGAGATTCGGGCGGGAGACGTAAAAATCCGGGAGATTTGTTTGGTGTCTATTTATGGAGGCGGAGGTTTCTGTATAAATATAAAGGGTGTCGCAAAATGTTTTTGTAGCGAACGTAAAGTAGTAATCTTTGACAACTGGTGTCAGGAAGTATTGGGGTTTAGTCGTGGAGAAGTACTTTATATTGAAATAAAAACATTCGGGTTTTTTATGTAAATAACACGATTTAATAATAAATTTAAATATCAGTCCATTTTGAGACACCCTTTATATATATATAAATTTATTGTTGTGGCAGAGCGTTTTGGGTGCTCAATGTTTTGGAGAAGTCAGGCTGCTGCATTTATATATATATATATATATATATATATATATATATATATATATATATATATATATATGTACATACATTTATTTATAATATATATTATAAATATATATTATATATTTCCGTAGTTTGAAATTTCGGCATGAAATTGTACTAGATTTCGAGTACTGTCTTGAATATATCTATATATATATTATAAAGGTATATTATATATTTCGGCAGTTTGAAATATTGGTATGAAATTGTATTAGATTTCGAGTACTGTTTCGCGGGGTACTTTTTACAGTACTTGTG
Source organism: Cryptocheilus praepositus (assembly GCA_033815515.1). Taxonomy (NCBI): domain Eukaryota; kingdom Metazoa; phylum Arthropoda; class Insecta; order Hymenoptera; family Pompilidae; genus Cryptocheilus; species Cryptocheilus praepositus. Next base: position 1,056,549 of record JAWWQZ010000151.1, read on the forward strand.
TAATGTACGTTACGGAATTTTTTAATAGCATCCCAATCTTTCAATGCTTTACACATTTGAAATTGTTGAAAAATAGTATTGCGGCGGATGCAATGAATTGGTGTGTAAAGTGGACATCTTATGAATTAATAATGGATAGTAAGATAACAAGATTTTTTTCAGTAGAAAATCGAAATTGATGGGTTACGATTACAATTCTCGCATTACGATTCTTCAATATCTGCAACATATAACAATAATAGGAAAAGTATTCAGAAAACAAGATTTTTAGACAAATTTGTGAGAATGCCATTGGACTTGAGCTTTAAAAATGTCTGTATTTTGTACCCTGCATGCATTTGATTGGGCTGGCGGAAGAATAAGGATTTCTGTGTAAATGTCGACTTAATGTAACTTTTGTAAATATTGCTACTTAGTATAGATTAATTATATGTATTGGTAAGTTAAGGAAAATATATGTATATATGAGAGAGTATAGAATCACATACATTAAATTAAGCAGCGCGCAAATAAAAGAAAAAACATATACATTAAAAGCGGGAAGTTTAAAAAATACAATAATTCGCAGTAAAATATATTAAAATTTTAAGTCAATTACACTAATTTTAGGCGATGTATAATTATGTACAATTTGAAACAAAATAAATTAATTGTTATAAATGCCAAAATAGATCGTTCACTGTCGTTATTTTTAAGAATCTGCGAATTATCGAACCGTTTCTGTAATTTCGTATTCGTATTCATATTCTACCCATAAAAATACATCTTTAAACCGAAAAATGTGATGTGACATCGTAATGGAAAGTGCAGTAACTCTAAATTTTGAAGTACAAAGATTTAGAAAATTAATAAGTTATTTTTTTCTTTTATTTTGTAACATTTATTAGTAAATCGTTTTTTATTACATTAACTCCAGACTTATATATTATAATATATATATATATATATATATATATATATATATATATATATCCGAGTAAAGATGTTACTTTAAAACGTTGCATAAATAAATATATTTATTTGTACTTTAATCGCATCATCGTCAGATAATTTTTTTAATTGTTAAGTGAAATTCGAAAAATATAAAGAAAATATAACAAATCTGTATTAAAAACTTTAAGTTCTATTTTATTAGTCTCTACATAAAATATGCGATGGTTAATATAACTTTATATATAATTTTGGTAATGGTACGGTAAATATATTTGATGTGGTAAAATATAATTTTGAAAATGTTATCACTTTCTCAAACAAACTTATTTCAAGTTTCGTAGTAGATCCGTTTTTCGTCCCCCGTTACGATTCGATGCAAATTCTTCTTCGGATAATTATTGTTTTTGTCTCCAATTGCCGTTACTTTAAAATGTTGCATAAATAAATATATTCATTTGCACTTTGATCGCATCATCGTCAGATAATTTTTTTAATTGTTAAGTGAAATTCGAAAAATATAAAGAAAATATAAAAAATCTGTATTAAAAACTTTAAGTTCTATTTTGTTAGTCTCTGCATAAAATATGCGATGGTTAATATAATTTTATGTATAATTTTGATAATGGTACAGTAAATATATTTGATGTGGTAAATATAATTTTGAAAATGTTATCACTTTCTCAAACAAACTTATTTCAAGTTTAGTTGTAGATCCATTTTTCGTCCCCCGTCACGATTTAAGCAAGTTATTTTTCGGATAGTTATTGTTTTTGTCTCCAATTGCCGTTACTTTAAAATGTTGCATAAATAAATATGTTCATTTGCACTTTGATCGTATCATCGTCAGATAATTTTTTTAATTGTTAAGTGAAATTCGAAAAATATAAAGAAAATATAACAAATCTGTATTAAAAACTTTAAGTTCTATTTTAATAGTCTCTACTTAAAATATGCGGTGGTTAATATAGCTTTATATATAATTTTGGTAATGGTACGGTAAATATATTTGATGTGGTAAATATAATTTTGAAAATGTTATCACTTTCTCAAACAAACTTATGTCAACGATTTAAGCAAGTTATTTTTCGGATAGTTATTGTTTTTGTCTGCATTTTTGTCTCCAATTGCCGTTACTTTAAAATGTTGCATAAATAAATATATTCATTTGCACTTTAATCGCATCATAATCGGATCATTTTTTTAATTGTTAAGTTAAATTGAAAAAATATAAAGGAAATATAACAAATTTGTATTAAAAACTTTAAGTTCTATTTTATTAGTCTCTACTTAAAATATGCGATGATTAATATAATTTTATATATAATTTTGGTAATGGTACGGTAAATATATTTGATGTGATAAATATAATTTTGAAAATGTTATCACTTTCTCAAACAAACTTATGTCAACTTTCGTAGTAGATCCATTTTTCGTCCCCCGTCACGATTTAAACAAGTTATTTTTCGGATAGTTATTGTTTTGTCTGCATTTTTGTCTCCAATTGCCGTTACTTTAAAATGTTGCATAAATAAATATATTCATTTGCACTTTGATCGCATCATCGTCAGATAATTTTTTTAATTGTTAAGTGAAATTCGAAAAATATAAAGAAAATATAACAAATCTGTATTAAAAACTTTAAGTTCTACCTTATTAGTCTCTACATAAAATATGCGATGGTTAATATAATTTTATATATAATTTTGGTAATGGTACGGTAAATATATTTGATGTGGTAAATATAATTTTGAAAATGTTATCATTTTCTCAAACAAACTTATGTCAACTTTCATAGTAGATCCATTTTTCGTCCCCCGTCACAATTTGATGCAAATTCTTCTTCGGATAGTTATTGCTGTTGTCTCCAATTGCCGTTACTTTAAAATGTTGCATAAATAAATATATTCATTTGTACTTTAATCGCATCATCGTCAGGTAATTTTTTTAATTTTTAAGTTAAATTCGAAAAATATAAATAAAATGTAATAAATTTGTATTAAAAACTTTAAGTTCTATTTTAATAGTCTCTACTTAAAATATGCGATGATTAATATAACTATATATCATTTTGATAATGGTACGGTAAATATATTTGATGTGGTAAATATAATTTTCAAAATGTTATCACTTTCTCAAACAAACTTATTTCAAGTTTCGTAGTAGATCCATTTTTCGTCCCCCGTCACGATTCGATGCAAATTCTTCTTCGGATAGTTATTGTTTTTGTCTTTTTGTCTCCAATTGCCGTTACTTTAAAATGTTGCATAAATAAATATATTCATTTACACTTTGATCGCATCATAATCAGGTCATTTTTTTAATTGTTAAGTTAAATTGAAAAAATATAAAGAAATATAACAAATTTGTATTAAATACTTTAAGTTCTATTTTATTAGTCTCTACTTAAAATATGCGATGGTTAATATAACTTTATATATAATTTTGATAATGGTACGGTAAATATATTTGATGTAGTAAATATAATTTTTAAAATGTTATCACATTCTCAAACAAACTTATTTCAAGTTTCGTAGTAGATTCATTTTTTGTCCCCCGTCACGATTCGATGCAAAAACCCCTTCAAATAAGCGTTTTGAAACTTTACAGGCCTTCTTTTGCGTTCTTTATTGCTGGTGTAAAAATCGCCAATTGTAAAACGCCGGAACTAGTACTTTTTTATCGCTGTACTTTTCTTCAAATTAAAGCAAAAAAGAAGCGGTTCCCGCAAATTTTGTTTTGTTGCTACAAAGGTTGACGTGGTTTGAGCACAAAGAAAGTCTCTTGTTTACACTTCAGAGAAATGAAACAGACTGATTTTTAAAGGGAAATGATGAGGCTTTAACATGAATATAATTACAAGATTGTCCGATAGGATTTAATAATAGTAACGCCGCCTTATGTAAATCCCTCAAAACTTATTTGTACACCCAATATTTAGTTAATAAATACCAGGTTGCTCAATAAGTTTTTCGTTCGATAAGAAAAACACAATGTTATGGTTCAAAATACACTTTATTATTCAGTATAATCTCCCTGAACATTAATGCACTTGCTCCAACGATCCTCCAATCTGTGGATCCCATCCCTGAAGTGAGATTCCGGAAGGTCTGCAAAATACGCGTCAACAGCCGTTATGACCTCTTCATTTGACGAAAAACACTTGCCACGCATAAATTTTTTGAGTTCTGGAAACAAATGGAAGTCGCTGGGGGCCAAATCTGGTGAATACGGCGGATGCTCCAACAATTCGAACTTTAATTCATGGATTTTAGCCATTGTCAAAATGCTCTTGCGACACGGAGCGTTGTTCTGATGAAAAAGGATTTTTTTCTTCTGCAAACCGGGTCTTTTTTCACGAATTTTTTCCTTCAACTGGTCCAAAAGGTTACAATAATATTCAGAATTAATTGTTTTACCAGTTTGCAAGTAATCCACAAATAAAATTCCTTTCGCATCCCAAAAAACTGATGCCAGAACCTTCTTAGCCGATTTCTGGACACGAACTCGTTTCGAAGCCGAACAACCAGGTTCACACCACTCTTCAGCCTCTTGTTTTGATTTAAGATCATGGTGATAGACCCAAGTCTCATCCATAGTGATGAATCGACGCACAAAATCCACTTTATCCTTTTTAAAACGCTCCAAATGTTGTTGAGAAAGTCGCATTCGAATGTGTTTTTGTTCAATTGTCAGCGAATGCGGCACTCATTGTGCACACAGCTTTTTAAAACTCAAAATTTCATTTAAAATATGACTCACACTGCCTAATGAGATGTGTAGAGCCTCTACTAAATCCCTCTCAGTCAATCGACGATCTTCCAAAACCATATCCTGTACTTTGGCTACGATTTCTGGTGTTGATGCGGTTTTTGGACGTCCTTCACGTGGATCGTCTTCAAGGCTTGTACGACCACGTTTATATTCAGCAACCCATCTTTCTACTGTTCTAATTGAAGGTGAACGTTCATTATACACTCTTAACATTCGTTCGTGAATTTCTTTTGGTGCTACACCTTCCAAAAATAAGAATTTTATCACTGCACGATATTCAATTTTTTCCACTGTCGAAAATACTGTGACACGGCGACACTAAATGGCTTGTAAACAAAGAATGAATTGACTGATTGAAATGAACCTTCACATACGTTGATAAGAAGAGTGAACCAACAAAACAAAAACATATTTGGACTAGTAGCAACGCCCTCAACAAAACAAAACAAAACTTATTGAACAACCTGGTACTGTGCGCGCGATCAAATCAAATTGATTAAGTTTACTCCAAGAATGCGGCTTCTTCAAAAATCCGGGCGACTAAGTGTTAAGATACGCAGGCAGATGGCAGTTGTGTTGCTTAACGTATTCGTTTACGTTCGTACTTAGCGCGCGGGTCGTCGTAAATAATCAAGGCTTACGTTGTAAATTGCGCGGACTGTCGTAAATAAACGGAATGCCACTGAGATTCTCTTCTGCGCAATGGGTATCGGCTAATACTCGCGGATCGAGTGAGACTAATATGAACACGGAGTCGTAAATTGTGCATTATGCAGAACAGACGCGAGTCAGTGTCGGCGAAATTGATTTAGATGAAACGCGATAGCGACGGAACTTCGTTATTAAACATAATCCGTGAGTATTGTTCGCAAAGTATTTCGCATATAATGACCTTCTCATTTACACTTGAATGTAATTGTTTAAAATACTGCGATTTAGTAGAAACGGAAATGCGTATATCTGTAACTGAAAATTTTTACGGTTAAACATGGGGTGACTATGTTATTTTGAATTGTAGTCGCTTGGAACTTTTGCATAAAACGCGCACAACGAATTTGACGTAAAATCTTCTAATTATTTACACTTGCGGGTCATGCTATAGCAGATGACCAAAAAAGATACATAAGCATCCTGTTTATAAATACATATAATGGAATGTATCAAATTTACTGGTTCGTCGACACGCAATAAATTCGATGTTTTACGGAGGAGTATATCTATTTTTGGTTTAGATAATTGTTGGATAAGTGTTTAGTCAAATTTATTAATTATATTTATTTTATAACATAATTAACAATATAAGACGTTTGATATGTTCTCTGATGTTTTCTATACTATGTATTTCTATTTCATGAATTTAAAAGATGCTGTTTCCTTTAAGGGGGTTAAAATTCGGGGATGGAAATGGGTAGCTGACCTGAATTATGTCTATTAAAAATCGTTTCGTTTCTTAATCCAAAGTCAAATAAGAAGTCTAAGTTAAATAAAAAGAAATGTACAAAATGCAGTTATTTTCGATGAACTCATTCCGTTACTATTATTACCTCAGTAAAAACAGATGTAATCTCGAATAAAATAAGCACGAAAAACTGATACATTTCAGAAGAAAATGAAAATACAGAATTTGTTCAAGTATAAGTTTAGAAAATGATAAGCAGTTTAAGAGTAATAGTATGTATCGATTTTACTGCTCTGTCGACATGCGATGATCGATGTTTTACGTAGGAATATATCTATATTTCGTTCAGATACATTTTGGACAAGTTTTAGTCAAAATTATATTTTAAAACCCAATTAACCATACAAGACGTTTGGTATGTGTTCTGATGTATTCTATGCTAAATGAGTTATGAGTTGATTAAGATCTCTGGCATCTAGTGAATTTGAACTATGCTTCAAGATATTTTCGAAAGTGTTGAAAAAGATGGAACGTTGTTAATTAAATTATTCTATTGAAAATGTCTGTAGAAATAGAAAGGCCTTTGTGTGATATTTTGTACTATTATTTTATGGCGATGGACAAGGACGAGGATGAATGTTATAATAAATATTTTTTTTTTACATATTCTAAGGAGCATTAGTTAAAATTGAAGTGTGTCGTATAAATATCAAACAGTATTGTCAATTAAATTTTTTGATCATGATTTAATATAACGTTAAAACATATTTGCTATTGGAATTATGCAAATAGGTTGATTAAAGTATTTTGAGATAAGTCTGAAACACAATGAGAATACGTATCAAGATTAAAACATCTTTAAATTGATTTTAACTGTGATACAGAAATGTCAAACAAACTGTTAATTAAATTATTTTCGAAAACTTCTAAAGCAATATAACTATACGTACCAATATGAAAACATATTTAAATGGATTATGCGAGTGTATCAATGTTATAATAAATAGTTTTTTACCCATGATATTCTAATTATGCCGCGAGGTGATTTTAACTGTGTTGCAAAAATGTCGAACAAACTGTAAATTAAATTATTTTCGAAAACTTTTAAAGCAATATAAGTATACATATTAATGTTAAAACATATTTAAATTGATTATGCGAGCGTATCAATGTTATAATAAATAGTTTTTTTACCCATCACTTTCTAAGTATGCTATAAAGTAATTTTAACTGTATTGTAAAAATGTCAAAGAAACCGTTAATTAAATTATTTCCGAAAAATGTCAAAGCAATATGAGTATACATATCAATGTTAAAACATATTTAAATGGATTATGCGAGTGTATCAATGTTATAATAAATAGTTTTTTACCAATCATATTTTATGTATGCCGCGAGATAATTTCAACTGTGTTGCAAAAATGTCGAACGAACCGTTAAATAATTATTTATTTTCGAAAAAGTCTAAAGCAATATATGTATACACAACAACGTTAAAATATATTTAAATGGATTATACGAGTGTATCAATGTTATAATAAATACTATTTTACCCATCACATTCTAACTATGCCACAAACTAATTTTAACTATGTTGTAAAAATGTCAAATAAACCGTTAATTAAATTATTTCCCAAAAATTTCAAAGCAATATAAGTATACATATCAATGTGAAAACATATATAAATGGATTATGCGAGTGCGTCAATGTTATAATAAATACTTGTTTACCCATCACATTCTAAGTATGCCACAAACTAATTTTAACTATGTTGTAAAAATGTCAAATAAACCGTTAATTAAATTATTTCCGAAAAAGTCCAAAGCAATATAAGTATTCGTAATATAACAAGTACTTTTTTACCCATCACATTCTATGTATGCCGCCAGATAATTTTAACTGTGTCGCAAAAATGTCAAACAAACTCTCAATTAAATTATTTTCGAAAAAGTCCAAAGCAATATAACGTTAAAACATATTTATATTAACTACGCATATATATCTTTCTATTCTTACGTCAATTATTCTGACAAGGAAGACCGGAAAAGACACAACATTCTGCCGACCGATATTTTTAGGTGTACCTAACATATAATATTCATCGAATACCTTAACCCTCTAAAAAATGTCGCCGGCATTACTGCACGCTGACACAAATCGACGAAGATCCGATCTTCTTTCTTTCCGGCGAAAGTACTCGCCGACGCGTAATTAAATATTAAACAATTCGCACACGTTTCCGATTCCGACGACGTTCTCGAATTGCAAAGCGACGAAATGAGCGTTTTTGGTGAGATCCGCTTCTTGTCGCATCGCGTGTTTCAATGCAGGTTTTCGGCCCGGAAGAGACCAGCTCGGCATTTGTCAGATTACATGTCTTCAATGTACAGTAAGTGACTTTAACACTAGATTTACCAGAGGAGTCAACGTGTTTGCACAGAGACACATTCGCTTTAGTTTCAATAGTTTGGAACAAATTGATTGAAAATAATCAAAATTGTGACCGATGAACTAAAATCAATTAACCGTTTGATTAATCGATGATGTCTATAATGTATTTTTGTATTACAATTCATATTATTCAATTTTTTTCGTCATTTTTTAAAAGTAAATAAAGACTGGAAACACCACTAAGCATTTTTTTCTAAAGACCAGTCATTCTGACTGATAATGAAAATGAAATAATTTCATTTTCTATATATGCTCATTAACTATTCATTAGTTATATATATATAATGACAATGAAATCACATATCATAAATGAATCATAAATCATATATAAAAATGAAAAAAAAAATATATATATATACATATATATGCACGCTTTTTACTTGGTTTAATTTTAATGTTTGGTCACGTCGGAAATAAAGAATAGATATACATTTTCTTATTTATAAATATGAACCTTGTAAGTAAATAAGCTTATGTATATAAATAAATAAGAACGTATATAACTATTTATATATATGTAAATAAACCAGCTGATACATACATATATATATATATATATACACACATCTCGCTTGAGTCAGTTCAAAAGAAAAACTGGCGAGCTCATCTAAGCTCGTCCTTTTTATAGTCAAAAAAAAAAAACAGCAACTGGTGGGAAAGACTAATGGTGGAAAAAAAATTAAGGAAAGGGATGGATGCTAAATTTGTTTGTGACGTCATCTACTAAATTGAAAGGCACTAGCCCTTATCTCTATAAACTAAACAATGCAGAATTTTTAAGTCAGTCATATATACATTTTCACCAATTATTAAATACCTGCATTCTTCCCCACGCGCTTAAAATTGAATTTTTCAACTCTGTAAACTTTCTCATCGCATTCGATGTAAAAAAATTCCGTCAAGCGCTATGTACAATTGATACAGAGTAGAAAGAATAGTGCTCACACGCAATTAAACAATCATGTGTGATAATAAGTGCAACATGTTAGAATGGTAACGAATATATATTTGAAATGCAGAAAAACCGGATGAACGTTACGTGTCGCTCCTGAAAATTCAAACAGGGCTGAACTTTTTATTCGGACATTGCCTTGCAGGTTGTTTCTTTTTTCCCACTCTTAACAATTTCCGGGTAGATGCAATTTTTCTACAATACGGTATCTTATAATGTGGCTTTATTCTACAGCGATCAGAAATTGACAGGAACCTTTGTATGAAATGGAGAAGTATAGCATTGTTTTGATTTGAGGCGAACAGAAATTTGTAGAAGCTCTTGTATAATATTATTTTAAAGTACACCAAGTAATATTATTTGTAAAATATTATTTGGTGAATACTGTCACCCAAAACGCGTTTTGTGATGAAGTTCCGTGTCATTTGATTATTTGCCGGAGTGGGAGAATCATAAACTTAAAGAATTAAATTATGTTGTTACTATTATGCAAATAGTAAGAATACTGTAAAAAGGATAAAATAAATACAAGTAAGTAAATACGGTGTACATAAATTGTAATGTACATGAACTTTTCCACGAATCGTAACACGCGGCAAAATTCAAATGCACTTCATCAAGGATTAATAAAACAAGAGAATACGCAGAATAAAAGAGCAAAAGAGTAAAATATGTTAACAGATCACATCGGAACGAGGATTCCGAAAATTCGGGATGATAATGCTTTGTAAGAATACATCCTGAAACACAATGTTCCCAGTCAATCTATTTATTGGCGTAATTTTAATGATAGTAAACGTATTTCATAATTAAAAATCCTACAAAATATGCTGCTGTCAACGAATACCATAATATCTTCGACCGTAAAATATTTTCGCACATATATACCTACAATTCCCCGAATCCTCACGCGAAGCAAAAATCATATGCAAAACAAGAAAAAATAGCAAAACGAAAGAATATGTAGAATAAACGAACGAGAGAATAAAATGAGCTAAAAATTCCGGAGGATAATGCTTTATAAGGACACATCCTGAAACAAAGTATTTCCGGAAATCTATTTATTTGTCTTATTTCAATAATAGTAAACTTATCTTATAAACCAATAATCTCACAAATTATTATATGCCACTGTCAACGAATACGAACAATATCTTCAACCGTAAAACATTTTCGCACATAAACTCTATTCCACGCATCCTCACTCACAGCAAAATTCAAATATAATACAAAGCACCGAGATTCCACAAAATAAGTGAATACGCAGAATAAAAGAGTGAAAGACTAAAATGTGTTAACTGACCCCGTCGAAACGAAGATTCCGAAAGTTCAGAAGGATATTGCTTTATAAGGATACACCCTAAACGAAGTGTTCCCGGACAATCTATTTATTGGTCCGATTTTAATAATAGTATACGTATCCTATAAATCAAAATCCCATAAATGATGCCGCTGTAAACAGATACCGCGATAACTTCGAGTATAAGATATTTTCGTACATAAATACTATTCGTCAAATCCTCACACGCAGCAAAATTCAAATGCAGGCCACCGAGAATCCACAAAACAACTGAATATGCAGAATAAAAAAGCGCAAAATTAAAATGTGGCAAGAGACTCCGCCGAAACGTGGATTCCGAAAATTCGGGATAGTAATACTTTTTAAGGATACATCCGGAAACAAAGTGTTCGTGGACAATCTTTTTATTGATGTGATCTTAATAATAGTAAATGTATCCCATAAATCAATAATTCACAAAATATATCGGTGTAAGCAGGTACCGCGTTAACTTCGACCGTAAAATATTTTTGTACATATATACTATTCCACGAACCTTCACTTGCAGCAAAATTCAAATGCAAAGCAAGAAAAAATAGTAAAATGAAGGAATACGTAGAATAATAGAAGGAGAGCATAAAATGTGCTGAAAATTCGGAGGGAGTAATGCCTTTTAAGGATGTTTCCTGAAACAAAGTGTTCTCGGACAATCTTTTTATTGGCATCATTTCAATAATAGTAAATGTGTCCCATAAATCAATAATCCCACAAAATATGTCGCTGTAAGCGGATCCTGCGATAATTTCGACCGTAACATATTTTTATACACATATACTATTCCACGAATTTTCACTTGCAGCAAAATTCAAATGCAAAGCAAGAGAAAACAGCAAAACGGAAGAATACGTAGAATAAAAGGACAGAATAAAATATGCTGAAGATTCCGGAGGATAATGCTTTATAAGGACACATGCTGAAACAAAGTATTTCCGGAAACCTACTTATTTGCCTTATTTCAATAATAGTAAACGTATGCATTTCATTTCAATAATATTAAACGTATCGAATAAATCAATAATACAAAATATGTCGCTGTAAGCGGATCCTGCAATAATTTCGACCGTAACATATTTTTATACACATATACTATTCCACGAATTTTCACTTGCAGCAAAATTCAAATGCAAAGCAAGAGAAAACAGCAAAACGGAAGAATACGTAGAATAAAAGGACAAAATAAAATATGCTGAAGATTCCGGAGGATAATGCTTTATAAGGACACATGCCGAAACAAAGTATTTATATATATCAATAATAGTAAACGTATGCATTTCATTTCAATAATATTAAACGTATCGAATAAATCAATAATCCACAAAATATGTTGCTGTAAGCGGATCCTGCAATAATTTCGACCGTAACATATTTTTATACACATATACTATTCTACGAATTTTCACTTGCAGCAAAATTCAAAAGCAAAGCAAGAGAAAACAGCAAAACGGAAGAATACGTAGAATAAAAGGACAGAATAAAATATGCTGAAGATTCCGGAGGATAATGCTTTATAAGGACACATGCTGAAACAAAGTATTTCCGGAAACCTACTTATTTGCCTTATTTCAATAATAGTAAACGTATGCATTTCATTTCAATAATATTAAACGTATCGAATAAATCAACAATCCACAAAATATGTCGCTGTAAGCGGATCCTGCAATAATTTCGACCGTAACATATTTTTATACACATATACTATTCCACGAATTTTCATTTGCAGCAAAATTCAAATGCAAAGCAAGAGAAAACAGCAAAACGAAAGAATACGTAGAATAAAAGGACAGAATAAAATATGCTGAAGATTCCGGAGGATAATGCTTTATAAGGACACATGCTGAAACAAAGTATTTCCGGAAACCTACTTGTTTGCCTTATTTTAATAATAGTAAACGTATGCATTTCATTTCAATAATATTAAACGTATCGAATAAATCAATAATCCACAAAATATGTCGCTGTAAGCGGATCCTGCAATAATTTCGACCGTAACATATTTTTATACACATATACTATTCCACGAATTTTCACTTGCAGCAAAATTCAAATGCAAAGCAAGAGAAAACAGCAAAACGGAAGAATACGTAGAATAAAAGGACAGAATAAAATATGCTGAATATTCCGGAGGATAATGCTTTATAAGGACACATGCTGAAACAAAGTATTTCCGGAAACCTACTTATTTGCCTTATTTCAATAATAGTAAACGTATGCATTTCATTTCAATAATATTAAACGTATCGAATAAATCAATAATCCACAAAATATGTCGCTGTAAGCGGATCCTGCAATAATTTCGACCGTAACATATTTTTATACACATATACTATTCCACGAATTTTCACTTGCAGCAAAATTCAAATGCAAAGCAAGAGAAAACAGCAAAACGGAAGAATACGTAGAATAAAAGGACAGAATAAAATATGCTGAGGATCCCGGAGGATAATGCTTTATAAGGACACATGCTGAAACAAAGTATTTCCGGAAACCTACTTATTTGCCTTATTTCAATAATAGTAAACGTATGCATTTCATTTCAATAATATTAAACGTATCGAATAAATCAATAATCCACAAAATATGTCGCTGTAAGCGGATCCTGCAATAATTTCGACCGTAACATATTTTTATACACATATACTATTCCACGAATTTTCATTTGCAGCAAAATTCAAATGCAAAGCAAGAGAAAACAGCAGAACGGAAGAATACGTAGAATAAAAGGACAGAATAAAATATGCTGAAGATTCCGGAGGATAATGCTTTATAAGGACACATGCTGAAACAAAGTATTTCCGGAAACCTACTTATTTGCCTTGTTTCAATAATAGTAAACGTATGCATTTCATTTCAATAATATTAAACGTATCGAATAAATCAGTAATCCACAAAATATGTCGCTATAAGCGGATCCTGCAATAATTTTGACCGTAACATATTTTTATACACATATACTATTCCACGAATTTTCATTTGCAGCAAAATTCAAATGCAAAGCAAGAGAAAACAGCAAAACGGAAGAATACGTAGAATAAAAGGACAGAATAAAATATGCTGAAGATTCCGGAGGATAATGCTTTATAAGGACACATGCTGAAACAAAGTGTTTCCGGAAACCTACTTATTTGCCTTATTTCAATAATAGTAAACGTATGCATTTCATTTCAATAATATTAAACGTATCGAATAAATCAATAATCCACAAAATATGTCGCTGTAAGCGGATCCTGCGATAATTTCGACCGTAACATATTTTTATACACATATACTATTCCACGAATTTTCACTTGCAGCAACATTCAAATGCAAAGCAAGAGAAAACAGCAAAACGGAAGAATACGTAGAATAAAAGGACAGAATAAAATATGCTGAAGATTCCGGAGGATAATGCTTTATAAAGACACATGCTGAAACAAAGTATTTCCGGAAACCTACTTATTTGCCTTATTTCAATAATAGTAAACGTATGCATTTCATTTCAATAATATGAAACGTATCGAATAAATCAATAATCCACAAAATATGTCGCTGTAAGCGGATCCTGCAATAATTTCGACCGTAACATATTTTTATACACATATACTATTCCACGAATTTTCATTTGCAGCAAAATTCAAATGCAAAGCAAGAGAAAACAGCAAAACGGAAGAATACGTAGAATGAAAGGACAGAATAAAATATGCTGAAGATTCCGGAGGATAATGCTTTATAAGGACACATGCTGAAACAAAGTATTTCCGGAAACCTACTTATTTGCCTTATTTCAATAATAGTAAACGTATGCATTTCATTTCAATAATATTAAACGTATCGAATAAATCAATAATCCACAAAATATGTCGCTATAAGCGGATCCTGCAATAATTGCGACCGTAACATATTTTTATACACATATACTATTCCACAAATTTTCACTTGCAGCAAAATTCAAATGCAAAGCAAGAGAAAACAGCAAAACGGAAGAATACGTAGAATAAAAGGACGGAATAAAATATGCTGAAGATTCCGGAGGATAATGCTTTATAAGGACACATGCTGAAACAAAGTATTTCCGGAAACCTACTTATTCGCCTTATTTCAATAATAGTAAACGTATGCATTTCGTTTCAATAATATTAAACGTATCGAATAAATCAATAATCCACAAAATATGTCGCTATAAGCGGATCCTGCGATAATTTCGACGGTAACATATTTTTATACACATATACTATTCCACGAATTTTCACTTGCAGCAAAATTCAAATGCAAAGCAAGAGAAAACAGCAAAACGGAAGAATACGTAGAATAAAAGGACAGAATAAAATATGCTGAAGATTCCGGAGGATAATGCTTTATAAGGACACATGCTGAAACAAAGTATTTCCGGAAACCTACTTATTTGCCTTATTTCAATAATAGTAAACATATGCATTTCATTTCAATAATATTAAACGTATCGAATAAATCAATAATCCACAAAATATGTCGCTGTAAGCGGATCCTGCAATAATTTCGACCGTAACATATTTTTATACCCATATACTATTCCACGAATTTTCATTTGCAGCAAAATTCAAATGCAAAGCAAGAGAAAACAGCAAAACGGAAGAATACGTAGAATGAAAGGACAAAATAAAATATGCTGAAGATTCCGGAGAATAATGCTTTATAAGGACACATCCTGAAACAAAGTATTTCCGGAAACCTACTTATTTGCCTTATTTCAATAATAGTAAACGTATGCATTTCATTTCAATAATATGAAACGTATCGAATAAATCAATAATCCACAAAATATGTCGCTATAAGCGGATTCTGCAATAATTTCGACCGTAACATATTTTTATACACATATACTATTCCACGAATTTTCACTTGCAGCAAAATTCAAATGCAAAGCAAGAGAAAACAGCAAAACGGAAGAATACGTAGAATAAAAGGACAGAATAAAATATGCTGAAGATTCCGGAGGATA
Source organism: Cryptocheilus praepositus (assembly GCA_033815515.1). Lineage (NCBI taxonomy): Eukaryota > Metazoa > Arthropoda > Insecta > Hymenoptera > Pompilidae > Cryptocheilus > Cryptocheilus praepositus. Next base: position 1,072,349 of record JAWWQZ010000151.1, read on the forward strand.
ATGCTTTATAAGGACACATGCTGAAACAAAGTATTTTCGGAAACCTACTTATTTGCCTTATTTCAATAATAGTAAACGTATGCATTTCATTTCAATAATATTAAACGTATCGAATAAATCAATAATCCACAAAATATGTCGCTGTAAGCGGATCCTGCAATAATTTCGACCGTAACATATTTTTATACACATATACTATTCCACGAATTTTCACTTGCAGCAAAATTCAAATGCAAAGCAAGAGAAAACAGCAAAACGGAAGAATACGTAGAATGAAAGGACAAAATAAAATATGCTGAAGATTCCGGAGGATAATGCTTTATAAGGACACATGCTGAAACAAAGTATTTCCGGAAACCTACTTATTTGCCTTATTTCAATAATAGTAAACGTATGCATTTCATTTCAATAATATTAAACGTATCGAATAAATCAATAATCCACAAAATATGTTGCTGTAAGCGGATCCTGCGATAATTTCGATCGTAACATATTTTTATACACATATACTATTCCACGAATTTTCACTTGCAGCAAAATTCAAATGCAAAGCAAGAGAAAACAGCAAAACGGAAGAATACGTAGAATAAAAGGACAAAATAAAATATGCTGAAGATTCCGGAGGATAATGCTTTATAAGGACACATGCTGAAACAAAGTATTTCCGGAAACCTACTTATTTGCCTTATTTCAATAATAGTAAACGTATGCATTTCATTTCAATAATATTAAACGTATCGAATAAATCAATAATCCACAAAATATGTCGCTATAAGCGGATCTTGCAATAATTTCGACGGTAACATATTTTTATACACATATACTATTCCACGAATTTTCATTTGCAGCAAAATTCAAATGCAAAGCAAGAGAAAACAGCAAAACGGAAGAATACGTAGAATAAAAGGACAGAATAAAATATGCTGAAGATTCCGGAGGATAATGCTTTATAAGGACACATGCTGAAACAAAGTATTTCCGGAAACCTACTTATTTGCCTTATTTTAATAATAGTAAACGTATGCATTTCATTTCAATAATATTAAACGTATCGAATAAATCAATAATCCACAAATTATGCCAGTCTCAACGAATACCACGTTATCTTCGACCGTAAAATATTTTCGCACATAAATTCTATTCCTCGAATCCTCACTCGCAGCAAAATTCAAATGCAAGCCACCGAGAATCCACAAAACAACTGAATACGCAGAATAAAAGAGCGCAAGACTAAAATGTGGCAACAGACCCCGTCGAAAGGTGGATTCCGATCGCGTCGCATTCCGATTGACCAATTACGCTTCGTTCCTCGCTCCTTCTTGCGCATCAATCGCCTTCTCCTGTCTCGTTTAAGGGTCCACGAGAGAAGCGTGACGGATTCAGTGTTACTGCGCCGACTAATGGCGAGAACAAATAACCTGCGCGCCTCGTTATTCCTTAAACGCGGAACGTTATGTGACGTGTGTGCGTTTCGTCGCCGGAAATTCATAAATTGTCGAGGTAAATGTACGTCACGATACGACACGGAGCAGTACTTTGTTAGGAAGCTTTCGAAAAATACAGAAAAAAGCAACTTGCCGAAGTGGTAGTCTAATATCTTGGTACAAATACACAGAACCTCGGAAAAATAACGGAACTTTGTAAATTTACGCAAAATTACTAACGCCATTTCTTAAAACAATATATAATTTGAAAGCTGTATGTTTCCAAGAACCAAAAAAGACATGGTTCACGAAATTTTGACGAAGGATTTAAACAAATGGAAAGTTTCGATTTCTTCCTCACGATAATGCGCCATTTGACAGGTCCGTCGCTGTTCAAGAATTTTTGGCGAAAAAACAAGTCTGTGTTCTTCAGCATCCTCCGTATTCCCCTGATTTGTCACGATGTCACTATTTCCTGTTCCCAAAACTCAAATTTGCATGAAATTGTCATTTTGATTCCGAAAAATGACCTAAAAAATAAGTAAATAACATATACTTAATATATAAAGTATAGAAAATGTTTAAAACATTTTCTATAATAAATATATTTAAGTATTGAAAATATAGTATTCTAAATAATATATTATATTAAATATGAAATCCAAAAATAGGGATTTTAATTAAAAATGCTACAATTATATTTCAATAATTAATTAATGTTATTTTTTCAATATTAAATATTATTAAATAGTCTCATTCAGTTGAGTAATTATTTTTATATATGCAAGCATTAGTTAACCGTGCCCAGCGGTGTATCGATGCGAAAGGGCTGTATTTTGACTAAAAATAAACAAAATTGCTAAAATAAATAATTCTTTTCTTTTAATTTAAAAAGTTCCGTTATTTTCCCGACATAGTGTGTATTTGTAATAAATGTATTACAGGAGAAATGAGAGATGAGACATTTAATACAGCTACGTAAACAGTACAAATAAAAAATTGCAATATCTTATGTTAAGTTGGACAATATATAAAAATAATTAGGGTTAAAAATAAACAATAGCACTGTTATTTTAATTCTTGTTATTATTTATAAAGAAGATTTGATTAATACACGTCCATTTACTGCCCGTGAATCTATATTATTTTAGTCACTTCGCGTAAAAGAAATTTATATAATCAATTGACGTATTGATAAATTAGTAGAAATAATGCCAAACTTGACATCATTAACGTATGTTTGTGAATCTTAATTTAAACACTAGCTACCTTTTAATTTCCTCAAAATAACGAAAAATCAATATATATATATATATATATATTCTGGGAAAAATTGGATTGAAAAATGAAAGATGAAACATTTAACACAGCTACGTAAACAGTGCAAATAAAAAATTGCAACATCTTATGTTAAGTTGGACAATATATAAAAATAATTAGGGTTAAAAATAAAAAATAGTACTGTTATTTTAATTCTTGTTATTATTTATAAAGAAGATTTGATTAATACACGTCCATTTAGTGCCCGTAAATATATATTATTTTAGTCAATTCGCGTGAAAGAAATTTATATAATCAATTGACGTATTAATAAATTATTAGAAATAATGCCAAACTTGACATCATTAACGTATGTTTGTGAATCTTAATTTAAACACTAGCTACCTTTTAATTTTCTCAAAATAACGAAAAATCAATATATATATATATATATTCTGGGAAAAATTGGATTGAAAAATGAAAGATGAAACATTTAACACAGTTACATAAACAGTACAAATAAAAAATTGCAACATCTTATGTTAAGTTGGACAATATATAAAAATAATTAGGGTTAAAAATAAAAATAGTACCGTTGTTTTAATTCTTGTTATTATTTATAAAGAAGATTTGATTAATACACGTCCATTTACTGTCCGTAAATCTATATTATTTTAGTCCATTCGCGTAAAAGAAATTTATATAATCAATTGACGTATTGATAAATTAGTAGAAATAATGCCAAACTTGACATCATTAACGTATGTTTGTGAATCTTAATTTAAACACTAGCTACCTTTTAATTTTCTCAAAATAACGAAAAATCAATATATATATATATTCTGGGAAAAATTGGATTGAAAAATAAAAGATGAAACATTTAACATAGCTACATAACACTACAAATAAATAACAGCAATATCTTATGTTAAGTTTAACAATATGTAAATATAATTAAGGTTTAAAATAAAAAATAATGCTGCTATTTTATTTCTTGTTACTATTTAGAAAGAAAATTGGGTTAATACAAGTCATTTACTGTCGATAAATCTATATTATTTTAAATAAATTCGCCTAAAAGACATTGATGTAATCAATAGAGGTATTGATAAATTAGTAGAAACAATGCCAAACTTAACGTCATTAATTTATATTTTCCAATTGATTAGTATGCTAATTTTTAATTTTCTCGAAATGACCAAAAATCAATATATATATTTCGACTATTTTAACGATTCATAATTATCATCAAACTAAAAATGTGTCAACGACAATTCAATTTCTAGCATCCGTTCAAACAAAATTCGAAACGATCCGATCAAAATTTGAACTTTGATCTTAAACTTGACTTCATGCATAAAAATACCAAAAACGCACGAGTTGCAGTTTTAACGATTCACAATTATCATTAAACTAAAAATGTGTCAACGACAATTCAATTTCTAACATCCGTTCAAAAAAATTCGAAACGAACCGATCAATATTTGAACTTTGATCTTAAACTTGACTTCATGCATAAAAATACCAAAAACGCACGAGTTGCAATTTTAACGATTCCTAATTATCATCAAACTAAAAATGTGTCAACGACAATTCAATTCCTAACATCCGTTCAAAAAAATTGGAAACGAAGCGATCAAAATTTGAACTTTGATCTTAAACTTGTCTTCATGCATAAAAATACCAAAAACGCACGAGTTGCAATTTTAACGATTCACAATTATCATTAAACTAAAAATGTGTCGACGAAAATTGAACTTCTGACATCCGTTCAAAAAATTTGAAACGAACCAATCAAAATTTTAATTCGTCCACTTTGCACCTACAAATACCGGAAGCGCCTGAGTCACAATTTTATTTCGTAATTTTCATTAAATCGGGAATATGTCGACGAAAATTCAACTTCTTATATCCTAGAAAAATTCAAAGCGCACCGATCCCAACTCCTTCACTTCATCCATAAGAATACCAAAACCGCACGAGTCGCGCTTTTAATTATTCACAATTACCATTAAAGTGTCGAATATTCATTTTCGACATCCATTCAAAAAACTCGCAACCAACCGATCAAAATTTAAACTCGTTTACTCCATCCACAAAAATACCAGAAACGCACGACTCACAATTTTATTTCATAATTTTCATTAAACTGGTAACATGTGGACGACAATTCAACTTCTGACATCCTCAAAAAATTCGAAACGAACCGATCAAAATTTAAACTCGTCCACTTCATCCATAAAAATACCAAAAACGCACGAGTCTCTATTTTAATGATTCATAATTATCATTAAACTGAAAATATATTGACGACGATTGAAATCCTGGCATCCATTAAAAAAACTCAAAACGCACCGATCAAAATTTAAACTCGTTCACTTCGCACCTGCAAAAACCGGAAACGCCTGAGTCACAATTTTATTTTATAATTTTCATTAAATCGGGAATATGTCGACGTAAATTCAACTTCTGACATCCTAAAAAAATTCTAAGCGCACTGATCACTATTTAAACTCGTCTACTTCGCATCTGCAAATACCAGAAACGCATGACTTACAATTATATTTCATAATTTTCATTAAACTGAAAACGTGTCAACGAAAATTCAACCTCTGACATCCTAAACAAATTCGAAGCGCCTCCAATCGACTTTGACCCCTTCCTACTCATTCCGCCTCGCATATAAAAATGCCAAAACCGCCATAATCGCTGTTCCAACCCATAAACCTCATCTCTGAAACCCCAAGCAGCCGTTATAACATACCTACTAAGAATCTGCGAATGACAATACCGTTCGCGCGCCTAATTTGGCGCGGTGCCAGGATGCAATCAGTTAATCTGGTCGTCTCGGTCCATCGCGACATAAAATTTCCTCTATTACTGCTACTTTGCACCTGTTCGCGGGCGACAGCTTGAGAACGCATGGGTATCATATTGTTCCAACGGGACTTGACTACGAACTTGCTAATCGCACGACCTAATACCATGCATGTGCCGAGAACGACAGATCGGCTCAACTTCCGGCCAACTGCGTCGCTAAGCAGTTCATTGTAACTCGTACAATAAACAGAAAAGTGGGATAATGCTACATTTTTCGGTTGACGAGGCGTTAATCGTAGATGCACAGTGTTTCAAAAATGAAACAATGTGTTTAAGTGATAAAGTATAAACTGTAGTGAAGGTTTTACTTTTGGGTATGTGTCATAGTAGCGGGGTGCATTGAAAGGAAATATAGAAAAAAAGTAAATGTGACATTTAGATTGGTGGATTTTTTTGCGAGTCCGAAGAAGTTCGTAAAAGTTAGGAGTGATGTAAAAAAAAGAAAAATAAAGGGCAAGAAAATAAATTAATAAATTATACAGTAAATCAATTTAAAAAACGCATTGGTTTTTCAGTGCATTTGTTTCAATGCCTTAATTTGTAATAGGTCGGAATTACTTTAGGGTTACAAATATTGAAACAAATCGCGTCTTACCATTTATAGCTTCCTACGTGTAGCATATGCCTCTACTTACAATCCCATTGCTTTTTCATTACATTGTTTTCAAGGTGTTAACTTCTAATAGGTCGGAATTACCGTAAAGCAACAAATGTTCAACCAAATCGTGTCTTTGCCATTTATTATATTCCTGCGTACAGCACATGCCTCTGCTTGGAATCGCATTGCTTCTTCATTGACTTTTTGTAATCGCTTTTATTTATAATGTGTCGGAACTATTTTAAGGCAACGAATATTCAAACAAATCCCATTATTGTTTGATTACCTTTTTCATTGCTTCTGCTTACAACTACTTAAAACAATTTCAAACCCACCAATTTCGACTCCCATTTTTTCATATTCATATATGTAACATATGCCTCTACTTGCAATCCCATTACTTTTTCATCCCATTTTTTCAACGCTTTAACTTTTACAGGTGGGAACTATTTTAACGCAACGAATATTCAAACAAACCCCATTATTCTTTCAGTGAATTTTTTATTGCTTTTACTTACAACAGATCAGAATTACCTTACGGTAACAAATATTCAAACAAATCGTATCTTTGCCATTTATTATATTCCTGTGTGCAGCACATGACTCTACTTGCAATCCTATTGCTTTTTTATTGAATTTTTGTCATCGCTTTTACTTAATAACGCATCGGAACTATTTTGAAATACCTTCTTCATTGAACTTTTGTTATCGCTCTTACTTCTAATGCATCGGAACAATAAATATTCAAACAAATCCCATCATTTTTTCATTGCTTTTACTTGCCACTGCTCGGAACAATTTCAAACCCACCAATTTTGACTCCCATATTTTTGAACGTCCCTCTTCGAGTATACCACAATTTTTCTAACCTTCCTACCTGCAGCATATGCCTCTACTTCCAATCCCATTGCTTTTTCATTACATTTTTAAAATTCTTTAATTTATAATAGGTCGGAATTACCATAAAATAACAAAAATGCAAACAAACCTTTGCCATTTATTATATTCCTGTGTCCAGCATATGTCTCTACTTGCAATCGCATTGCTTCTTCATTACATTTTTGTCATCGATTTTACTTATAACGTATCGAAACTATTTTAAGGCAACGAATATTCAACCAAATACCACTGATGTTTCATTACATTTTTCAATGCTTTAACTTACAACAGAATTTTTGTCATCGCTCTTACTTCTAATGCATCAGAACTATTTTAAGCCAATAAACATTCAAACAATTCTCATTATTCTTTTATTGCATTTTTGATCGCTTTTACCTATAACTGCTCGGAGCAATCTCAAACCCACAAATTTCGACTCGCATTTTTTCGAGCGTCTCTATTCCACTATACGTCAATTTCTGTAACCTTCATATATGTAGCATATTCCCTTACTTACAATCCCATTGCTTTCTCTTTACATTATTTTCAACGCTTTAACTTTTAACAGGTGGGAACTATTTTAACGCAACGAATATTCAAACCCCATTATTCTTTCAGTGAATTTTTTATTGCTTTTACTTACAACAGATCAGAATTACCTTACGGCAACAAATATTCAAACAAATCGTATCTTTGCCATTTATTATATTCCTGTGTGCAGCACATGACTCTACTTGCAATTCTATTGCTTTTTTATTAATTTTTGTCATCGCTTTTACTTAATAACGCATCGGAACTATTTTGAAATACCTTCTTCATTGAACTGCCTCAGTTATCGCTCGATATTATGCACGATGATTTTACTTCTAATGCATCGGAACAATAAATATTCAAACCATTATTTTTTCATTGCTTTTACTTGCCACTGCTCGGAACAATTTCAAACCCACCAATTTTGACTCCCATATTTTTGAACGTCCCTCTTCGAGTATACCACAATTTTTCTAACCTTCCTACCTGCAGCATATGCCTCTACTTCCAATCCCATTGCTTTTTCATTACATGTTTAAAATTCTTTAATTTATAATAGGTCGGAATTACCATAAAATAACAAAAATGCAAACAAACCTTTGCCATTTATTATATTCCTGTGTCTAGCATATGTCTCTACTTGCAATCGCATTGCTTCTTCATTGCATTTTTGTCATCGATTTTACTTATACCGTATCGAAACTATTTTAAGGCAACGAATATTCAACAAATCCCACTGATGTTTCACTACATTTTTCAATGCTTTAACTTACAACAGAATTTTTGTCATCGCTCTTACGTCTAATGCATCAGAACTATTTTAAGCCAATAAACATTCAAACAATTCTCATTATTCTTTTATTGCATTTTTGATCGCTTTTATTTATAACTGCTCGGAACAATCTCAAACCCACAAATTTCGACTTGCATTTTTTCGAGGATCCCTCTTCCACTATACGTCAATTTCTTGAAACCTTCATATATGTAACGTATGCCTGTACTTGCAATCCCATTATTTTCTCATCGCATTTTTTTCAACGCTGTAACTTTTAACAGATGGGAACTCTTTTAATGTAGCGAATATTCGAACAAATCCAATTATTCTTCCATTGCTTCTTCATTGCATTTTGTCACTCTTACTTACAATGTATTGGAATTATTTTAAGCCAATATATATTATTATTACATTATTCTTTCATTACATTTTTCATTGCTTTTACTGACAATTGTTCGGAACAATCTCAAACCCACTAATTTCGACTCGCCCATTTCTTTTTGAGCGCCTCTTTTCCACTATACGTCAATTTCGCGAAACCTTCATATATGTAGCATATACCTCTACTTACAATCGTATTGCTTCTTTATTGCATTTTTTCAACGTTTTAACTTATAACAGGTAGGAACTATTGTAACGCAATCAACATTCAAACAAATCCCATTATTCTTTCATTGCATTTTTCCTTGCTTTACTTACAACTGTTCGGAACAATCTCAAAGCCGCCAATTCCGACGCCCATTTTTTCAAGCGCCCCTTTTCCACTATACGTAAATTTTTCAAAACCTTCATATATGTAGCATATGTCTCTACTTGGAATCCCATTACTTTCTCATCGCAATTTTCAATATTTTAACTTATAACAGGTGGGAACTTTTTTAAGCCAATACACATTCAAACAAATCTCATTATTCTTTTATTGCATTTTTTATCGCTTTTACTTATAATGCGTCGGAATTATTTTAAGCCAACGAATATATTCAACCAAATCCCACTGCTGTTTCATTGCATTTTCCAATGCTTGACTTACAACAGAACAGAATTACCTTACGATAACAAATATTCAAATAAACCGTGTCTTTGGCATTTATTATATTCCGATGTTTATGTCCTATTATATTGCTAATTTTCCTTGTCGATTTTACTTATAATGCGGCGGAACCATATTAAGGCAATAAATATTCAAACATATTCCATTATCCTTCCATTACATTTTTCATTGCTCCTACTTACAACTGCTCGGAACAATGTCAAACCGACCAATTTAGATTCCCATTATTTCGACCACCCCTCTTCCACTACAAGTCAATTTTTCGAAACCTTCTTCTATGTCGCATAAACCTCTACTTACAATCGCATTGCTTCTTCATTGCAATTTTTGCAAGGCTTTAATTTTTTAACAGGTGGGTACTATTTTAAGCCAATAAATATTCGAACAAATCCCATTATTCTTTCATTGCATTTTTCATTGCTTTTACTTATAATAGGTCAGAATAATCTCAAACTCACGAAATTCGACTCTCCCATTTTTTCGAGCGCCCCTCTTCCACCACACAATTTCTCTAACCTTCATATATATAGCATATGCCTCTACTTGCAATCGTATTGCTTCTGCATTGCTTTTTTTCAACGCTTTAATGTTTAAAAAATATGAATTATTTTAACGCAACAAATATTCAAACAAATCGCATTATTGTTTGATTACATTTTTCATTGCTTCTACTTACAACTGCTCGCAACAATTTCAAACCCACAAATTTCCACTCCCATTTTTTCAAGCGCCCCTCTTCCACCATACAATTTCTCTAACCTTCATATATATATATAGCATATGCCTCTACTTGCAATCGTATTGCTTCTGCATTGCTTTTTTTCAACGCGTTAATGTTTAAAAAATATGAATTATTTTAACGCAACAAATATTCAAACAAGTCGCATTATTGTTTGATTACATTTTTCATTGCTTCTACTTACAACTGCTCGCAACAATTTCAAACCCCGAAATTTTGACTCCCATTTTTTCAAGCGCCCCTCTTCCACCACAAAATTTCTTTAACCTTCCCACCTGCAGCACATTCTCTACCTGCAATCTCATCCACACAGTCTATTAACCTCTATCCCCCCAGAAGCTCACATTACGCAAGAGTCCATGGCATTCGGCAAGGGCCGCTGAAAATCTTCCTAGACTTACGTTACAGTGCAGGCGGATCTGTAACAATTAGACTACTTAACGCCTGGTCCCGGCTTTACTTAACGTTCCTCTTGATACAGTTACCGTCTTTGCCGTCCAGACTCGCTCCCGGAATCCGGCCAGTTCGTCGTCGGATTTTATCGCCGCAGGTTTTCGTCGCCCGGAGATTCGCCGAAAAGCGAAAAGCGAAAAGCCACGGATTTCAGTCGCTTCGGTTCGGTGCCGAGGAGTTTAAAGTGGCGGCAGTTTGTGCGGGTGTGGACGATTCGAGAGGAGACTGTTGGCAGACTACTGCAAATGGGTCAGTACGGGTTCTGGAGGGTTAATGTTAAGATTGATGATGATAGACTGCGGGATTATGGGAAATGTTGGTAGAATAGTGGGTGTAATGGTAGAGTGAATGGGTTTATTTAGGGTTAACTGGTGTACAGGAGGTATTATGTGCAATGTTATTAAAATAGTAGATGCTTTTTTTACATTTGATGAATGTACAGAAGATATGTGCAATGTTAGTAAAATTGTAAATATTGGCTTTATTTACCATTGCCTAAAATACACAAGTATTAAGTGCATATTAGTAAAATAGTAGATATAATAGTAAATTGAATGGTTTTATTTACGATTGACTAGTGTACAGGAGGTGTTATGGGCAATGTTAGTAAAATAGTGGATATAATAGTAGATTTTATGATTTTATTTACGATTGACTAGTGTACAGGAGGTGTTATGGACAATGTCAGTAAAATAGTAGATATAATAGTAGATTGAATGGTTTCATTTACGATTGACTAAACTACAGGATATATTATGTGGAATGTTAGAAAAATAGTAGATATTGGTTTTATTTACGATTAACAAGTTTACAGGAGATACTATGTGCAATGCTAGTAAATTAGTAGATAGAATAGTATATTGTATGGTTTTATTTATGATTCACTAATGTACAGGAATATTATGTGCAATGTTTATAAAATAGTAGATATAATAGTAGATGGACTAATATACAGGGGATATGTGCAATGTTAGTAAAATAGTAGATATAATAGTAGATTGAATATACAGGGGTATTATGTGGAATGTTAGTAAAACAATAGGTATAATGGTAGATTGCATGGTTTTTTTACGATTTACTAATGTATAGGAATATTATGTGCAATGTTAGTAAATAATAAATATAAGAGTTGGTTTTATTTACGATTGACTAGTGTACAGGAGATATTATGTGCAATGTTAGTATAATAGTAGATATAATAGTTGATCGCATAATTTTGGTTAAGTATGACTAATGTACAGGAGTATTATTTGCAATGTTAGTAAAATTGTAAATATTGGCTTTATTTACCATTGCCTAAAATACACAAGTATTAAGTGCATATTAGTAAAATAGTAGATATAATAGTAAATTGAATGGGTTTATTTACGATTGTCTAGTGTACTGGAGATTATATATGCAATGTTAGTAAAATAGTGGATATAATAGTAGATTTTATGGTTTTTATTTACGATTGACTAGTGTACAGGAGGTGTTATGGGCAATGTTAGTAAAATAGTAGATATAATAGTAGATTGAATGGTTTCATTTACGATTGACTAAACTACAGGATATATTATGTGGAATGTTAGAAAAATAGTAGATATTGGTTTTATTTACGATTAACAAGTTTACAGGAGATACTATGTGCAATGCTAGTAAATTAGTAGATAGAATAGTATATTGTATGGTTTTATTTATGATTCACTAATGTACAGGAATATTATGTGCAATGTTTATAAAATAGTAGATATAATAGTAGATGGACTAATATACAGGAAATATGTGCAATGTTAGTAAAATAGTAGATATAATAGTAGATTGAATATACAGGGGTATTATGTGGAATGTTAGTAAAACAATAGGTATAATGGTAGATTGCATGGTTTTTTTACGATTGACTAATGTATAGGAATATTATGTGCAATGTTAGTAAATAATAAATATAAGAGTTGGTTTTATTTACGATTGACTAGTGTACAGGAGATATTATGGGCAATGTTAGTATAATAGTAGATATAATAGTAGATCGCATCATTTTGGTTAAGTTTGACTAATGTACAGGAGTATTATTTGCAATGTTAGTAAAATAGTAGATATATGTAATAGTAGACATTGGGTTTATTTATGATTGACTAGAGTACAAGAGATATGTGCAATGTTAGTAAATTAGTAGATATTATATAAAATTGGGTGGTTTATTTACGAATGACTAGTGTGCAAGTGATATTATGTGCAATGTTTATAAAATAGTAGCTATAATAATAGATTGAATAGTTTTATTTACGATTCGCTAGTGTAAAGGAGATATTAACTGCAAAGTTAATAAAGTAGTAGATAGAATAGTAGATTGAATGGCTTTATTTATGATTGACTAGTGTACAGGAGATATTATGTGCAATGTTAGTATAATGGTAGATATAATAGTAGATCGCATAATTTTGGTTAAGTTTGACTAATGTACAGGAGTATTATTTGCAATGTTAGTAAAATAGTAGATATATGTAATAGTAGACATTGGGTTTATTTATGATTGACTAGAGTACAAGAGATATGTGCAATGTTAGTAAATTAGTAGACATATTATAAAAATTGGGTGGTTTATTTACGAATGACTAGTGTGCAAGTGATATTATGTGCAATGTTTATAAAATAGTAGCTATAATAATAGATTGAATAGTTCTATTTACGATTCGCTAGTGTACAGGAGATATTAAGTGCAAAGTTAATAAAGTAGTAGATAGAATAGTAGATTGAATGGCTTTATTTATGGTTGACCAGTGTACAGGAGATATTATGTGCAATATTAGTATAATAGTAGATATAATAGTAGATCGCATAATTTTGGTTAAGTTTGACTAATGTACAGGAGTATTATTTGCAATGTTAGTAAAATAGTAGATATATGTAATAGTAGACATTGGGTTTATTTATGATTGACTAGAGTACAAGAGATATGTGCAATGTTAGTAAATTAGTACACATATTATATAAAATTGGGTGGTTTATTTACGAATGACTAGTGTGCAAGTGATATTATGTGCAATGTTTATAAAATAGTAGCTATAATAATAGATTGAATAGTTTTATTTGCGATTCGCTAGTGTACAGGTGATATTAAGTGCAAAGTTAATAAAGTAGTAGATAGAATAGTAGATTGAATGGCTTTATTTATGGTTGACTAGTGTACAGGAGATATGTGCAATATTAGTAAAGTAGTAGATATAATAGTAGATTGAATGATTGCATTTACGAATGACTAGTGTACAGGAAATGTTATGGGTAACATTAGTGAAATAGTATATATAAAAGTAGATTGCTGTTTTATTTACGATTGACTAGAAGGCTGTTGTACAAAGAAGTTTGTTGTAATGCTATTGGTTAGATGTTAATTACGCTGTGGATTTTTAGCAAATAGTGTCAGGGAGGTATTAGTCCTGTGATTTACTTTATATTATATTCAGAAACATACAACAGCAACATAGTGTAAGCAATGCCGGGTATCAATGTAATTATAATTTCAGTATAAATTAATTACAAATTTTTATGTATTTCAAGTGAAACTAAAATGAACGCAGTTTCTCCAACGGTTCCTTTATTTATAATATATACGCTCAAGATAACCTTGGTTGACAGATACAAATTCACTGCAAACTGAAATATAATAATTAAACATGTATTAACACGTAATTATAACATTTTCGTAATTTTAGAGATATAAAATTCTAATGTAAATTCACATTACTTCGAAAACGGAACTTTGCTACAAAGTAACATGAAATGCTGAATGAAAGTTTTAAAATAATTGCTTGAGACGCACTGACCTAATATATATATATATATATATATACAAATATACATATTCGTGAATTTATCGTGTACTGTTGGTTGATTAGGTCAGTGCGTCTCAAGCAATTATTTTAAAACTTTCATTCATTAAACTTTCTTATAAATGTATTAAATATATTAAATTTGTTTATATTCATTACTGGACCACTTAAATATGGGTTACAGTTTATATAATATACTTTCATTATATTTCTATTATCAAATTAAGAAGTATGTTATTAACATTGCGTTATAATATATATATATATATAATATATTATAACGCAAATTACTAAATATAATTATTAGTATCTTATGTTTTCAAAACATAGGCTTTTAACTCAAGCTCAAATTCTTATATTAAGAATAAATTAAATAATCTCAATATATATATATATATATATTTTAAAAATAAAATAAGAAAAATAAATAAATGAAATAATTTGACTAATATTAAAAAAAGGATATTCAATAGGACGTGATCCAGTTCAAGTTAATATAAAAAATATTATAATAAATAATAAAAAAAACTGAGATATAGGATAAAATCTTTGACCCGATATTTTAAAATTATTTAAATAAGGTAATGTTAATAATATTAAAATAGATATTAATAAAGCAATAACACCACCTAATTTTCTAGGAATAGATCGAAGAATTGAATAAGCAAATAAAAAATATCATTCAGGTTGAATATGAATAGGAGTTAATATAACATAATATATATATATATATATTATAACGCAATGTGAATAACATACTTCTTAATTTGATAATAGAAATATAATGAAAGTATATTATATAAACTGTAACCCATATTTAAATGGTCCAGTAATGAATATTAACAAATTTAATATATTTAATACATTTATAAACAAGTTTAATAGTAATACTGTATACATTAATAATACTATATACATTAAAAGTAGTCCCGAAGACTTATTAAGAGTTACGCATTAAACATTTTCAGATTCGACATTTGGGGTATTTGTCTTCTTCGGAATATGTATATATATATATATATATATATATATATATATATATATATAATGGAATTATGTTATATAAACTGTAACATATATGTAATTGCTCTAGTAATGAATATAAACAAGTTTAATAATACTATATATATATATTATAACGCAATGTGAATAACATACTTCTTAATTTGATAATAGAAATATAATGAAAGTATATTATATATACTGTAACCCATATTTAAGTGGTCCAGTAATGAATATAAACAAATTTAATATATTTAATACATTTATAAACAAGTTTAATAATAATACTGTATACATTAATAATACTATATACATTAAAAGTAGTCCCGAAAACTTATTAAGAGTTACGCATTAAACATTTTCAGATTCGACATTTGGGGTCTTTGTCTTCTTCGGAATATGTATATATATATATAATGGAATTATGTTATATAAACTGTAACATATATGTAATTGCTCTAGTAATGAATATAAACAAGTTTAATAATACTATATATATATATATATATATATTATAACGCAATGTGAATAACATACTTCTTAATTTGATAATAGAAATATAATGAAAGTATATTATATAAACTGTAACCCATATTTAAATGGTCCAGTAATGAATATAAACAAATTTAATATATTTAATACATTTATAAGCAAGTTTAATAATAATACTGTATACATTAATAATACTATATACATTAAAAGTAGTCCCGAAGACTTATTAAGAGTTACGCATTAAACATTTTCAGATTCGACATTTGGGGTGTTTGTCTTCTTCGGAATTTGCTTTCATCATGCGCTGGCAAGTGAAATTGATTTTCTCACGGAAATCGATTCGACAGAGAGTCCGAAGGCGAGGATGTCAGCTTCTACAAACACTGAAATAGAAACTGTGCCGCAATTGACAAGGTAAATCAACAAATAAATTGCATTCCGAGAAGAAGTAAAATTAAAAAAAATCGTAGTTAGGTTTCGTCAAGAATTTTGTGCTCGTTTGGTACTCGGTATTAAACAAAATTTATTTTCTATACTGAATTATGCAAGCTTATTAACACATTGTTGACCGGTCACGGGCAATATAGAATATAGCAAAATTTTATTCATTGCGTTCAATCACGTCCGCTTTATTATAAGAAAGTATACTTTTCTTGGTACTAATGCTTTTATTACAATTCTGGTATTAGAAAGTGTCAAGAACGACGGAATGTGACGGTGAAACATTTTTCAATAAATTATACATGAATGCTTTATATATAATACTTGCTCGAGAGATTTTTAAATAAGTTGTAGTCATTTGGAAAATAACTATTAAAAATGAAATGACAAGAGCATAATCTAGCTCCTTAAAAGGAAAGCGCAACGAAACAAGATATATGTGCAAAATAACTTGTCCAATCTAAGCGTAAATGACTGCTGTACAGTTAACCATACGAAAAAGTACTAAAAGTTACATAAAATTGATGTCCAAAATTTAATTTGAATTCATTATGCACAAACAAACTTTATTGAAGGTTATTTACATCGTTTCACTTTTGCCGAAAATTGCCGGTCAACAATTTGTTAACTGATCGTTTCCATTATATCAGACGATCCAGACAATATCGTCCGCATGGCAGAAAAGATGACGACTACCAAGATGAACATGCTGACGATCACCATGACGACCACATGGACATGAAGGCAATTTCTGAAACGAAAGTGGACTATTGGGGTGGCTATTATGACTTTCTTATTAACGAGGGTAGCTACAAGTTCTGGGCAGTCTTCCAGGTAGGTGAATTAACACTTAACTGTCGACTGTTTTGCACGGTCGTCTTTATAGGTGCATATTGAATAGAGTTCATTTGAACTACGATTCTCGGACGTGTAGAGGAAATCTCGTTCTTCCGGTACCCAATAACATTTTCAGAAGGCAAACAATTTTTGGCTATTATGCTTGCGCACGTCGAACTTATATAAGTTAATTTTATTTGTGGTCAGTGCAGAAGATATTTGGACAACGAGTCATTTTGAGTGATACTTGGTGAAATTGTTCTTTATTAGCTGCTTTCGTAATTATTTTTTATATCTCAAATAAATAAGTATCGAGAAAGTCTACGGTATTTTTCGGTAATTCCTATAAATTGCAACAATTTCAACTAATTATAAAATTCGACATTTCGACTGATTACAAAAACGTCATTCTGTTTCAAATATTGTCCGATTATAAAATTGTGAGTGATACTTCGTGAAATTTTTGTTCATCAGCTGCATTGGTAATTTTCATTTTTTAAATTTCTAATAAATAAGTAGCGATAAACAGTCTACAGTATTTTTCTGTAATTCATATAAATTGCAACAATTTTATTTAACGTCGCAAACAAGTTCAAGCGCGTTTCGACTGATTACAAAAACGTAATTTTCTTCTAAATATTGTCCGATTATAAAATTTTGAAATTGTTGTTTATCAGCTGCTGTTGTAATTTGAATTTTTTTTAAATCTCTAGTAAGTAAGTATCGGGAAACAAACTTTGCCATTTTTCCGTAATTCGTATAAATTCCAACAAATTCAATATTCTCCCATATAGATAGTCAAGATCATTTCGACTGATTACAAAAACGTCATTCTGTTTTGAATATTATCTGATTATAAAATTTTGAAATTGTTGTTTATCAGCTGCTGTCCCAAGTTTAATTTTTTTTTAAATCTCAAATAAGTAAGTATCGGAAAACAGTCTATGGTATTTTTCCGTAATTCAAATAAATTGCAACAATTTAATTTGACGCCACAAGCAAATTCGAGGTCATTTCGACTAATTACAAAAACGTCATTCTGTTTTAAGTATTATCCAATTATAAAATTTTGAAACCGTTGTTTATTAGCTGTTTTTGTCACTTTCATTTTTTTTTTTTGAATCTCTAATATATAAGTAGCGGGAAATAATCTATGGTATATTTCGGTAATTCCTATAATTTGCAACAATTTAAAGGTTTTCGTAGTGTCACCCGATAAACGTATTTCTTTGACATCTCAAAAAAAATTCAAGGTAATTTCGACTAATTACAAAAACTTAATTCTTTTTTAAATGTTGTCCAATTATAATATTTTGAATGATACTTCGATAAAGTATTGTTTATCAGCTGCTCTCTTACTTTTAATTTTTTATGAATCTGAAATAAGTAACAGTGTCTTCCCTTCCATTACACGATATACATATATATATACGACGATATGCTAATTATCATTTTTTGTGATCATTATCGGAAATAGGTCAACCTTTCGAAGGTGGAGGAAAAATATTTTTCAAGTTGAATACCGATTGTTAATTAGAATTTAGAATCTTATAAGCACATCTTACAAAATGAATGAAAATCGGTGCCATATCAGAACAATAAAATATCTGAACTGTAGTAGTATCAACCATCAAATACCAATTCACAATTGATTCAGTAGTTTCAATAATTTTATTATAAAGAAAATACTTTGTAACTTCTAAATTCTAATTGTATAAAACCTTTGCACTCCTGTGTACAAAAATTTAAATATGAACTTTCATAAAACAGTGCCTTCCATTCCATTAGACGATATACCTCTATATATGTACGATATACTACTAATAAATATATAATAATAAATTTTCATTTTCGGAAATGGGTCAATCTTTCGAAGGTGCGTCAAAAATATTTTTTAAGTGGAATACCGATTGTTAATTAGAATTTAGAATCTTATAACAACTTCTTACAAAATTAATGAAAATCGGTGCCATATCAGAACAATAAAATATCTGAATTGTAGGAGTATCGACCCTGAAATACAAATTCACAATTGATTCAGTAGTTTCAATAATTTTATTATAAAGAAAATACTTTGTAACTTCGAAATTCTAATTGTGTAAAACCTTTGCACTCCCGTGTATAAAAATTTAAGTATGGATTTCCATAAAACAATGTTTTCTATTCCATTAGACGATATACTTATATATATACGACGATACTCTACTACTAATAAATATATAACAATAATTTTTTCTGGTCGATTTACTTTCGGAAATAGGTCAATCTTTCGAACGTGTGTGAAAAATATTTTTCAACTGGGATACCGCTTGTTAACACATTCTTCGTGGCTCTAAATTTTCCTTGTGTGATGAATCACCGCTAAACTCATCGTCTCTGTCAATAATATTTATGTGTCTTCGGGTAAATACTATTCGTCGATCTTTGTTCGAAGTCAGAAACCAATAAAGAATCCTTGGATCTATTGCCGCTAATGATCCTATTCTTACTGCTCGTTTGCTGTTATATGATCTGACATTCGTATTTTAGGCCGCTGATGTATAAAATGCGAGCACAAAGAAAACACAAGTGTTATCACAAACACACAGAATCGTTAATAATCAGGGATTTGGAGGTCACACGAACGCGTCATCAGGAAATAACAGCACAATTACTGTTTCAGTATAGGCAATTAGGAGACCATTGATATACAAATCAAAATGGGGTGCTAAGAGTTTTTCTTGTTTGTCAATGATATATGAATAAATAATGACAAGTGCTCAAGGTGGCTCCTATATCGTTTTTCGGTAGATTATTTGCAGAAGTATTTACTTTGACATCTGAGAATAATGTTGATAATTACGGTACATGTATACACCGTCTTGTAGAAAAAAAATATTAAGGACATCAAAGAGCATTGGAAACTCTAAATCAGCATAATGCGGTTTATGATCAAAAAATTACTTCCAGCATTACTACCATAGTTCAAGCGTATCAATATCAAAAAGCAATTCAGTTGTTTGCAATCATCGCATTTTACAGTTTCGGCGAATTGCATAAATTCAAACACAATAATTAATTTGCTTATGAAATTAGAAATTTGTTTGGCGCGTGCAATAAATAAATATGTTGACGTATCATTACCAAAAACCCAGTTTCCACCACCTTTACCATAGTTAAACCACATCAACATAAATACCATGCCATAATTTGAACCCACCGCATTCTACAATCAAAACCATTGAGTCAAAACTTTTGAAAGCATTTATTAATTTATTTGCTACATATAGTTACTTTTTACTTACTGCCATCCAAAGAAAAACACACAAACATAAAAACACCATCCCGTAATTTGACCCCACCGCATTCTATAATAAAAACACTGAGTCAAGACTTTTGAAAATATTTATTCATTTATTTGCTGGACATAGTTACTTATTAATTACTTATTACACCAACATTATAGTTCCAGCATATCATCCAACAATTGTACATGGATCCATACATATGCTTTAATTCATGCATTCAGCCGTTAAAATACAGGAAAGACATATATTGACGTATTATCCGCCATACTCCTACTTTCAGCACCTCTACCGTAGTTCAACTGCATTAACGTCAAAAACTATCCCGTCATTTGCGGTCCCTGCATTCAGACGCTAGTTTTGAAAAGATTATCCACTTAATCGCTAGGCATAGTTACTCATTACTTACTTATTAGTTACCATCCCAAGAAAAATACATTGATGTACCATTATCTATGCCAACATTTCTTTCTTTGCACCAACACCATAGTCCCACCATAACATCCTACAATCATACCTGCATCCACACATATTAATTCATCCACCCGTTCCACCCTTAAAACCCCCAAATACAAACTTACCACCATACCATCATCATCCAACCTTTGTTCTGTCCTCCAAAACAGTTGGCCACCGCAGCCCTCCTCATCTACAGCGGTTTTGCGGCACTTTATTACGCAAAAGTCAACCCGGCCACAACAGACGACGAGTTCGGCGATCTTTTCCGTCGCAGAAGACGTCGGTCGCCAGAAGATCGGCCATTTTCTGGTCTGGACGCCGCCACTTTCCAAAGGATAGTCGACGCCATTGCAAAAGAAGTTCACTGAAGCGTCACGAAAGGCCCTCATCTCATGAATTTCTGGATGTGTTTCGCTGGAAGTCGAATTTTTTCCGAGTTCCGACGAAATTTTGAGGCTTCAGGTGAGGATCTTTGGAATGGCGGGCTGTGTGGCAATGAACATTAAAAACTGTGGGTCGAGTCCTGTGTAACGTAAGTTTGAAGAAGATAATGAAGGTGCTGGGCAGGTCTTTTGGGGTGACTACCGTAAGACGTATGTAGCTTAGGATGAAATGTTGAAAATTACGGTAGTTTAAGTAAGATTGTGTTGGAATTTGTGAAGCTGAGGAAATAGCAGATGTGACTATAGAGTAGTGAATACTTACGTTAATATTATAGGGGTCTATGTTGTAGAGATACTAGTCGCTGTGTAAATAGTTTGCGGAAATTAGAGCAGTTGATAAGGATTTAATGATAGTTTACGGAAATGTTACTTTGTGTATTGTGAAACATAGTTACGTTTTATTTACGGTGCTGTACTACTGTGATCAAAACTAAGTAAGACTCTTCAAATAAAACACAAACGGCTTATTTAATTTATAAATTTATTTCATCCCCTTCAAAGTTGTCCCTATTGGAGACGAAACACTTGACAAGAATAATTTCTACCAATCAAAAACACTTTCTCCGGACAGTGTATTGCATCCAAAACCTTTTTTTGACATTTCCAACGTATCGGAAGCCGAAATTCCATTTTTCTGGCAAAATTTCATACAAATTCTTTCCCGAATTTTTTCATTCTTACTGAAAATCGCCAAAAGCACTTTTTTATGACATAATAAATAAGCATATCTCAACAACTACTACAAATATTGACATGAAATTTATTACAGATGTCTTTCAGAGTGCTAACAACCTAACAAAAAAAATCAACTTGTTTGAATAAGCCTGCGCGATTTAAATGGAAAAATCTTACTATTTTTTTATCACAGTAGTATTATAAAACATATGACATTTTATTTGCGGTGCTGTATTTATCTTTGTACGCGTTTACAAGTGTTTTACTGAGGAAAAGAGAAAGTGTTCTTTTACATTTAAAAGGAAACTATTTAATACATGGTTTATTACTTTCGCATCACTTAAGTTCTGTTCATTATAAACGTATGTAAGTTTATAAGTTTTGTAACAGTATTCAATATTTTGACATTTTAGATATTTGGTGTTATATATAACATTACATGTCGTACTTTCATGCATTTAACTGTGGGTGTTGTATATTTTTACAGTTTGTTAATAAGAATGCTTCATCGGGTGAACACAAAACTCTCCATTCTATTTCCATAAATCCATATTGCGTTCACAAATATTTTAAAATACTCTTGCTACGTCTAAGAAAAACAGAAAATGTTCTTTTACGTTTAGAAATAGCTGTTTAATACAGGATTTGTATTTTTCTAATCACTTAAGTTCTGTTCATTATAAACGCATGTAAGTTTATAAGTTTTGTAACAGTATTTAATATTTTGACATTTTAGATGTTTGGCGTTTTATGTAAGATTAGTGGTCGTACTTTCATGCATTTAATATAGGTATTGTATATTTCTATACTTTGTTAATAAGCATGCTTCAACGGATGGACACAAAAATTTCAATTTTATTTCCATAAATCTATATTGTACTCACAAAAATCTACGTATTAATGTTGAGTGTCCTGCTACTTTCCATCTTATTAACAATAGTGGATATTGAGACAATAATATATTATGCATTAATAATCTTTTAATTAATAACTGTGCAAATATGTAATATAAATTAATTCGTAATCCTAATACCACAGCTGAAATGATTGACGACAGAACTATTTCGAAACTATATTCTTTTATTTAATAATATCCATTAATAAGGAAATATTAGTTTATTATAAGTTCCGTCGAATTTTGTAAAGTACTGTTTATCTTTAATTATATCTAACAGAAGGGTAGTTGTTGAATAAATTATGACACGAAATAAAATATCACCGAAAGAGTTCTCGCTATTAATAAATAACGCTTAAACAATTAAAATGTTGCCAATGCTTACATATATCTATATTTTAAATATTTTTAAGGAACATTGATTTATGACAAATGTTATCATTATGTGACAATGTTACAATGTGTTCAATGGTCAGACGTGAAATAAATTTATTTAAATTACATTTATCAATTGAAAATGTTAATTCACCCCATCACTTCAATTTATTTATGTATTTTTTATTAAAAGCTTGTAAAATTTAAATGTAACAACATCAAAAACTAATTAATTAATTTACAGTAACCGCCATTTGCAGCAACTAGAATACATTAATTGATTGATTTATTCATTAGTTTAAACCTGTTAAAACTATGCCTTCGCACAATATCGTTGAAAATGAACCTACTTTTGAATCTTCTTTTCAACCTTCATAATTATGTCCGAACATTTACTTCATTCATTTCTCCGAACTCCATTCATTTTCTCCGACATCCATACATGTTTTTCATTCATTTTCTCTGGACATCTACTTCATTAATTTTCTCCGTACATTTTTTTCATTCATATTCTCTCAACATCTACGTCATTATTTTTTCCGAACATCTACTTCGTTCATTATCTCCGGAAGATCTACCTCATTCATTTTCTCCGATCATCTGGTTCATTCATTTTGTCCGAACATCTACTTCATACATCTTCTCCATACACCTTCTTCATTCTTCTTCTTCGAACATCTAGTTCATTCTTTATCTTCAAACACCCACTTCATTAATTTTCTCCGAATATCCACTTCATTCTTTTTCTCGGAATATCTACATCTCCTTCATTAATTTTCTCCGAAAATCTACTCCATTCATTTCCTCCGAACATCTACTTCATAATTATCTCCGAATATCTACATCATTTCTTCTTTCCGAATATCTAGACTTACTTCATTCATTTTCTCTGAACATTTACTTCATGATCATCGCCGAACATCTATTTCTTAGTTATCTCATAACATCTTCTTCATTCATTCTCTCCGAACGTCTATTTTATTCATTCTGTCCGAACATCTCCTTCATTATTATCGCCGAATATCTATTCCATTAATTTCCTCCGTACATCTGCTTCATTTTTTTTCTCCAAATATCTATTTTATTCATTCTTTCCGAACATTTACTTCGTTCATTTTCTCCGAATAACTACTTCATAATTACCTCCGAACATCTATTTTATTAATTTTCTTCGATCACCTGGTTCATTCATTTTATCCGAAACATCATTTTCTTCGAATAACTCTTCATAATTCTCTCCGATCACATCATCCACCGATCTCGTTTTATTTTCCCGAAACATCTCTACCTGGTTCGTTAATTTTTTCTCTCCAGAATATCTAACATCTTCTTCATAATTATATCATAATTTCTACTTCATTATTTTTCTTCCGAACATCTATTTTAATAATTTTCTCCGAACATCTACTTTACTCAATCATCTATTTTAATTATTTTCTCCGAACATCTACTTAATTTAAACATCTATTTTAATCATTTTCACCGAACATCTACTTCATTAATTATCTTCGATCACCTGGTTCATTAATTTTATCCGAACATCTTCTTCATTCTTTCTCTCCGAACATCTACTTCGTTCATTTTCTTCGACCGTTTCATTTATTAATTTTCTCCAAACATCTATTTCATTCATTCTCTCCGAATATCTACTTAATAATTACCTCCGAATATCTGCTTCATTCATTTTCATCAAACATCCCTACGTCGTTCCTTTTCTCCGTCCCTTTGCTTCATTCATTTTCTCCGAAAATCTACTACATTTAATTTCTCCGAACTTCATTCTTTTTCTCCGAACATTTACTTCATTAATTTTCTCTGAAAATTTACTTCATAATTATCTCCGAACATCTTCTTCGTTCAATCTCTCCAAATATCTATTTCATTCTTTTCTCCCGAATTTCTATTTTATTCATTCTGTCCGAACATCTACTTCAATCATCTTCTCCATACATATGCTTCATTCATTTTCTTCGGACATTCATATTTTTCTTCGAACATCTACTTCATAATTATCTCGGAACATTTACTTCATTCTTTTTCTCCAAATATCTATTTTATTGATACTGTCCGAACATCTACTTCATTCATCTTCTCCGTGCATCCGTTCCATTCATTTTCTCCAAACATCTGCTTCATTCCCTTTCTACGAACATCCACTTCATAATTACCTAAGAACATCTACTGCATAATTACCTCCGAACATCTTTTTCATTAATTCTCTTCTATCATCTCCTTCATTAATTTTCCCGGAACATCTTCATAATTATCTCCGAACATCTACTGCATTCATTTCCCCCATGCATCTTCTTCATCAATTTTCTCCGAACACCTGCTTCACTCATTTACCCCTTACATTTCCTTCATTAATTTTCTCCGAACATCTTCTTCGTTGATTTTTTCCGAACATCTACTCCATTCATCTTCTCCGTACATCTGTTCCATTCATTTTCTTCAAACATTTTACTTGATTAATTTTCTCCGAACATCCACTTCATAATTACCTGAGAACATCTACTCCAATCATCTTCTGCGTACATATGCTTCATTCATTTTCTGCGGATATCCACTTCTTAATTATTTGCAAACATCTACGTTATTAATTTTCTCCGAATATCTCCTTCGTTCATTTTCCCCGAACATCTCCTTCATAATCATCTCCTCACATCTACCTCCTTAATTTCCTCCCAACAACAGCACCACCGAAAACCCGCATCTTACGCGTTCTCCCCAAAAACGTTCCAGCAACATCCCTAGCATAGCATCCCAACGTCGGCGTCAAAAAGTGCCCCCGTAATTTTTGCCAGCGCATTCTACAGCCTCCGCAAACGGCGCCGCCGCGCTCGCCGATGTATTCGAACACTTTCGATTGTCGCGGCGGGCCGAGGGTCCGCAGTTTCGCGTTGGCTAAATAAATGTATGCGCGCGCGGGGATCAAAACGTAATAAAAATCGGCCGAAAAAATGTCGACCGATAAATCAAGCGCGTGCGTGCGTGTGTGTGCGTGTGTGTGCGCCCGATATGAGCGGAGACCGAAGCTCAGAGGCAAATTTTCTTGTCGAACGACGCAACGTAACGAGGGACCCTCGAGGGTCTTTCGGAAGGGCCCAGGACCGTATCGAAGGCAGGCAGAAATTTCGTCGAAGTACTCGAAGGTTATAGGCATTTAGACGATGCTTTTTTGAATTTGTGGTTTTTGGTTCAGTGCTACGTTGCGTTTGGTTTCTAGTGTGGTTTTACTTTGGTTTTATCGAGAGTGCGGGGTCGTTGGTAAAATGTTAAACCGAAGTTTGGGGGTTCGAGTGTTAAATTAATGAAGAGTATGAAGTTAAATTACGGAACTTCTAAAATTGTATCGTAAATCCAGGTGTAATTTCCAGCAAAAAAGTTGGTAGATTAGAGACTATATATAATTTTATAACTTGATCATGTAGAATCTGAAATTTTGCAGTATGTAAGTATTGTAGAAATGAAATAGTACAATGTTGATAGAATGTAATGGTATGGTATAATGGTGGTAGAATATTGAACCGATATTCGTCGGTTTCTGTGTTAAATTAATGAAGAACTATTCTGAAATTGTGTTGTACGTGTAGGTGTGGTTTTCAGTAGAAAAGTTTGAAAATTAGAGACTCTATGTAATTTTATTACTTCATGATGTAGAATGTAAAATTTTGCGGTATATAAATATGGTACAATAATTTTATCAATTCATGATAAAGAATGTAAAATTTTGCGGTGTATAAATAGGGTAGGAATGTTATGGCACAATGTTGGAAGATATAATGTTGGTAGAATCTTAAACCAACGTTCGCCGGTTCGTGTGTTAAAAAAATTGAAAACCTTTTCTGAAATTGTGTTCTACGTGTAGGTGTGGTTTTCAGTAGAAAAGTTTGCAGATTGGAGACTCTACATAATTTTAGTGCTTCATGCTGAAGAATGTCAAATTTTGCGGTGTATAAATATGGTAGAAATGTTATGGTACAATGTTGGTACATATAATGTTGGTAGAATGTTAAACCGATGTTCGTCGGTTCGTGTGTTAAATTAATGAAGACCTATTCTAAAATTGTGTTGTACGTGTAGGTGTGGTTTTCAGTAGAAAAGTTTACAAATTAATGACTGTAGATAATTTTATTACTTCATAATGTAGAATGTAAAATTTTGCGGTATATAAATATGATAGAAACGTTATGGTATAATGTTAGTAGAACGTTAAATTGATGTACGTCAATTCGTGTATTAAATTAATGAAGACTCATTCTGAAATTGTGTTGTACATATAGGTGTGGTTTTCAGTATAAAAGTTTGTGGATTAGAGACTCTACATAATACTACTGCTTTATGATGTAAAATGTACAATTTTGTGTTATATTAATATACTAGAAATGTTATGGTATAATGTTGGTCGAATTTTAAACCGGCCTATTCTCAAATTGTGTTGTACATATAGGGGAGGTTTACAGTAAAAAAGTTTGAAATTAGAAAGTCTACGTAATTTTATTACTTTATTATGTAGAATGTAAAATGTTGCGGTATATAAATATGGTATAATGTTGGTTGAAACTGAGGTTCGGGGGTTCGTGTGTTAAACTAATGGAGACCTATTCTGAAATTGTGCTGTACATGTAGGTGTGGTTTTTAGTAGAAAAATTTGTGGATTAGAGTATCTACATAATTATTTGAAGATAAAATATGTATATATAATTTAAACGGCAAGATATTTTTAATGTTATTTTATTATTATTGTATGAACATTTTATAAATGAAAATTTTAATTATAAATTATTGCAACTTCCAAGTGTATGATATCGTTTAAAACAAATAGCAAGACGTAGGTATAGTTCCCATATTCAATATAATACCAATAAATGCTTTCATTTCCTCTGCTGTTACATCTTTCCAATTTTTCCAAGTAGAACGATCAGTAATAGTTTTTCTACCAATATTATGTTGTGCAAATAAATTTGTCTGCTTCACAACGTTGTCCATCAAAGCACTGGTAAAAAATAAACGAAATTATTCAAAGGGTTTGTTCAAATGATTTATCTGTGAGCCACATCTTTTGTATCCAACTGAAAAATCAAATCGTTCAGGATTAGTGTCTTCTTCAGTGATTTCTTGCCAATTACTAAATAAATGATTTTCTCTAACACTATCTAAATTTTCTGACACCATTTCATTACTTTTACTAAAATCACTATATTGCAATACGTTTCTTTTTTCTTCACCGATGAAATAGTGTCCTTCGCTTTCATATTTATCCACACTAAATTCATCATCACTGCTATTTTGAAACAATGCTTCTTCCGTCACATTTTTCGCCATGTTGAATAGTATTTTTTTCTTTTTATCGGCCAAACAAATTACTAAATACTGAAATCAACTAAAGTGTCTCTCATTTGACCAACAAAATTACGCACTTCCGGAGTCGCTCAGATTCGCACGACCTCACAAGCAACTTCGCATGAAATCACGACAAAATGACATTGCGTTACTTCACTCTCGAGGTATCCGCAACGTGAATTTAATTTATGAAACGGTGAATTTGTTTTCTGCAAACAAATGAATATAATCTGCAATAAACAAGTGACTAACTGTATGAGCGGAAATTTGCGAAATGCATAGGATAGTTTAATACAGAATTCATGTAATAAGAAAAAAAAACGTCGTAGAATATTTTTGTTTAAATAAAATCAAATGGTTTTCTGGGCGGAATAAGGTGATTTCTGTTGCATTTTAATATGTTTTCGTTGGTTTTGTATAGAATTGCATGCCGTGACAAGAAAATGTAGTAAGTTTCATAGTAAATTTCAAAGTACTCGAAATAGTCTAACGAAAAATGACTATTGATGACAAAAATAAGATAAGCATTGTTGTATAAACTGTTTACCTTACGTTTTCTGTTTAACCGAAACATATGATTTCCATTCGCTCTATTTCTTATTCATTTTTGTATAACCTTGCGTATTATGACAGGTACCTGGGAAAATTTAAACAGAAACCTTCAAAACACTCGGAATAGTCTAACGCAAAATAACTATGTATATAAAAATAAAATAAGCATTGTTACATAAACTATTTTGTTTGAGATTTTCTTCTCAGCCGAAAGATATGATATCCATTCAATCGCGTCCTTACCGATTTTTATAGGACTTTGACTTCTATGAAAGATAACTATGAGAACTTCAACAGAAAGCTTTAAAACCCTCGGAATAGTCTAACGCAAAATAGCTATTTGCGACAAAAATAACATAAGCATTATTGCATAGACTATTTATTTCACGTTTTCTTCTCAGCCGAAAGATATGATTTCCATTCGATCGCATCTTTACTGATTTTTTCATGACTTTGCTTACTGTGATAGGTAACTATGAAAGTTTAAACAGAAATTATCAAAATACTCTGAATAGTATAACGCAAAATAACTATTTATGACAATAATAAAATAAGCATTCTTGCATAAACAATTTATCTCACGTTTTCTTGTCAGCCGAAAAATACGATTTTCATTCGATCGCGTCGTCAATGTTTTTTTCATGACTCTGCGTACTGTCATAGATAATTATGAAAATTTCAACAGAAATCTTCAAAATACTCAATCCTCAGAATACACTAATGCAAAATAACTATTTATGATAAAAATAACCTAAGCACTATTACATAAACTATTTATTTCACATTTTCTTCTCAGCGAAAAGATATGATTTTCATCCGACCTGTTACTCATTAACCTTTGTATAACTTTGCATACCGTGATAGGTAGCTATGACAATTTTAACAGAAACCTTCAAAATACTCGGAATAGTCTAACGCAAAATAACTATTTATGACAGAAATAACCTAAGCATTATTGCAATAAACTATTTATCTCATGTTTTCTTCTCAGGAGAAAGATATGATTTCCATTCGATTGCATCCTTAGTGACTTTTATAGGACTTTGCCTGGTATGATAGGTAACTATGAAAATTTAAACAGAAATCTTCAAAATACTCGGAATAGTCTAACGCAAAATAACTATTTATGACAAAAATAAAATAAGCATTGTTGCATAAACTATTTATTTCACATTTTCTTCTCAGCCGAAAGATATGATTTCCATTCGATCGAGTCCTTATCGATTTTTTCGTAATTTTGTACAGATAGATAACTATGAGAATTTCAACAGAAATCTTCACAACACTCAGAATACACTAACGCGAAAAACTATTTACAACAAAAATAACCTAAGCATTATTGCATAAACTATTTATCTCACATTTTCTTCTCAGCCGAAACATATGATTTCCATTCCATCGCGTCCTCACCGATTTTTTCATGATTTTGTCCACTGTGATATGTATATAACCATGAAAATTTAACCCGAAATCATCCAAACATTCAATTCTTGCGTAAGCGCATCTTTTGACTTTTTTCGCGTGTCCCTGTCTTTTTACTAATTTTGTTTTAACTATCCGTATCGTATTACTGTAAAATCTTTAAGTCGCAGCAACGCAAAAGCCTTAGTGAATCGGACAAGTCTGAGATCGTCGACCACACAGGTCACATGAAGCCGACGCGATCAAAAAGTCTCGAACAAACGCGTACGCGTCGCGATGCGAAACGATAAATCATACGCCGTCGAATCTAAACGTCGATCGCGGAGGTTTGCGGAATAATAAAACCGTATGCCCGTCACTTTTTACGAGCCGCAACTTCGGCCGGGTCCGTTGTGTATGCGGCTTCTTACGGAGACGGTACTAACGAGTACGCGAAAATAAACAGAAGATCTAAACTCGGCTCGATTGTGCGAGCCGAGACGATCTGCGGAATTAGTGCGTCATTCGGATATTTTCTGTACTTTTTGGTATCTTGAACATTATTGTATTATATCGGGCTTGTTGTCGAGACGATTTTCGAAATTTGGGCTACATATATATACATATCTATACGCAATATGTTCATCAAAAGCTCATCCTAAACATAATTTTGATAAAAAGCGGCATATAATATGTGCATATGTATAACAATATACAATACAATGCAATACAATATGATATAATACAATATAATCAAATATATATCCAATATGTGCATTAAACACAGATTCTCAACATCATCTCGATAAGAAACGGCATATAATATATGCATATATATAATACGATACAATACAATGCAATCCAATATGAAATAATGTTATATGTATATGCACATATATACAACACGATATACATATATATACCGCTTCTTATCGAGATCATATTGGGGATGAGTGTGTGATACATATGCTGCATATATATTTTATTATTTTATATTATGTCAAATTGTATTGCACTATATTGTATTCTGTTATACATATGCACATATTATATGCAGTTTCTTATCGAGATGATGTTCGGGATGAGTGTTTGATTCACATATTGCATATATATTTCATTAAAGGTTATTATGTCATATTATATGGAATTCTATTGTTTCGTGTTATATATATGCATATATTATATACTGCTTCTGATCGAGATAATGTTGGGGATTAGTGTGTGATTCATATATTGCATATATATTTGTTATATTATATTAGTGTCATATTGTATTGCACTGCATTGTATTCTATTATACATATACACATATTATACGTCGCTACTTATCAAGATGATGTTCGGGATTAGTGCGTCACTCACATGTTTAAAGCACTTTTTTGTTATCTGACACATTATTATAGTTTATTTTATTATATTATATTGTATTGTATTGCGTTGCATAAATTGCACATATTATATGTCACTTTTTATCAAGACGATGTTTGGGATTAGTGTATGATTCATGTGTTTCATACATATTTTATTATATTATATTATGTCATATTGAATTTGCATTGTATTGTATTCTGTTATAGATATACACATATTGTATGCCGCTTCTTATCAAAACGATGTTCGGGATGAGTGTTTGATTCACATATTACATATATATTTTATTATATTACACTATGTCATATTGTATTGCATTGTGTTGTATCATGTTGTATATATGCACGTATTATATGCAGTTTCTTATTGGGATGATGTTCGGGATATCTTTTATTATATTATATTGCATTGTATTGCATTCTATTATACATACGGACATATTAAATGCCGTTTCTTACCGAAACAATATTATGAGGCGTCCCAATATTGAACCGATCTAAACACGTTTCGTTTATTCGAGTCAATATGATATTCAGCATTCTTAAATGACTTATACGTTGAATATATTTTACATCATATTGTACATAATATATTTACATTACATTACTCGACAACGTAAGCTCTTCAGGGTTAGTGTGCGTTGAAAATATTTACACATTTGTTTATACAAGTATATGAATGCTTAGAGACGGATAATAATGTCAACATAATATTTTTCATTTTCGTTTATCATATAGCATGTTCTGTAACATGTTATATAGTATGCGACGCAATATATTGTATATTGTGCAGCTACATAAACAGCTACAATCTATAACATAGTCCGTTGCATTTTGAAAATATCTTTTAACTCATTTGCAAAAGTTTATATTCACGTCAACAAAGTTTATTTTCAACGTATTTTGTTTCGTTTGTTTTATAATATGTTGCACTATTTTCGTCAAAGTCGAAGTTTGTTGTCACACATTTGTCTATTAACGGCAATGTTTCCAACATATTTTGCTTTCACTCAATTTATGGTACACAGTATGTCGGAAAAATAACGAAACTTTGTTGTTGTTATCAATCGATGGATTGTTAGATTATAGCGCTTAAAATCAGAGTACCTTTTGTCACCTTGTCACAAAAACACGATGGAGCAAAGAGCTAATATTACTAATTATTAATCTTTTATGACGATGTTACAATAAAAATAAACAAAATTGCCAAAATAACTAATTTTTTTTTAATTTACAAGTTCCGTTATTTGCCCGACATACTCTGTATATTTGAAGTAATATCTAATTTTTCATAATTGAAATTAAATAATTTTTACAATCAACTAATTATGAAGATGGTACAAGTTCATTTACAGCCCGTAAATATATATTATTTTCGTTAAATCCGCCTGAAAGAAATTGATATAAAAAATGGACATATTGATAAATAAATAGAAACATTGCCAGACTTGACATAGTTAATTTATATTTTCAAATTGACTGATATGCTACCGTTCAATTTCCTCGAAACCACAAAAAATGGACTTGTACCACTTTTAAATAATATAAGAAACGGTCCATATATTGAAGATATTCTAACAATAAGGTCCCGATCATAAATTTGCATTGTTACTTATACGTAACCCTTCATATCCTAAGGACGCATATATGCATCCAGCAGAAAATATCGATATGAACTGTGAACATATATATATATATATATATATATACGTTCGTCAATTTTTTTCAAGCCCCCACATAAAGCAGTCGCAATTATCAATGCATGAGATGAATACATGTGCTTTTTGCCAAAAAACTTTCTTGCATTATTTACCAAATCATTTCGAAGGACTCCAAGGATCAATACAAAGTTCAACCGTTCATATTTCATTTAAATGAATACAATTAAGCGTATTTTTGCCACGTGCATTTCATTATTTCGGTCACTTACGCGAATTTTGTTTTTCATTCATCTAAGATATGGACACAGAAATTGTTTGCATGAATGTTGTTTTTCTGTAAATTTTTGAATTTTTGTAATTTTCGAAGCGTTTATGTCGAAAATCGCTTGTACTGTTTGGCAAGTTTTGCTTTTTCTCGTAACATCTCTATTTCTATGCTAACGCGCTGAGGACTGCACGTTGATCTTTCGTGTTATCTCAATTTGACAAAGTGCAATGATTTAGAAGCGAACGATCCGCTTTGCATGATGACACGCCGTAGAACTTCACGTCAAACTCATATGAATATCTAACCATGCATATTCTTTATACAGGGTGCTACCGAAGTAACGCCGTAAAAATTGCGTCAAAATTTGAATTTGTAAGAAATAATGTTAAGCCTCAACAGCACAACATGGCTAACTTATGGTTCTTGCAAACTGTGAAATATATACGAATTTATTACGTTATTACATAATGTTAATATGAATGTTTGTATAATTTTCATGGATAATAGAACGGAAAAATTGGATGATACAAAGCTGCTACATTTGAATTTGTAAAAATATAATTTTGAGCTTCTACTTTACAACATGGCGTCCGAAATCTATGTTTTTTTTTGCAAATTTTGAAATATGAGCTGATTTATTACGTTATTACATAATGTTGATATAAATGTTTGTATAATTTTAATGTATAATAGAATAGAAAAAATTGAATGATAGTAAGCGGCAACATTTGAATTTGTAAAAAATAATGTTGAGCCTCGACTGCACAACATGGCGTTTGAAATTTATATTTTTTTTTTTGTAAATTTTGAAATATATGCTGATTTGTTACGTTGTCACTTAATGTCAATATGAATGTTTGTATAATTTTAATGTATAATAGAGTATAAAAAATTGGAAGGTAGTAAGTGAAAACATTTCGTAAATTTAGAATTATGAAAGGTTTATTACAAAAACATAGTTGTAAATTATGTAAGGGGTTATGTGTGCATATGAATTTATTATGTCACGAATTGAAATAAGTGGTTGTTTGGTGCATTTTGCAGTTACATTTCATTTTTGTTGTCAGTTACTGTGGAGCAAAGTTTTTTAGGATAAAATTATATAATTTTAAAGTTAGTAATCACATAGTTTTGTTACATCCTGTAACGGCTGACGCTTTCACAAATTTATATATATATATATATACTTTCTTAAATTCTTTATTAATGAATTTATGTACATATATATATATATATATATATATATATATATATATATGGCGATAAATAGTAGAGAGTACGTAGGATATGTATTATAATGCTGTTGTATATGCATTACATTATGTTTATAGTATATATATGTTACAGTGAAACACCGAAATCTGGAGAATGTCGACTTTCACCGGTGAATGTCAACATTCATATAGTCGCTTGGTGTATGTCCGAAATATTTGCTAAATACCCTTGTTTCTGACTTAGATCGGTAAATGTTGACATTCACTATGCACTAATTGTCGACACACACCGGAGAGGGTCCGAATGTACAACAATGTAATGAAATATTCGATCTTTCACCGACGTATTTGGTATCTGTTGACATTCACCGGTGAAAGTCAACATTCTCCAATTTCGGTCATTCACGGTAACATATATATACGTGGGCAGTCCGATAAGTACTTAGCCTACAAAAGAAAAACGAAAATTTTGGAACACTGATTTATTTTTCAACATAGCATCAAATCTGGACATATCCTGCATGATGCAGCTTTCTGCTCGATGGGTGCCGCGTTTGCTCCCTCCGGATAACAAGTGCATTCGTGAGACCACTTCAGAGCAGTGTTTGACACTGTTTAAGCGCAATCCGAAAGAGTTTCTACGTCGTACAGTGACTGTCAACGAAACGTGGATCCACTGGTACAAACCAGAGACCATGGAACAGTCGAAAGGTGATGGCCACCGTTTTCTGGGATTCACAAGATGTGATCTACATAGACTACCTAGAGAAGGGCAAAACAGTCACAGGGCTGTACTATGCCGAATTATTGAGCCGATTCAACGCCGAATTAAGGAAAAAACGACCCCATTTGGCGAAGAAAAACGTGCTCTTTCACCACGATAACGCACTGGCTCACACTTCTGCCCAAGCTACAGCCAAATTCGTTGAATTAGGCTACGAACAGCTGCCCCATCCACCGTCTTCTCCAGATTTGGCCCCGTGTGACTTCTTTTTGTTCCCAAACTTGAAAAAGTCACTCGCTGGGCAGAAATTTGAGTCGAATGAGGAGGTTATCGCCGCCACGGAGGCCTACTTTGCAGATCTCCAGAAAACGTATTTTTCAGACGGGTTGAAGAAGTTGGAGCATCGCTGGATCAAGTGTATCGAGTTAAAAGGAGACTATGTTGAAAAATAAATCGTCAATTTTCCAAAATTTTCGTTTTTCTTTTGTAGGCTAAGTACTTATCGGACTGCCCACGTATACGTTTATGTACAGCATAATATATACATATGGAACATTTATTTTGAAAGTGGTGAAAATCCATTTTTTGTTGTTTTGGGAAAATTGAACGTTAGCAGAATAGTTAATTTAAGAATATAAATTATTTATGTCAAGCCTGGCAATGTTTCTACTAAGTTGTAATTTATATATATATATACATAAGAAAAATATGGTCTATATATGTATACGTATATGTATATATGTGCCCATAATTATGAAAGTGGTCTAAGTCAAAATTTTAAAAAAATGAGTTTATCAGTTATTTCATACCACATTATTTTTAACTAAATTTATTCAATGTAATTTTTACGAAATTGTCAAAAATGAACCATTAGATAGTGGTTGTAATTTCAACATTATATGGAATTCATTTAGTTTTAATTATGAAAGTGGTCTAAGTCAAAAATTTAAATAAATTATATAAACAACTTGAAAATGGCACGTGGCCTTCTTTGACGCGTTTCTGAACTACATAATAAAATAAATGACAATCAAATTTTAATAATAACGACAACTTCATTACTAGAAGAATCAATAACAAGAAGAGTAAAAAATACCGCGGGTGAATCTGTCTCTTGGCTACAAATTCAATGGATGAGATTCTTGAAAAATGAACCTTATAAAATGTTCTATAAAACATCTTTAGATGATTCTATATTTCACGTTTTGGATCTTTCACCTAAAAAAGGAAGACGAAAAATATACGGAAATATTAAATTACTTCCATTATACACCACCATTAGACCAGTATCGGAAGAAAAACATAAAGATATTATGAGTTTACTACCGTACATCCCTCCAGTTTTTCAGGAACATTTTAAGAATCTTAAATACTCGAAATAATGATAAAAATGGATTACTGTTTAAAAATAATTAATAAATGTAATAAATGTTCACGAATTATTTCAATCAAATTATTGTTTCAAATAAAACTCAAAGTTCTTTATTGCTTTAAGTCATTTATAGGACATTCGGTTAATTTTGAAAATGGTCTAAGTCAATTCAATCTTTAAAAATAATATTATCGTATAAAATTCACACAAAATTTCATATTCATAGTAAATTTCCATTAATTAAGACTAATAAAATTATAAATTAAAATGTCGCATAATGTAAAAATATTTTTTAATTTATTCAAATGCAATTCATTAAATATCTCGAAACAAGAAATATATGACTTAGACCACTTTCATAATTATGGGCACATATACTGTAAGGCATCTTCAATAATAATCCAATGTATGTCCTACGTACTCCCTACTATGTATCCCTACTATGTATATATATATATATATATATTATGTAGGATTTAGATACGTGAAACTAGAGAGTATAATATTTATAAACAATAACAACACAATCACGACACTTTTGTCGTTTCGTCGTTACGTCTTATCAATTATACGAACATTATAATATAGTATTTAAAAAAATATATTATGATTACAAATTTTTATATTTTACAAAGTAAAATGATATTACTAAATATAATAAATGTCATTGTAAAATTTAGAGAACAAGAAACAACTTCTAATTACTTCCTAGCGTCCCGTACTTCAGTGTAAATTACTCAGTAATGCGCTCCGTTCACAGCGATCACATTTTGTCACAAGCGCTCCGTATCCGAAAGGGTTAAATTCTGCAAGAACCACCGAACTTCACTCCCCACACCGACTTCAGCAACACCCTGTATAACAGCCTCACTCACTTGTAACCCGATCCAGGTAGCAGGCGTTCTTTGTCGACAACCGATCGCCGATCGCAATTGTTTCTGGAGCCCCCCGTCCGGGCATTATCTGCATATTATTATTCAGCATAACTTCTCGTCGCGCTACACGAACGACGCGAGAATTATCGAGAAATATCGATCGTCAGGGGCGCGCGGCTCGTAAATAACAGTTTTTATCGCCGCCGGTCTGGATTTCGGGCCCTGAGCATGATCCTCTCTCGTTTCCCTTCATCGTCGGAGATTTATCTGAAAAATTTAAAAAAACGCCGGCCACGATGGCCTCTCTTAAGATGCGCCCGGGCACCGCGAGATCCTCGTACTTTTGCTTAAGGAACCCCCTCGCCGGACTACGTGGCGGAATGCGTCGCCAAGGCGCTGTGGGTGATTTTTGCAGGGCCGTACGTCATGGTAAGTGGCACCCGGGAACGGGGGCCGACGGTTTTTAGCCCGGCGAAGCGAGGAATGGGGGGCGTCCGGTGTTTCATAGGGGGCGCATGGCGGTTTATGCAATTGTGGCTGATGGCCTGATGACAAGGCGTTTATGGCTGCAGTCGTTTACTAGGTTGGTATAGTGTGTATGTACAATCTAAACAAAATTTATATATTTTATATATTTCATATATTTTTTTTAATATTTTTTATATATAAAACCAAAAATTGTATAACCATTATATATGTATATTGTATAATACTCGTACTATATTACATATATATATACATATATACCGTATATATATATACCATATTGAAATATATATATATATATAATCATATACTACATCGTATATATATATATATATATATATATTAGTGTGTAACGAGTTTAATTATAACAAATATAGATTTCTTAAATAATATATGCATCCTATATATATATATGGGCTGATGACAAGGCCGTTTATGTGGTGTATTAAAAAACTTAATTTTGGCAAATATGGATTTCTTAATAATATGTAATTAAACATTTTTAAACCTTATAAAATTAAATTCGTCATATATATGATGTAGTATTCTGACGAGTATATTTTTATTTTTGCAATTGTGGCTAATGGGCTGATGACAAGGCGTTTATGGCTGCAGTCGTTTCTTACTATATCGGTTCGATTTCTTAAATAATATATAATTACAAATGTTTATATCTTATAAAATTAAATTCGTCACATAGTATATACATATAAATATTAAATATTATATATATAGAATTCTGACGATTTTAATTTTAATTATTTTAATGTGATATAGTGGAGAATGGGATTGTACTACTGTGTGTTGATACGATGTGGATGCTATATTAGATGGTAGCTGTACATATACATATGTGTATATATATATATATATATATATATATATATATATATATATATATATATATATATATATATATATATATATATATATATATAAATTAGTACTCTAACGAATTTAATTTTAACAATTTATGCGATTGTAGCTATATTGATGAGCATATATATGATGTATATACGCGGCCGTTTATGGGGTGCAGCATTAATCGTTTCTTAATATATCGTTCGATTTCTATTATAATTAAATACATAATATATACAATATATATATATATATATTTATAGATTTATTTATGGATATTATTATATATATAAATATATATATATATATATTTCTGACGAATTTAATTTTAACCATTTTTTTAATTATTTTGATTGATGGAGAATGATGACTATGTGTGCCATTTATGTGGTGTTATTTAAAAACTTATATATATATGACAAATATGTTATATATATATTAATAATATATAATGAAACATTTTTAAATTTTATAAAATTAAATTTGTATACATATATAATGTAGTATTCTGACGGATTTAATTTTAACAATTTTTCCTATTGTGGCTGATGGGATGATAACAGTGCGTTTATGGCTGGAATCGTTTAGTATGTTGATATTATGTATATATATATATATATAATGTAGTGTCCTAACAAATTTTATTTTAATAAATATTGATATCTTAAATAATGTGGTATAATAGAGAATGGGATTGTACTACTGTGTGTTGATATGATGATTTACATATGTATATATATGTAGGATCTTAAGTACAGGCTCCTCTAATTGGCGAGGAAAGGTCACTTTTGTTCCTCAATTATTGTATTGATGTATCATAGGTGACGAGTTTGCTGAATTGTATTATTTGGTTGCTTAGTAGAGAGTTTAGGACGAAAAGTAAAGACAATAAGACGTAAAGACAAAACAACGAAAAATTAGGAAATAAGACTAAAGTGTCTTCATTGTGTTGTTATTGTTTATAAATATTATACTCACTAGTTTCATGTATTTAAATCCCACACACACACACACACATATATATATATTCCTCAGAGTACTATATTGTATATATGTATACATTATATGATGAATTTAATTTTAACCATTTTTGCAATTGCAGTTGATAGGATGCTGCCGCTGCACTTATGGATGCAGCCGTTTGCTATGTTGGTACGGTGTATGTATATAATGTAGTGTTCTAACAGATATGGATTTCTTAAATAATATGGTATAGTGGAGATGGGATTATACAACTGTGTTGATAGGATGTGGATGTTGTATTAGATGGTAGGTACATATATATATATATATACATATATTTTTCTTTTGCCCTAATATAATGAATAAATTCTTCACCTGAAGTATTAGAAATGTAACCTGCCTCTTTTATTTTCTTCTAAGAAAAAATCCGCCTCCAAAGGATTAAACGATGACGGCCTGTAAGGGTTGTAGATAATATTGCGGACAGAACGCTGGTGTTTATGGGATTTTCATGTGTTGATGAATAAGGTGTTTGGAGCCCGCTTACGTGGCTGACGTGTATTTTGTTGCTGTTGGGGCTAATTATGTCCTATGTTACCAATGGTGTTATTGCAAAAAGGCAGAAAAAAAGGAAAACAACAGAAGAGTTAAAATACAAGATTGATCAGATCGTATTGAAACACCAAACAGGACGTATGTGACAAGAAGAGAAAACTTCCGAATAGTCGGTAGCATATTAGTCAAGTAAAAAATATAAATTAATTATGTCAAGTTTGGCATTGTTTGTTATTATTTATTAATATGTCAATTGTTTATTTCAATTTCTTTTAAGCGAATTTAACTAAAATAATATATATACTTACGGACAGTAAACGGACTTACACTATTTTCATAATTAGACAATTGTAAAAATAATTCGCTTTCAATGATGAAAAATTGAAAATCACTCAAAATTTTGTGTTAATCCAATTTTCTTTATAAATATCAACAACAAATAAAATGGCTGTAGCATTTTTTATTTTGAACCTTAATTATATTAATATATCGTTAAACTTAACATAAGATATCACTATTATTTATTTGTGCTGCGGACATGTATATGTCCCAGACTTTAATATTGCACTACTGTAAAAAAAATCATTTTTTTTACCCTATTATAACAAATAAATTCTTCACCTGACGTATTAGAAATGTAACCCGCTTTTTGTTATGTCGTTTTAATTTTTTTATTATATCTTTCATTATTTTATTTATTTATTTTTACTATTTATTATTTGTATTATTTATTTGTGTTTATTATTATTTATTTATTTTATTATATTCTTTTTTACTATATTTCTTATTATTTTACTTATTTATTTTTACTATTTATTATTTGTATTATTTACTAGTGTTTATTATTATTTATTTATTTTATTATACTCTTTTATTATATTTCTTATTATTTTACTTATTTATTTTTATTATTTATTATTTGTATTATTTATTTGTGTTTATTATTATTCATTTATTTTATTATATTATTTTTTATTGTATCTTTTATTTTTTCCAAAAAATTTCGTCTTGGAACGTTTAAACTTCGCAGCGCTCAGCAACTCGCAGGCACATTTTTCTTCGCTGATCACCGCGCGCATATCAATATGCATGCAATTTGCCGCATATATACATGTTAATCCACATCAATTAATTTCCCACTTCGCCGCGAACACAGCCGCCGGCCGAATCGCACGAGCAAACATTCATTAGACATTTCATTATTCACCCCGCGCGCATTTCCCCTTTTTGCCCATTTTTGACTTACGGCCCGGAACCCGTTCGCGTCTCGGATCCTGTCGGCGCAAAACAAGCCCGCGCGTATTCCTACGCGTATTCCTCCGCGTATTACTCCGCTTTTTCGGACGGTCATTAATTGTTTTACGTGTGCCGTAATTGGCGGACGCCGGTGGGCATTTGCCCGACGAGCTTGCGACTCTTTCATTTTTTCGCCCACCCCGCCGATCTGCGCAGCGCAGAGCGTTTCTTGTCTGAAGTACGAATGCGATTTTTTCTTTCGCTAATAATTCCCGGTGTCTTCACAATTTGTACTGTGCGGAAGTTCGGTAAATTTCTGTAGTGTACGTTTAGTAGAATGAATTATATGTAGCTTAGTACTATAAATTATGTATAGCATGTATATATATATATATATATATATATATACATATATATTACGTTACTACAAGAGTATAGTTTTTTTTTATAGCTCCTATTATGTTTACAATTTGTTCTGTGTGGAAGTTTCGTAAATTTCTATAGTGGACGTTTCGTAGTATTACCTATACATAGTATTGTAAAAATGTGTATATGCGTGTATAAATGAATGACACTTATCGTCTATATAATTTATCCTATGTGAATATTCGGTTAATTTTTGTAGTATACGTTTAATAGAATTTATTGTGTAGTATATATATAGTATTGTATGCATTGCGTTACTACAGTGGTATAGTTTTTTTTTAAGAGATCCTCTTATCTTTACAATTTGTTCTGCGTGGAAGTCTAGTAAATATCGGAAGTGGTCGTTTTGTAGTATTAATTATATATAGTATTGTATAAATGTGTATATTGCGTGTATAAATTAATGACACTTATTGTATATATAATTTATCCTATGTGAATACTTGGTAAATTTTTGTATATTACATTGAATAGTATTTATTATCTGCAGTATATATCTATATATATATACATATACTGGATATAATGCACACATATATATGTATACATCTATACATGTACGCGGGTATAGTATATAGTATTGTATGCATTGCGTTACTACAGTGGTATAGTTTCTTTTTTAATAGATCCTCTTATCTTCACAATTTGTACTGTGCGGAAGTTTTCTAAATTTCTGTAGTGGACTTTTTCTAGTATTACTTATATATAGTATTGTATAAATGTGTATATGCGTACATAAATTAATGACACTTATCATCTAAACAATTTCACCTATGTGAATATTCGGTAAATTTTTGTAGTATACGTTCAATAGAATTTATTGATATTATTATTATTATTATTATATAATTTATTGATAAATTAAAGATAATAGGAGGCATGAAAAAAATCTATACTACTGTACTAACGTAATGCATACAACACTACATATATATATATATATATATGTATAAACTAATATAAGAATATAAAATATATATATCTATATATTATCTTTATAATTTGTACTGGGCAGACTTTTTGTAAATTTCTGTAGTGGACGTTTTGTAGTATTAAGACATTGTTAACCGGTTCCGAGTTAATTCGTGTTTTCACGCACAAATATATTAATGCAGAATATTGAAAGTTCATGAGATAAAAAAGTATTACAAGTATTACAAAATATATGTCAACGTTTCATTGCAGTTTATTTAGGTGATCTGACTTCTACATGGAATTACGAAGTAGTTTAGTAGCAGTAATTATATATAGTATAA
Source organism: Cryptocheilus praepositus (assembly GCA_033815515.1). Lineage (NCBI taxonomy): Eukaryota > Metazoa > Arthropoda > Insecta > Hymenoptera > Pompilidae > Cryptocheilus > Cryptocheilus praepositus. Next base: position 1,116,214 of record JAWWQZ010000151.1, read on the forward strand.
ATGTGTATATGCATGTATAAATTAATGACACTTATCCTCTATATAATTTGTCCTATATGAATATCTCTATAAATTGTAAGAATATCACTGTTATAAAATTTTATTATTTTGATGTATTTGCGATTTATATACACAAAATGTATATATTTCTATGTTACGGCGGATACTTTAATAAAGCGCAACCCGTTTGTTTATGCCGTGTTTAATTGAAAAATATGTCCATATATTAGCATTGCCGTACATGTTGTGCTGACACATAATTAACAAAATTTAAAAAAAGTAGCATGCTGTAACTGTCAAATATTGATCGAAACTGAAAATGTATCATTTTGTGTAATCTTCAGACAAGTTGGTCAGGTATTTAAAAATATCGACCATCACAATATTATCTCTTTCTCAGTCTTCCTTATCCACCGTCATAAAAGAATAGCTCAAAATATATCACATAGCGACTTTTCTATAGTGCAGACATTTTCAATAGGCTCAAACTTCAATACTTCAAATAACTCATTTTCAGATATTTTCAATTAACATCAATTCATTAGATGCCAGAGACCTTGTTTGGTACGCAAATCATTTAGCACACAGCACATTAAAATAGATATCAAACGTCTGGTACTGTTAATTGAGTTTTAAAATATAATTTTGGTTAAAAACTTGTGCAACCATTATTTAAGCGAAAAATAGATATATCCGTAAAACATCGAGTTTATCGTGTGTCGACACATTCCAGAAACTTTGGGCTCTAATAAAGTGGGTTCTAGCTGCCTGCCTTAAAATATCTGCTCTCCATAGTACCAGTTTCTTCATATTTCTTCATGTTTCTTCAGGACGTTACTAACGATCTTGAAGCTTAAGGCTCTATATTTAATGTCTTACCGATTACCAAGGTTTTAATAGGTACACAACTTTGCTCCCGCCGCTTTTTCCGTTTCGTCCAATGCAAAAAACGGCGGGAGCAAAGTTGTACACCTATTAAATTGAAGGCTTTACCAATTTCTCGGTAACTATTGCCGCATTCACGTAGTAGAATAATTTGAAATCGCGCAGACGCGGTTAATCAACTTGTCTTACTGATCACTCTGTTTATACTGAGAATAACTACTGTTTATATTTACGTCGTTACGATCGTATTTAACCCTTCTTTGCATGATGATGGAAATTTCCATCATAACATTGAATGCCCAAAAATTATATAAAAGAACAAGTTGACTTTGATCTAACTTTGCATGATGATGGAAATTTCCATCGTATTGTTTTCTGCTAAATTTATACTATAAATATATACCAAGATTTTTTTAACCATTTTTCCTTTAATTTTGAACATGAATTATATCACCTTGATTTATTTCACCAATAAAGAAGAAATCATGCAAAGAAGAGTTAATATGTGAGATAGCTGAAATTTTTGTACTACGATATGTTTGTGTTCGTTTCTTCACTTACTCAAGACACATAATTGAGTGTTCCAACACAACACACTATTTCTATACGCTCAAAGACACCAAATTACATATTTTTTTAATTAACTATTAAATTAGTGTGTAAAGATATTTCGTCGAAACAAGGCTTGGGTTATTTTCGTAACCCAATATATAGTACTACTGTGATAAAAAATAGTAAGACTTTTTCATTTAAATTGTGCAGGCTTATCCGAAAAAGACAATTTTTTTTATTAAGTTAGTTGCCCTCTAAGAGACATCTCTAACAAATTTAATGTTAATATCTTTAGTAGGTGTTGAGATACGCTTGTTTATTATAACCTAAAAAAAGTGCTTTCGGCGATCTTCAGTATGAATGAAAAAATTCAGCAATGAATTTGTACGAAATTTTGCTAGAAAAATGGAATTTCGGCTTCCGACACATTGGAATTGTTAAAAAAGGGTTCCGCAGCTGGCATATATCAATAATAATTTGTCAATATCGGGAAAGTATATATATGTCAATAATATATAAATTATTTTATAGTTATTGTATATAAATATTATACTCCCTAGTTTCACGTATCTAAGTCTTACATATATGTGTGTATATATATATATATATAATATTTATAAACAATAACAACACAATCAAGACATTTTAGTCTTATTTCCTAATCTTTCATCGTTTCTTCGTTTTGCCTTTCCGTCTTTACAAAAATAACACATTTTATACACTTTCCAATCTACACAATTCAACAAACTCCTAACCTATGATACATCAATATAATAATTGAGCATCATAGATGACCCTTCCTCTCCAAATACAGGACCCCGTATTTGAGATCCTACACTCATATCCTCTAATCACAACATTTTCCGTCATAAATAATTTCCACCTTTCTCCACCAAACCACAAATTTTCGCCGAAAACTTCACTTCCGACTTCAACCCCTTCCGCCAAACGCCAAACCCCATGACTCCTTATAACCGTTTCTCCGCGCAACGCATTCCACCCTCGATGACGATTCGATCAGGAAACCGTCGACTTCGCCTCCCAGTTCCATCGTAAATTACATCTTTATCGGCGATACTCGGCGTCGGAGATTAAACTCGCCCGATAGATAGCCACCTCAGTCATAATGAATTCTTCTTATATTCGGAACGGCTTCTCGGTATGTCCCCGCCTCCTCCTTCGCTCGCATTATCATCATCGTCATCGTTATTATCATTATTACCGCGTATAAAGAAGCGTACGGCGCATGAACGGTTGCGGGGAAGGTGTGTGCGAAGGATCCGGGTGTAGATGTGTGCGAAATTGTTGAGTGGAAGATCGGAGTATGTGTGTTGGGAGAAAGTGAGGGGAGCTGTATATGTGGCTGTGACTTTGGAGTAGTCTATGTGTGTTGGGTGCGACTCAAGGAGTGAAGATCGAAGATTTGCGCGGTTGGGGAAGTGTGTGCGTGAAGTAAAGAGCAGAAAATTAGTGTGTACTGTAAGAGAGTGTAGAAGGTGGCAGTTTTGTGGATGCAATTGTACCAGGTTGTTCAATAAGTTTTGTTTTGTTTTGTTGAGGGCGTTGCTACTAGTCCAAATTTGTTTTTGTTTTGTTGGTTCACTCTTCTTATCAACGTATGTGAAGGTTCATTTCAATCAGTCAATTCATTCTTTGTTTACAAGCCATTTAGTGTCGCCGTGTCACAGTATTTTCGACAATGGAAAAAATTGAATATCGTGCAGTGATAAAATTCTTATTTTTGGAAGGTGTAGCACCAAAAGAAATTTACGAACGAATGTTAAGAGTGTATAATGAACGTTCACCTCCAATTAGAACAGTAGAAAGATGGGTTGCTGAATTTAAACGTGGTCGTACAAGCCTTGAAGACGATCCACGTGAAGGACGTCCAAAAACCGCATCAACACCAGAAATCGTAGCCAAAGTACAGGATATGGTTTTGGAAGATCGTCGATTGACTGAGAGGGATTTAGTAGAGGCTCTACACATCTCATTAGGCAGGGTGAGTCATATTTTAAATGAAATTTTGAGTTTTAAAAAGCTGTGTGCACAATGGGTGCCGCATTCGCTAACAATTGAACAAAAACACATTCGAATGCGACTTTCTCAACAACATTTGGAGCGTTTTAAAAAGGATAAAGTGGATTTTGTGCGTCGATTCATCACTATGGATGAGACTTGGGTCTATCGCCATGATCCTAAATCAAAACAAGAGGCTAAAGAGTGGTGTGAACCTGGTTGTTCGGCTTCGAAACGAGTTCGTGTCCAGAAATCGGCCAAGAAGGTCCTGGCATCAGTTTTTTGGGATGCGAAAGGAATTTTATTTGTGGATTACTTGCAAACTCATAAAACAGTTAATTCTGAATATTATTGCAACCTTTTGGACCAGTTGAAGGAAAAAATTCGTGAAAAAAGACCCGGTTTGCAGAAGAAAAAAATCCTTTTTCATCAGGACAACGCACCGTGTCACAAGAGCATTTTGACAATGGCTAAAATCCATGAATTAAAGTTCGAATTGTTGGAGCATCCGCCGTATTCACCAGATTTGGCCCCCAGCGACTTCCATTTGTTTCCAGAACTCAAAAAATTTATGCGCGGCAAGCGTTTTTCGTCAAATGAAGAGGTCATAACGGCTGTTGAAGCGTATTTTGCAGACCTTCCGGAATCTCACTTCAGGGATGGGATCCACAGATTGGAGAATCGTTGGAGCAAGTGCATTAATGTTCAGGGAGATTATACTGAATAATGAAGTGTATTTTGAACCATAACATTGTGTTTTTCTTATCGAACGACAAAACGTATTGAACAACCTGGTACATGAGTATACATGCGACTGAAAGAGCGGAAGATCGAAGTTTCTCACGTTTGGGAAAGTGTGTACGTGATGTGAAGAGCAGAAGATTGGTGTGTGCTTAAGAGAGTGAGTAGAAGGTGGTAGTTTTGTGGATGCAGGTATAGTTGAGCGAAGATGTATAAATTTAGAGTATGATATTATGTTTACATGAGTATACATGCGACTGAAGGAGCGAAAGATCGAAAATCCGCGTGTTTGCGTAAGTGCATAGAAGACGCAAAGAGCAGAATATTGGCGTGGGCTACAAGAGAGTGAGTGGAAGATGGCATTTCTATGTGTACATGTGCAAGTAAGTGAAGTATTGTGAGTTTGGAGCGTAGGTTGTGTTTGCATAAGTTTACGTGCGGTTGAAAGAGTGAAGATTGAAAATCCTCGCGTTTCCGTAAATGCATAGAAGATGCAAAGAGCAGAAAATTGGTGTGTGCTGTAAGAGAGTGAATAGAAGACGACAGTTCTGTGTACATATGCAGTTAAATTTAGAGAACGATGTTGTGTTTACATAAGTATACATGCGACTGAAGGAGCCAAAGATCGAAGTTCCGCTGGTTGCGTAAGTCCGTGCGTGATGTAAAGAGTACAAGTTTGGTGTGTGCTGTAAGAGAGTGAATGAAAATTGGTAGTTGCGTGTGTGTATACGTGCAGATCAGAGAAGTAGTGTGAGTTTTGAGCGTAGTATTGCGTTTGCATGACTATGTGTGTGGCTGAAAGAGCAGAAGTTCGAAGATCCGCGCGTTTTGCGTAAGTGTATGCGTAATGCAACCAGAAGAAGATTAGTAAGTACTGTAAGAGATTGAGTGGAAGATGGCATTTCTGTGTTTATATGTTGCAAATGAGTGAAGTAGTGTGATTGTGAGGGTAGTGTTGTGTTTGTATGAAATTGCATGCGGTTGAAAGACCGGAAGATCGAAAATAAGCGCGTTTGTGTAAGTATATGCGTGATGCAAATAGCAGAAGGGCTGAAATGAAATTAGCGTGTACTGTAAGAGAGTCAGTCGAAGATGGTAGTTCTATGTGTACATGTGCAGTTGAATTTAGAGTAGGATGTTCTGTTTAGATGAGTGTACATACGATTGAAAGAGTAGAAGATCAAAGATCCGCGCTTTTGATTAAATGTACGCATAATTATGAAAGTGGTCTAAGTCAAAATTAAAAAAAAATGAGTTTATCAGTTATTTCATACCACATTATTTTTAACTAAATTTATTCAATGTAATTTTTACGAAATTGTCAAAAATGAACCATTAGATAGTGGTTGTAATTTCAACATTATATGGAATTCATTTAGTTTTAATTATGAAAGTGGTCTAAGTCAAAAATTTAAATAAATTATATAAACAACTTGAAAATGGCACGTGGCCTTCTTTGACGCGTTTCTGAACTACATAATAAAATAAATGACAATCAAATTTTAATAATAACGACAACTTCATTTTTAACGAAATCACTAGAAGAATCAATAACAAGAAGAGTAAAAAATACCGCGGGTGAATCTGTCTCTTGGCTACAAATTCAATGGATGAGATTCTTGAAAAATGAACCTTATAAAATGTTCTATAAAACATCTTTAGATGATTCTAAATTTCACGTTTTGGATCTTTCACCTAAAAAAGGAAGACGAAAAATATACGGAAATATTAAATTACTTCCATTATACACCACCATTAGACCAGTATCGGAAGAAAAACATAAAGATATTATGAGTTTACTACCGTACATCCCTCCAGTTTTTCAGGAACATTTTAAGAATCTTAAATACTCGAAATAATGATAAAAATGGATTACTATTTAAAAATAATTAATAAATGTAATACGCGCGAATAAAAAACAACAAAAATGTTCACGAATTATTTCAATCAAATTATTGTTTCAAATAAAACTCAAAGTTCTTTATTGCTTTAAGTCATTTATAGGACATTCAGTTAATTTTGAAAATGGTCTAAGTCAATTCAATCTTTAAAAATAATATTATCGTATAAAATTCACACAAAATTTCATATTCATAGTAAATTTCCATTAATTAAGACTAATAAAATTATAAATTAAAATGTCGCATAATGTAAAAATATTTTTTAATTTATTCAAATGCAATTCATTAAATATCTCGAAACAAGAAATATATGACTTAGACCACTTTCATAATTATGGGCACAAATGTACGCATGATGTAAAGAGCAAAAGATTGGTGTTTATTGTACGAAAGTGAATGGAATATAAGTAAAAATTCGCATTATAGCTATACAAGCGCGAATGAAAAACATCAGAAATTCAAAGTATGATTTGTGTATGCATTATTGAAATAGACCCAAAACTAGCCATTTTTCGATTGCCAGTTTTTTTTTTAAAGAAGTCTGCCATTTTTTTAATTATACATAAAAATTGATAATTGTAGTTCGGGACTATCTGCTATGTGCTATGCGGGTAATGCTATCTGCTTGTTATGTTTCAGATAATTTGTCCCAGGTAAATCGACAACGTGCGTCACCTGTCTACTTTTCGAAAGTTATCTTCGTCTACCTTTTCTGTATATAAATATTGTGTAAAATAAATAAAGGAAAATCGTTTCATGTATTTTGAAAGTATTTATTGCGCCCATTTTATGAGCAGTTTTGTACAAAATGTTTCACTGGAAATTTACTTGTTAACTCAAAATGCCTATCATTTGCCTAAAAATCAATATTTTTTAAATTCCATACGTACTTCTCGAGGTATTCTTATATTGATTAACGAGAATTATTTATTTTGCCACGGTCTAAAAAAAAGATACCAAAAGTGAATAGCAGTAGACGGCCGTTTTGTACCAAAATCTCGTTTTTTTTTTTTAATATTTTCATTACTTTAATGTTCAAACTAAATAAATCTGTAATTAGTTTCAACAATAAATTACTGTTTTATGCAAAAAAAAATTGGTAAATATGCACATGATTTTACATCCGCATACATATATCCTTTAAATAGACAAAACAGATACAATGTATCAAAGTGACATCTAAAGACAGCGTGTAGAAAACACGAGGAAACTCGTGAGCGGTCCTTAAAGTGTTAAGGAGACCAGAAAGGTTTGAAATTTCCAAAAAATCGATTCTTAGTTTTTTACATAATCGGTTAGTATAATACAATTTTTTAAGAACATATTGGCGCAAGAAAAACTTCGATATTCGCAAAATTGAGTTCAGGAATGCCAGAAATGTGAGTAGCCGTAATCCTGTTTCCACATCGATTTGATTTTTTTTTAAATTGGAGATAAATACATATTCCATAAACTGAACCGATGTCTGCATATAAAAATTAATTTTTTAGTATTGTTTTTAACAACAAATAACTTAAATTTGTCAACCTTTTGGATGTTTGATCGTCATTGCTTCAATTGTGACGTTTTGTCACAGAATTTAGGTTCAGTCTACAGAGAGAAATCTCACAAACCAAATGGCGCTAAGAAAATCGGAAAAATCCAACTCGTTCACCCGGAATCCCGGCAAAAAAAAAACAGCGCACGACTAACGGTCACCTTCAGATATGAATATTTCCTTTAATTATTAATATTTTTTAAATTTTTGAAACTTGATTTGTTTTTTAACACGTTCTGTATCGCGTGTACCATTTATGGTACCCGTTAAGCTGAATCCTCAGGCCACGTGTACCATAGATGGTACACGCAGCCATATTTATTTAATGCACTGAAAACATACATTTTATGACAAATTTAATTCTGTAAAATATATTTCCACTAAAAGAATGAGGCATTACAAAAAATGCAGCATAGAACAAGTACATATATTTCTTTAATTGTTATATATAAAATAATTAATAATTACAAGTAATGGTTGAATTTGTTAAAGAAAGATATGCATAAATATGGCTTGTTTGGGCAACCGCTGCAAAACGTCAGTACTCTTCTAGTTTTCAATGTTTCCTCATTCTCACCGCTTTACCATTTCGCTTTTCAATTTGATGTCGTTTTCTAGAGTTTGTCGCAATTTCAGGAGATATGTTATTGTGTTCATTCTCACAGTAACATAAATAATGAACTAATCGCTTTCTAACTTCTACTATTGATATAGATCTATGTCGTTGAGTATCACATAATACCCAAGCATTCACAACTGATGTATTTAGGAAAAGCGCAAATGCTACTTTCTTATACCATTTTAAAGTTTTGCGTAATGGATTCCCTATCGTATTGTTTATGTATAAGATACTGCCTATCATAAGGGATGCGAATAAGTTTTATCACTCGATCAATACAAAAAATTTAACAATGATAGAATAAACTAATGAAGGATAACAATCAAAAGTTGTTTTCCAACAGAAAGAAATGAAAAACAAGAAATGCTATCCCTACTTCCCCGTTTGGTAAATATTTTATTTCCCTCCATTTTTACTTAACTAATTCGTATACAACAGGTTCTTTCTATTAATCGAAAAGTTTTCTACTGACTGATTTTTACAATTGAACTGATTGCAGCGCCACGTGTACCGTAAATGGTACACAATGTGATAACTACTCTAAACAAGTTAATTACTTATGTATTCATAAAGTAATGAAATATTGTTTGATAATATATCAGTCTTTAGTCAAAACATGAAATGGCCTGAACGAAAAGTTAGGCAAAAAAGGCTTGTCACGGAACATGTTAAGTATGCGTAAAAAAACCTGCAAGGAAGAAAATTTGTGTATGTTTATTCATTTGTCCACAATCGTTATTCGAATTTCACCCAGTTTTCGGTCGTTGAAAGCTTTCTGGTCTTTCTGGGTGCGAATAACTTTTATCACTCGATCAATATAAAAAATTTAACGATGATAGAATAAACTAATGAAGGATAACAATCAAAACTTGTTTTCCAACAGAAAGAAATGAAAAACAAGAAATGCTATCCCTGTATATTTCCCTACTTCCCCGTTTGGTAAATATTTTATTTCCCTCCGTTTTTACTTAACTAATTCGTATACAACAGGTTCTTTCTACTAATCGAAAAGTTTCCTACTGACTGATTTTTACAATTGAACTGACTGCAGCGCCGCGTGTACCGTAAATGGTACACAATGTGATAACTACTCTAAATAAGTTAATTACTTATGTATTCATAAAGTAATGAAATACTGTTTGATAATATATCAGTCTTTAGTCAAAACATCAAATGGCCTGAACGACAAGTTAGGCAAAAAAGGCTTGTCACGGAACGTGTTAAGAATGCGTAAAAAAACCTGCAAGAAAGAAAATTTGTGTATGTTTATTCATTTGTCCACAATCGTTATTCGAATTTCATCCAGTTTTCGGTCGTTGAAAGCTTTCTGGTTCCCTTAAGAGTAAAATCTGCCGACCGCAAAGGGTTAAACAGACGCCATGCCCGAAAATCGCCATGTGTTGCCTTCATCCACACACCCTCGCCCGTGAGATCGCGATCGAAGTGTGTGGATATGCGCCAGCAACGCGCGCGCGCAAGAAAGAGTGCGTTGTCCCAAGAAATGGCGCGCGCGAGAGAGTCGAACGCGAGAATTATCGATCGTCGGTGGGCATTGCGCCGTAAATTACGGTTTTTATCCGCGGGTCCCGATTTCGGGCCCTGAGGCCCACGGCTACATGCCCTCCTGCTGCTCCTTCCTTCACCTGTCAGAGATTTATCTGAAATTTTTTAAATCGCTCCCCTCAGTCTGTGGCCGCAACAAAGGATGGGTTTGAGGGAAAGATTTAGCTTTTTTTTTTTGTTATGTGCTCAATTACAATCTGTTATGTTAGATAACGATAAATAATTTTGTTAATTGTAAAAGGTTATACTTTATACTATTATATATATTGTACAATAGGGTATACATTATACTAAGGAGAGTAGACACCCACCGGTGTCATAATGTCTGGTTATTATTTCAATACATAAGTTCGAAACGTTTGTTGGAGTATATTGGGATGATTCTCGAGTTTTTTTTTGTATCTTTCACTTTAGGGGGTATTACTATGTGACGGGTCGAAATTTGTATCTATTTTGTCTGTTTAAGTATTTACGTCAATATTCAATGGAAAACGAAGCGAATCAGGATACGTATGTAAATTTTATATGGTTTCTCTTTATAGAGAAAAATGCTTCACGCAATACCATAATTTAAAAACCTATATTTTAAAGACCATCATTTAAAAAACTGTATTTTAAATACGATAATTTAAAAACCTATTAGAAACTTTGATAAAATTGACTTTTAAATAAAGCTTTATGATCATTTCTTTAAATGATTTTTTAAACAATGTTTTTCAATAATACCTAAAATGCATCCTATTTTACAATTTTCATAAATTTCATACAAATTTATTTTTGAAGTAAGAAAGTTATAATAATTATTAGAAAACATAGTTTTTTTTAATAATACTTAAAATACTTACAATTATTCAATTTCTGAAAGTTTCAAAAAAATTGCTTCATAAATAACAAAGTTATGATTGTTTGTAACGTACAAGTTTCCCAAAAACGTGCGGTTTCAGGCGTATTTCTTTCAAATTTTTTAGCGGTCCTTAACGGGGTATTACAATGTGATGGGTCGAATAAATCGATTTTTTTTGCATTATTTGATCATTTATAGTCAGAATTAATATCCCAGAGTCGGTTTAGGCGATTCCATCCTTTTTGATTAGTAATAACGTTTCAAAGCAGAGAATGTAACTCCGCGCGCATCAACGAGATTTTTACAAGTGGCGTAGATGATTACTCAAAAACGACTTTACAGATCGATTTCAAATTTTAACACACTATTCTGCATACTTATTGCTATCGCATAAAGCTCAATCATGTGCGAATTTTGATTATAACCCATAATTTTGACTTATTTGTAGCGCAGAAAATGGCTTTTTTACACTTTTTTAGAAAACGCCGCCATTTTGTTAATTTTCATGGAAATTTGAAACTTGAGGTTCGAACGATAACCATATTCATACAGATTAAGAATCTCTTTCGATTTTTTGTCTCAGATGTCCAGGAGGACCAGAAATGTGTACGCCAGCACAACAACAATTTTTTTGATGGGTGTAAAACCACCACTATAATTAAATGCACAAATATTTTCAAACGATAAAGAAATTGTCCTCTATTGTCCTAGGCTGCACCTTTTCAGGAAAAAAAAATTGCTCAATTATATGCAACAGTTTCTAAGAAGAAAAATGTTGAAAATTTGCTTTTTTTTAGGCGTTCACATTGGAATACCTCCTTAAGCTTTTAATTTCTTTTTTAATTGTTGCTGTCTCAGTGTCTCTTTGTGGTAAAGTATACAAGTATACAAGTCAATGTGGTGAAGTTTGTGATCGAAGTATTGTAATTAGGAATGTGATCGACAGGCTGAGCGGTTTAGAAACGAATGAATTTTGTTGCAATGTATGATAGCACTACTTGATAAATTGAATTACCAATAAATGACACCGACAATTATATTCACGTATCGGATTTATTCAGGGAAATCATTTTATTTAGTTGTTTGTCAGTCACTAATATTGTGAGTTATAATTATGAAATTGGCCAAGGGCAATGCTAAAGATATTTTTTGTAATTGTTGATAGGTAAGTTAAAATTGTTCGTCTACCTGAAGTGTAGTTTGTACAGAAAAATATTTAAGGAGCGATAAGTACGTGTATAGCATTTAAATACGTACTGTAGCGAATTGATACCAGATGTTTAGGAAAAGTACAAATATTATTATGATTGTATGTATACAAATTGGTATTACGTTCCTAAAATCTATCCGGTCACTGAAATTCGACTGCTATACATCACAACATTAATATATGTATCATACATTAAATACTGTGTTTGGTAAAAGTAAAAATATTATTACGTCTGTATGCATGCAAATCGAGTTGACATGAGTCCCTCACTTACACTGTTATTATCCATACAAATTGTTATTATTTTTATTCATTTTTCACTTAATTATCATATATTCATATATTCATTTTTGCCCAATCACGCCTAAATTTCCAAAAACTAACATACACCACCTAAATTTCATATCTCCAATTTTACAAAATCTTCAATTCTAAAATTATTGCACTGATCTACCGAGACAAATTATTATTATTTTGTATTCATGTTCCAATTAATTATTATATATCCATACATTCACATTTGCCCAATTACGCCTGAATTTCCATAAACTAACATATAGCGCCTAAATCTCACATCCGCAAATTTTGCAAAATCTTCTATTCTGCAATTATTGTATTAATCCGCGAAGGCAAATTGTTGTTATTTTTATTCATTTTCAGGTAAGTACTATATATTCATACATTTACTTTTGCCTAATTACGCCAGAACTTCCAAAAAGTAACACACACCACCCAAACCTTATATTTCCAAGTTTGCAGAGTCTTTTATTCTAAAATTATTACACTATTTTACTAAGATAAATTGTTATTATTTTTGTTGATTTTCCGGTTAGTTACTATACATTCATACATTCACCTTTGCCCAATTATGCCTGAATTTCCATAAATTAACATATACCACCCAACCCCATATCTCCATTCTACAAAATCTTCTATTCTAAAATTATTGCACTAATCTATCAAAACAAATTGTTATTATGGTTATTTATTTTTCAGTTAATTATTATATACCCGTACATTCACCTTTGCTAAATTATGCCTAAATTTTCATGACCTATGATACACCACTCAAACTTCATATATTTAGCTTCGCAAATTTTTCTGTTCTGAAATTATTACACTTATCTGCCAAGAAAGATTGTTATTATTTTTATTCATTTTTCAGTTAATCATCATAAATCCGTATATTCACCTTTGCCCAATTACATCTAAATTTTCATAAACTAACGTATACCACTCAAATCTCATATCTTCAGTTTTGCAAAATCTTCTATTCTAAAATTATTGTATTAATCCGCCAAGACAGATTGTCATTATTTTAATTCTTTTCTCAGTTAATTATTACATATTCATACATTCACCTTTGCCGAATTACGCCTCAATTTCCATAAACTAACATATACCACCTAAACCTCATATCTCCAATTCTGCAAAATCATACCAAACCATACACGCATTTCCCATCAACTGCCTCCCATCTCCCACTCGCCTTTCGCGAAGCAGGAACAAAACCATAAGAACCCACGATCCGTCGGTGTCTCAAAGTGCAGCAACTTTCGGTGCCTCCCACTTTCGTCGCCACCCTCAAGTTCCCGTCTTCTTGCACCCCATGAAAACGTCGGCCGGTCGGCTGGCGGAATTTCGATTCCGCCGATTTACGCTCGTCCGTTTCCGTTAATGAGCTACTATTCACGAGTGGCGCAGTTCGTTACTTCTTCTGCCGGCCGCTTTATTTCGCCGCGGAATGCCCTTCTTGCGGTGTCAGGGCGGGGCGAAAGAAAAATGTACGCCGTTAGATGTTCGCGAATAAATCGGGAATAATTACGCTGACCGATGACGGCCCGGGGGACGGGCGCGACATTATGCGGGCGAAGGGAGTAAATTGCGCTCGTCGATCGGCACGTTCATGCACGGTCCTGGCGAAAAGGTAGAAGAAGCGAGATTTAATGTTTAAATGCATGCTCGTGGGTATTAGGGAGTGCGCGAGACGTTTATTGCGTGGTTCTTGTAAATGCTGCATATTATCCTGCATAAATATATATATATACTGCATTATATATATATTTAATTTAATATTTAATAATATATATATATATTACATATATATTTAATAATATATTTAAAGAAAATATTTATATATATATTCTAAAAATATGTGTTTAATATTAATCATAATACATTTAATGTGTTGTACGATGAATGCCAAACTCTTCTGCAATTTCTCGACTTGTTAAATGTGGATTATTTTCCAACATGAATCGTAAAACATCATTATCGATCTTGGATAGTCGTCCGGATCGATCGCTTTCTTGAAGGCTCAGATCCCCGAAACGGAATTTGCTAAACATCTTTGACAAACGAACATTTCATATTTTCCAAATGCATATATATTTACATGCAACCGATGCGTTGCTTCCTTTGTGGAATTCATAGAAAATGCAGTGTCGTAAATTTTTATCTACTGACATGTTTTTCACTTTAAATTTAAATGATGAACATAAAAAAACTCCTTTTATATTATACTGGCTGGTAAAAAACAAAAAAAAATCCGAATAACTCACTAGCCAGACGTTTTTTTTTATTTACAAGAAAAATTACCTGCCTATTAAAAATACGACAGAACTTTCCCTCCAACCCAATATATGCAAATGCGTCAGATTATTGTGCATATGTATGTAGAATAATATGACGCACTTACAAGAACCACGCAACAAATGTCTATTTTTGTAAATTCGTCATATTATCCTGCATATACATATGTGCAAACGCATCATATTATCGTGCATATATATGTACAATAATATAACGCATTTACAAGAACCACGCAATAAATGCCATATTTTTGTAAGTGCGTCGTATTATCCTGCATATATATATACATATACATATACATATTCAGCATAATATAACGCATTTATTGCGGGTTTTTTTTATTTACAAGAATCCCGCAATATATGTCATATTTTTGTAAATGCGTCATATTACCTTGCATATATATGACGCATTTACAAGACCCCCGCGATAAATGCTATATTTTTGTAAATGCGTTATATTATCCTGCAAATATATATACTGTATTATATATATATATATATATATATACAAGTCGAGATTAAATATGTAGAATAATTTGGCACTTACAAGAACCACGCAACAAATGTCTATTTTTGTAAATGTCATATTATGCATTACATATATAAACGCGTCATATTATCGTGCATATATATGTAGAATAATATAACGCATTTACAAAAACCACGCAATAAATGCCATATTTTTGTAAATGCGTTGTATTATCCTGCATAGATATATATATATATATATATATATACATATGCAGCATAATATGACGCATTTATTGCGGGGTTCCTTTTCTTTTTATTTACAAGAATCCCGCAATAAATGTTATATTTTTGTAAACGTGTCATATTATTCTGTATATATATGACGCATTTAGAAGAACCTCACTATAAATCTATTTTTTGCAATATATATATATATATATATATATATTTGTAATATATATATATATATATATATATATATATATATATATATATATATATATATATATATATATATATATATATTACTGTATATATGTCATAAATGCGTCGTATTATCCTACACATATATATGTATATATGCAGAATAATAAGACGCATCTACAAGAACCCCGCAGTAAATGTCATATTTTTATAAATGCGTCATATTATCCTGCATAAATATAACGCAATTACAAGAGCCCCGCGATAAATGTCATATTTTTGTAAATGCGTCATATTATCCTGCATAAATATGAAGCATTTACAAGAGCCCGCTATAAATGTAATATTTTTGTAAATGCGTCACATTATCCTGAATATATATATATATATATATATAATATATACATATGCAGCAAAAATCTGACGCATTTATTGCGGGGGTTCCTTTTTTTTTTATTTACAACAACCCCGCAATAAATGTCATATTTTCATAAATGTGTCATATTATTCTGTATATATATATATGACGCATTTAGAAGAACCCCGCTATAAATGTCATATTTTTGTAAATGCGTCATATTGTTCTGCATATATATGACGCATTTACAAGAACCGCGAAATAAATGTCATATTTTCGTAAATGCGACATATTATCCTACATACCACCTCGATCAGAAAGTTTTAGGACTTTATTCATAAAAATACAAGTTTATCCATCATAATTTATATCGTCCCCTTGAAAGTACTCCCCATCGACTGTAACGCACTTATACCAGCGCTTGATCCAATCATCGAAACATCGCTGGTATTCAATTTTTGGTATGTCCATCAGAGCCGTTTTCGATTTTTCCATAAGATCCTTCCGAGTGCTGTAACGCGTTCTGCGAAGCGGTTTTTTAAGTCGGTTAAACAGAAAAAAGTTGCAGGGAGCTAAATCAGGTGAATACGGAGGCTGATGAATAGTATTCGTATTATTTTTGGTCAAAAACTAGCGAATAAGGGTCGCATTGTGCGACGATGTGTTATCGTGGTGCAAAATCCACGAGTTGTTTGCCCACAAATTCGGTCTTTTTTGGCGAATTGCTTCAGGCAAACGTCTCATAACGCCCAAATAATACATTTTGTTGACTGTCTGTTGCTCTGGCAAGAATTCATGATGCACAACACCGTTGTAATGCATGAAAACCGTGAGCATCACCTTCTTTTTCGACTGAAAACAACGTGGTTTCTTCGGAAGCGTTCGTGCCACCAAAAAACGTTTGATCTCGAAAGAGTATCGTTGCCGAAACACTTCTCCAACATTTCCAAGGTCTGCGGACCGTTAAATCCGTTTTTCACGCAAAATTTTATGCAAATTCGTTGATCCAAAGTTGATGTCATTTTCAAATATGTAAAAAATCGAAAACACGCACAAAGGTAGATGTACTCAACACGGTATAACTTTTACAAATGTCAAGCTATGACGCTGAAATTTGGTGGAAACGTTAATGACAGATGTGGCAACCTAACAAAAAAAAAACAATTTCAATCGAGTGACTGAGAGCGCCATACGGCGGCCGGTCCTAAAACTTTTTGATCAAGGTGGTATATGACGCATTTACAAGAACCTCGCAATAAATGTCATATTTTTGCAAATGCGTCATATTATCATGCATATATATGACGCATTTATAAGAACCCTGAAATAAATGTCATATTTTTGTAAATGCGTCATATTATCCTGCATATATATGACGCATTTACAAGAATCCCGCAACAAAATGTCATATTTTTGTGAATGCGTCATATCATCCTGTATATATACATATATATATAATAAACATAATGGGATGCATCTACATAAACATTGAAATACGTCCTACGTACTCCGTACTATTTATCGTCCTATATGTACATATATATAGATATACATGTCCCGCATAATATATATAATACATATGGAACATTTGTTTTGAAAGTGGTGTAATCCATTTTTTATTGTTTTGAGAAAATTGAAGGTTAGCAGATTAGTCAAATCAAAAATATGAATTCTTTATATCGAGTCTGGCAATGTTTCTACTAAGCTGTAATTTACAGGTATTTATGTATATATATATACAACACAACTCAATTTCTAAATACATCTGAGATTAATAAATATGGTTCAGGCATTTCATGCATGGATTATTGGGATGTGTTTTCATATCTTATTATGGGAATTCATGGCAGAAGCGGAATTTAGTATATAAACGAATAGCAGTAATTATTAGGGACTATATGGCGAATGCATTGCAATGTTCTTGTAAATGTGCGATACTTTGGTATAGACTGTTAGTACTCTTGTCTGTATGTATATATGTATATGTAATATAGTCCATTATGTGAGTCCATGGAAAAAGATTTGCTGTTATGGTATATAATATATGGTATATGATACTATAAATGGTATAGGTAAATATAGAATATGAGAACGTTTATGCACAGATTTGGGAAATAGGTATAAGAAGTACGATTTAAGGTTTCAGTGTACATACTTGGTATAAAATTCTATTACCGTTACGTACACTTGATTAGATTATGGGTATGTATTAATGGGTATCATTATGCGACTTTGACAGTAAGTTATGCGGCGTGCGCTTAGTAATGCGGATGTTTATGCGCGGGATGTGGAGTATATGCGTAAGGAAAGAGATTTAATGTTTAAATGGATGACAGTACGTAACAGGTTGTACATGCGAGATTTATTGCAGTTTTGTTGGAAATGCGTAGTACTACCGTGTGAAATTTTTGCAATCTATGCAGGATGATAAAAAAAGAATCGTAATTCAAATGTCGGTCTCTCATGTGTAAGATAATTTGAACACGTTCAATTAGGCATTATTAAAATAAATTTGCTTTTAACAAATATCTTTAGAAATGCGCATATTCAACACATGCGCTTTACAATTTACTTTTCTTATACTAATCATATTTGCATGGTTTATTGAACACGTTGTTTAACATATTTTGCCACTTGTTCATCACCGATTTTACACTTTATTGTAAATTAGTTGTCATAAATCTTTTCTACGCGGTACGCATCCACTGTATGGAAAGTTTTGAAGGTGTATTCTCAAAACTCGTCCACGTATTTCATCAACAACGCACGGCCACTTTCATTCTTTGAAGATCGTCAACATTCAACCCGCAATCTATCGTTTTCGTACATTCAGCGTTCACCACATCTTCGGCACCGTAATTTTCTTCTCCTACCGTGCGTTTTATTTTGCAATCATCCTTTATTTACTGTATTTGTAGCATTAAAAAAAATAGTTACTTTATGTTCTTTAACACGTCACACTTTCATTCACGTATTTATTACTAATTACATACTTTAATACAAATCACTTATCTCATAACTTTCTTTATGCGGTATGTATCCATTTTGTTCTCTTACCAAATACTTTCCTTTCACATTGCCCTTCTTTATCCGTCAATGGCAAGTGTATGTACTCTTTTCTCATTGTCTACTTACTTAGCTATATTAAATGAAAAAAAAAAAATTGACATTCGTTAACACATTTTTGTCGGGACTTTTTTGTCGGTACGCATCCATCGAGTAAAAGTCTCCAAAAGTATATTTTCAAAATTCCTTCACATTTGTCAGTTAATCATCCATCCCCACTTTTACTCTTGGAAAATAGTCAACTTTCCGCACGCGATCTCTTGTCTTCCCATCTTCGCAGTTAGCTACATCTTCAGCACCATATTTTGATCTCTTACTACATGATATCCTTTCACAGTGTCCTTTTTCATCCGTTGATGGGATATTGATGCATCCTTCTGTCATTATTTAATTAGCATAGGTATATCATTTGAAAAAAAAAAGAAATTGACATTCATTAATACATTAAATTTCCTTTGGCATGTTCATCAGTAGTTTCATTCTTTATCGCAAATCAATTGCTTCATGACTTTTCCAATCACAATATACTATCAAAATTCATCTACACTCGCCACTTTCTGCCCGCGATTTGTCTTCCCACATTCGCCGTCGGCCATTTTGTTCTCCCACTAGACGCTTGCATTTTACAGCACCCTCTTTCGTATGTCGAGGTCATTGTTTATTTACTAAGTTCTAAGCCATAAACTAACGTATACCACCTAAACCTCATATCTCCAATTTTACAAAATCTTCTATTACCAAATTATTGCACTCCTCTGCCAAGATGAATTGTTGTAATTTTTATTCATTTTTCACTTAATTATTATATATTCATACATTCACCTTTGCCCAATTACACCTGAATTTCTATAAACTATCATACACCACCTAAATCTCATATCTCCTGTTGTACAAAATCTGCTATTCTAAAATTATTGCACTAATCCGTCAAGACAAATTGTTATTATTTTTCAATTAATTATTATGTAATCATATATTCACCTTTGCCGAATTATGCCTGAATTTCCATAAACTAACGTACACCATCTAAACTTCATATCTCCAGTTTTAAAGAATCTTCTATTCTAAAATTAATGCACTAATCTGCCACGACAAATCGTTATTATTTTTCAGTTAATTATTACATATGTATATATTCATCCATGCCCAATTACTCCTGAATTTCCATAAACAAACATACTCCACCTAAATCTTATATCTCCAATTTCGCAAAATCTATTCCCAAATTATTGCACACCCGCCACTTTCTGCCGGCGATCCGTCTTCCCACATTCGGCGTCGGCCATTTTGTTCTCCCACCATTCGCTTGCCTTTTACAGCGCCCTCTTCTTACAGATCGACGGTTCGCTTACGCACGCCGCGGTCATCGTTTATTTACTAAGTTCTAAGCGTTCCGACTTGCAGTGCGCCGGAACGCGCGCCCGTCTGAATTCCCAGCATTCTGCCGTTTTTCCCGCCATAATGCCGGGCCACTCTTGCCTTGCCGGCCTGGCCGGCATGTCGCGTTATTTAGCTGCAGACCCTGTCGAACTCCATTCACCGCGCGAAGTACGAACTTGCGTGTTCTTACGCGGCTTCCCGCGTTCAACAGGATCCAGTGTCGCAGAAAACGAGAAAATGAACGCTGGCGAGTGCATAGTACGGCTTCTTAGACTGCTTCTTAACCCCTTGCACTATTTTCACGAGCCTGACTCGTGATGAAAACTTTTGGCCAAACTTGAATATCACGAGTCAGACTCGTTGTTTAATTTCATGTCAAAGTGAGTTTCAAGTTAGACTTGTGATGAAAATTTTAGGCCTAAGTTGAATATCACGAATCTGACTCGTTGTTTAATTTCATGTCAAAGTGAGTTTCAAGTTAGACTTGTGATGAAAATTTGGGCCTAAGTTGAATATCACGAGTCAGACTCGTGATGAAAATTTTAGGACAAACTTGAATATCACGAGTCAGACTCGTGAAGAAAATTTTAGGCCTAAGTTGAATATCACGAGTCAGACTCGTGATGAAAATTTTAGGCCAAACTTGAATATCACGAGTCAGGCTCGTGATGAAAATTTTAGGCCAAATTTGAATATCACGAGTCAGGCTTGTGATGAAAATTTTAGGCCAAACCTGGAATATCACGAGTCAGACTTGTTTAATTTCATGTCAAAGTGAGTTTCAAGTTAGACTCGTGATGAAAATTTTAGGCCTAAGTTGAATATCACGAGTTAGACTCGTGATGAAAATTTTAGACCAAACTTGAATATCACGAGTCAGACTCGTTGTTTATCCCTTTGAGCGCTATGAACGCATATATGCGTTCTCACACAACCATTCAATTTAAGCTATGAACGTATATATACGTTTTTACACAACCATTCACTTTAGGCTATAAACGCGTATATGCGTTCTCACATTTAGTCCAGTCAGATTAGCATCAAAACACCCTGTTTCGTGCGATGATTGTAAGTTGAGGTTTTTAAAATATATCGGTTCGAAAGGGCATTAGAAATAAACTAAATGTATTTTAGACTCCTATTTTTTAGGGGAACTCTCAGAAAAAAATCGCAAAGTTGCAAAACGCCGGTTTTTCGCGTCTGAAAAAGAAACGTTGTAATTTTACGAATAAAAGTTCTATATGAAAAGTGTAGGTATTGAGAATACCTACAAAATGCGTTCAAACTTTACAACCTTGCGTCATGTCAGCAACCAATCAAGGTAGTCATGATTATTTTTTTAATTTGGGGTAGCTCGACGAGATATGAAGAAATAGCTTAACCGTTTGTTTTGAAAACTAAATGTAAGCATTCAAATTTTTGTTTCTTATTTTTTTTATTTTTCTTGTTTTTTTATTTATAAATCATGATTAAACGTGTCTCATTCAAAAATTAACGTCACATGAAATACGTTTTATTTAAGTTAAAATTTTACAAAATAACTAAGAAATTATATATTTTTCAAATTCAATGAGAATAAAATCGTGTTACGATTGCGAAAAATGTAACGTTGGCTTATGTATTGAACCCTGCTTTGAGATTTACCACACAAAACAAAATTATTAAATTTTCAATTTAAAAGATATAATTTACTACTTTTATATTGTTCATGTTATTATTGCTTAATGAAATAAATGGTTATTTAATGCTTTTGAAGTCACTACATAATTTATTTCAGTTACAATCAATATATTTTGCAATGAACATTCAGTCTGCTCAACTTGCGCTCTTTCATAAAAGGTATGCAGCCCACAGTATGCTTTTCCGTAAAGAATGACAAACGCAGCGCCCAAAAGATTAGTTTCATGTCAAACGTGAATATCACGAGTCTGGCCCGTAATAGACATTTGGGGTCAAACTTGAATATCACGGGCCGTACTCGTGATCTTAACACATTATTGACCGGTGACGAGTTAACTCGTGTTTGCACCTGTGTCGGCTATTTTAATTTTTGAAACGCAGGACAATATAGAATATAGCAAAATTTTGTTCATTGTCTTCAATCGCGTCTGCATTATTATAAAAAAGTATACTTTTCTTGGTACTGAGGCTTTTATTACAATTCTAGAATTAGAAAGTATCAAGAATGACGGAACGTGACGGTGAAGCATTTTTCAATAAATTATACGTGGATGCTTTATATAATTGCCCGAGTGATTTTTAAATGAGTTGCAGTCATTTGGAAAATGATGAATGAAAATTAAATAAGACCAAGTCTTGTATGCTTATTTTGACCAAAATAAATGCCATCGTCATAATGATTGTAATATTTATGTCACTGGCAGTTTCAAAATTGATGTATATATACATCGAGAATTATTACTCTTTTATTCAAAATATCACGCTCTTTTAGATCTTAATATAAAAAATACAGGGTTCCATTAAAAAAATGAATTTTACCTTAAATTTCCGTAAACTCTCCACTAAAAAAAATAATGCATCTAACAATGCAGCCCTTGGAATCATACAAATATTAAAAAAAAACTTTTTTCTTACGATGCGTACTTTAGAAATAAAGTAGCTGAGCATGTTACGTGTCGTAATCCGAAATTGAATCAAACCGTGTAATTAGCAAATTCTCAGTAATTTTTTGGCACTCTCGACTGCACGTCAATAAAAACACATAATTCCTCAAACTATTCTCCATTTCCACTCTCTACTGCCGCCGCAAAACATGAATGCCCAGCGAAAAACCTCGGCGCCGACTCTGGCTGAAGAAAGAAACTGTAAGCGAAAGAAACTGTAAGACCTCGACGTTTACACGCATGAATTCTATTCCGAGGACTCACCGCTTTTTGCCCGTGAGAATCGCGTACCTCGCCTACGGGAGAGCCTTGATACTTGCCTATTAACCTTCGACGTCTAATGTGCCGTTTGTGGTTCGCACGCTTTGTACTTGCATAATCTCATTAAGTATCTTTGCACACGATGTCGAGCGAGTGCAAGACACTTTGAGAGAATGCCAGGGAGTGTAAGTGATTTTGTGTAAAGGCGCAGGACTAGAATAGATTTTGGTCGAATGTGAATTGTTTTGGGAAATGGAGAGAGCGTATGGGCGAATATGAGTGAGTGTGGGTGGGTTCTAGGGACTGTAAGTGAATATTAGTGATTTTGGGCGATTATGATTGAATGCAAGCGATAGTGAGCGGCATTAACCCTTTGCAGTCCCCTTTGCATAATAGAATATAATATAATAGAGTATATATGTTATGAACATAATGCGATGCATCTGCAACAACACTCCAATACATGTCCTATGTACTCCCTAACATTTATCGCCCTATATGTACATATATTTACAATAAAATGGCATTTATCTCGAGATTCTTGTAAATGCGTCATAAATATACAGGATAATATGACGCATGTACAAAAATATGGCATTTATTGCGGGGTTCATGTAAATGCGTCATATTGTCCTGCATATGTAATATGACGCATTTACATGCTTTACATGCATTACACATATCGCGGAGTTCTTTTAAATGCATCATATTATATATGCAGGATAATATCACGCATTAAAAAAAATGAAATTTATTGCGGGGTTCCAGTAAATGTGTCATATTATATATGCAGGATAATATGACGCGTTTACAAAAATATGACATTTATCGTGGGATTCTTGTAAACGCTTCATATTATATATGCAGGATAATGTGACGCATTTACAAAAATATGGCATTTACTGCGGGGTTCTTGTAAATGCGTCATATTATATATGCAGGATAATATGACGCATTTATAATAACATGGCATTTATTGCAGGATTCTTGTAAATGCGTCATATATATGCAGGATAATACGACACAATTACAAAAATATGATATTCATTGCGGGGTTCTTGTAAATGCATCTTATTATTCTGCATATATACATATATATGTATGTATATGTGCAGGATAATACGACGCAATTACAAAAGTATGACATTTATTGCTGGGTTTTTGTAAATGCGTCATATTATCTTGCATATGTATGCATTTGTAATGTAAGTAATGCAATTTGTAAAGTATGACATTTATCGCGGGACTCTTGTAAATGCGTCATATATATGCACGATAATATGACGCATGCACAAAAATATGGCATTTATTGCGGGGTCCTTGTAAATGGGTCATATTATATATGCAGGATAATATGACGCATTTGCAAAAATATGATATTTATTGCGGGGTTCTTGAGTGACTGCAAGTAATATTGAGCAAATGCAAGTGACTGCATGCAAGTGATTTTAAATAAATGCAAATGACTGCATGCAAGTGATTTTGAACAAATGAAAGTGACTCCATGCAAGTAGTTTTGAGTGACTACATGTAAGTGATTTTGAATAAATGCAAGTGACTGCATGCAAGCGGTTTTGAGTAACTGCAAGTCATTTTAAGCAAATGCAACTGACGGCATGCAAGTAATTTTGAACAAATGCAAATAACTGCATGCAAGTGATTTCGAACAAATGCAAGTGACCGCATTCAAGTGGTTTTGAGTGACTACAAGTGATTTTAAGCAAATGCAAGTGACTACATGCCAGTGATTTTGAACAAATGCAAGTGACTGCATGCAAGTGATTTTGAACAAATCCAAGTGACTGCATGCAAGTAGTTTTAAGTAACTGCAAGTGAGTTTAAGTAAATGCGAGTGATTGCTTGCAAGTGATTTTGAATAAATGCGAAGAGACTGCATGCAAGTAATTTTGAACAAATGCAAGTGACTGCATGCAAATTGTTTTGAGTGACTATAAGTGATTTTAAGCAAATGCAAGTGACTGGATGCAAGTGATTTTGAGTAAATGCATGTAACTGTATGCAAGTGCTTTGAACAAATGCAAGTGACTGCATGCATGTATTTTTTTCTGATGCAAGTGATTTTAAGTAAATGCAAGTGACTGCATGCAAGTGATTTTCAGTGACTGCAAGTGATTGTGAACAAATGCAAAAGACTGCATGCAAGTGATTGCATGCACGTGATTTTGAGCAAATGTAAGTGACCGCATTCAAGTGGTTTTGAGTGACTACAAGTGATTTTAAGCAAATGCAAGTGGCTGCATGCAAGTGATTTTGAATAAATGCAAGAGACTGCATGCAAGTAATTTTGAACAAATGCAAGTGACTGCATGCAAGCTGTTTTGAGTGACTAGAAGTGATTTTAAGCAAATGCAAGTGACTGGATACAAGTGATTTTGAGTAAATGCATGTAACTGTATGCAAGTGCTTTGAACAAATGCAACTGACTGCATGCAAGTATTTTTTTCTGATGCAAGTGATTTTAAGTAAATGCAAGTGACTGCATGCAAGTGATTTTCAGTGACTCCAAGTGATTTTGAGCAAATGCAAGTGACTCCATGCAAGTGATTTTGAACAAATGTAAGTGACTCCATGCAAATGGTTTTGAGTGACTACAAGTGATTTTAAGCAAATGCAAGTGACTAGAAGCGCGCGCGACTATGAGAGAGTTTGAAACTCTTCTGGCATGTTTGAATAATTCTGAACAAACGTGAGATGCATCGCGTGCGTCGATCCTTGGCGATGCTATGAAAGACAGTAGTGAAGGCGAAGTGGCTAGTTATACACGAACGGTTGAGGAAAGAGTGATCCTTAATGGAACGAGTAAATGAGAGGATGCCGAGCGGGTGTTTTTCTAAGGAGATTATGTGTGTGGTATATTAGTAGCGCGTGTATTATAGATGCGTGCTATAACTGGAGTGGAAGAGATGCTTTGCAGAAAAAATAAATGACAGAAGAGGCGTGTGTTTTATGCAGATTATGTCCTTTCGCAATTACACAGAAATAAAGTAATATCGCAATATAGTCTAATGACCAAAGCAGTGTACTATAGAAAAAAATAAATGAGCCATTACGCAGTACTGCATCAATTTTACGTGTATATTATAAAATCACAAACGCACTTCTAAACATTCTTAAGAAATAAAATACTTGTGTTTTGTTGTGGATCTCGAAACAAGTAATAATACCGAGGTATCGACCTAAATAAAATTACCAATCATATCAAAGCATCGAATCGAAAAGTATTAAATCGACCCGTATAAAAGTACGCGAAATAAATGAACTAGAAATGAAAATTACAGTTTATCAAACATATGTATAAATTAAAAAGCACACATAAAATGACTAAGATATCAATAAACACATAAAATGACTAAGATATCAATAAAATTATCAATCACATGAAGGCATCGAGTCAAAGCATATTCAATGCACTTGTATAAAAACACGCGAAAGAAAACATCTAGCAATTAAAATTACGTTTTATCAACTATACGTGTAAATTAGAAGATCACACACAAACTTACTTCTAGTATCTTCAATAAATAAAAAATTTGTATACCCCTACGAATGCCAAAACACATAAAAATACTAAGATATCGCGTAAATAAAACGACCAATCATATCAAGGCATCAAATAAAAAACTATTCAATCCACTTGTAGAAAGGCACGCGAAAGGAAACCTCTAATAATGAAAACTACATTTTATCAAGTATATGTGTAAATTAAAAAATCACACACATACTTCCAAACAATCTTAAGAAATAAAATATTTTTGTCTCCCTGTGGATTCCGAAACACATAAAATGACGAAGACATCAACATAAATCAATCCATTAATCATATCAAGACACCGAACCAAAAACTATCCAATCCACTTATACAAAGAGACTAAAAAGTGTACACCTAATAATCAAAACATTTCCTCACTTATCCGCCTAAAATACACAAACTCACCCTCCACACATACTCAACACACAAAACATTCCTCTACTTCCGCGGCAAATAGATAAGTCTGTCAATCATACCAACGCATCAATATCAACATAAATAAAGTTACAGACATAATAGTACACACATCTAGCATTCTCACGAAATAAAATGTTTGCGTGCCGCTGCAGATTCCCAAACATATAAAATCACTAAGATATCAACATAAATAAAATAGCCAATCGTATCAAGACATTGAATCAAAAAATTATTCAATCCACCCGTATAAGACACGCAAAAGAAACCTAACAATCAAAACAACGTTGTCTCATTTATTGGCCTAAAATAGAAAAGCCCACCCTCCATACATACTCAACACACAAAACATTCCTCTACTTTCGCGGCAAACAAATAAATCTGTCAATCACGCCAACGCATCGATATCAACATGGATCAAATTACCAATCATATCAAGGCATTGAATCATAAGGTATTCAATGCAATTGTACGAAGGCACGCGAAAAAAATGAGCTACAGATAAAAATGATATTTTATCAAGTATACGTGTATATTACAAACACACACACACACACTTCTAAACATTCTTAAGAAGTAAAATATTTGTGTCACCCTGCGGATCTTCAAATACGTAATAATACTAAGATATCAACCTAAATAAAATCAGTCAATCGTACCGACGCATCGATATCAACATAAATAAAATTATCAATCATATCCAGGCATTGAATCAAAAATATTCAATCCAATTGCATAAAGCCACGCAAAAGAAATCAACTAGAAATTAAAATGGCACTTCTTCAATTATACATTCTGAAGAAATAAAATATTTGTGTCTCCCTCCGGATCTCGAAACACGTAACAATACTAAGATATCAACATAAATAAAATGACCAATCATATCAAGGCACCGAATTAAAAAGTGTTCAATCCACTTGTATAAAAAGGCGCGAAAGAAAACCTCTAGCAATTAAAATTATGATTTATCAATTATACGTGTTAATTAGAAGAAGATACACATATTCACTTTTAGTATCCTCAAGAAATAAAATATTAGTATACCTCCTCGGATTCCAAAACGCACAAAATCACTAAGATATCACATAAATAAAACGACCAATCATATCAAGGCATCAAATTAAAAACTATTCAACCCACCCATACAAAGACACGCAATAACCAAAACAATAGTTCCCCACTTATCCGCCTAAAAAACAAAAGCGCATCCTTCCCATGTATCCCATCAATATCAACATAAATCAAATTATCATTCATATCTAGGCATCGAATCAAAAATATTCAACCCACCCATACAAATACACACGAAAGAAAACGTCGAGCAACTCAAATTACATTTTATCAATTATACGTCTAAATTAGAAAAATATACACATATTCACTTTTAGTATCCTCAAGAAATAAAATATTTGTATACCGCTGCGGATTCCGAAACACATAAAATGACTCAGATATCAACATAATTAAAATTATCAATTATATCAAGGCATCCAACCGAAAACTATACAATCCACCCATCATACAAAGGCACGCAAAAGTCACCTAACAGCCAAAACAACATTTTCCTATTTATCACACGTCAGTCACACTAATGCATCAATATCAACATAAATAAAATTATTCATCATATCTAGGCATCAAATCAAAAATATTCAATCCACCCATTCAACGACACGGAAAAGAGTGCACCTAACAACCAAAATATTTCCCCATTTATCCGCCTAAAATACAAAGTTCCCCCTTCCCACATTCTCAACACACAAACCATTCTGTCAAAATAAATCTGTCAATCACACTAACGCATCGATTAACACGCACCTCTCTTACCCAATAATTCATTCCACCGCGCGCATGAAGTCATCATCCGCTTATCTGACATTCCCCGAACTCCAGCCGGGAGTAATCTCCGACGATCAGCCGGGCTCCCAAACAAAAGAAACGCGCTTAGCCGGATTATTCAGATTTAATTGAAGAAAACCCGTAATCCCCTGAATAATGCCGCTAATGGGAGGCGTCCGTTCGGTCTCCTGCTCTCTTACTGTGGGAAAGGCGAGCTGTGAATCAAGTCTCATTCGCCGGGTTCTCAAGAGTCGCTTTGTTTTGCTCAGCGCTGCCTTCGAACTCAGCTATTTACGTTGGTGTTGATTTTTTCCTTTTTTCTATATATATATATTGATGGGGAAAATGCAATTACGCATATGAGGGTGTTACCGAAATTACGTTTGACAAATCGTTTAAACCCCATATGACCTCCAAATTAGAGAAATCCTTACGTCTTAAGTTGGTGCCGACTATTTTTTCATTTTTTTTTTATATTGATGGGGAAAATACAATTATGCATATGAAGGTGTTACCAAGATGAAGTTTGACACATCGTCTAAACCCCATATGATCTCCGAATTAGAGAAATCCTTACGTCTTACGTTGGTACCGACAATTTTTTTTTTTATATTGATGGGGAAAATGCAATTATGCATACCAGGGTGTTATCGAAATTACGTGTGACATATCGTTCAAACCCCATATGACCTCCGAATTAGAGTAATCCTTAGGTCTTAAGTTGGTGCCGACTATTTTTTCTTTTTTTTATATTGACGGGGAAAATGCAATTATGGATATGAAGGTGTTACCGAAATTACGTTTGACATATCGTTTAAACCCCATATGACCTCCGAATTAGAGAAATCCTTACGTCTTAAGTAGGTGCCGACTATTTTTTCCTTTTTTTTTTATATTGATGGGGAAAATACAATTATGCATATGAAGGTGTTACCAAGATGAAGTTTGGCATATCGTCTAAACCCCATATGATCTCCGAATTAGAGTAATCCTTATGTTTTACGTTGGTGCCGAGTATTTTTTCTTTTTTTTTTATATTGACGGGGAAAATGAAATTATGTATACGAGGATGTTATCGAAATTACGTTTGGCATGTCATCTAAACCACATATGATCTCCGAATTAAAGTAATCCTTACGTCTTACGTTGGTGCCGACTATTTTTTCTTTTTTTTATATTGATGGGGAAAATGCAATTATGGATATGAAGGTGTTACCGAAATTACGTTTGGCACAGCGTTTAAACCCCATATGACCTCCGAATTAGAGAAATCCTTACGTCTTAAGTTGGTGCCGACTATTTTTTCCTTTTTTTTTTGTATTGATGGGGAAAATACAATTATGCATATGAAGGTGTTACCAAGATGAAGTTTGGCATATCGTCTAAACCCCATATGATCTCCGAATTAGAGTAATCCTTACGTCTTACGTTGGTGCCGACTATTTTTTCTGTTTTTTATATTGATAGGGAAAATGCAATTATATATACGAGGGTGTTATCGAAGTTACGTTTGGCATATCGTCTAAACCCCATATGACCTCCGAATTATAGTAACTCTCACCTCCCACATTGGTGCCGACTATTTCTTTTTTATATATACATATATATATATTGATGGGGAAAATGCAATTATGCATAGAAGGGTGTTACCGTATTTAAGTTTGGCATATCATTTAAACCCCATATAAAACTAAGTAAGACTCTTCAAATAAAACAGAAACGGCTTATTTAATTTATAAATTTATTTCATTCCCTTCAAAGTAGTCCCCATTGGCGACTATACACTTTTGCGAATCTTCAAAACAACGGTTAAAATTATAAGGACCGCTCACGAGTTTTCTCGTGTTTTCTACAAGTTGTCTTTAGATGTTAGTTACTTTGATATATTGTAACTATTTTGTCTCTTTAAGTATTTGCATCAACGTTCAATGGAAAACGAAGCGGATCACGATACATATGGAAATTTTTATGGTTCCTCTTCATAGAGAAAAATGCTTCACGCAATATCATACTTTGAAAAACTGCTAGAAACTCTGATGAAATTGACTTTTAAATAAAATTTTTTGATAATTTCTTTAAATGATTTTTTAAACAATCTTTTTAAATTATACCTAAAATGCACCCTATTTTACAATCTCTATAAATTCTTTATTGAATTTTTTCATTTATATTGAAAATCGCCGAAAGCATTTTTTTAGGTTATAATAAACAAGCGTATCTCAACAATTACTAAAGATGTTAATATGAAATTTGATATAGATGTCTCTTAGCGTGCTAGCAACCTAACAAAAAAAATAATTTGTTTGAATTAGTCTGCGCGATTTAAATGTAAAAGTCTTACTATTTTTTTTTGTCACAGTTGTAATAAACGTCGTGTCTTACTATTTGTTTTACCTGAGATCATGATGAAAATTTAAATAAGCGACGGTACAGATCTCAGTTAATTATTGTATACGCTGAAAATGGTACCGAAATTAATTAAGACAGGATTGATTTTTGACGCATACTATTTCCACATTTTCTAACGTTAAGTTTCCACTTTTCCCAACATCTCCCCATAAGATAATATACATTTTATATTATCATATATTATCATTATACCCAAATATACATTTTCGTTTTAGCTATTTTTTCTTACATAATTTCAAGAAAAGGTTCTGCATTTCGTATACTAAATTACACGGATATTTTGAGTGTTTTGCAAAATTATTTTTAAGAGGTTACAAATGTTTTCAATATTATTACGTAAATAGGTAGACTATTGAACACGATATCTTATAACTAGATTACTTTACGTAGCGTCGTACAAACTAATTCATGCAAACTTTTCCACCTTCCACCGTTATAACAGCAAATAAAAACATTCCGGTAAGAGTAAGTAATAGCTCTCAACACTCCGTGATATTTAATCTCCTCACGTAACTAAAATCGCATTTGTTTCTTGAACCGCGGACACGAACGCTCGTAATGGAAGAAACAATCTCAATTAACGCCGATCAGCTCCAGTTCGCGCTTATTACCATAAAACGCTGAACGCTGAATAACGTGTGTATTTATACATATATATTTAAACAGCCTGGAAAATTGCATTCGCAGCAGGTCTTTTCATTCAAAACATTGCTTACAGAAATACGTGCATTTTCTAACGTAATTATGTTAATATTCAGTATAAATATATGTTAATGATCAATATAAATATACGTGATTATGTTAATAATCAATATAAATATAGCAAGTTCGTGCGACAATGATTGTTTTCCGTGTAACTTTAATTTCTTCAAAAACGATAAACTTTCTGGATTCTGCAGAAAACGGATTTATTGAGTTGATGATTTTTAATCAAATACGTGATGTATAGCGACTGTAACTAATTGTAGTCGTAAATAAGAAACACCTTTTTTTATCCATTTGTTAATACGAAGTATTAAGCATTAAGTGAAATACGTGTTTAAAGAGTTTGCTGAGTTAAAATGGCAATAAGGGTTTTTTGGTATTAAATAATTCGGTAGTGGTACTAAAATATGTCAATATGTAATTATCGTTCTATTGGTGAGAAGTTTGCCATTATCAACAATCAATATAAAATATTGGATTTGTTACGAAAACAATTTTGTCGTTAGATAATTATTATACCGTTCTTCAATTGTAAACAATTATATTTGTAACAAATTGCTTAATTAAAGAATTGTTTAAATTAATTTTTCAAGTATACATTTCTCATTAGTAACATTAAAATGTTTGCAATTGACTAATTAAGATAAAGATGCAAGTCAATTTACAGGCCGTAAATATATATTATTTTAGTTAAATTTACCTAAAAGAAGTTTATATTTTTCAATTGACTAATATACGAACCTATAATTTTCGTAAAGCAACAAAAAATGGTCTTGCTAAACTAAAATAAACTGTGCATTTAATAAAACAATATAAAATGCAGCAAATATTCCAATAATTCATTACCACCTATCACATTAATTACACATTTCTTTAATTGTGAGCAATTACACTCATAACAAATTGCTTAATTAAGAAATTGTTTAAATTAATTCTTCCAGTATACATTTCGCATTAGTAACACTAACATTTTGTTAATATCAAGTTACCCTTTTAGTTTCGAAACCGTACTCATCGATGATTATGGTAAAATGTTACATTTTCCACAAAAACAACTTCGTGTTTCCGTTCCAGTAATACTTCCTTCTTGAATTTTAACCCATTACACTCAATAACACGGCACTCCATTAGCATGAATCGGTTTCACTTCCGCGCTCATTATTACAAAAGTAACATTAAACAAGAAGCATACTTAAACGACTTGCTCATTTACATTCGCAACCGTATTTTTAACTTGTAAATATTTTATTAGTAATAACAAAAATTGGCAATATGTAAGTATTCTTTCATCTTTGACAAATCCACTTCAAGAGTCAACATAAAATATTGTACTTGCCACTAAAATAACTTCGTGCTTATGTCACAATAATATTCTTTCTTCACATGCATCCAATTAGATCAATAAAAAATGCTTTGTTAAAAAGTTACGCTCGCAGTGGGTCTTTTTTATTTATAATTATTTAATTAATAATACGAAGATTTGTCCAGATGTAACAATTCTTTTATCTTCGATCCCGCAATCATTAACAGTCAGTATAAAGTATTGGCTTTCTCGTGAAAATAATTTTGTACCTACGTCACAACATTTCTTCCATCAAATGCAATCAATTACACTCCCAACATAAAATATTGAACAAAACGCATATTTACAAGATTTGCTAATTTAAATTCGCAATTTATAAACATTTTATTAATAATACTGCAATTTATTAATATGCACCTGTTTTTTTATCTTTGGTCCCCGGTTACCAACAGTCATCGTTAAGTATTCCATTTCTGTCGAAAATAATTTTGCACCTACATCACAACGTTCCTTGCTTCAAATGCATCGAATTGTACTCACAAAAATCCATCTATTCACATCGATCAGTTTCAATTGCGCACTCATTATTACAAAAGTAATATTGAATATGACGTATATTTAAATGACTCACTGAATTACATTCACAACGAATACCCTTCTTTTATAAATATTTTATTAATACTATGGAAATTTGCCAATATGCAAGTACACTTTTACTTTCAGACTCTAATGATCTCTTGTAAAATATTACATTTCTCACGAAAATAATTTTGCATTTTCTTAACAACGTTCCTTTTTCCTTCAAATGCAATTAATTACACTCGCAAAAAATACTATTGAACAAAACGCATATTTTCAGGATTTGCTCATTTAAATTCGCAGTTTATAAATATTTCAGTAATAATACTGAAATTTGCCAATATGTGACTCTTTTTTACTTTCAAATCGACACCGGTAATAATCGATACTTTTCGTAAAATATTTCATTTCCCACGAAAACAATTCCAAAACGCACCTTCCTCCAAACGTGATTCTCTTGTGAATTACACTCACAAAAATAACATTGAACAAAACGCATATTTACAAGATTTGCTAATTTAAATTCACAACGGATCCTCTTCATTTATAAATATTTAATTAACAATTCTAAAAATCATCAACGGCCTCCGATAAAATATGGTATTTCCTACGAAAACAATTTTAAACGTACCTTCCTTCAAATGCACCCAATTACACTCACAGGAATAACATTGAACAAAATGCATATATACAGGATTCGCAATTTATAAATATTTTATCAATAAAACTGAAATTTACCAATATGCAACTACTTTTTTATTGCTAGTCTCGCAAGCACTACCGGTCACAGACAAATATTGTATTTCCCGCGAAAATAATTTTGCACCTACGTCACAACGTTTTTTCTTCCTGCAAATGCATCCAATTGCACTCACAAAAAGCCACCCATTCCCATCGATCAGTTTCAGTTCCGCGTTCATTATTACCAAAGTAACATTGAATGAGACTAGTATTTACACTACTTGCTAATTTACATTCGCAACCGATCCTCTCCATTTATAAATATTTTACTAATACTATTAATTTAATTTTATTAATAATACATTTTAATAAATACATTTGATTAATTTTTACTAATAATAATACACTCACAAAAATAACATTGAACAACACGCATATTTTTAATTCGCAGTTTATAAATATTTTATTAGTAACACTGCAATTTACCAATATGCAACTATAATACTTTTTTTCCTTGGCCTCGTAATCACTAACGGTCAGAGTCAAAAATTGCATTTCTCATGTAAACAATTTTGCACCTACGTCACAACGTTCCTTCCTTCAAACGCAATCAATTGTACCCACAAAAAGCCGCCCATTCCCATCGATCAGTTTCAGTTCCGCACTCATTATTATAAAAGTAACATTGAATAAGGCGCATAAATACAGGATTTGCTCATTTAAATTCGTAATTTATAAACATTTTGTTAATAATACTGAAATTTACCAATATGCAACTACTTTTTTATCTTTGGTTTCGCAGTCACCAACGGTCAGCGTCAAATATTGTATTTTTCAGAAAAATAATTTTATACCTATGTCACAACATTCCTTCCTGCAAATGCAATTAATTACACTCACAAAAACCCGCCCATTCCCATCAATCAGTTTCAGTTTTACTCGCATTATTACCAAAGTAACATTGAATAAGACTCATATTTACACGACTTGCTAATTTACACTCATGACGGATCCTCAATTATACCGTAATTACACTCACAAAAGTAACACTGAATAAAACGGATATTTACAGGATTTGCCCATTTAAATTTGCAGTTTATAAACATTATATTAATGATACTGAAGTTTACTAATATGCAACTACTTTTTTAGTTTTGCCTTTGCCATTACTAACGGTCACAGTCAAATATTGCATTTCTCACGAAAATAATTTTGCACCTACGTCACAACGTTCCTTCTGTCAATCTTTCCTCCATTCATCCATTTACACTCACAAAAAGTCGCCCATTCCCATTGATCAGTTACAGTTCCGGACTCATTATTATACATTCATACCTTCAAATGCGTCCAATTACACTCAGAAAAGTAACATTGAACAAAATGTACATTTACAGGATTTGCTCATTTAAATTCGCAGTTTATAAACATTTTATTAATAATACTGAAATTTACCAATATGCAACTACCTTTTTTATTAATTTGGCCTCGCAATTACTAACGGTCACCATCATATATTGCATTTATCACGAAAGTAATTTTGCACCTGC
Source organism: Cryptocheilus praepositus (assembly GCA_033815515.1). Taxonomy (NCBI): domain Eukaryota; kingdom Metazoa; phylum Arthropoda; class Insecta; order Hymenoptera; family Pompilidae; genus Cryptocheilus; species Cryptocheilus praepositus. The sequence goes on from JAWWQZ010000151.1 coordinate 1,152,289, forward strand.
GTCAAAACGGTTATTCTTTTAAATGCAATAAATTACACTCACAAAAATGACACTGAACAAACTGCATATTCGCAAGATTTTCTAATTTAAATTCCCAACGGATCCTCTTCATTTATAAATATTTAATTAATAATTTTAAAAATCACCAACGGTCTCCGTCAAATATTGCATTTCCCACGAAAACAATTTCAAAACGTGTCTTTCTTCAAATGCGCCCAATTACACTCACGAAAGTAATATTGACTAAAACACATATTTACAGGATTTGTTGATTTAAATTCGCATTTTATAAACTTTGCAGTAATAATACTGAAATTCACCAATATGCAACTATTATACTTTTACAACCGCCTCCGTCAAATATTGCATTTCTCACGAAATAATTTTGCACCCACTTCACAACGTTCCTTCTTCCTTCAAATGCATCCAATTACACTCAAAAAAGTAACATTTAACAGAACGCATGTTTACAAAATTTGCTAATTTTAATTCGCAACGGTTCTTCTTCATTTATACACATTTAATTAATGATACTAAAATTGACCAGCATGCAACTACTTTTTTAGCTTTCGCCTCGCAATTCCCAACGGTCAGAATCAAAAATCGCATTTCTCATGCAAACAATTTTGCACCTACGTCATAACGTTCCTTCCTTCAAATGCAATCAATTCCACTCACAAAAAGCCGCCCATTCCCATCGATCAGTTTCAGTTCCGCGCTCATTACCCACCGCAGTGCATGAAGTTCATATTCGTGCGTGCGCAAGAGTCCGCGAATCGGAGCGCAAAAAGTTCCCGTTCTTCGTATTCGCGACGCAACGCGCATTTGCGTTAACTTCGCCACGGCCGTCGGAATTATTGGCAATTAGCTCGCGAGAACCAAGTCGCCTGCCGATGTCCACCGTGAGAAAACAGTCCCGGCCATGGAACTCGTCACCGTTAGCGAAATAACAATGGAAAGCACGAGGCAACGGTACGCAAACGTTCGTCCGCATATAAAGTGGGCCCTCTACTTTCGTACACAAATGGTTCCTCAAAGTTGCAAAGGACAGGGCAAAGGGAAACAACAGAAAAGTTGAAAATTGAAGAGATCGCATAGAAAAGCCTAACATATGTCAAGAAGAGAAAATTGTTAATAAGTGATTTTAACCCGTTGCGTTTTTCGTGTTTTGTATATTCAAAAAGTATATGGTCTTGAGAATAGCTCCTGCAAGTTTCAAAGTGATTCCTTAAAAATTGTATATTCAAAAAGTATATGGTATTGAGAATAGCTCCTGCAAGTTTTGAAGTGATTCCTTAAAAATTGTCGAAGGTATAGCATTTGAAGCGAGACAGGCCCAAGCGTATGTGTAATTCGAGCTAAAGATGAATAGTGCGCCGGAGTAGTTACATTTCTTTCGTTAGTAGCTCTCCATTAAGTCAAGTGTTTGTTTGGATTTGGTTATAAGCGCGGCAACGTAAGAAAATTGATGTACAAAATCATTTTTTGATAAAAATGGAGAGGGGAAAGGGTTCCACAGAAGCTCATCGGTCAGGCAGTTTTATAAGATACGAAAAGAAAGAGGTCGCGTCACTTACACCATTCTCATAAGTAGTCCATTGTAAAAAGCATTAGATTCCAACGATGAAAAATTAAATATAATTTAAAATATATTTTCTATTGATTCAAATATATATATATATATATATATATATGCATGCATGTATACATATGCATACGTACTATAATATGCTAATCTTTAATTTTCTCGGAACAACAAAAACTATACTTACATCAAAATGAACGCTCCAAATACATCTGCAAACACATGAATAGTAAAATTAGCTTCAATAAGTGTTCCAACCTAAAATCGTATTCCGCACATATATTTCATAATTTGAATTAAATGATTTTTACAGTTAACTAATTATCAAAATGTGGCACCCGCTGCTGGTACCTGACCTGAATTATGTCTATTGGAAATTTTGAGCTATTCTTTTATGTCGATGCATGAGGAAGACTCGGAAAAAAATAATACTGTGCTACTCAATACTTTTAGGTACACCTAACAGTTTGTCTGATGATCTTGCATCATGCTTGAGGAAAGACGTTAGTGTTCAAACCGTAAAAACTGTGCAGCATCTGTTCAAATTTACAGCAGCGTCCCGAGGTAGAAACCGTTCGGAAATGAAATGAATCAGCAGAAGCTGCTTTGTTCCTCCATACGAAAAGAGGTCAAAGCAATTTTTGCAGCATGTTGCAATTTCTGGTAATATTAAGATTTATCTCCTGTTTTCTGACTGAATCGGTTTATTTGAAGAGAACATAAACTGAACTAGAATATGTTCAGTGAATCATGGTTTGGGACTGTACACAATACTTTTACATCGTACGGTCAACTGCGATATTTTCTCACGTTTATCTCATGTTTCTTAGGATAGGACTGTTATAGATAACAGAATATTTACGCTTAGAAAACCGAAATACTCGAAACCATAAGGTGTGAGATATCTCGTGGGAATTACGAGGCTAAATTTTAATATTGCGAGTACAAAAATCCAGCGTTCTGATTGATTAGCAACGACTACGTCTTAATTATTTGAAGAGTACATATAAATAAATTATTATGTAATAACTTATTATATAAAAAAATTATATAAATTATTATATAAGAACTAAATATAAAACGCTCGGTTATAATATTGTAACCGCACGCTAATTCTCAAATAAACATTAACAATTAACGAACGGATCACGTAAATTTACATTTTTCCTTTGTTGACTTCTAAGAACGCACCATGTAAATTTAAATTTTTGCATTCTTCTCGAATTTTTAGTATGTTGCGTTACTTTTTCGTTTTATGCACATTTTTGGCCTCAGCCAACAATATTAGTAAATTGATAAAAGCAATAAACATAGAGTGTGATAATATTTCTCTGGAAATATTGGATAATATATTTTTGTTACTTCAACAAGTTATGCTGGACGCAATAAAAAACATGTATACATATAAAAATAATTACAACTTTAAAATGGAGTAACGAAATGATTGAAAATCCAGAATTTATCTAAATACCCAAACTACAAATAGGGACCTAATTAATAATAATAAAATAAAAATACTAAACAGGAACCAATATTTTTAATTGATTGTTTACTTTAATCTAGTTTTTTTTATCTTAAATGTTACATTCTACATTTATTATATTTTCTTTCGCTACTATTATTATGAAGCAAATTAATGGGTGTAACGAAATTATTGAAAAATCCGGAAAATATCTGAATACTCAAAGTACAAGATAGGACCAATACTTTTAATTTGTAATAACATTAAATGCTTTATGTTTAACCTAAGTTAATTATTGTAAATAACTTTAAATGCAGGAATGAAAGAATTAAAAAATCCGGAAATTATCTGAATACCCAAAGTACAAATTAGGACAAATATTTTTAATGTGTAATAATTTGGAATGCTTTAACTTTAACTTAAATTAAATATTGTAAATAAATTTAAATGCAGTAACGAAATGATCGAAAAATCCAGAATTTGTCTGAGCTCCCAAAATATAAATTAGGACAAATATTTTTAATTTATTGTTTAATTTAATCTAGTTTTGTGATCATAAATTTTGCGTTCTACATTTATTTTCTTTGTGCTACTATTATTATGCACCAGATTAAATTTTTCAACTGCTACAAATTAGCAATATTTAAGTGAAAATCATTTAAAATTGCTGCTTGATAATCGACAATGCCTAAATTTATGAAAATACCTTCACAAAAATATGAAATTCTCCCTTAAAAATTGACAATATGTAAATTTACCCGATTCAAACTTACTGCTTGAAAATTCGCAATATTTAAGTGAAGATAATTTAAAATTGCCGCTTGATAATCAACAATGCCTAAATTTATGAAAATACATTCACAAAAATATAAAATTCTCGTTTAAAAATTGACAATGTTTAAATTTATCGGATTTAATCGTACTGCTTGAAAATTTGCAATATTTAAGTGAACACCATTTAAAATTGTCGCATTAAAACCGACAATGCCTGAATTTATAGAAATACATTCACAAAAATATAAAATTCTTCTTTAAAATCTGACAATATTTCAACTTAACGGCTTTAATTGTACCGCTACAATTATTATGTCACAAAGGAAACATGATAAAAGAAACTGTCTGAGTAAAAGAATATTCGGGTCAAACAAGCAAATGTCGTGGGAGGCCAATATTTTTTTTTTCAATCACGTTACTCGAGATTTAACGGTCATCGAAGATTCTTTTAAATGAAACTACACGTTTTAATTACAACAGTCCTGTCGTCTTAAAAAAATGCGATGCGCATTATGTCGACCTTCTCGTGACCTTCAGAGAAAAAAAATCACAAAACGCTTACCATTAATTTAAATACTCATTGAGAAACAGTAAATGAAAACTCATCAATTACGTTGAAACAGTCTGTCATGTATTGTTTTCTCCATTTATCGTGCGAAATATGTTTACAAGCACCGTCCACCTGCTTCTTGGAAGATTAAAACAATTTGAACTTTTTCTGTTCTTTTCTGGACAATCTAAGAGCTTTTAATACTGATTGTAAAGCGATAATAAGTTGCTAACATTGTCATTTTTGAAGTAATGCTAGTAAACGTACTCCAAATTATAAAACGAGAATACGAAAATCTTTTTACAAACATCAGGATCAATTACACGAGTCACTCTTTCAATGAAATTACGATTCTTTCATTTACCTTCCCCAACCACTGAAATTAATGGCAAACCTTCCATGATTTTCTGGTTCGCGGTGAGGCGAAGGTCAACATATTGCACATCGTTAAATTTGCGTTTTTACGAGCTGCAGGAGTGTTGTAACGAAAATATGTAGTCTCATTTGAAAAAATCTGAGATGACTTTAAAGTCTCGAATAATGCGATCTTGAGAATAATTTTCATCTGTCACATTTACTCCTTCGAGCCGAAAATTCTTTTCTTCCGACATTTTCTTTTATGAAGAAAATATAAGCGGGACATTTAAGATGGTCAAGTTAGGTGAAGCTTCCTGCATTCTAATTCATATGAAATCCATACATAAAGATATAGCAAACGCTTGATGTATTAACAAATACTGGCGTATACAAAATTGTCGATTTAATTAAAAGTGTCTGATTTCGGAAAGAGAAAATATTTCGGTGGATGTTTATACAATCATATATTGGATTTTAACATTTTTTTGCACCATAAGAATAAGCAAGGTGTTTAAAACGCTCAAATTAACTGTGACAACCTGTACATGGATATTAATTGAATACGGGGATTATCTGTATTTTCACTCTATACGGTATTATTTTTATGTACCTAAATTAACTGAAAGAAAAAGTTATAAGAAGAGTTAAAAGATAAGTTAAAGTAAAAGGTTAAGAACCGTTACAAAAAGTGGTATAAAGAAACTTATGCAGATTTTAAATGAACTCTTTTATCATCTGATGTCCCTCAAAACTTAAAAGAAGAAGTTGTTTAAATAAAAGCTTATGCAAATTTTAAAGGATTTCTCAGATCATGTCACTCAGAACTTAAAAGAAAAAGGTAAGAACCGTTAGAAGAAATGTCTAAATAAAAATGTATGCAGATTTTAAAGGAATTCATATCCCTTAGAACTTAAAAAACTTAAGAAAAATTTTGAAAAAGTTATATAACTAAAAACTTATGCAGACTTTAAAGAATTTTTCACCTCATGCCCCTCAGAATTTAAAACAAAAAGGTAAGAACCATTAGAAAAAGTTACGCAAATAAAAGCTTATGCAGTCTTTAAACAAATTTTCACGTCGTGTCCCTCAGAACTTAAAAGACGAAGTTGTGTAAATAAAAACTTATGCAGACTTTTAAGTAATTCATTTTTCACCTCATGTTCCTCGGATATTAAAAGAAAACGTAAAGAACCTTAAAAAAAGTTATGTAAATAAAAACTTATGCAGACTTTAAATCATTCATTTCTTGCCTCATGCCCCTCAAAACTTAAAAAAAGTTAAGAAAAGGTTTGAAAAAGTTGTGTAAATAAAAATTGATGCAGACTTTAAAGAAACTCATTTCTTGCCTCATGTCCCTCAGAACTTAAAAAAGTTAAGAAAAGGTTTGAAAAAGTTGTGTAAATAAAAATGTATGCAGAGTTTAAAGAATTTCTCACCTCATGTCCCTCAGAACTTAAAAGAAAAAGTTATGTAAATAAAAACTTATGCAGACTTTAAGAAAACTCATTTCTCACCTCTTGTTCCTCAGATATTAAAAGCAAAAGTTAAGAACCGTTACAAAAAGTTGTGTAAATAAAAACTTAGGCAGACTTTTAAGTAACTCATTCCTCACCTCATGTTCATCACAACTTAAAAGAAAAAGTTGCGTAAATGAAAACTTATGCAGAATTGTAAAAATTTCTCACCTCATGTCCCTGAGAGTTTAAAAGAAAAAGTGTAAATAAAAATTTATCGAGACTTTAAACGACTCATTTCTCACCTCATGTCCCCTAAAACTTTTTTCATCGCCCGACCAATATTTTTGATTCCAGAATTAAAACATCCGCGCACCGCATTTTCTCAAAACAACTTCGACATGGCTAGATATTAGGTCTACCGGAAAGTTCTGTCCGGAAATGTTATCTCACATTTCAACACGTATGAAAATGTTTACTTCAAACATATATGACTACCTTTGTTTACCATTAAATTTCTATATGCGCTCATGGAAATGTACTACAAGAATAACCTCATTTCAGTAGTATATATTGAAAATTGGTTATTACGTAAAAACTGCGAAATATGGTATCTTATGGGAATTTTCACTCTGAAGGAAGTTACGTATTGACCATTGCTAAATTTAGAAAATTTTAATCGAATATGTGTAATATATTATATACCAAGTTTATATACTTAGTATTATATACGTAAGTCCATTTAGAGTGAAAATCACCATAAGATACCATATTTCGCAGTTCTCACGTAATAACCAATTTTCAATATATATACCGAAATGACGAAATCACTGTTGCAGTACATTTTGATGAGCGCATACGTAGAAATTTAATGGTAAACAAAGTTAGCAAAGTATGTTTCAAGTGAACACTTTCATATGTCTTGAAATTTGAGATAGCATTTCCGGACAGAACTTTCCGGTAGACCTTATGTTTATGTCCATGGGAATGTGGAGCATCAAAATATGTTATAGATTGCTTAGTATTTTAGAATATCTAGTATTCTTTGGTGAAATAGGAAAACAGCTGACATTATTCAAAATTTCTGTACTTTAGCTACGAAGCGTAATTAAATGTACAAGGATTTCATAAAATTTACAGATTTTATATGCAAAGTATGGCATCAGCCGATATTACCCTAATTGTATATATAGTGTAGGTAAACTTTAATACATAAGTATTTTGTAAAATAATAAATATATAAAATTATATGTTGGGTGCCTGAGTTTTTTTCCGGCCAAAATTTGCCCGCATATTCTACACGCAAAAGTAAGAAAAAAATGTTATGCAATTAACATATGTTCTTAAATGTTTTATTAAGGAGCTATAATATAATATAATACAAAATGATAATCAACTGGCATTTCGTCGACACAGCGTACAAACGTATTATGAATATTTTTGTTTACATAAACTCTTATGTTTACTTGCTAAAGTAGTTGATATCGACATTCTTTATTAACGTTCTATTAACGAGTTAACATTTCAAAATGGCGTCCGTTATTATGTTGTTATCTTATATAATAAAGGATGCTTGGCTTCCCGGTTAAATCCTAACGGTTTTCCACATAACCCAGAACTGCAGGCATATCGTCCGCGAGTTCATATGTACACGGCTACTATGCAAATGCACGAGAAGAATGCATTCATAACCGTGTAACGACCCACGCGTGTTCACAGTGACCCACTGTTTCGTTCGAAAACGCAGCTAATGAACTTGAACTTTCCCGGAATTCCCTGGAAAATGCGCCGTAACTTCGAAGAACGTTTTCAGTGCGTAATACGTAAGTGTTGGGAAAAAATGGCTGCCATAAAAGAGGCCTGAGACGATTTGCATAATTTAATACTCGCCTGTCACGCAATTGCGTCAAAGAAAAAACTGAAATTATTGAACTGTGACAGAATAAATGATTTTCCGTGGGTGCCTGGTTATAAATACAAAGAGTTTTCATTTTATTTTTTGCGGCGGAATATGTGAGGAAGATTGAATTCACGCGTGTTGTATGTTAAAGATGAAATAAGAAATAAACAATTCTGACTTTTAGAATGTAAATTACATCTGTATTTTATGGGGCAAAATATGGAGGTTTGTTAGGTAAATATTTCTGTATTGTTTTCGTTTCCGCAGGTAATTTTACACATTATTTTTTGACACCCCCGATAAAATTCTGTAATATGTATATACAATTTTTGAATTAAATGTATATATCTGGATTGTATGTATATATGTATATTATGTATATAAATGTAAAATATATTTTATAATATTATACGTATTGTACGTATAGTATTATAATATATTATAATAATATCATAAATAATATATTACACATATATTTTACATTTATGTTTATGTATATATTTATTATATATATACGTATAATATAATAAAGTATGTGCATGCATAGATATGTATGTGTGTATATAAACATTATTTTATGACATATTATTGTGTATTATATTATGTATATTATTTTATATAAGAATTTAATATAATAAATGATTTCGTATATTATAATAATTTTTACATACACACATTTATATTATATACACACATACATCCGTTTGTATATAGATATATTTGTACACACACGGTATACTTATATTAACAGGTGCGTGTTTACTTCCTTAATACTCTTTATGCTGCTCACAATTAGTCCACAGCCCGCATTCCGAGCCGCATCTGCATTTACTAACTGTTTACGATACGTAACGGTAAAAGAATGTAAGATGATAGCTAATGTTATGAAAGTAGAAAAGCGCCCGTATTTTAAACTGCCGCGTTGGGCAATGTTTACATGAATTAGTAGCAGGTACGCACAATTAAAAAATGTCATGTAAACCATAATCGATTAGATGTTTCAGCACTAAAAGGACAGCAACTATTTGTTTAATTAGCAGGTAGTGTGTGCAGTTGAAAAATATATGGAAGGGAATTGAGTAAATTTTAAGCCATTTAAGTACAGTGTGAGGCAATATTCGAATGAATAAAAATCTGACACATATAGTTGAAAACATAGTTGTTAATATAACTAAACATAGTTGATTATAATAAATAAAAATATATAGGTGTTTATACATTGTAAAAACTTACATTTTTAAGCACTCAGTTTCAATTGTGTGACACCGTTCTATGAATAATTTAAACTTTTTTTAATTAAAAAAATGTATTTTTTATTTTATTTTCTATTCTACCTATTCCATTCTTTTTCCTACTCTATATATTTTAATTTTTGTTTAACTTACTTAAGGAAACTTAATTGAAACAGTTCGTTTTAAATTCGTCATCGTCATCATACAAATGCGGCCAAAATTTATGACTTTAACTGTTATTGTATATAGCATAAAAATATTCTGGTGATTCATTGCCAGTTATGCACGAGTCATTGCCCAATTATTAGCTTTCATATAGCAGAACTATATATTCTACGTGTCTATATATTCTAGCGTTCGAATAATTACGTGTAGTAGAAAAATCGCCGCTAATAATTGCCTATAAAATTCAGAACGCGTAATTTCGTAAGCGTGTATACACGTCCATAGCACTTGAAATATATGTGTACAATTGATAGGACGTCTATACACGTCTGTAGAATATTTTGAATATTTTTTTGTAGCCAATTCAAATTACTTATTTTTTTTATGTAGAGAAAGCGGTAGGATATATATAGTATATCCCAGCCGTCTTTCAAACCAGGATAAAAATGTCCCAGCAGTGTTATAGCGTCCAAACGCCAAAGTTGTATTAAATTGAGTAAAAATTGTATTAGTGACAATATTAAAAGTATTACATTATTTTAAAAAAAGTATGTAAAACAATAAATGCATAAAAATGGAGAAATGTTTTAAGCGTGTAAAAGAAGCAACTCGTAAAAGCATTATTAGTATTATAGTAAAAATTAAATAAGTAGTATTAAATTTAGTAAAAAATTGTATTAGTGACAATAGTGAAAGTATTACATTATTTAAAAAAAAGTATGTAAGAAAAAATATAGAAAAATAGAGAAAAGTTTAAAGCGTGTAAAAAAAGCAACTCGTAAAAGCATTATTAGTATTATAGGAAAATAAGAAAATTTATGAAATTCCTTATATAATGTATGTATATTATAATATATGTATATTATGTATATTAAATAGGAAATAAGAAATAGGAAAATAAGAAAATTTATGAAATTCCTTGCGTTTGATACAAATGATTTCCACGAGTAACGCTGCCCCTTAACAAAATGGAGTATTCTACATAACCTTTATTATAATCAAAATTCACATGCCGCTAAACCACCATAAACCACAAAGATCACTTTCAATTGATTAATATCAACCATTCCAAATAACGACAATCCCCTCCAACCAACTTAATCCAACACATCGCACACACCCCCAACTTCTCCACATCGTCCGACGCACCCAACCAAAACCCTTAATCGAACTTCACCAGCGCGCATCGGCGCAATCCACATAACCAGATCAAGAGCGCATCGATACACGTCTTCTGGGATATGGCCCGAAGGTTAAGGCTGGCAAAAAAGACGGCCAGAAAGACGGCGCAAAGAAACGTGGCGAGGAAGAGAGATGGCCGCGAGGAATGGAGGAGAGGAGCGAAAGGCGAAGTTCCCACGCTGAAGGCGAGTCCAAAAAGTAAAGCACCGTGGGGTAAAAGTCAGCCAGACATGACTCACCGTGATGGAGAGAAGCCGATCAAGAAGGACCAGCGGAAGACGACGACGAAGAGGCGAGAGGGAGACGGAGAGAAAATAGTGAGAGGAAAAAATGGCGGCGGAGAAGAGGGACGGGAAAATGGAGAGGTAAAGAGGGGGTAATTGTACAGGGTGACGCGGAAACGGGTGGCGAGGTTTGGGAAGGTGCTTTGGACGGGGTAGAGGTGAAGTCGGATGTACGGGGTGTTGCCTGAAGTATGAAGTGGGAAAGGGGGACGTTTTTGATGATTGGAACTCGAAGGAAGTTGGAAGGGTTGCGTTTATTTAGTAATTTTACGAATAAACCCGATAAATTTAAGCATTGTCAATTTTGAAAAGCGGATTTTATATTTTTGTGAATATATTTCCATACCGTTAGGCATTGTCGATTATCAAGTGACAATTTTAAATGATCTTTACTTAAATATTGCTAATTTCCAAACGGAACGATTAAATCCGATAAATGTAAATATTGTCGATTTTTAAACGAGAATTTTGTATTTTTGTGAATGTATTTCCATAAATTTAGGCATTTTCGATATTCATGCAGCCATTTTAAATGATCATCACTTAAATATTGCTAATGTTCAAGCAGTAGGATTAAATCCGATAAATTTAAGTATTGTCAAATTGTAAACGAGAATTTTGCATTTTTGTGAATATATTTTCATACGTTTAGGCATTGTCGATTATCCAACTGCAATTTTAAGATGTTTTTAACTGAGATTATTTTTCCAAGAAGGAAACTACTAGAAACTCGGATAAAATAGACGTTTAAATAAAACTTTATGATATTTTCTTTGAATAATGTTTTAAAGAATTTTTTAGAATAATACCTAAAATGCATACTATTTTACAATTTTTGTAAATTTCATATATATGTTATATATATATTTTTTAGCGTTTCCACAGGAGTCCATCACCCGTAAACGGGTGACCCTATTCTTCGTCCAATTAATACAGGATTTTTGAGATAATTTGGAATCATTTTATTTGTAACACAATTATAATGTGTATAAATAACAGAAAGTAACAATAAACTGTAAAATAAACAAAAAGAAACATTAAAAATATACTTATATTTAAATTTGTTTTTGAAATATTATAATATTTTATTAGTTATGGTGGTATTCGTTAAAACATTTTGAACATAATTGAGGTGACTGAATACTCTGGACAATACGTTATAGTCTTTTGCACATTTTTTCTTGCGTTCGCCTCTGTTTTGCGTAGCACCGAACGCACATCCTTCTAATAGATTTGCCCTGGCGATTTTGCGAATTTGCAACTGTTGAGACGACTTCTTTATTGCTTGGGACCTTGCGTTTTCGGATTCCAACCACTCCCGAACTATAAGCTCGCGGAATTGTCTTATTTGTATATTCTGGTTCGTTGCTGTTTGATAAACAATGTGTGTATTCACTACAGAATACTTATTAGGAAATTAATTATTAGTCCTAATTATTTATATTTGCATTTTAATTCTCTTTAAAAAATATATATATGTATATATATATATATATATATATATATATATATATATATAAAATTATACTTACTAGATAAAAACATATCTTCTGATAAAGATTCTCTAATATGTCACAAAATAAACTGTGGTTACATTTAAACGACGTATTGCATTTTATCGCTCTTTCTTATCGTGCTGCTTACATTCCGAGTTTCGGATTTGGGGCCCGGAAGAAACTTATCTCACAAATCGTATGTACATTTTATATGTTTCCTCTTCATAGAGAAAAATGCTTCACGCAATATCATACTTTACAAAACTACTAAAAACTCTGATAAAATTGACTTTTAAATAAAATTTTATGATAATTTCTTTAAATAATTTCTCAAACTATTGTTTTAAGTTACACCTAAAATGCATCCTATTTTACAATTTCTATAAATTTCATACAAATTAATTTTTTAAGTAAATAAGTTATGATGATTATTTAATAACATGATTTTTTTTTAATAATACCTAAAATTTTCCAATCATATGTATTTCCATAAGTTTAGGCATTGTCGATTTTCATGCGGCAATTTGAAATGATCTTCACTTAAATTATACTAATTTTCCAGCCGCACGATTAATTCCGATAAATTTAAATATTATCAATCTTTAAACGAGAATTTTGTATTTTTGTGAATGTATTTCCATAAGTTTAGGCATTGTCCATTATCAAGCGGCAATTTTAAGATTATATAAAAATAGTTACTATGGAAGGTATGGAGAGGAATTGTTTCGTTAAGAAGTATAGACGATGTGCCTTGCATTGAAATCTCTGAGTTTGACGAATGCACTGGGTATCGCTTCGGAAGACAGTAACTCAAAAGTAAAAAACTTAATAATGGTGTGCAGGTAAGTGAATCGTAGACTCGCGAGATAAACACAGCAAATTATTTTCCTAAAAGCAGTACTAATTTGGCGATGATAAGAAAACAGTTACTGTGGAAAGTATGGAGGAAAAACATTTTAACACGATTCACACAGATATGTTTTCTGAGTTAGCTGCAATAGTATTGATTAATGAAAAAGAAATGTTTTATTTGGTTTAAAATTGGAACTCGCTTCAACATTCTTATGGTTAGAACTTTCTACGTATCACCAAGAATATACAATAGTAAAATGTGTGTTACTTTTATATGCGGGTGCGTTATTCTAATGCAGAAACTGTGAATTCTTATAAATGCTTGATTTGTCAAGCGTTTTCCCATCTCCCCACTTCGTACAACGCTTTTACTCAATATCTAACAAAAATGTGTGGCCGTATCATATGTTAAAACGTGACGCATCAACGTGCGGGAGTGAGAAAGAATTTGTACCGTTGGTTTCGTATCGATGAGTAAAGTGTGTTTGTATGAGAACATTATATTCACACCTGAAACCCTGAAATATCAGAAAAAGCCATATGAACTTGCCCAATATGACTTTATTCCCAAATTAGTACCGTTTTTGTCTTCCAGTAATTCTTGCTACTCTGTTGACTGCTTCTTTTAATTGTCCGCATGTAACGCTTCTTCTCCCATGCACGACCTTCTGGTCTTCTGTTAGATGCAGTTTCAGGCAGCAAGGAGTACACTTTTGCAAGTAATAATCGATACAGATCGTCTTCTTTTGTTATGTCAAGACTGCGGAGAGCGCAATAACGCTGGTCTGATTCAGTATACTTAATTTTTATAGCAAAGCACTCGTGTAAAGGATCATAAAAAATGATTTGTGTTAACTTGAGTGAATTATGAGAGCTTTTTACCAATTTTATCGACAAAATGAATTAAAACAAATGTAAACAAATGGTATTTTTAAACATTTTGTTGCAATGTAATATAAATGAGTTTATTGTATGAAAAGTGTTTTCCATTTTTTCCTACACACGCGCAATAAGTGCCGCAGTTTTGGCATATCTCCGAAAAAATCCGTCAGCAGCCAAACGGTTAATAAATTATGTTGATGTTAATAGCATTTATGGATACAACACGTATGCTAATACAATAAATTACACAATAATTCGAAGTGATAATTTGAGTGATAAATTAGATTGAATACAATAGATTACAGAGTTTCTGTGAAAAAGATTAAATAACAGGTTTCTCATAAAAATTGCTATAATTCGGAATCAAGGTCAAGTGGGCCGTATGTTCATATAAATTTTTTTTTACTTTATGCCCATATTTGCCATTTTTTCTCAGAAGTGGACAAAACAGCTTGAATTTTCTATGAGGTTTCATTATTTTGTATAATGTATATAATTATATTTAAATATATGGTGGTATTGGATATTTGAATACTGTAAAAGAGAATAATAAAATTGGACGAAACGATTGAACATTTTTTCTGTTGTTAGAAGAGTTCGTTTATTAAACATGTATTAATGGGCCTTGAGAAAATTGCAATTTATTTGATTTACAAAGAACACAGTGAAGCTTATTTTTTTACAAATATTTTATACGAGTATCTTGAATTGAGAAGAAAAAATATTTCATTGGTAATTGAATACTACATAGTAAACACTATATAAACATTTTTTGGATAAAATTTAGAAAATCATGCATAACGCTTAATGCGCATGGCTTAACCCTGAAATGCATTGTGTCTCAAAAAAGAAGCACTGTGATTAACTCGTCATTGAAGTATTAAATGTAGTAAAAATTTTACTTTTGGCTGTATGCCATAGCAGCTCGATGCATTCAAACGAAATATGAAAAAAAGAAGAAAAATGTAAATCCGCGCGCTTTTCAATATGATATTTAGATTGATGAATTGTTTTGGCACGTCTGAAGAAGTTCGTGAAAATTAGGAGTGACAATAAAATAAAATTTAATAAAATACACACGTAAATAAAATAGAAAAAAGAAATTCATAAAAATTTCATAATAATTAGTAAGTAAATATATGCATACTTTTTTTTAGGAATTGAACAATATTATTTATGTTTGTACTGCATTTGATGTATCCTATTTGAAACATTTCATTACCAACAAAAAAAAATGAATACCTACATACTAACTTTTTTCCATTTTTTTTTTTTTCATAAACCTACATGACAATCTACATACAGTACAATTTTTTGGGTCAAAATGCACAATCAGCGGAAACCAAGTTGCTGAAATCATGCAGTTTAGGGTTAACACTAAACGTAACAAGGGGGGTCAAATGACCGCTTTTGAAATTTACTTTAAATCGTACATTCATTGTTATTTCTTTCGCCCATTTGCCTTTCTGTAAATTCTTATATCATCTCATTATGTAATTTCCCGCTTTAATAAATTAGGAATTCTTTCTGAAAATAACGTTTAATTCATAAGGGGTGAAATGACCCATCGCATGAATAAGAAAGTGTAAAGTACCGATACGTTTAGTTTTAAATTATCTCCACTTAAATATTGGTAATTTTCAAGCAATACGATTAAATCCGACAAATTTAAATATTGTCAATTTTTAAATAGAATTTTATATTTTTGTGGATGTATTTCCATAAATTTAAGCATTGTCGATTTTCATGCGGCAATTTTAAATCATCTTCATTTAAATATTTCTAATTTTCAAGCAGTACAACTGAAGCCGATACATTTACATATTGTCAATTTTTAAACGAGAATTTTGTATTCTTGTGAATGTAATGTCATACCTTTAGGCATTGCCAATTTTCATGCAGCAATTTTAAATTATCTTCATTTCAATATTGTCAATTTTTAAACGAGAATTTTGTATTTTTGTAAATATATTTTCATACCTTTAAGCATTGTCAATTTTCATGCAGCAATTTTAAAGTATCTTCATTTAAATATTGTCAATTTTTAAACGAGAATTTACCTAAATATTGCTAAGTCTCAAACAGTACGATTAAATCCGATAAATTTAAATATTGTCAATTTTTAAACGAGAATTTTGTATTTTTGTGAATGTATTTCCATAAATTTCGACTTTGTCGATTATCAAACGGCAATTTTAATACTAAACGTACCAAGCAGGGTCAAATCATTCCTTTCAACATTTACTTTAAATCATACATTCATTGTTATTTCTTTTGCTCATTTGCCTTTCTGCAAATTCTTATATCATCGGATTATTCAATTTCTCGCTTTAGCAAATTAGAAATTTCTTTCTGAAAATCAACGTTTATTTCATAAGAGGTCAAATGACCCATCGTAAGAATAGGAAAGTGTAAAGTACCGGTACCTTTAGTATTAAAACCCTATCCAACCCCTAAAACTTCAAGATCCCGCGCCCCCAAAAACTTTAACCTCGCACCCATCACCAATCATTCATACCTACACACACACTCAATCCTCTCCCAAAGAAGCACTAGAAAAAAACGTCGAAAAAAGTCGCCAGAAAAGCAGAGCGACGCATAATAGAACCGTATCAGCCGCGGACAAAAGCACTCGGCGGGGCCAGACGCACAAAACGCAACAGGAAAAGACTATGAAAAGACAGCGAGGCAAGCGGGAGCCAGAGCGAGACGGCGCAAGAAAGAAGAAGCAGAAGAAGCAGGAGGAGGCGGCCGTGGAGGAGGAAGCGGCCGGAAAGAATGAAGATGAAGAACGGCGGTGCGTGAAGATCTCAGACTGTCAGTCGGTGGTCAACCGTCTCGGAGGAAAGACGTGCCGTGCTTCTTTCTGTCCTCCGCGAACCGTTGCCATCGTGGAAACGTGCGTTTTTGAAGTGTGCGGATTTTCGGTCATTTTCGTGCGAGTCGAAGTTGACGAAAAAACGAGGGTCCTTCGAAGTTTTAAAAGCGAAGTGGCGTGGAATAATAGAAACTATTTTTGACGCTTGCGTTTGGTGAAGATTACGAAAAGTTTGTTTTGATGGGAAGTGGAATATTTGAAGCTGGTTTTAAGGATTTTTGAAGTGCATGCGACTAGAGACGCACGAATTTTCGACGGTTTGGGCATAAACTTGAAAATCACGGAAGTATGGAAGAAGTTATTGGAATTTAAACTGATGAGAGGTCGCATTTGACATAAAAAAACAACGATCCTTCGAAGTTTCAAAAGCAAAGTGGTGTGGAATAATAGAAACGATTTTTAATGCTTGCGTTTGGTGAAAATTACGAAAAGTTTGTTTTGATGGACAGTGGAATGTTTGAAGGTGAATTTTCGGCGGTTTGAGGATAAAATTTGGAATCGTGAAGGACAGTGTGGAAGAAGTTGTTGGATTTTAAGCTGGGAAGTTGAATTTGACAAAAAACAAACAAGGATCCGTCGAAGTTTCTAAACCAAAGTGTCGTGGAATGATAGAAACGATTTTTGACGCTTGCGTTTGGTGAAAATTACCAAAAGTTTGTTTTGGTGGAAAGTGGAATATTTGAAGCTGGTTTTAAGGATTTTTAAAGTGATGGAAAGTCGAATTTGACGAAAAAAGGCAAGGATCCTTTGAAGTCTCTGAAGCAAAGTGGCGTGGAATAATAGAAACGATTTTTGACGCTTGCGTTTGGTGAAAATTACGAAAAGTTTGTTTTGATGGAAAGTGGAATATTTGAAGCTGGTTTTAAGGATTTTTAAAGGGATGGGAAGTCAAAGTTGACGAAAAAAGGCAAGGATCCTTCGAAGTTTCTAAAGCAAAGTGGCGTGGAATAATAGAAACGATTTTTGACGCTTGCGTTTGGTGAAGTTTACGAAAAGTTTGTTTTGATGGGAAGTGGAATATTTGAAGCTGGTTTTAAGGATTTTTAAAGTGATGGGAAGTCGAATTTGACGAAAAAAACAAGGATCCTTCGAAGTTTCTAAAGCAAAGTGGCCTGGAATAATAGAAACGGTTTTTGACACTTGCGTTTGGTGAAAATTACGAAAAGTTTGTTTCGGTGGGAAGTGGAATATTTGAAGCTGTTTATGAGGATTTTTGAAGTGATGGGAAGTCGAATTTGACGAAAAAAGGCAAGGATCCTTCGAAGTTTCTAAAGCAAAGTGGCGTGGAATAATAGAAACGATTTTTGACGCTTGCGTTTGGTGAAAATTACGAAAAGTTTGTTTCGGTGGGAAGTGGAATATTTGAAGGTGTTTATGAGGATTTTTTAAGTGATGGGAAGTCGAATTTGATGAAAAGAAACAAGGAACCTTCGAAGTTTCTAAAGCAAAGTGGCGTGAAATAATAGAAACGATTTTTGACGCTTGCGTTTGGTGAAAATTACGAAAAGTTTGTTTCGATGGAAAGTGGAATATTTGAAGCTGGTTTTAAGGATTTTTAAAGTGATGGAAAGTCGAATTTGATGAAAAGAAACGAGGAACCTTCGAAGTTTCTAAAGCAAAGTGACCTAGAATGATAGAAACGATTTTTGACGCTTGCGTTTGGTGAAGTTTACGAAAAGTTTGTTTTGATGGGAAGTGGAATATTTGAAGTTGTTTATAAGGATTTTTGAAGTGATGGGAAGTCGAATTTGACGAAAAGAAACAAGGAATCTTCGAAGAATCTAAAGCAAAGTGGCGTGAAATAACAGAAACGATTTTTGACGCTTTAATTTAGTGAAGTTTACGAAAAGTTTGTTTTGATGCAAAGTGGAATATTTGAAGCTGGTTTTAAGGATTTTTAAAGTAATGGGGAGTCGAATTTGACGAAAAAAAGCAAGGATCCTTTGAAGTTTCAAATGAACAGTGGCTTGGAATAATAGAAACGATTTTTGACGCTTGCGTTTGGTGAAAATTACGAAAAGTTTGATTCGATGGAAAGTGGAATATTTGAAGCTGGTTTTAAGGATTTTTAAAGTAATGGGGAGTCGAATTTGACGAAAAAAAGCAAGGATCCTTTGAAGTTTCAAATGTAAAGTGGCGTGGAACAATAGAAACGATTTTTGACGGTTGCATTTGGTGAAGATTACGAAAAGTTTGTTTCGAACGAAAGTGGAATGTTTGAAGCTGAATTTTCGGCGGTTTGAAGATAAAATTGGAAATCGCCGACGAAGAACAGTGTGGAAGAAATTGTTCGAATTGAAACTAATGGGAAGTTGAATTTTACGAAAAAAAAACAAGGATCCTTCGAAGTGTCTAAAGCAAAGTGATGTGCAATAATAGAAACAATTGTTGACGCTTGCGTTTAGTGAAGTTTATGAAAAGATTGTTTCGGTGGAAAGTGGGATATTTGAAGCTGAATTTTCGGCGGTTTGAGGATAAAATTTGGAATCGGAAGGACAGTGTGGAAGAAGTTGGAATTTAAGCAGATGGAAAATCGAATTTGACAAAAAAAAAAACAACGATCCTTCGGAATCTAAAGCAAAGTGGCCTGGAATAATAGAAACGATTTTTGACGCTTGCGTTAGATGAACTTTGCGAAAAGTTTGTTTCAATAGAAAGTGAAATATTTGAAGCTGGTTTTAAGAATTTTTAAAGTGATTGGAAGTCGAATTTGACAAAAAAAACAACGATCCTTTGGAATCTAAAGCAAAGTGGCCTGGAATAATAGAAACGATTTTTGACGCTTGCGTTAGATGAACTTTGCGAAAAGTTTGTTTCAATAGAAAGTGGAATATTTGAAGCTGGTTTTAAGAATTTTTAAAGTGATTGGAAGTCGAATTTGACGAAAAAAAAACAACGATCGTTTGAAGTTTTTGAAGCAAAGTGGCGTGGAATAATAGAAACGATTTTTGACGCTTGCGTTAGGTGAACTTTACGAAAAATTTAATTCGATGGAAAGTGGAATATTTGAAGTTGGTTATAAACATTTTTGAAGTATTTAGGCTGAAGCGCACGAATTTTCTGCGGTTTGGGGATAAACTTATGAATCACGGAAGTGTGGAAGAAGTTGTTGGAATTTAAACTGGAAATAGAATGTGTGAAACTGGCAACGAAGGTTTTTGATGGAATTGTGCACTGCAAGAATCAAAGAAATATCTTGATGGACGCTAGAGAAGAAATATCTGAAAACTAAGAAACTATGCTAAAATATAATTTATAATAAATTCTATGTTTCGGAAGCATTGCTCTGGAAGCGAAATTAAAAATAAATGCGAAAATCGAAGAAAATATTTCACGTATTGATTTTTGAATCATGCAAAATACGTGAATTTACTATTATTTGACAGGATCATTTTGTCAAGACCGAAAATAACTGTTAAACGAAGCTAAAGACTTCATTACTCACACACTATCCAAGAGTATCGACCCCAACTGGAATGCCAACATTAATTTTTAGCATTCCATCCTAATAACTTACAACAGTTTCAACGAACGGTGCGCGTGTTCACTGACTTGCATCGATGCCACCGTTCGCAGCAGCTAAACGTAGAAGTCAAACGTAAAAGAACTGTCTCCGTCAACTGGGACCCCAACAATTTCCAACAACAACCGCACATCGTTATTTATCCAACGAACCGCTTTTTTCTCAACAAACCGGAAGTTGCATCAAACACGCACGTAGAATATTCTAGCGTAACGACTGGGATCCTATTTTTAAAAGAACAACCGACAAACACATTAAAGAAGGGACGCACAACTATTTTCCTTCGCATAAACTGAGAAGTTCAACAAACGATATTTCGCGCGCAAACTTAAAGAGCCGAGGTGCCTATTGAATTTTCTGCGTTCACGTTACGCTTCTTGCCTGTGCAGATGAAGTCACGGCATTGAAATCTCCGGGATTAATATCGGGCGTGTTCGGTCGGAACGAAAAGCCAGTTGACCTTTCGGAGAAAAACGCAGGATTGTCTAAAAAGGAGTCGTTTCTTTGAATGCCGACGAACGAACTGTCTGAATACAGTGGGATCGTGATAAAACGAAAGTGTTATAGGTTCCGGGCGGAACGAATAGCTCGAGAAAATATAAAGTGTTTCTTGTGGGTTTTAATGGTGAACGAGGTGGACGGGAAGTCGTGTGAACCGTTTGTTACGTAAAAAACGAAGGTGCGGGCGTGTGTGGAAGCGAAGGTGCGAATGAAGTTTTGCGAAGAGTGCTGAAGGTGGAATTGGAGACTGTTCAGTGACGCAGGTAAAAAAAATAAAAGGAATTTTGCATTTCTATTAACCCATTCGAGACGATGATTTTTTTCGAACACGGTCCCCAGGAGCGATTTTTTTTGTTCTTTACATTGTTCATTTTTAATAAAAAAAAACATGTTTACTATGGAAATCACCCAATTCGTAAGTGAATTCACATAAATAAGATCATTGCACACCAGGTGTGCAACTCGCTCCTCGGAAAATTTTTATTGCGAGGAACGGATTGAACACCATGTGTGCAATGTAAGGTAAAATGAAAATACATCATTAAAAAATTTATGAACATTTATTTAAAAAATAGTTAGATAATATAAAATCGTTATTTTGTTTTCAATAATAAAGAACAGAATATAATGCAAAGAAAATGTTTAAAAAGTAGTAAAAAGTTAAAAAAAGATAAGTTGAATAATGAAAAAAATAACAAACAAGAAATAAATTTTTAGAAAAATGTCTACAGATAACAAAGTAATGTAACTCGGTAATAAAAAAGAAAATATAATTCGTAAATACACTTTTAGCAAATAGTACACTGATCGGAAAGTAATTATACATTAGTTGATTGATGGTAGCGCTTGAAACATTCTCCCAAACATAATCCAGGATTACCGACACAAGCAGGACAAGAGTAATTATTACGTTTATATTTTCCTTCTTTGTAGGACGGTCGACAATTCATAGTATTTTATATATAAGAAAGGTTTCAAATAATTTTTAGATTTTTGGTACACAGTAAAACCAATGCCAAATTTTGTTCTCCTGTACCTTGCAGATTTCATTAGTTCAAGGAAAATCTTATTTCGACGACTAGTTTACTCAGAATAACTGATAATTGCACATTACTGTTATTGCACACACGGTGTGCAAGCCGTTTTATAGCCTCGGAAATCAATTGCACACACGGTGTGCAATCGGTCTCGAATGGGTTAAGAGGAAGCCTTCGGGATTTTAAACGACGATTGTTCGGCGTTTGATAGTATGCTGTTTTTAAATTTAATGTTCCGGCGTGTAACAGTATAAACGAAATATTTTAAACGAAAAATAAGATTGTTATATTTAACTCATTAACTGTCAATTTTTTTTTTTTAATTTCTGACTAAATACGTTATATACGGGGTGTCCCAGTTTTTTCCGGCCAATCTTTGCCAGCGTATTCTACACACAAAAGTAAGAAATGTTATACAATGAACATATGCTCTTAAATGTTTTATTAAGGAGTTATAATATAATATAATACAAAATTATAATAAACTGGCATTTCGCCGACACAAAATTCCAAAATCCCCAAATGGGAATTGTGGCAGCTAATGGGTTAATATCTAAAATATAAAATTACAATAATTTATAAATTTATTACAATAATATCTATGCGTTATATACAATCATTATATTACATTACATTAGAGGCACATGTTACAAAAATCGTTTCAATAATATGTAAATGCATGTGTCAAATTTCATGGTTGAATGTCCAAAATAACATCGTTAGTTTTAATATCGCATCTGCCTAATATTCCGATTGTATTCCGATAATATTCGGAATTTTCAATTTAACAGCGATTGTTCTTCATAAATTAAAAACGTTTATATGCACGTGGGGAATGATTGTTCTATTCCAAGTAAATGGAATAAATAATCGCTTGTGATAAATTTACAGCGTTTTCGATTTAGGTAATTGCAAGATATCGTCAATTTAAAAATCGTTATATACGCATTTCGTTTTAATTGTCCTATTTCAAGTAAATACGTGCGCGTCTATACTTACAATTTTTAATCAATCAAACACAATATACCAACAAATAAAAAATCGTTGAACATACATCCGCTCTCAACTATTTAATTCATGACAAACATAACTCATGCACAACACAACAATTTTCGAGGCGCAATAATCACCCAAAGTCCCCTCTTCTAAACACACATGTATCTTACAATCCCAAATGAAAATTCCAACCATTTAAAGATGGTTATTGATCTTCATCTATTCAATTCACGACAAAGATAACAACGCATAATCATACTCAGTAATTTTGCGGCCCTTCGATCTTACTTAGCCACAACACACCAACAATTTGCAAAGGACCATACCCATCCAAACTCTTCTCTTCCAAACAAACACATACGTCTAATTTCCAACACTTCCAAATTATTCAATTTTCAATATACCAACAATGCAAAATCATTATACAAACATTTAGCCCCAACTATCCCATTTCAAACATACACGATATTTAATACTGTCATGCATACAAACTCTGCCAATTTGAAAGTAGTCAGTCTACACACACAATAAAAAAATACTCTTGTGCGTCCAAATTCCGCCAATTTGAAAGCAATCAGTCCGTAACACATCACCAATTGAAATATTATCCACACAGCTGCCTTCAACCATTACATTCATGCCAAACCCAACATTTAGTAAAGCACTGTACTCACCCCCAACTCTCCTTTTCTAAACATCATCAATTATCCTATTCCAAGCGTACACAATACTAAATATTCTCGTGCACCTAAACTCCACCAATTTGAAAGTAGTCACTCTCTAAGATATCACCCATTGAAATGCCCACGCACCTGCCCTCAACCATGCAATTCATATCAAACCCACATTTCACTCTTCTTCAACCATAACACACAAACTCGCAAAGAACCATATTCAACCAAACTCTCCTCTTTCACACAACACATGCGCCTAATTTCCAACAATTCCAAATTATTCAATTTCTAATGTACCAACGACGCAAAATCATTATACAAGCGTATAGCCTAAAATATCCCATTTCAAGCACACCTAATAATAAATACTCTGGTGGGTCCAATCTCCGTCAATTTGAAAGTAATTAGTCCGTAACATATCACCAATTGAAATATCCACGCAATTTATGTCAAATCCACATTTCGCTTTTCTTCAGCGACAACAACAATTCGCAAAGCACCATATTCACTCAAACTCCCATCTTCCAAACAAACACATGCATTATTTGCAACAATTCCAAATTATTCAATTTCCAATATACCAACAATGCAAAATCGTTATGCAAACGTTTAGCCTTAAGTGTTCCATTCTAAGCGTACTCTAAATACTCTCATGCACTTAACCTTCGTCAATTTGAAAATACTCAATCTGTAAAATATACCCAATTTAAATATCCACGCACCTGCATTCAACAATGCAATTCATGCCAAATCCACATTTTGCAAAGCACCGTATTCACCCCTAACTCTCCTCTTCCAAACAAGTACCAAGGGTTTTATTCCGAGCATATACATGCGCATAATTTCCAACACTTCCAAATTGATTTCCAATTTCTATTTTCAATATACCAACGATGAAAAATCATTATACAATCGTTTAGCCTGAACTATTCCATTCCAAGCATAAAAAAACAATAAATACTCTCATGCATTCAAACTCGGCCAATTTGAAAGTAAACACTCTGTAAAATATCACCCATTGAAATATCCACATATCTGTCCTGAACCATTATATTCACGCCAAAACTACATTTCCTCTTCCAAACGAGCACTGGTGCCTAATATCCAATGTTCAGCCTCAACTATCCCATTCCAAGCATACACAATACTAAATACTCTCATGCACTTAAACTTCGTCAATTTGAAAGTACTCAATCTGTAACATATTCCCAATTGAAATATCCACGCATCTACCCTCAACGACTATATTTACACCAAACCCACATTTCCTCTTCCAAACGAACACTCGTACCTAATTTCCAATATTTAGCCTCAACTATCCCATTCTAAGCATATACAATACTAAATACTCTCGTGCACCTAAACTCCGCCAATTTCAAAGTAGTAACTCTGTAACATATTACCAATTGAAATATCCATGCATCTATTCTCAACCATGAAATTTACACCAAACCCACATTTCCTCTTCAAAAGGATTACATGCGCCAAATTTCCAACAATTCCAAATTATTCAGTTTTCAATATACCAACAATGTAAAGTAATTATATAAACGTTTAGTCTCAACTATCCCATTCCAAACATACTCAATAATATTCTCATGCATCGAAAATCCGCTAATTTGAAGGTAATCTGCGTGTAACACATCCCCATTTGAAATATTATCCACGTATCTGCCCTCACCAATTCGCAAAGCACCATATTCACCCCTTTCTTTTCCTCTTCCAAACAAGCACCAACTATCCCATTTCAAGCATACACAATACTAAATACTCTCGTGCATCCAAACTCCGCCAATTTGGAAGCAATTACTCTGATATCAACCATTACATTCACGCCAAACTCATATTTTACTCTTCCAAACGATCACATGGGTCTAATTTCCAACAATTTGAAATTATTCAATTTCCAATATGACAACAATGTAAACTCATTATACGAACGTTTAGTCTCAACTATTCCATTGAAAGCATATACAATATTAAATAGTCTCATGCGTCCAAACTCCTCCATTTTGAAAATCATCACTCTGTAACATATTGCAAATTGAAATATCCACGCACCTGCCTTCAACCATTACATTCACGCCAAACTCTCATTTCACTCTTCTTCAACCACATCACACAATCTCGCAAGTAACTATATTCACCCAAACTCTCCTCTTCCACACAAGCAAAAGCGCCCAATTTCCAACAATTCCACATTATGCAATTTCCGATATACCAACGATGCAAAATCATTATACAAACGTTCATCCTCAACTATCCCATTCCCGGCATTTACAATACTCAATACTCTCGTGCGTTCGACCTCCGCCAATTTGAAAGTAGTCAGTTTGCACACCCAATAATAAATACTTTCGTGCGTGCAAATTCCGCCAATTTGAAAGTAGTCAGTCTGTAACATATCACCAATTGAAATATTATCCACGAATCTGCCCTCAAGCATTACATTCACGCCAAACCCACATTTCATTCTTTTTCAGCCACAATACACCAACAATTGACAAAGCACCATAGTCACTCTCTTCCAAACAAACACCAACTATCCCATTCCTGCATACACAATAATACTCAATTCTCCTCTTTCAAACAAGTTTATGCGTCTTATTTCCAACAATTCCAAATTATTCTATTTCCAATATAACAACGATGCAAAATTATTATACAAATGTTCAACCTCAACTAACCCATACTAAGCATACACAATACTAAATACTCTCATCCATCCAAACGTTGCCAATTTGAAAGTAATCAGTCTGTAACACATCACCAATTGAAATATAATCCACGAATCTGTTCTCAACCATGCAATTTATGTCAAACCCACATTTTTACCTTACTCAGTCATAGCACACCAACAATTCGCAAAACATCATATTCACCCTCGACTCTCCTCTTCCAAACAGGCACCAACTATTCCATTCTAAGCATACACAATACTAAATACTCTCATCCATCCAAACTCTACCAATTTCAAAGTAATCCGTCCGCAACATATCATCAATTAAAATATTATCCACGAATCTGCCCTCAACCATTACATTGACACCAAACCTACATTTCATTCTTCTTCAACCACAACACACAATCTCGCAAAGAACCATATTCACCCAAATTCTCCTCTTCCAAACAAGCACATCCGCCTAATTTCCAACAATTCTAAGTTATTCAATTTCCAATATACCAACAATGCAAAATCATTATACAAACGTTTAGCCTAAACTATCCCATTCCAACTATGCACATGCGCCTAATTCACAACAAGTCCGAATTATTTAATTTCCAATATACCAACGATGCAAAATCATTATACAAACATTTAGC
Source organism: Cryptocheilus praepositus (assembly GCA_033815515.1). Classification (NCBI taxonomy): domain Eukaryota; kingdom Metazoa; phylum Arthropoda; class Insecta; order Hymenoptera; family Pompilidae; genus Cryptocheilus; species Cryptocheilus praepositus. The sequence goes on from JAWWQZ010000151.1 coordinate 1,179,397, forward strand.
CTCGACTATTCCATTCCAAGCACACAGAACACACATAATAAATAGTCTTATACATCCAAACTCCGCCAATTTGAAATTAGTCAATTTGTAACATTTTACAAAGCACCGTATTCACCTCAACTTTCCTCTTCCATACAGGCACCAACTATTCCATTCTAAGCATACACAATACCAAATACGATTACTCTCATGCACTTAAACTTCGTCAATTTGAGAGTATTCAATCTGTAACATATTCCCAATTGAAATATCCACGCACCTGCCGTCAACCATTACATTCATGCCAAACTCAATATTTCACTAGCACCGAACTCACCCCCAATTCTCCTCTTCCAAACAAGTACCAAGTATTTTATTCCGAGCATATACCTGCACCTGATTTCTAATAATTCCAAATTGTTCAATTTTTAATACACCAACGATGTAAAATCATGATACAAACGTTTAGCCTAAACTATCCCATTCCAAGTATAAATAATCTTAAATACTCTCATGCGTCCAAATTCCGCCAATTTGAAAGTAATCACCCTGTAACATATCACCATTTGAAATACTATCCACGTATCTCACCTGAACTATACAATTCATGCCAAACCTATATTTCCTCTTCCAAACAAGTATATGCGCCTAATTTCCACCAATTCTGAATTATCACATTTTCAATATAACAATGATGTAAAATCATTGTACAAACGTTTAGCCTCGACCATCCCATTCCAAGCATACACAATAATAAATACTCTCGTGCACCTAAACTCCGCCAATTTGAAAGTAGTCACTCTGTAACATATCACCAATTGAAAGATCCATGCATCTGTCCTCAACCATGCAATTCACGCCAAACCCAAACTTCCTCTTCCAAACGATTACATGCGCCTAATTTCCAACAAGTCGAAATTATTCAATTTCCAATATGACAACAATGCAAAATCATTGTACAAACGTTTAGTCTCAACTATTCCATTTCAAGCATACACAATACTAAATACTCTTATCCATCCAAACTCTACCAATTTGAAAGAAGTCAGTCTGCAACATATCCCTAACTGAAACATCTACGCATCTGCCCTCAACCACTATATGTGTATTCATGCCAAACCCAACATTTTACTCTTCCTCAACCACAACATACCAATTCGCAAAGCACCACACTCACCCCCTTCTTCGAAACAAGTACCAACTATCCCATTTCTAGCATACACAATACTAAATACTCTCATGCGTCCAAACTCCGCCAATTTGAATGTAATCAGTCCGCAACATATCACCAATTGAAATATAATCCACGAATCTATCATCAACCATGTAATTTATGTCATATCCACAATTCGCTCTTCCTCAGTCACAACACCAACAATTCACAAAGCACCATTTTCACCCAAACCCTCTTCGTCCAAACAATCACATGCACCTAATTTCCAACAATTCCAAATTATTCAATTTCCAATATACAAACGATGCAAAATCATTATACAAACGTTTAGCCTCAAATATCCCATTCCAAGGATACACAATACTGCATCCTCTCATGCCTCTAAAATCCACCAATTTGAAAGTGATCAATCTGCAACACATCACCATTTGAAATACTCGTATTATGTACGTATCTGCCCTCAACCATTACATTTACACTAAACCCACATTTCACTCTTCCTCAGCCACAACACACCAATTTCCAAATCACCATATTTACCCTAGACTCTCCTCTTCCAAACAGGCACCAACTATTCCATTCTAAGCATACACAATGAAACTCTTATGCATCCAAACTCTGCCGATTTCAAAGTAGCCAGTCTGCATACTCAATAATAAATACTCTCATGTACCTAAATTCAGTTAATTTGAAAGTATCATAGTTAGTCCGTAACATATTACCAATTGAAATATCCACGCATTTGGCGTCAACCATTACATTCATACCAAACGCACATTTCATTCTTCCTCAGCCACAACACACCGACAATTCATAAAGTACCATATTCACTTTCGACTCTCTTCCAAACAAGCACCTACCATCCCACTCTAAACATACACAATACTAAATACTCTCATGCGTCCAAACTCCTCCATTTTAAAAGTAATCACTCTGTAACATATCACCAATTGAAATATCCACGCACCTGCCCTCACCCATTACATTTACACCAAACCCATATTTCACTCTTCCAAACGCTCACATGGGCCTAACTTCCAACAATTCAAAATTATTCGATTTCCAATATGGCAATAATGCAAAATCCTTATACAAACGTTTAGTCTCAACTATTCCATTCCAAGCATACACAATACTAAATAGTTTTATGCGTCCAAACTCCTCCATATTGAAAGTAATCACTCTGTAACATATCACCAATTGAATTATTACCCACCAATCTTCCTTCAACCATTAAATTCCCGCAAAACCTTCATGTCACTCTTCTTCAGCCACAACACACCAACAATTCACAAAGCACCATAGTCACTCTCTTCCAAACAAACACCAACTATCCCATTCCGGCATATACAATAATACTCAATTCTCCTCTTTCAAACAAGCTTATGCGTCTTATTTCCAACAGTTCCAAATTATTTAATTTCCAATATACAAACGATGCAAAATCATTATACAAACGTTTAGCCTAAACTATCCCATTCCAAGCATTAAAATAATAAATACTCTCGTCCACCAAAAGTTCGCCAATTTGAAAGTAGTCAGTCCGCAACATATCACCAATTTAAATATCCGCGCATCTGCCTTCACCCATGCAATTCATGGCAAACCCACATTTCGTCTTCCAAGCGAGCACATGCGCCTAATTTCCAACAATTCCAAATTATTCTATTTCCAATATAACAACGATGCAAAATTATTATACAAATGTTCAACCTCAACTAACCCATACTAAGCATACACAATACTAAATACTCTCATCCATCCAAACTTTGCCAATTTGAAAGTAATCAGTCTGTAACACATCACCAATTGAAATATAATCCACGAATCTGCTCTCAACCATGCAATTTATGCCAAACCCACATTTTGACCTTATTCAGCAATAACACACCAACAATCCGCAAAACATCATATTCATCCTCGACTCTCCTCTTCCAAACAGGCACCAACTATCCCATTCCAAGCATACACAATACTAAATACTCTCATCTGTCCAAACTCTACCAATTTTAAAGTAATCAGTCCGTAACATATCACCAATTAAAATATAATCCACGAATCTGTCCTCAACCATGTAATTTATGTCAAACCCACATTTCGCAAAGCACCATACTTACCTCCAATTCTCCTCTTTCAAACAAACACCAGGTATCTTATTCCAAGCATACACATGCACCTGATTTCCAACAATTCCAAATTATTCAACTTCCAATATACAAATGATGGAAAATCATTATACAAACGTTTAGTCCCAACTATTCTATTCCAAGCACACATAATAACAGATACTCTCATGCACAAAACCTCTGCCAATTTTTAAATAATCTAATATATTACATATACAGTAACATATTTTCAATTGAAATATCCACGCATCTGCCTTCAACCCAACTCAACGCCAACAATTCGCAAAACACCATATTCACCTTCTTCTTTCCTCTTCCAGATCGGCGTCCGTAATTCTTAATTGCGCAACCCGCGTCGGAGTGTCCGGCGTGACAAAACAGTCTCTCTTCCGGTGTCAACGTTCTCCCTTCGACGCCATCATCGGCGCCTTGGGAGGCGTCCGCTAACGGTAACTTTTCGGCCGACGCCTTCGACGGCGGCTTTCATTGAAAAGTCCGACCGAATCGCGCGGCGCCTGGAATTTGCGCTAACGGTACCGCGCGCGTGGACACTGAAAAATTATGCTGTCCGGTGACCTTGAGTGCAGGCCGCGGCGCGCGTGAAAATATCGCAAAAAGAGTCGGGCGAGAATCTGTGCGGTGCGGACGCGGGTTCCTTGAAATGCTTCGCTGCTGAGTGGCTAAAAGTGAAGAGGACGGTTGACGAAACTGCAAAAATGGCGGCTTCGATGTGCGGCAGCAGCAAAAGCCACCCGGCGCTGAGCAGCAGTAATTATTGCCGGCCTGCAGCTTATCCTTATCAGGTGAGTTTCTTATTTAACAACTTTACATTCGATTTTTTTTTGTTTAAGAAAAATTCTTTTTTGTACTAAAATTAACTTAATTCATGCGAATGAGGGCAATAATGTACTTTTTACAGAGATATTTATTTATTTATGTATAATTGGTAATGTGCATTTTAATGGACACATGGTCCTTACGCAAAATTTCTGACATTAAGGAGATCCTAAGAAATATTTGTTTAAAAAAATGAAGTTCGTATTATATATACAGCACTATTATATCGTATTATAGATAAGCATTATTATATAATATACAGCACGAAAAGTATTGTGTAATTACAATGTGCACAGGGTCCGAAGGGGTTAAGTAAAAGATTTTGACCCAGTGACTTCTGGGTGGATGCAAAGTTTTTTTGATGTTAGACAAACGTGGTTTGCATCAGGGGAGTTTTAATACTTGTTCAAGGGCAGCAGATGCAATTTTTGAGTGAATAAAATCAGCTGCACCTGATATTTTTATACTAAATTGGTTACTAGTTTATTAATTCTAAAAATTCTTGAATTCTCTCTCAAGACACCTTTGGAGGCGTAACCAAAAAAGTAAATGTAAATTTCTGACATTAAGGAGATCCTAAGAAATATTTGTATAAAAAAATGGAGTTCGTATTATATATACAGCACTATTATATCGTATTCTATATAAGCATTATTATATAATATACAGCACGAAAAGTATTGTGTAATTACAATATGCACAGGGTCCGAAGGGGTTAAGTAAAAGATTTTGACCCAGTGACTTCTGGGTGGATGCAAAAAGTAAATTTTTTGATGTTAGACAAACGTGGTTTGCATCGGGGAGTTTTAATACTTGTTCAAGGGCAGCAGATGCAATTTTTGGGTAAATAAAATCAGCTGCACCTGATATTTTTATACTAAATTGGTTACTAGTTTATTAATTCTAAAAATTCTTGAATTCTCTCTCAAGACACCTTTGGAGGCGTAACCAAAAAAGTAAATGTTTTTACGTTGAAAAATGGGGTGACGGTGAGACAAAGTGTGTTGATTTGAAGACTTCTGGGTGGACGAAGAATTTTGTTGACGTTAAGCAAACGCGGTTTGCGTCAGAGGGAGTTTTGATACTGGTGCTTATGGGGTTCGGGTAATTGCTGGTTGATTGCACGAGTCGAGGAAGATGTTTTTTAATTTAAAAATATGATGACAATGAGACAAAATGAGTTGGTTTGAAGACTTATGGGTGGATGCAGGATTTTGTTGATGTTAGGCAAACGCGGTTTCCATCGGCTGGTGCTTATGGGGTTCGGATAATTACCGGTTGATTACACGAATCGAGGAAGACGTTTTTTAGTTAAAAAATGGGATGACGTTGATGTTAGGCAAACGCAGTTTTCATACAAAGTTTTGATACTGGACCTTATGGGGTTCAGGTAATTTCCGGTTGATTGCAAGAGTCGAAGAAGATGTTTTTTAGTTGAAAAATGATGAGACAAAGTGGGTTGGTTTGAAGACTTCTGAGTGGATGTAGAATTCTGTTGATATTAGGCAAACGCAGTTTTAATACAGAATTTTGATATTGGAACTTATGGGGTTTAGATAATTGTCGGTAGATTGCACGAGTCGAGAAAGATGTTTTGTAATTAAAGAATGGGATGACGGTGAGACAAAGTGGGTTGGTTCGATTGAATCGGCGTTGTGGGGGTGTGCAGATATTTCTGGCATGGTGGCTTTGCAGGATAGAAGATGTTTGGGGAAAAACAGATACCGATAGTTTAATCTCTTCTGATAATGTTAGAAAATTGGGTTTTGTTTAATAATATAATTTTGTAAATTGATTTGGAATCTTGGTGTTTGGTATTTTGTTGGCTACGTGATGATTGAATCTAAATATTCGTATGTTATATGACGACTGCGGATAAGCATTCAGATTAAACGCAGACACGAGTAATGTAATAATTTTAATAAAAATTCAAAAATTAGATTTTAGTCCATGATCTACGTTTATAAATTGATTTGGAATTATGGTATTTGGTGTTTTATTGGTTACGTGATAATTGCGTCTAAATATTCGTATGTTAAGTGACGACTGGGAATAAGCATTGAGATTAAATGCAGATAACAAATTAATAATTTTAAGCAAATTGAAAAATGAGTTTTTAGTCAATGATCTACGTTTATAAATTGATTTGGAATTATAATATTTGGTATTTTACTGTGTATGAGATATTTGGGTGGGTATTTGGAAGTTATGTCATTATTGAAGAATAAATATTAATACTGAATGCAGCTATTGATATTTTAGAATTGATCATTTAAGAATGATTTTATATTGAATTATCTGATCTTATAAATTTACGTTCTCTGATTTGCCGTTTACGTAATGTTTAGATACAGATATTCGTACTTTATGTAATAATTGAAAAATAAATATTACTACTAAAAAAAGGTATCGATGAATTGATAAATGTATTAAATTAACAACTATTATTAATTAAATCTAATAAAAGTTTTCACTCAATTATCTACTTTTATAAATCGACTTGGAATTATGATAATTTTTACTGTGTACGCGTTCTTTGGATGGGACTATTTGAAAATTACGTAATCAATGAAGTGTAAGTATTATTACTAAAGACCGATGTCAGTATTTTAACATATTTAACTTAAAATTGAAAAATGAGTTTTTGCTAATGATTTACTTTTGAAGACCAATTTAAAATTAACAACTGTCCATGTAAGAACTAAAATGTAAAAACGGAATGCCTACATAAAGTATGTACATATTACACATTACATATTTACACACTTACATATTACACATTACATATTTACACACTTACATATTACACATTACATATTTACACACTTACATATTTACATATTTACATATTAGATATTTACACATTACATATTTACATATTTACATATTACACATTTACACCTTACCCACTAAAACCTATATATTTCCAATTTCATTAAAAACTATTTCCACCATCTTCCCACCAGAAACTCATTTCTCCAAACAATTATTTTGACGCCACAATTGAAAAACAAAGACTTCGTTTGTGCATTTACTTTGTAAATTAGCTACGTGGTCCTTTGACACGACCGCCATGATTATTTTCCGAGAACCCCAGACTCGACCCGCGGGAACAAAGGGAACTAATACCCAATGTCAATGTAATAACCATTCTCAGTAGTACGAGTTACCTCACACTGCTTATTACATATACATGAATTCGTAGCACGTACTTATGACGTTCACCGGATGAATCGGCACGTTCGTTGCTTTTAAAGGCAGTAAACATACTTCGCGCGGAATGGTCATTGGCCTGAAATTATACGAGCAAATTGATGTGGCCAATCGGCGAAGTTTCGTAATCAAATATAACGGTGCACGTTAGGAAGGCGACGATTTATGCAGTAGAATAGATCGATACAAAATAATGGAATTTCATTTTTGTGCACGAATTTCTATTGGTGGACGTCACACCATAAGAGTGACAATTGCGAAATTTTTAGTTTAGGCATTTGATTGCAATATTTATTTATATTGCTATATTTATTTAGCCGAAATTGGTACACGCTTGATAAAATATCGGAAAATTATGGAATGATTTATGACATTTTGGAAACAAATATGACGTTGTAAGGTAGGTATGTAATGATTTATGTAGTTTTATATGTAAATACAAAAAGGTCAAAAGAAAATGGTAGAAGCTTCGTAATCAAATATAACAGTGCACGTTAGGAAGGCGACGATTTATGCAGTAGAATAGATCGATACAAGACATTGAAGAGAAAATGGAATTTTATTTAGGTGCATGAATTTCTATTGGTGGACGTGACACCATAAGAGTGACAAATGCGAAATTTTTAGTTTAGGCATTTGATTGCAATATTTATTTACATTACTATATTTGTTTATCCGAATTTGGTATACGATTAATAAAATATCGGAAAATTAGAGAACTACTGATTTATGACATTTTCACTTATTCAATTGTGACGTTATCCACGTTCAGATATATGACGATTTTTTTCACAGTTTAATATGTAAATATACCACACATATAAAGATTAAATTAGTAACATTTAACAATATTTTTTAAGAAAAATTCAGTTTACCAATTTTCTTCATAATTAAATAAACAACTTTACAGATACCTGTTCTTGTCACCTTCTTTACATTTTAGATTTTCCCGCATATTAAATAATCAAACACTCACACACATTTTTTCGCTCATTTGTTTATATTTCCCGTTTCCCTACGTTAACTCATTCGCGGACATGAATGCTATAGCATTAAATTTCATGATGATGCAGACTGACATAAATGCTATATATATATATAATACATATAATATATATATGCTATATATAATCTCATCTTCTCACTTAAGTTTTACAATTTATTATACATTAAATGATAATGACTACAACTATAATATGATAATCTGAATTTAAAAATGAAATGACTAGTAAAATAAACCAACATTCGCATACTTATATTAAAACATCAAATACTTGTGCATTCATCTTCGTCACCTTCTCCACGTTTCCCATTTTCCATACGTTGAAGAATACATTTTGTATACATCCAATTATTTTTACATATTAAATGACTAAATTTCCATATATCCATTCTCATTTTCTCTTTTTAAATTTCTTCACCACGCTAAATACATACTTTTTCCTATCACCTTCATATATACAATGTTCTTCATATATTCTCCTATTCACTTTTCTCGTATTTATCAAATATTAAATTGCTAAATATCCATATATATATATATATATATATATATATATATATATATATATATATATATATATATATATATATTTTTTGTATTCCAATTTTCTTCATTAAATGTCAAAATATAATACATACTTGTTCTACCCATTGACATATATTTCTCCCATAGTTAAAATAACCCAACAGTCACACGGTTATTTTTGCCCTCTGATTTTCGCATTTCTATTTGGACCCGTACTAAAACACCAAATACTGACACACTCATGTCCATCACTTCTTCATCTTTCCCATTTTCCACACATTGAAAAAGTCACCGGCCGCATATCTGTCCATGTCTCCTCTTCACTTTTTACATTTTTATCACTTTCTCATTTTTATATATACAATTCTCTTCATATATTAAATTGCAAAATATCCATATAAATATCCATATATATATATGTGCCCATAATTATGAAAGTGGTCTAAGTCATATATTTCTTGTTTCGAGATATTATATATGAATTCATGCATGAATAAATTAAAAAATATTTTTATTATGCGACATTTTAATTTATAATTTTATTAGTCTTAATTAATGGAAATTTACTATGAATATGAAATTTTGTGTGAATTTTGCATCGATAATATTATTTTTAAATCCATATATTGACTTAGACCATTTTCAAAATTTTGAATGTCCTATAAATGACTTAAATCATAAAGAACTTTGAGTTCTTATTTGAAACAATAATTTACACATTGAAATAATTCGTGAACATTTATTACATTTATTAATTATTTTTAAACAGTAATCCATTTTTATATTATTTCGAGTATTTAAGATTCTTAAAATGTTCTTCTGCATTAAAACTGGAAATGTACATAAACTCATAATATCTTTATGTTTTTCTTCCGATACTGGTCTAATGGTGGTGTATAATGGAAGTAATTTAATATTTGTATATTTTTGGTCTTCCTTTTTTAGGTGAAAGATCCAAACGTTAAATTTAGAATCATCTAAAGATGTTTTATAGAACATTTTATAAGGTTCATTTTTCAAGAATCTCATCCATTGAATTTGTCCAACATCGAAGATTCACCCGCGCATATTTTTCCACTTCTTGTTATTGATTCTTCTATTTTAATGAAGTTGTCGTTATTATTAAAATTTGATTGTCATTTATTTTATTATATATAGTTCAGACATTAAATTCTAAATGTGCCACTGCCATTTTCAAGTTGTTTATATAATTTATTTCTTTAAAGTACTTAGACCACTTTCATAATTAAAACTAAATGAATTCCATATAATGTTGAAATTACAACACACTATCTAATGGTTCATTTTTGACAATTTCGTAAAAATTACATTGAATAAATTTAGTTAAAAATAATGTGGTATGAAATAACTGATAAACTCATTTTTTTTAAATTTTGACTTAGACCACTTTCATAATTATGGGCACATATATATGTTTTCTCTTTTCCAATTTCGTTGATATATTAAATCACTAAATACATCATTTTCCCGTCCCTTTCTACACATTTACAATTTCTCCCATACATAAAGTAACCCAAAATTCGCATATTTATGTTTGTTCTCTGTTTTTCACACTTCCACGTGGACCCGTCCACTAAAACACCAAATACTCAGGCACTCATCTCCATCACTTTCTTCATCTTTCCCATTTTCCATATCTTCAAGAAGCCGACCACATATCTGTCCACGTCTTCTTCACTTTTCCCATTTTTGTCACAGCTTAAAGAACCCAGTACTTAAATAATCTCATCCTCTCATTTTCATATATACAATTGTCTTCATATATTAAATTACTAAATATGTACTTGCTTCCTTCTACCCATTTATAATTTCTCCCATACATAAAATAATCCAACATTCGCCTACTTATGTTTGCCCCCTGATTTTCACACTTTCAATTAGACCTGTCCACCAAAACATCGCGTCCTAACGCACTCATTTCCGTCACCTTCACCTTTCCCGTTTTCCACACATCGAAAAAGCCACCGGCCGCATATCTGTCCACGTCTCCTCTTCACTTTTCTAATTTTTATCACAGTTTGAATAATTCACCACTCAAATGCTTAATCTCATTTTCTTATTTTTATATATAGAATTCCCTTTATATATTAATTTACTAAATATCCATATATCTATTCTCATTTTCTCTTTTTCACTTTTCTTCTTGGACTCCTCCACTTAAAACACCAAATACTCACGCACTCATATCTGTCCACGTCTCCTTTTCACTTTTCTAATTTTTATCACAGTTTGAATAATTTACCACTGAAATGCTTAATCTAACCTTCTTATTTTTATATATACAAGTCACTTCATATATTAAATTGTTAAATATCCATATATAAATATATATTCTCTTATGTTTGCCCCCTGATTTTCACACTTCCACTTGGACTCCTCCATTAAAACACCAAATACTCACGCACTCATTTCCGTCACCTTCTTCATCTTTCCCATTTTCCATACGTTGAAGAAGACATCAGCTGCATATCTATCGACGCCTTTTCTTCACTTTTCTCATTTTTATCGCAGTTTGAGTAAGTCACCACTCAAATACTTATCTCATCTTCTCATTTTTATCTCTTTATATATCAAATTACCAAATATCCACATACTTCTATTCATTTTCTCTTTTCCGATTTCCTTCATATATTAAATCAATAAATACATACTTATTCCCGCCACCTTCTACACATTTCTTTCACAAACAAAATAATCCAACATTGATTTACTCACGTTTGCTCTCAGATTTTCACACTTCCACTTGGTCCCATCCATTAAAACACCAAATACTTACACTCTCATGTCCGTCACCTTCTTCATCTTTCCCATTTCCCATACGTTGAAGAAGCCATCGGCTGCATGTCTGTCGACGTCTCTTCTTGACTTTGCTCATTTTTATCGCAGTTTGAGTAAGTCACCACTCAAATCCTTAATCTCGTCTTCTCATTTTTATCTCTTCATATATCAAATTACCAAATATCCACATACTTCTATCCATTTTCTCTTTTCCGATTTCCTTCATATATTAAATCAATAAATACATACTTATTCCCGCTACCTTCTATACATTTCCCTCATAAAAAAAATAATCCAACATTGATTTGCTTACGGTTGTCCTCTAATTTTCACACTTCCACTTGGTCCCATCCATTAAAACACCAAATACTCAGGCACCCATCTCCGTCACCTTCACCTTTCCCATTTTTATCACAGCTTAAAGAACCCACCACTCAAATTCTTAATCTTAACTTCTCATTTTTACATATACAATTCTGTTCATACATTAAATTACTAAATATGTACATGCTCGCCTCACCTTCTATCCATTTATAATTTCTCCCATACATAAAATAACCCAACATTCGCATACTTATGTTTGCCCTCTGATTTTCACACTTCCACTTGGACCCATCCACTAAAACACCAAATACTCAGACACTCATGTCCGTCACCTTCTTCATCTTTCCCATTTTCCATACGTTGAAGAAGCCATCAGCTGCATATCTATCGACGTCTTTTCTTCACTTTTCTCATTTTTATCGCAGTTTGAGTAAGTCACTACTCAAATACTTATCTCATCTTCTCATTTTTATCTCTTTATATATCAAATGACCAAATATCCACATACTTCTATTCATTTTCTCTTTTCCAATTTCCTTCATATATTAAATCAATAAATACATATTTATTCCCGCTACCTTCTACACATTTCCTTCATAAACAAAATAATCCAACATTGATTTACTTACGTTTACTCTCTGATTTTCACACTTCCACTTGGACTCCTCCATTAAAACACCAAATACTCAGGCACCCATCTCCGTCACCTTCACCTTTCCCATTTTTATCACAGCTTAAAGAACCCACCACTCAAATTCTTAATCTTAACTTCTCATTTTTATATATACAATTCTCTTCATACATTAAATTACTAAATATGTACATGCTCCCCTCACCTTCTACCCATTTATAATTTCTCCCATACATAAAATAACCCATCATTTGCATATTTATGTTTGCCATCTGATTTTCATACTTTCAATTAGACCCCTACATTAAAACACCACACACTCATTTCCGTCACCTTCACATTTCCCATTTTCTATACGTTGAAGAAGCCATCGGCCGCATATTTGTCCTCGTTTTTTCTTTACTTTCCTATATTTTATCGTTATTTGAATAACTCATCACTGAAACATTTAATCTCATCTTCTCATTTTTATATATACAATTCTCTTCATATATTGAATTGCTAAATATATAATTTTTCCCGTCCCCTTCTACACATTCACAATTCCTCCCATACATAAAGTAACCGAACATTTGCATATTTATCTTTGCCCTCTGTTTTTCACACTTCCACGTGGACCCATCCACTAAAACACCAAATACTCAAACACTCATCTCCGTCACTTTCTTCACCTTCCCCATTTTCCATTTCTTCAAGAAGCCGGTCGCATATCTACCCACGTCTTCTTGACTTTTCCCATTTTTATCACAGCTCTTCATACATTAAATTACTAAATATCTACATGCTTCCTTCACCTTCTACCCATTTATAATTTCTCCCATACATAAAATAACCCAACATTCGCATACTTATGTTTGCCCCCTGATTTTCACACTTTCAATTAAACCTGTCCACTAAAACATCGCGTACTAACGCACTCATTTCCGTCACCTTCACCTTTCCCGTTTTCCACACATCGAAGAAGCCACCGGCCGCATATCTGTCCACGGCTTGTTCACTTTTGCCAGCCGCCCTGCGGTATCCCATCGGCTCGCAGGCCGCAAGTATATTCGTGGCAAAAAGGAACGGCCGGCCGCAGCGTTGTGGGGGCAAAGTAAGAAGGCAAAAGGAAGAAAGCGAGTGGCTCGAGTGCGGGAGTGTAGACGGTGGAGAACGAGGCGAGCGGAAAAAAGGAAAGGCACGGCGACGGATCATCATCTTCACGCGATGCCGAGCGAGGCGAACTTATGTAACGCTTTCATGCAAGACAAGGCCAAGGTTTTCGCGGTACCACAAGATTCAGAGAGAGAGAGATAGAGATAGAGAGAGAGAGACAAAGAGAGGAGTCGGAATACGTGTGGTCCGGCCATTTCGCATTGTTTTATGCCGACGCACGAGGATGCGTTTTAATTGCCTGTATCAGTCGCAGACGTGGTTTATTATAAGCACAACTTACTCGGCGATTCATATTATTTCGGGGACCGTCGTCGGTTAGTGAGTATTCTAATGGGGTGGTTTGGGTATTTAAATATGCAGTTTAGGCATTATATATATTTTATAATAAAAATTATTATAGAACAATTTTCTAGCCGCGGCATCTTGAAATAAGATTTATCCATATATCTATATATCTATATATTTATATCTATATCTCTAGATAGATACATATAGATATAGATATATCTTATTTCATCTATATATGTATATAGATTTATGAGTACATCTTATTTCAAGATGCCGCGGATAAAAAAATTATTACAAATTTAGTAAAAGAACACATCGAAAGAAAAACACAATTTAATAATAGGATACTCGTTCTACTGCTGATACGATATTTTAATTGCCTACCGACGTGGTTGGTTATAAGCACAACTTATTCGGCGGTTCACATTATTTTGGAGACCATCGTCGGGTACTGAGTTTTTTAATAAGAGGCTTTGGGTATTTAAATATACTCATATATTATTCTCATTCTACTGCTGATGAGATATTTTAATTACCGACCGACATCGTTGACTATAAGCACAAATTACTCGGCGATTCATATTATTTCGGAGACCATCGTCGATTTCTAAGTATTTTAATGAGAGGCTTTGGGTATTTAAATAAACAGTTTAGGTATTATATGTATATAAGAGATAAAGCACAAAATTAATTTTGTCATTACCAACACATACTCACACATATATATGTAACCATATAGATATACCTTATTTCAAGATGGCATAGCAAGAATATTATTGCGAATTTAGTAAACGAACACATCAAACGGAAAACACAATTTAATAATATTATACTCGTAATATTTAATAATATTATACTCAACTACTGTTGTTGAGATATTTTAATTGCCTACCGACATGGTTGATTATAAGCACTTAATCGGCGATTCATATTATTTCAGACACCATCGTCTGTTACTAAGTATTTTAATGAGAGGGTTTGGGTATTGAAATATACAGTTTAGGCATTATATGTATAATAATTTATAATAAAGTTATTATGTAATAATTTTGTAGCTATGGCTTCTTGAAATAAGTTATAGATATATAGATATAGTTTATCTACAGATATATCACATATATAGACATATCTTTTTTCAAAATACCGCGGCTACAAAATTATTACCAATTTAGTAAAAAAACACATCGAACGGAAAACACAATTTAATAATATTATATTCAACTACTGTTGTTGAGATATTTTAATTGCCTATCGACGTGGTTGATTAGAAGCACAACTTACTCGGCGATTCATATTATTTCGGGGACCGTCGTCGGTTAGTGAGTATTTTAATGGGAGGGTTTGGGTATTTAAATATACAATTTAGGTACTATATATATATATACATATTTTATAATAAGAATGATTATGGAATAATTTTCTAGCCGCGGCATCTTGAAATAAGATTTATCTATATATCTATATCTATATCTCTAGATAGATACATATAGATATAGATATATCTTATTTCATATATATATACATATATATAGATTTATAGGTATATCTTATGTCAAAATGCCGCGGCTAGAAAATTATTACCAATTTAGTAAAAGAACACATCGAAAGAAAAACACAATTTAATGATAGAATATTCGTTCTACTGCTAATACGATATTTTAATTGTCTACCGATATGGTTGGTTATAAGCACAACTTATTCGGTGGTTCAGATTATTTCGGAGATCACCGTCGGTTAGTGAGTTTTTTAATAAGAGGCTTTGGGTATTTAAATATACAGTTTAAGTATTATATATATGTATATAATATCGAAACAATAGATGTATACACATATATATTGATACAAAGCACAACATTTATTTTGTTATTACAAACGCACGCACACACATATATATGTATATCTATATAGGTATACTGTATTTGAAGATGTCGTAGCAAGAATATTATTGCGAATTTAGTAAAAGAACACATTGAAAGGAAAACACATTTTAATAATGTTATACTTGTTCTACTGCTGATGACATATTTTAATTGCCTATCGACGTGGCTTATCATAAGCACAATTTATTCGGCAATTCATATTATTTCAGAGACCATCGTCGGTTACTGAGAATTTTAGTGAGAGGCTTTGGCTATTTAAATGTACAGTTTAAGTATATAGATATAAGATATGAAGCACAAAATTCATTTTATTATTACAAACACACGCATATATATACATATAAATATATCTTTTTTCAAGATGCCGTAACTAGAAAATTATTACCAATGTAGTAAAAGAACACATCGAAAGACAAACACAATTTAATAATAGTATACTCGTTCTATTGCTGAAAAGTTTTTAGTTGCCTACCGACGTGGTTGATTATAGGCAAAACTTATTCGGCAGTTCACATTATTTCGGAGACCACCGTCGGTTACTGAGTTTTTTAATAAGAGGTTTTGGGTATTTGAATATACAGTTTAGGTATTATATGTATATACGACATAAAGCACAAAATTAATTTTGTCATTACCAACACATACACACACATATATATGTAACTATGTAGATATACCTTATTTCAAGATGGCATAGCAAGAATATTATTGCGAATTTAGTAAACGAACATATCAAACGGAAAACACAATTTAATAATATTATATTCAACTGCTATTGTTGAGACATTTTAATTGCCTACCGACGTGGTTAATTATAACCGGGAACCATCGTCGGTTACTGAGTATTTTAATGAGAAGGTGTGGGTATTGAAATATACAGTTTAGGCATTATATATATAATAATTTATAATAAAAATTATTATATAATAATTTTGTAGCCATGGCTTCTTGAAATACGATATAGATATATAGATATAGCTTTTATATAGATAAATCATATATATAGACATATCTTATTTCAATATGCCGCGGCTAGAAAATGATTTCCAATTTAGTAAAAAAACACATCGAACGGAAAACACAATTTAATAATATTATATTGAACTGCTATTGTTGAGATATTTTAATTGCCTATCGACGTGGTTGATTAGAAGCACAATTTAATCGGTGGTTCATATTATTTCGGAGACCATCATCGATTACTGAGTATTTTAATAAGAGGCTTTGGGTATTTAAATATATATTTGAGGTATTATATATATACATACAGTGTATGTAATGACAAGAGTAATTTTGTGCCTTACATCTTTTTTAAATTGTCGCAACAAGAATATTATTGCCAATGCAGTAAAAGAAGACATCGAACGGAAAACACAATTTAAGAATATTATACTCGTTCTACTGCTTATAAGATATTTTAATTGCCTACCGACGTGATTTATTATACGAGCGCTTTATTCAGCGATTCATGTTATTTCGGAAACACACCGTCAGCTACTTAGAGTTTGATATTCAGACTTTAGGTATTTAAATATATATGTATAGTATATGTAATGACTGGATGAATTTTGTGCTTTATGTCTTATTACAAGATGTAGCAAAAATATTATTGGCAATTTAATAAAAGAAGAAAAATTTAGTAATCGAAAGAAAAACACAATTTAATAATATTATACTCATTCTACT
Organism: Cryptocheilus praepositus; assembly: GCA_033815515.1. NCBI lineage: Eukaryota > Metazoa > Arthropoda > Insecta > Hymenoptera > Pompilidae > Cryptocheilus > Cryptocheilus praepositus. Next base: position 1,197,017 of record JAWWQZ010000151.1, read on the forward strand.
GTTGTTGAGATATTTTAATTGCCAACCGACATGGTTGATTATAAGCGCAATTTATTCGGCGATTCATATTATTTCGGAGACTATCGTCGGTTACTGAGTATTTTAATGAGAGGCTTTAGCTATTTATGTATGTAGTTCAGTTTTTATGTATATATATACCTATGTGCATTTAATGACAAAATGCATTTTGTGCTTTACATCTTATTTGAAGGTGCCGTAACTAGAAAATTATTACCAATTTAGTAAAATAACACATCGAATGGAAAACACAATTTAATAATATTATACTCATAATATGTAATAGTATTATGTTCAACTACTGTTGTTGAGATATTTTGATTGCCGACCGATGTGGCTTATTATATACACAACTTATTTGGCGATTCACGTTATTTCGGAGATCACCGTCGGGTACCAGGTTGCTCAATAAGTTTTGGCGTTCGATAAGAAAAACACAATGTTATGGTTCAAAATACACTTTATTATTCAGTACAATCTCCCTGAACATTAATGCACTTGCTCCAACGATCCTCCAATCTGTGAATCCCATCCCTGAAGTGAGATTCCGGAAGGTCTGCAAAATACGCTTCAACAGCCGTTATGACCTCTTCATTTGACGAAAAACGCTTGCCACGCATACATTTTTTGAGTTCTGGAAACAAATGGAAGTCGCTGGGAGCCAAATCTGGTGAATACGGCGGATGCTCCAACAATTCGAACTTTAATTCATGGATTTTAGCCATTGTCAAAATGCTCTTGTGACACGGTGCGTTGTCCTGATGAAAAAGGATTTTTTTCTTCTGCAAACCGGGTCTTTTTTCACGAATTTTTTCCTTCAACTGGTCCAAAAGGTTGCAATAATATTCAGAATTAATTGTTTTACCAGTTTGCAAGTAATCCACAAATAAAATTCCTTTCGCATTCCAAAAAACTGATGCCAGAACCTTCTTGGCCGATTTCTGGACACGAACTCGTTTCGAAGCCGAACAACCAGGTTCACACCACTCTTTAGCCTCTTGTTTTGATTTAGGATCATGGTGATAGACCCAAGTCTCATCCATAGTGATGAATCGGCGCACAAAATCCACTTTATCCTTTTTAAAACGCTCCAAATGTTGTTGAGAAAGTCGCATTCGAATGTGTTTTTGTTCAATTGTTAGCGAATGCGGCACCCATTGTGCACACAGCTTTTTAAAACTCAAAATTTCATTTAAAATATGACTCACACTGCCTAATGAGATGTGTAGAGCCTCTACTAAATTCCTCTCAGTCAATCGACTGTCTTCCAAAACCATATCCGTACTTTGGCTACGATTTCTGGTGTTGATGCGGTTTTTGGACGTCCTTCACGTGGGTCGTCTTCAAGGCTTGTACGACCACGTTTAAATTCAGCAACCCATCTATATATATGAAGGTGAACGTTCATTATACACTCTTAACATTCGTTCGTGAATTTCTTTTGGTGCTACACCTTCCAAAAATAAGAATTTTATCACTGCACGATATTCAATTTTTTCCATTGTCGAAAATACTGTTACACGGCGACACTAAATGGCTTGTAAACAAAGAATGAATTGACTGATTGAAATGAACTTTCACATACGTTGATAAGAAGAGTGAACCAACAAAACAAAAACAAATTTGGACTAGTAGCAACGCCCTCAACAAAACAAAACAAAACTTATTGAACAACCTGGTACTTAGTGTTTGAATGAGAGACTTGACCATGTGAAACTAAAAGCACTGGTCCAACATGTTTACATTAAAATCAGAAAGCGTAGGTGACATAACTTAATTGTCTGTATGACTCACGAACGTGAGTACCAGAGTTTATGCGGCGGTTCATGTTTTTCTTCAAAGGTACGGAAATTATGGGTTAGATTGTAAATTCGTCTAAACATTTAAATTCCATGGTGCACCTGCTATATTTATAACTATCACTACAACACACACACACACACACACACACACCATATATATATATATTCTTTAAATACACCGTTAAATGGACCCTTCATTTTGAAAGTGGTGATTTGTGATTAATTTAACGTCAACTTTTTTTTATAACTACTTCATATTTAGTATCTTAAACAATGCCAATGGCTTATTCCTTTTAAAATTGGCAAATAAGAAAAAGGTTTTTAGCGATTGATTATAAAACTCGTGTAAATCCTGTTTCCATAGATTTTTTGGTATTATAGAAAAAAAAAATAATTTCTTTTACACACCACAGGATTTTTACGATGTTATAAAAGAGTGTAGACAAAATAATACATTTACTTTACGATATATGTATATATACAATAATATATATACAATAATAATATATATTTACTTACAAAATATGAAACGAGAGAATTTCGTGTCAACAAAAAATCTACAAAACGCAACTAAAGACGGGTAAAAAATATACCTCTTGTGCATCATGAATATTTCAAAACGCTGCCGCATAATGAGCATAAATAAATAATAGCAATATCTTATGTTTACTTTAACAATATATGAATATAATTATTCAAATTAAAAAATAAAAATTACTACTCTTATTTCATTTCTTGTCACTAGTTGTAAACAAATAAAATTGAATTAGTGCAAAATATATTTTAAGTATTATTTAATTTTTTATCATTGAAATGAAAAGATTTTTACAATCGACTAACTATGAAAATAGTGTAAATCTAATTACAACCCATAAATATGCATTATTTTAATTAAATTCGCTTAAAAGGAATTGATATGATCAATTGGCATATTGATAAATTAGTACAAACATTGTCACACTTGACATAGTTAATTGATATTTTCGAATTAATGCATTTATATATATATATATATATATATGCATGTTTCATATATGCGTATTAAATATAAATGCATATATACATATATATATATATATAACATTGTCACACAATGTTTGTACTAATTTATCAATATGTCAATTGATCATGTCAATTTCTTTATATGTATGCATATATGTAAAA